>OZ010614.1:65223652-65893652 GCA_963932145.1 Acanthosepion lycidas
TGATGTCATCGTGCTAACGCAAACATAGATGCATGTCTGTACACCCGATGAGGTACGCAGATACACCAACACACTTGCTTGTCTGTCAGGACTCATATATATATAAACATATGTGGACAGTTTCAGATTTGACATATGTATGTATATGGGTGGTGTTGTGTCTATACATACGCATTTGTATATTGAAATTCAAAGATTGGAAGTGTAATCTTTCAATTTTTGAAGTTCAGCATACAAATGTGTATGTATAAACACAACATCACCCATATACATACATATGTCATATCCCAAACTGTCCACATATGTTTATGTCTGTATGAGCCCCAGAGGACGAGTGAGTGTATGTGTGTCTGTGTACCTCAACGGGTGTACGGACATGCATCTATGTTTGCATTAGCATGAGTGACATCACGACAACGATTTTTCGCCACCACTTCTATACTAACACCAATACATGAAATGTACATAAATCCAAAATTTTAAAAATTAATCAGTTTGTCTGACAATCGCAAAAGCGTGAAACCCAGGGTCACAAACACACAAAAATCCACCCAAATATATATATATATATATATATATATATATATATATATATATATATACTAGAAAAACATTATTTTTTTCACATAGTCCAAAAGAAAAAAAACACAGGTAATTTAAAAAATTCCAATTTAAAACACTTTTCTCATTATGCTTCAATTGGCCAAAGATGAGTGTCGGCTGAAAATTTCATAGGCTGATTATGAAGGCATGATGCTAAAGCTGTAAAATCTTGCATGCATTAATTTTAACTCTTCTTATTACTAAGTGCATTTTTTCTTTCCAGGTAAACTGACATCTGACTGTTCAAAGAAGACTTCATATGTAACTAGTAGTGACTTCTCTAGAAAATGACATTTTGCATTATGGCGTTATCAAGTACCTGCAGAAAAAGAGTTTAAGCCTCAAGGACCTTCATGCTGACATGGATGCTATATTAGGGGATGATGCTCCAGCTTTATCAACAGTGCAAAAGTGGGCAGCTGAATTTAAGAGGAGAAGGCAAAGTTTTGAAGATGTCCCAATGTCTGGATGTTCTGCAACTGTCACCACCAAGAAAACATTGATCATGTTCACTACACAGTGATGGATGACAGGCGATTGGCTATAAATCAAATAGCCAATGCTATTAGCATATCCCATGAAAGTTGAGAATATTCTTCACAATGAACTTGGTCTGATGAAGGTTTCTTCTCAATAAGTGCTATATCTTCTGACACTTGATTAAAAGGGGACAAGCCTGATCACACCATGAGAAAATCTGACATTGGGGCATATTGAGGTGGTTTTCTTGAACATTTCTTAACCTAGGATGAATGTTGGGTTGATCACTTTGAGCCAGAAACAAAGAGATAATCCATTCAGTTGAAACAGCCCTTCTTAACTGCTCCAAAGAAGGCCAAGATCTGCAGAGAAGATGGTGGCCTCAGTTTTTTTCGGATTTTATAAAGGCATTGTGTTTCTTGACTGTCTTCAAAAGAGGTCATGCCATCAATGAGAAGTACTATATCAACTTGCCAAGGCAGTTACAAAAGGCTATCAAGGACAAATGCTCAGGTAAACTGACAAAAGTGGTCCTTAGTTTCAATGGCTGCTGTGTATGATTGGCTTTGAACTGGTTAATCAACTTCCCTATTTTCCTGATTATTGTCTGCTCTCCAACATGAAAAAAATACTTGGCTGGAACCAGTATTTCAATGATGATGATGTCATATATGTTGCTGATAACATTTTTTTGACCAACAAGATGAACAGTCTTCTTTGATCAGTCAAATATCAATTTCTTTTTAATCATTGCATCCAAAGCAAGGCAATAAAGCCACTAAGATGCAAGTGGTTACTGAATGTTAGAGAATATAATAAAAAAAAACTATTAAGGAGAGAGAACAATCAAGGAACAAATTAATAACAGAGTTAATAATGATTGACATTGCATTTAAATTTTTGAATATCAAACTGGAAAGATTTCACAGCTTTAGCATAACTTTTCAGCCAAGCCTTGTATATAATAAATATTATTCTTTCTAATTTTTATAGTTTTTTCATCAGCTTAGTGTGCACACACACACACAAATTTGGGTATCAAACTTTTTTATTGAATGTGACAAACAAGGAAAAAGTTTTATTAAGTTTTTCTAATGTTCTTACAGTTTTCCTTTGGAGAGGGAAGGGTTAAGTGAGTGTAGAAACTCTGTCCACAATGTTCATTGTCCCCAGTTCTGTTGACCAATTCATTAGCCATTTTCAAGGGGTTCATCATTAATATGTTTTCTTGTGTTTATTTTCTAAGTTGTATTGTATGGAAATAGGAGAAATTCTTAGTTGTGTGAGTTTTTGTGTGACTTTGTATGCGTCTGTGTGTTTGTGTGTATGTGTTTATATATATATGTATGTTTGCATGGGGGTGTGTGTGCGTTTATGTAGTTGTGTGAATGTGTGTTTCTGTCTGTGTGCTTTTGTGTGCATGTTTTCATGAGTGTCTTTGTGTGTGTGTGTGCACCTTTGTATACACCTGTGTGTTTGTGTGTGTATCTATCAGTCTGTGCATGTGTGTGTGTATATTTGTGTTTGTGTGTTTAGGTGCATGTATGTGAATGTGTGTGTGTGCTCATGCATGTTTGTGTTCAGTTATTATTGGCTTGAAAGCAATCAGGCCTTGATCAAGGGGTAATTAGTCTCAAAGTTAATCATTCCAATTTCTGGCAGGGATAAACAAGAAAATGCAAAAAAGAGTTCAAGAGTTTTGTCTCCTTAATCCCTTAACAATCCTGACGCTCTTCTGGCAGAGATGGGCCATTCAGTACAAGCAAAATAGAAACCAAAGGTAGAGAATCACATACACTTAACTAGACAAAAATTAGTTGGAATTACAAATAACAATGACTTTATAGAGAAACATTGTTTAATAGAGAGTCATTGTTCAAATGAGTTGTTACTTCATTGGGATTGGCACATGAAAGCTGCTCTTTGATTAAATCATTTCTATATTATGGAACTGAAGCCAATGTTTTCGTAATAAAATATTACTTGATACAAGACTCAGGTTGACTTGACAAAGTCAAGATTAAAATATTTAAAGCAGCATCCACATGGAAGCCTGTTTCACAAAGTGTCAGTTCTTGGGAAAAAAGCTGCTTAAAGTGGAACTTGTTTCTTACATTAGCAACACGGGGGAAATGAGGATGATTTGACTCTATAGAAGTAGCATCACAAATCATAGAAATAGCATCTGAGTAGTGATAGGCTTTGAATATTGTATCTGTGAGGAAAGATAGCAGGGAGGACAATAAGTCTAACCCACAAGACTGTGTAAACAATTTTGAATACTACTATAGCTGAAAGGTGAGGATTGAGCAGCTCTCACTTAGATATAGCAACAGTGCTCCATCTGACTCTTGTAAAGATAAAGCATATGACTGAAAAGAATCAGATACTTTCTGGAATGACAGAATGAGCTGATTATTTCCCAGTGTCTTTGGCAATGAATTGCATATGTGTGTTCCATTTGAAGTCTGCAGCAAATTTGAGATGCAATAGATGTTCAAAGCAAGGAGCCACATTGAGAGTGCAAACATTCATTGTGAAGGGAGAAAACTTGAGTTTGGAACAATGGTGAGAAAATTATACTAGCTTGGTTTTTGAGGTATTGAAAGGTACGTGACAGCTTTTTCTCCATTGAGCTGTAAGAGCAAGATCAGATGAGAGATCAGCAGCAATATTCTGATTTTTTGGCTTTTGGAAGCACATCAATAAACAGTTCTACCATCCACAGAGATGTTTACAAATGATCTGAAAATGTTCCTCCTTGATATGTGTGTGTGCATGTCTGTGTGTATGCATATATATATTACCATTTGAGTAACATGTGTGTGTGTGTGTGTGTTACTCTACTATATTATTTTTAGCAGATAGTCAGGTTTGAAATAGATTACCCCAACTCCTCTAATCCCTCTCTGTGATTTTAATTTGAAAAGGTCAAATGCAGTTAAGGGAAAACAGATTGTTACATCATGAAACATTATTTAACACCTCACTGTATTTAAATTTTTGAAAATCAAAGTTGAATGGAAAGCCCGAGGAGAATTTCACCACTGAGAAGACTGAGAGAAGAAACTGTTAACATAGAACTTATGGTTACATCTAGCAATTTCTATATAATGATGAGACATAGCTGCCAATCTAGTACTGAACTTAAATTCATAGAGTCAAGTTACTAAAGAGCATAATTGATTGTATTATCATTCATTGTGATTGGAGAAAACTCAAGGTCAGAACAGTGATGACAAAATGATACTAGCTTCATTCTTGGGGTACTGTATATTAAAAGCCAGTTATTTTGCCAATAAGCTGTTATAGTGAGGTCAGAAGAGAGATCAGCTGCAAGACAACTTATCATCTTGATTTTTGAATAGTCATATCATCTAAACATGAAAAAGAGCAGAACAACTATGGAGGAGTAATGATCAGGTCATTGGTTTGTTACTTTTGATGTCCATAGTTATATAGATGCTTGTGACAGTGAGTAATGATCAGGTTGGTCAGTGCATGCTTATGATATTCATTATCATTCCCCTCAGTCCCATGGCCAGGTGTGGTCATAGGGTTGCTATGCAGCTAAGCACCTAACCAGTACCTTCTATGTCTTGGTTGAAAGTCAGAGAGATATCCAGTCATGTGTAGCATATCTTTGGATGAGTACACCTGATGGAACTCATCTCTCTCCAAGTCAAACCACAGCCAATGCTCTCAATTTGAAGGCTCACCCTGGTCATGGACACATGCCTGTTGATTCCATCAGTGGAATTCTCTGTGACCATTGACTACTGTTTTAGATGGCCACTGACCCCACTAAAAATTTCATCCACCTTTTGACAGATCTTGTTTTTAATCCTGCTGGGTGTCTGGCCATCAGAAAAGTATGGTGGAGGGATCAGTTTAATCATTAATAACCCAACCATGATGTCAGCAGCACTCATAGGGTGACCTGATATAAATTGTGATATTAACTGACGTATAATGAAAATTAAATCATAAAAAGAACTATAAATAAATGTGACAAATTCTGGAAAAGCCTTGTGAACCTTTATCACTCATGAAAATGAAACTGCTTCATTGCATACAGGAAGAAATATATATATATATATATATATATATATATATATTGATACATGTTTCATTAAATAATATAGATAAGTTTTGTCTATTTATTTTAAGCAAATTCCTTTCATATCATCTGATAAGCTTAATAACATTATCATTGAAAGACGAAAAAAAATCACCATACTGATACATGTTTTTTAATCCTATCTAAGCTTTCGGCTTACATATGCCATCATCAAAGATGACAATTACATTGCAATATATTAAACAATACATGGACATAGCAATAATGAAAGTCTATTTTTGTTTGCATGGAAGATTTCCAAGCAACGACAAACTCATTCATATGAGATGCTGGGAGCAAAAATTGCATCACGGCTCGTGACATCACACATGACCAAATTGAAACAAGATAAGAAAGATGTTAAAAATCAGAATTTTTGCACATGCCTGTGTCCTTTCTCGACAAGATGACAAATAAAAGATGAAGTGGGATTTTTTTTTTTCTGGGAGAATTTTTATTTTGTGTGGAGAGTGTTTTAGAAGGGTGTTTGTGAAAAAATAAATTATGTAGAATTGGTGTAAGAAATATTTCCATATATTTTTTGACAAGTCAATTTGGCTTCCATCAAGACCTAATGTTAACACCATAAGCTTTTGATATGGCCCCTATTAGAGAGTAATGTTTCCAGTATCTCATATTCAAATGTGCCAGATCTAAAAGTAGCTCTTGAGATATGGTACAATTTGAGAGAAGACATGGTGAAGACATAATGCACTTCAGTTAAGGAGATATTAAGGGCTATGCAAAATGTAAAGGGTGGCCATTTTGAATTGTTAATATCAGTAAAAAATAAATATAGCAATCAATAAATAAATATAGCAATCAGTCAATTTCATTAACTAAGACCTAAAATTTTTTATATTATGATCAAATGAATAATGGACAATGGTATATACCAGCCCCAGTATATATATATATATATATATATATATATATGACACATTTTCTGTTTATTTTTATAGATATATTTATAATGTATAAACAAAAAATATATTAAATAATTGTCAGACTTAATCCATTTCAAAATATATATACATAACAGTGGTGACTCTGACAGTTGGGCTTAGTTCAAGTGAGTCAACATCAAGTATATCTGTTTCAAGGCAACAAAAGTTTTTTGTAGTGCGCCATTTTCATTCTTGACTTCAGCTGGATTCAAAATCGTTTTAACTCCTGGCTTCAAAATATTGACCAAAATACATTTTGTTGATATTGTTCATAATAAAGAAGAAAGGAAAAAAAACAAATAAAGAAAGCAAGTAAAAAAAGAATGAAATAAAATTAACGTGTCTAGTCAGGCTGCATAGATCTGAGCCTTTTCAAATTGGAGACATACTTAATAGGCAATGTATTTCTTGCTTTAATTTTATAAATAATCTAAAATCTCTAATGACTTGTATGCCCTGTTTTCATTTTAAATCCATTTTAAATAATTTATTCCATATAGTATAATGATTATTCTGCAAAAATCAAATATAGATGTAGCCTTAACTCCTTGACTGGAGGGTTGGTATGAGGAGTGTGATTTGGCTAGTTTTGAGGAAATATGATATCATTTAGCTGTACTGATCATAAACTTGTACAATAAATTAAACTAAAAATTCACAGAGAGATACATAAACATGCTAACACATAGACATATATGCAAACACACACTCAAGACAGATACACATTATTTTAAAAAATACAAACATATCTGTCTTTGTCTTCACTCTTCTTTCTTACATGTCTGGAGATTTTTTATAAAAATAAATGTTTGTTTTTATTGAATTATTACAATTAATATTAAAATACTAAAATGTATTTTTTTAATTTCATGCACAGAGATTTTTAAAAATTATATATTTTAGTTAGAGTAAAAAGATATCATTTTAGCATCTAAGTTTTACTAATAGTATATTTTGTTAAAGATTTTAATGAGCCTGTCAAACATTGATGACCTAGAGTTGCCACTGATATATAATGTGATAAAAATATAGTTTTATTGCATGCTATATTTATGGGCTAAAGTGCTTGATATCAGGGATAGAACATATGTAAATATAAAAGGGACATTGAGGTCAACAACCAGTGGTGACAGTCTGTTTCATGCTTAAACACAATCGTCAGGCCATGTGCATTGTGTTTTGGTTCAACTATTTATATATGCTGGTCAGTGATTGTTATTCGAAACAAAGAAAAGAAATATATAGGAATAACTGAAGCTCCCTGGAAAAAAAAAATGAAACATATAAAATGTCCTTTACAAATAGTAAATATGTAAGCAGCCCAATTCTTTTATAATAGAGGAAAAACTCTAAGTAGAAGCTCATGAGGCTTTATTTGACTAATTCAGCTTTAGTGCTGAATATGTTTATTTTATTACAGTGGGGTGGTTGCAAGCAATAGGGGAGAGATGAAATGTGCTTAATTACCACAGCTTTCTAAACTTACATGAAAAATTAAAAATAAAAACCAAATTACACTAAAATATCATGAAAAATAAAGATGTCAGCTTACAACAATAAATCCAAAAACTATAAACTCTATTTGGAGGAGAAAATAGCTATAATTACCTTACCAGACTAACATAAATTACTAAATAAATGATCAGAACTCATCTCAAAATGCAGGCATTAAAAATGTTTTTTATCATGTTACTTAAGCATCGAAAACTGAAATGAAAAACAAATAAATAAGTATAATAAATTAATAGAAATCAATAAATAAGTAAATAATAAACAAATTAACAAACTACGGATGCACATATAAGTATAAGTAAACATAATAATAATAATCAACAACAAATAACAAATCAATCAATAGTAAAATTAAGAAACAAGACTATAAAATAGCCACAAAACTGCATTTGAATCCACAACATTCTTGCAAAAATAAAAGAATTGTTGGATTTTTACGACTTACCACAAATGAATGAAATTATTGAAGAAATCTTTCCTTTTTAGAAAATCTTATTAAATATATATTTTTTTAATCTGTTACCAGCACCCTTATTCAATATTATGAAATTTCAAGAAATTTATTTTTGTACTGCTTAATGTATTATACTAATAATGTGCATAATACCTTGGAGAATCTAAATCATTAATTTTTTTTGTCAAAGAAGACCAATAGTTACAGAAACTCTACTGTGAATTGCAAAATAAAAAATACAATAAAACTAAGACATTATTTAATTAAAAAGCTTTTAATTGCATTTATGAATAAGATATATTATGGACACTATTGTCTTAAGATAACATTTTTTTGATGAATAATGAATTTTAACAAGAATTGTTTTCATTTATCAAAAATTTTAGTTATAATAATTTATAGTTTTAGATTATTTACATTATTTATATTTGAAATAATGTAAATAATGATAACTTTTAAAGATATTTTAAAAAGAATTTTTAATTTTTTTTGCGTGTATAAACATATTAATTTTTGTAAATATGGATGTCCATACATGACACTATTAGAAAATAAGAGTGGTAACAATAGTATATTTTAAATGTATTGGTAATCTTTTAACATTTCCTCAACAAGTGACATCATAAGTAAGACTATGAAGCCAAAGTACTTAAAATTCAATAAAATATTAGATGACTATATTTTTAAGATTACTGGGTAGTTGAAAAATGATATAAAAAAGGCAATTACATTATAGTTGTCCAGTAATTTATAAAGTTACGTTCCCTATAGAAAAAATTCCCAAGCATAAGTCTATCAAGAAAGTTGTCAATGCCTCATAAAAACATTGACCTCTGTGTGAAAAACTGATTTTCTACGATGTTTTAAACTAAAAATTTGTAATATTTGTTTCAAATCAGATTAATTAAACTTTAAATCATCTAATTTTCCATAAATAAAGTTTCAAAAAAGTCTATTTTATTTTGGAAAGATTTCTTAATAAAGAGAATCATGTTGTGTGCACAGATTCACTAATATGGATGATCTTTAGCAAGTTTAACAATAAAAAAAAACAATTATTCCAATCAATTCAAATTTGGTTTGAAATGCAGAAAAATATTTCACTTATTGGAAATATTAAATTTAATCTATTAGCTTGAAATTAAAAGTAAAATAAAAGCTTTAAGAAAGATTTTTCATTTTTAAGAATGCATTTTAAACCTTAGGTATCACTTTTCTTTGGAGGTATATATATATATATATATATATATATATATATATATATATATATATATATATATTAGTATAGATTTTTTATTAATTTGACAAGTTTTTCATCACTTTAAAGGTTATTCTTAGTAGACACTTGTATTTGAGTAGTTGCCTCATTTATTTATTAAACTGCATATTTACTTATTTCCATTTACTGGCCTTAATGTTCAAGAAAAATATATGCTCTCTGGTAGGATTTGAATCTGCATCCCTCTGAGCAGAGGGAGCTATCATTAAATCTAATACATTGTGACCAACTGGACTACAAAGAACCAATTAGTCAGATATATATATATATATATATATATATATATTATATGAAATAAATTAAATGTGATAAATATTTTAATATATTTTCTTTTTATACTTTATTTTTATGGATACAACTTCTTAGCAACGTTCAAATTACTGCTTATAAATTTATATCAAGTTACATTTCAGAGCAGAAGTGATATATCAAGAGAGATCGTCAAGGATGTGTGTTTATAAGCAGTAATTTGAACTTTTCTAACCAGAAATTATCTGTGGTTGAATGGTTAACAACACATCAGGCCAAATAACAGTTTCCGCATGGGATACAGGTTTGATTCCTGTCGAAGAATGCATTTTTCTCAAACATGCAGGCTGGTGAACATAATTAATACTGTTTAATTAAAAAAACAGAGCATTTACTCAAATAAGTTTTGCTCATTAAAATAATGTATAAACTGAATATATATATATATATATATATATATATATATATATATATATATATATATATATATATATATGCATATATTTTGGCAGCATATTTTCATTAAGACAGGTTTCATTAAATAATTTAGACAGATTCTGTCTACTTATTTTTGATAAGATCCTTTCATATTCACGGATAAGCTTTTTTGTGTGGTTATTGAAAGACAAGAGGAAGATGCTGTGCTGGCTCATATTGTATTTATTCTCCAAGTACTTTCAACATAGCATAATGTCATCATCAGTGTATTGTTAATTATAGGATAAGTATTGTAGTGTTCATGGTTGTGAAGGATGAAAAGTGTTGTGATAATCTGAAAATTAACTTTCTTATATATGGAGTCAGGAATACTGTGTCATGGCGTGGCTAACAGGCATCGTTAAAGGGGAGGTAACTAGGTATGCTGTGGAAAGATTTTCCAACATGAGTAGTCGAAAAATAAATGAAAGAACTATTAGTATGAACACTGACATCTAAATACTATGTATTGTACACACTTTAAAATGTTTGTAAAGTATTCATAATTAATTTTTTTTTAAGGTTTGGTTTCAATTTTTTGATATAAATTGCTTCAAGAATTTTTAGTTTGAGTTTATTCTTTTTGTGGAAAAGTATGGAGGGTATTTTTGATGAGGATTTTCTTGAATTGTAAATGTGGATAGGTATGTTGTTGTAAATGTTTAGAAATATTGGACATGTTATTCAAATTCAGCTTTCATCTGGAGTATCCCTGCCTAACTAAGTGGACCCAATGTTAACCCTGTAATAATCATTAAGAAATGTGTTCCTGAATTAGCTCCTGTTCTCTCTAAACTGTATAATAAATGCCTGGCAACCTCCTACTTTCATACCTGCTAGAAGTCATTGTCTGTTGTTCTAGTTTTTGAGAACTCTGGTGAAACATCTGACCCATCCAACTATCGGCCTATTAGGCTTCTACCTCTTTTTGAGAAACTCCTAGAGGCACTAATCAATCCTGATTTAATTTGTCATCTCTCATCACAGGAACTTTTCTCAAACAAGCAATACAGCTTTCATTTCTCCAGATCAACTTCTGATGTACTAATGATAATTGCAGGAAGAGTCTATCACACTCTAGATAAAAACAGTGAAGCCTGTAACATCTCAAAGGCCTTTGACAGGGTCTGGCATTCAGGTCTTCTTCACAAACTGAAGAGTTATGGATCCAGTTGTTCCTATCTAATTGTGAAATGAAAGTTGTCCTGAACAGCCACTTATCTCCATCTTTTCATACTAACATGGGTGGTCCCCCAAGGCTCCATCTTTGGTCCTACATTGTTTTTAATCTTCATTAACAACCTTCCCAATGACATCAGCTCTCATCTTGGCATCTATGCTGACAACACAACCATTTATACCTACCTTGATAGTAAGGCTAATCAGTCAGACAAGGTCAAAATGGCAGTTGATGTACAAAACAACTTCAAGACTGATGTTAACTGGGACAAAAGTTGGCTTGTCAATTTTAATACCTACAAAAACTAAACTTCCCTCACTTCATCATCTGAGAGACTCCTCACTGCCTTCCATCTGCATGACTGATGCTATCCTCCAGGAAAATGACTTATTGTGCCCTCATGCTAATGTTCTCAGCTGACATGAAGTGGAAAGACTATATTGAATCCATTGCTAGATCAGCTGCTAAGAAAGTCAACTCACTGTGCTGGGGTAGAGTTTTTATCTCCCAAATCTATCTTGCATATCTACAAGTCTTCCATTCATCTGTGCTTAGAATATTGCTGTCATATATGGTCCAGTACCTCAGCTATTTACCTGGAGCTCCTTGATAAGATCCAAAGAAGAATCAGCAATATTATTGGTCCTGATCTGGCAGGTTGGCTCCTGTCACTTACCAACTGCCATAAGGTTGCCTCTCTTTTCCTTTTTTATAAATACTTTCATGGTAATTTTTTGAATGAGCTTTTTACTATGGTACCTAGACTGTATGAACTTAAGCACAACAATAATAGATTGGCATTGAGATTTCATCAATTTACAGTTGAGCTAGCTAGATGTTGCCATAACTTCTATACCAACAGTTTTTTCTCACACTTTTCATTTGGGAAATTCCCTTCCAGCTCCATGTTTTCCAGCCAACTTTAATCTGCAAAAATTTAAATGCAATGTTAATCACTCTCTACTATCCTCCTGACTGCTCTTTCTACTTATTACTAATGCTTCTATTCCTAATTCCTCCACACACTGTAACCTCTTGTGTGTTAGTAGCTGTACTGCCTTGCTTGGGGTGATACTGATTTAAAAATATACAAAATGTGTTATTGAAATAAAATCAGCCACTGAAAGGGAATGCACCCAAATATCAAATGAAGTGATTTGTGACATATGCAATTCCAATGGTCTGCAATGTTTGGACAAGAACATCCAGCAATTGAAACACTTGCAACAACTCAAAATGGTTTCAGATTTGTATTCTTTAATTTGAATGATAAAATTGAGATGTATCTAAATGTAATTGTATTAATGAATATCCAAAGGATTTTATAGATAAATATTTTAGGGGACACTGTTTATAAAAGGGGGTCATAGGTTAATGAAGATTTTTGACTGAATTTCTGGGATGAGCTGTTGTCATTATTTACACTATTTATATTTAGACTATTGTCCTCATTTTTGTTATTTTGTTGTTTGCAAGTGAAACATCTAATTGTAAAAGTTTAAAGTTTTCTTCTTTTTTTTTTTAAAGAAATAAGAAATAAAGAGAAATGGTGGTGGAATGCTCCACAAATATATCCAGCATTTGTAAGAAGTTTCTGGCTGAAAGTTTTCCTTTGACAATTCATACAACTCTGTTGGGATGATTCTCTCACTAGAGTGACACAGGAGAGTCAGCTGTAAAGGGTTGTCAAGTTGAGGAATTGATATTTTATGTATGTAGCCAGTGCAGTGTAAAATCCATCCCACAGAAGTCAGACACTAAATATGTCTTTCTTTTTGTGGAAAGAAAAAAAAAGAAAATCATTCAAGCTGCTTTTGCAATTTATTGATTCTTTTGCAAAGAACTGAAGCATGAACAGAAAATCTACATTATCATTCTGGCTGCTACTTCAATGCAGAAAATGCATCTGCACACTGACATCAACTTAGAAAAGCGCTCAAACTTTTGAATGAAAATTGATATTGCTCATTTACATTGCCAAAAGAAAAAGAAACATTAAGCCGATTGCTGCTTGTTTTGTCTGTCTCCTCTTCTCAAGCTATTAGACAACTGCCAATATTTGACTATAGATCAAAATAACAAGATCTGTTTGACGTATTTCGTTGTCACATATCTATGCATATCTATAAAATTCAATCTAGACTGTTTCAGTCTTAATTGGCAAATGTATCAATGGATTTAGATAAAATTAAATCAAATAATTATTTACAAAATTTAGAAATCTCAGTCTGCTAATCTTTCTCTCTCTTGTGTTGGTATCAAAAGTTCCTTGTGGTATTGTGTGATATTTGATAAGATAAAGAACAAATAGAAATGTTTATCAATCTAACATGTTTCAAGCTTCATATGGAGAAAAAGAAGAAAGCCATTCTGGTATTTTTACTTTTCCATTATTTGATTTTCATTGATTAATTATGTTTTACAGGCATTCAACTTGTTTAACCAATGTTAGTATAATTCAAGAATTCAAGGAGAGATGATGCATCTATTCAAAGTTTCAAAAAATTAATGGATACCAAGCCTAGCTGAAAAATCGTAAATATTGCTTTATGTATGTAAGTGTATAATAATATTAGTTTGTGGGATTCAGATGACAATATATATTCGTAAGTGTGTGTGTATGTCTAGTAGATATTACATTCGTTATTTTTTTTTTTTTGCATCTTGATTTGGGAATGTTTTTATGTAAAACCTATGTTAGATTCTTTAAGAATGAGTTCAGTAAAGGTTGGTGATGTAATATAATGCATTTATAGTTAGTAATATTGTTATTATTGATCCCTCAAAGTACTTTCTACATAAAGAGTTATTTGAACCTGCATTGAACCTTGCCAACTGAACAATCCTTTGCGGCCGAGCGGTTAGGCACGTCAGGCTAAATGACAGTTCCATAAAGAGTTATGTTCTTTTATTTTTTTAATTAGGATAGCATATGTAAAATCAATGTGTGATATTTTTAAACAACTCAAAGTGCTTCAAATTATAGAAAAAGCCAAAGGAAGAGAAATTAATGACATTTAAAAAGAGCATCTTAATTGTTCTTTAAGAAATACACTTTTGTCATCATTCAAATTCAGTTATTTCCTGCAGTTATTAAACAGAAACCAAGGATAGGATTTTGGAGACAGAAATGAAGTAATACGAAAGTTAATCTTTTTTTTATGTACTATGTTGCTACATGATGTAGGGGATCATGGCTCTCCACAAGTTCATATTCTTTGAAGCTCTTAGCAATATTTGCTTTTTACTATCCTTCCCACTTCCTGTTCTGCCATCCATTGACACCAGGTTGTTAGGAAGGTTTACTCATTTTTTCCCTCTATTGGCTTCCATATGTCATTTGAGTGTCAAAGCCTCCTAGCCCTCTTTTCTCAAAAGTTTTAACTGTCTCTTTTTGATTCTAAGTACAAGTGTTCTTTTTGTTTCCATTTTTCTTAAAACTTCCTTGTTGATTATCATATACTTATTATAAAACCCAGGTTGTGTGTGTCTATTCACTTATATATTGGATCGGATTTCCTACATTTTTCAACCGATTTCAACAAAACTTCACAGGACTATGTAAAATTACCTTGCGGTGGTTCTAACAGCACCAAAAATTGGAAAAACACAATTGTTTTTGCACAAAATCAATTTGAAAACACGATTAAGAGGCATCGCTGTCGCGAGAATGAAAGGAGGACAACTCATATCGAGTTATACTTATTAGGTTGTGTGTGTTCGTTTATATATGGGATCGGATTTCCTACATTTTTCAACTGATTTCAACAAAACTTCACTTTTTTTTGGCAGGTAGTGTTTCTTATTGTCTTGCACACTTTTTTCTTTATTTTTACATTCAGAATGCTTTAAAAATTTCATTTACAAGACAATTGTTTATAATAAAATTCTATTCAATTGGTAGACTCATAACAATTGAAAACAATGTTTTTGTTTGAGTTTGGGTTTGACCAATTCGTAAAAAAAAAAAAAAAACTAATTAAGACATGCGTGTCCATCAACCTTAAACAATAATCTTTGTCAATTTTATTTTTCAGTCTTGATCTATCTCTGACTGTTACATCCCCAGGCAACGCTGGGCTCTACTGCTAGTATGCAATATTTATGATATTTTAAGAATCTTTCTGTGGAACTATATTGAACATATTTATTGGGCCTCAAACTCAATTCAGACTTCAAGTAGATCTTGTACACACAGTCCATCAATACAGATGCTAGAAAAATGGTTGATTCCCTGTACTGCTCCAGTAAAGGCTTGACTTCTCTCACTATCTTCTATCTTTACAAGAGCCAGATCAGGTCTAAAATGGTGTATTGTTGCCATATATGGCAAGAGTTTCCAGTTTCATTAGAATCCAAAAGCATCTCTGCATCCTTGTAAGTGACAGATTATTTCCGCCCTCTACAAACCCTTTCTCACAGACAAAATGCCACAACCCTCTTTCTGTTCTATCACTATTTCTATGAAGAGTGATTGGATCAATTAGGACCTACCATGTTATGCACATGGTAGTGAACCACTCTCATTCTCTTTGTATTCCATTGGTTAGATGTAAGTTCTATTTGAGCACCTTCTTCTCACAGACTGCTACTTTGTGGAACCAACTCCCAAGAGGATGCTTCCCCAATCACTACAACCATAACCTGTTCAAGTCTGGGGTTAACTGTTATCTTCCCCACCTATTCATATAAACTGTGCCTCTTATTTTGTAAACCTCTACCTTTTCATTATTTTTAATGAAATTTTCCTGTGTCCTAATATTTTGCTTATCCTTTGGAAGACATCTTTTATTATTCCAGTTCACTTTTGGATTTCTGTGTTACATTCTCTATCATCTATTAAATCACTTTCTAGGAAGGTATTAATTTTATCTTAGTTAAACACAAGGTCATACTTCTAGAGTATACAGTGATAATTAAACTCACTATCAATGGCTTTTTAAGTAAGCTTGCTATTAAAAAATCATGAATCAGAATATTTTTCTTAATTACATTGACATAGTTTTTGTCTATAGATGATATTTTGTCTACTATAATTGATGCTGATAGGGACTTATCAGTTAAGATTTCTGTATATTAGATAGAATGATTCAACAGTATTTATACATCCCTTGACTATATAAAAATTATACATCCTTTGACTATATAAAATATTATACACACCTTGACTATATAAAAAATTATACATCCCTTGACTTGGGAAATCACATACAGACAACTATCAGACAGATAAAAATGGCTATGAGATGCTAAAATGCATGCACACACATACACACATTATCGACTGTATAGATAAACTAGAATTGTGATATACAAACACACACATGAATTATATATATGAATGCTGCTTGATAGGGCATTTGCATGTGAAGTGTGCTTAACCAATGAAAAGCAAACAGTACAAAAATAAAAATACCAGAACTTTCTTTTCTCTATATTTAATTTTCTGATGAAGCTCAAATAAAACCAAAATATATTATATGTTTCTTATTTGTTCCTTACCTGATCATCCCTTGAATACAGAAATAATTCAGAAACATAGATTAAAGTCATTTACTTTACATATAAGCATTTGACCATGATAACATGCACTGACTTGCCTGTTAGCTGAAGTATTTCTATACAAAATGAAAGGTCTGTTTTCAAGCCTGCATAAAGGCAAGGAACTTGTATACTAATTTTTGGGGGGTAGATGCAGTCAGGCTCTCACTACTGTTGCAATAAAAACTTCCATCTTAACTTGTGTTCTATTTGTAATCTGTCTCCTTCTGCTCCCCCATCCATTTGATCTTTGCACTGGACTATTTTTGTGGTCTTGCTGAAATCAACCCATAAAGCCAGAATACATAAAATCCAATTTTTATGCATTTTGATTAATATATTAATTAGATGTGTGCATTATGTTATCTGCCTGATGCCTTGTAGCATATAAGGCCTCTAGATGAGATTTCTGTAATCAAATTGTTCCACAAGCTGGGGGTGATTGACCCCATGCCCAAACTCTGCACTCTGAGTAAAGGTTGGTCTTCTGTTATTTCTTTTGTGAGAGAGCTCAATCTGCCATGTTAGTTAACTGATAGCTAGAGAAGGAATAGATGGATTCATACCTTTTCCAAGGGTATTTGCATGAGAAGTGAATGCAACAAACTTAATTGAAATTTGACCTCAGCTTGCTGATTTCTCATTCTGAGCCCCTATCCAATACACCACTCACATATCTGAGATGTGCACAAAGCATAATAGTTATTGACATAGAAAGTGGAACTGGTGTACTGAGTTCAAATTCCATCTGAGGCTATTGTGGTAACTTTTGCACAAATAAACTTGTAAAATGCATGAATCTATCTCTTCCCCTAGCTATGGGTTAAATAGCAGGAATGGCAATCAATCTTGCTTCATGCTGGTTTTGAATATATAGTCTTCCCTGGAAACTGGTTGCCAGTTCAAAACAGGAGTGTCCAATCAGCTCTGCTATTTAACCCATAGTTAGGAGGAGAAGAGATGGATTCATATCTATGTACTGCATTATAACAGCAGTGGTGTGCTTATAACAAAAGAACCTGACAGATCCCATATCCTTCTAAAGGTTGGTTTTGAATTCAGAATTTTTCTTCTCTTAGATTGGTTGCCAGTTCAAAGCAAGAGTACCCAATAAGCCCCAGTATTTAATCTATAGCTATGGAGAGAAGAGATAGATGCATTTCTTTTGCAAGAGTAGTTGTGTGAAAATGAATGTAATGAACTCAACCAGAATTTGAACTCAGCTCATCATTTTTTCTCTTTCTGAGTTTCTAACCATTGCACTCTCTGCATAGCCCATAATTAGAGACAGCAAACAATTAGCAACAACATCAAATCTGTTCAAAGAAGGACAGAAAAATTGTTTTAACAATGAAGACTTACGTTTCAGCACAGCCCTTTGTCATCATTTTGTTGCCAGCGTTAGAATTTCTGTTTTGGTTGGGATGTTGTGAAATCATTTTTGCATCCAGTGCATTGGTTGCACAGGTATTAGAAGCTGTAAATGTCCTTTGATTAGCCATTGGAATAAGACCTTGTGGACTGGGCCTGGCTGATGGTGTATGAGAATAAGATGTGGCTCTGTGGTTGTTAAGCAGGCCTAAATAGTCTCTTCTGCTTGGAGCCATATTATTGCTGCTTTCGCCAAGCAGTCTGGGACTGATTCCTGAATAAATCAAACATACGTCAGTCATTATTAATAAACCAAGGAGGGAAATATCAGCACATTTTCTCACTTAGAAGATGCATATTTGATATAGGCATCTGCTCACTGCATCCTGATTCCCTAGCTGCAAAGCTCCACCTTTTCATACTTGATCTTTTAATTATTTACCAGCCTAATGAAAATGATGCAATATGCAAAACGTTTTTTTTTCAGTTAAAAGGTCTATTAAAGTGGCAAATAAATACAGTAATTATATAATATATACACATGCACACATTTTACTTGTAAATCTTTAAGAGACAATAATTTCTGACTAGATTCCTGTAATCTTATTATTGTTACTTTTTATTGCAACATGCAAGTTGTTTTACATTATTTGAACCTTAAGTTAGTAGCAGGGTTTAGAAATAAAGAAATAACCTCTGGTGAAAATTGAACTAATATCCTGTGCCTTTGAAATTCTATCTGACATTAACAAGCTAAGCATTGTGATAAAAAGCAACAAAAATAAGATGAAAGATAAACTTGTATGAAATTAATAATGAAAATGATTTATTAAAGAAACTCAAGCAACTGTAAAAGACACGAGGCTTCTTTATTTAAATACTTATCCATTGCAATCCATCTTTAAAGCTTGGACCTGTGGTGTCCAGTGTCCTGTCCATTTTAGTGCCACTATGTAATATTTGGATTTTTTTTTTTTAAGTGCATCATATAGAATAGAAAGGAAAACAATACTATTATCATATGTGCAGGTTTCATTATTTCAGTGAGTATCTTCACACTTATTGTTTACAATCTCCACTCCCACACTGATGCAAGTGATAAAGATTTTTCTAGTGCTGTATATTTTAAGAGTGGAGAGTTGAAAAATAATTTGATTTCATATCTATCTGAGGAAGGTCAAAGCATCCAGCCTTTAAAATGTAGCAACATGGCAAGAATACTAATTCTTGATTCTCCATCAGAGAAGTGTTTCAGGTGATTTGCCTTCAACCCTTATTTGGAACTGATATTCATATTGTTTCTATTTTAGTACAAACAAGAACAAACTTGAAAAGACCACATTTCTTTTCTCAGCCAGTGCATTACTGATTCAAGACCTGATAAGCACGTTTTCTAGAAAGGCCTGTTAAAATTTTACAATTTTCGTATTTGAATTTTCTGATGAATCTTACTTCTTAAGTTAATGACTGAATAAGATCATCATGAATTCTAAAACGATAAAATATCCATAGAAATTTCCATTGCATTGTTAAATATTTGAGCTTAACAACTTTACTAACATATTGTAATAGTCATAGGGCATTAATGATCTGTTCTGAGACTTTCCTGGACAGTGAAATCGATTTTGTGCTGAGGAAGGAGTCTCTATGTAACAATGGGTATCCACCTAATGTTGTTAATTCTGTCATTCGAGAAGGGATCATTAAGTTCAGAATTTTTTTGCATTCATAAAAATATTCTGTTCATCCTTTGATAGATCAGAGTGCACGGGGGCAAATTCCAAAGCAAATGTAAAAAGTTCCCTAGAAATGAATGGATAGTATTCCACAATATCAAATTGGGTTAGAAAACAGTAGGTTTTATCTTTTATATTACAAAACAATTGATGACATCAGTAGTATTGATCCATTGTGTTAGTCCAAGACACTCCTTAATTTGTTTGTTGACCCCTTTTGAGGATAATTTTACTAATTTTGCCAATTTCTGGTTTAGTAGGGTTTATGATCTGGTGATTCATATTTATACTAATTTCATTAATACTGTGTACCAAATTAACTAAGTTATTATTTACTTTTTTATAGTTTTTAGTCAATTTTTTTTTAAATTTTTATACACACACACACACATATATATATATATATATATATATAAATATGTGTGTGTGTATGTTAGTAGGGCATAGAATGTGAACAAAAGTTGATAAATCAGGTAAAATGGAAAATTATTAATGACTATAAACCTATAAGACTAGGCTTCTGCATAATATCACCAATCATTGCAAAAGCAATAGTGGCACAATGTGGTATGTCAGCTGTGGTGGAGAGTATAAAAGAGATTTGCTCAGAGTGAGCTATTTTCAAGTTCAGCAGAGATTGGTGGCTTTAATACAAAAAGAAAATCACCCGATTTTCTTTCATTCTGGACAAAATATGCTTACTAAACAAACAGGCATTGATTGCTAGAGTACAAAAAAAAAAAAAATCAAGCAGAGTTGGTTTTTTCATAACAAATAGATATTAATGATTTTAATATAGAAAACATACATGCACAGATTTCTCTTCCATTCTGACCAAAAGATGCTTATCTAATGAAGGTGAAATAAGTAATCAATAAAACAATTTTCCACTTTGTTTTATTTATGAATATATACATACATACAGGTCTCTCTTTCTCTCTCTCTCTCTCTCTATATATATATATATATATATATATATATATATATGAAATGGGATTGATGGTGTGTGTTGTTAATGTAAATTAAGACATGTTACATATATTAGTAGTTGATAGAGGATTTCATTTCTCTTTTCTTTTATACTGAAAATCAAATGAATAAAACATACAACAAGACTTTGAGACATGTGTTGAAATCAATGACATAAATGTGTATTTTTCTTTTCGTGATGTTATCTGCGACATTGGTTTTGTGTGTGTTAAATGTTCTCAGGGTTATTGTCTTTTTTTGTTCCTTTAAAAATTTTGGCTGATTTGTTTATAATTGTTCCAAAAATTTCATGCTTAAGGGAAGCTTTTGAAACTGTCAACTATGGATTTTCACATAGTGAAGAAAATGTGTCTTGTTGAGTCTGTGTGTTTTTTTTTACTACTACTACTACTACTACACTTGCTTGTGTCGGAAAGGTTGTTTTTAGAATGATGAAATTTCAAATCTAGAAAGATGAAATCATGATGATGATGATGAATCATAACATACACATATGGTAAAACTATTATATATATATATATATATATATATATATATATATATATATATATATATATATATATATAATAGTTTTATCTGGCTCAGATACAGACTTGCCTGGAAAACGATTATATAAAAAAGTGCTTGATACATGGGTACCATAAGTGGTCAGTATTCCGTCATTTTAATATATATATATATATATATACATATATATATATATATATAAAGAAATATAGTCTTAAGATGTGCTATATTTATGGGATAAAGTGCTCAATATCAGAGATAGAGCGTGTTTAAATATAAAAGTAAACATAGAAGTCAAAACTTAGAGGTGACAGTCTATTTCATGCTAGATGCAATCGTAAGGCCTGACGATTGCATCTAGCATGAAACAGACTGTCGCCTCTAAGTGTTGACTTCTATGTTCACTTTTATATATATATATATATATATATATATATATATATATATATCAGAATAATTTTAGGAAAATCTATGACAAAATGAAAAAGAATCTTTTGTGTAATACATTTCATGCTGATGTAATAACACATGCTCATGAAGAGAAGAAATACATTGAAAATACTTTTAAGCTCCTCCAACATCCTAATTATTTCATATTAAACATGAAACAAAAAGCATATAAAATATTTCAAAATAGAAGAAGGGACCATTCTAACAAGTACAACAAATCAAAATATATTATTCTGAGCACCACCTCTATCACAACTAGAATTTTTAAAAATTTATCTATGCTTAAAATAAAATTTCCAAATTAATAAAAAAAATGAATACAAAACAAAATCAAAAAGTTGAAGGTAGAATTTACCGTATCACCTTTAATAATTGCCACAAGGAATACATTGGAGAAACCTCAATGAATTTAAATAAAAGATTATATATACAGAAGTGTGTCTTCTACAAAACAACCCCCACTCAATGAAATAGTTACTTATTGTAATGAGTCTTAGCATAATTTTCATTTAAAAAAGCTATTTTAATTAAAAGAGAAAATAATTTACTAACGTTGAAGTTTATAGAAAAAGGTTTAATGGCTAAATCATCCACAGTAAATTTACATTTCAGCTGTTACATTTCATTTTTCTTGGCAAGGATAAAAACCAAAAAGTAAAAGAAGCTAAATGAAATTGTCTAAACTGTATACTCAAACACATATTTAAAAAGTCTAAATTTAAAATTTTAGCATCTCGTCTCATTCATGTATATATGTAATCACATCAACATAAACATCACTTTAAGCTGATTAAAACCTAAAAGATGAAATGTGTCAAACAAATTATTCTTTCTACTTTGTTATAGATTTTCCCATATATATATATATATATATATATATATATATATAGGTAAGATGAGAAAAAATAGAATACAATTCTAACAGTTTAATTTAAAAGAAGGTTCCATACAAAGTAGAGCAATATTCTTTATTTTAGGATATTACATTAAAAACATGTCAAAATTGCTATACAATTGCAGTCATGTTTTGATGCATATACAACACATCTCATCAGGCGATTGCAATTTATAATAGCCTGATGAGATGTTTTATATGCGAATGAAACATGACTGCAATTGTGTAGTGATTTTGACATGTTTTCAATGTAATATCCTAAAATAAAGTATATATATATATATATATATATATATATATGTGTGTGTGTGTGTGTATAAGGTGTATTTAGGCAGCAAGTATTCATCCAAACAAGTTTGATTAAAAAAAAAACATGATCAGTCTGTTTAATTTTTTTGCATATTTTTCTAATTTTCAGATAAGTTGTAATGTTTTATACTCCAAGTTGTGGATAAACTGTCCAAAGTTCGTATTTTGTTATTTTTGTTCAAGTACTTTTGACTTTCGTTGTCATTATCAAGAACTCTTTGTGGTGTCTGTGTCGTAGTTAGAATTCCTTTGTTTGCTGGTATTCTTTTGGAAGCTGGATGTTTGAAATTGTCTAGCGTGATGTCATCTATAGTGGTTATTGAGAATGAGGCTGTGCAAAAAGAAAGCAATTTATTTTATTTCATTTTATCAATTAATTTATTAATTTATTTGTTTTAATACTAATATAATATAATATGTGCGCACATTAATTATATCATATGCATTTCAAGATACTATCTCCTGTGGTGAATAATATTTTATTCAATGTGGGTGTTTTATTTTGTATAATAAGAGTCTTGAGTCTTTCTTGCATTGGGTGCTGTAAAATATTTTAGTGTTATCTACTAGTATTTATGTTATGTTTATAGTTACATTTTGGTCATTCTTGATGAGCTGCTCAATGTGTGCATGGATTGCACTGTGTTTCGACATGTGACAGGTCAATCTGTGAGAGAGTGTGGTGCAGAGGTGTTAAATATATATCATATAGATATATTTATAGCTTTTAGAGATATTTATAATTTATATAGATAAAACAAACACCACATAGATGAACAGACACTCTCTTGAGTCTGAACATTGGAGATGATATGCTAAATCTAATTTAATTTGGTTTATGGTTACCCCTTGTCTTCAGAGAGCCCAGGGCATTTTTCCTTGCATACAGTTTTGTCTTTCTTTCATTCTAACCTGAGGAAGAGAATCAAAGAGAGCAGACACTCTTGGTGAAATGGCTTTTTTAATAAATTTTCAACTTTGTCTCATCACTTATGTTTTGGATACTAGTCATGGCTGTCAGATAATTTCTGTAACTATCAGTATTGAGTTAAAATCCAACAAACCTTGTTGTAACACCAAAGATGAACTGAAGGCAAAGATTATGTCAGCATTCACTAATTTAACAAGGAGACCACTCAGAAGAGATGCAGGAGATTCTGAAATCATTTGGTTGAAGCCAATGGTAATTTTTATTGAGTAAATTTACTCTTTAGTATTTGATGATATTTTTGTGTAATCTTGTAAATATATCTGTTAAAATGAGATGTCAGTGTTATTTTCCTTTTGGCACAATTTGTACTCTGTATTTATAGGCTCTCAGGTAATTAGTGAAGAGCCTATACCAAAAGAGGCATGTCTTCCTCAGTAACTACAAAAATACTTCCAGTTTCCAGCAGAGGCACCAAACTTACATAGATGCCTCTTTTTTTCTGCTTTATTTTTTTAGGTTAGATTTAGTGAGGGAGTTTACCTGATAGATCCTGTGCCTCCTCTATGGGATCCTGTAAACTATTTCTGTTTCTAGCTAGTGGTGGTTGAGACTGAAGAAGTCCTTGTATTTCATAAATGGAACCTCCAGCCCTTTGTTGTATAAATAGGAATCTGTGTCTTCCTGAGTCTTATCCCAATGATAAGCATCAAAACAAAATGTCTCATCACTTGCATGTTGCAAGAATTGACTGAGAAAATAATATCTACAAAGAAACTCCATGTGATTTTCTCTTTCCTGGTACAAGACATCAAATATGACAAAGTAAAACTGTAAGGTGGGGGATGTTTTTGTTAGTTTACTACTTTTAGTCAAACTTATCTTTGCCAACAGCAACCAAACATGATAAACATGATGATATAATTGATGATGAGATGCAGTTACACTTGGGACTTGATAAACACAGAATCTGATTTTGGTCATAGAAAATAATGTAGTATCAGGTGGTGGGAGGATGATAATCATATTAGGACTTTGTTGGTTTGGACTTCTGAAGAAGACTATATAACATATGTTGATATAAAAATAATAGATTTATTACAGAGTCATATATATATATATATATATATATATATATATAATTTATTTGTTTAAATGTTATCTTTAATAGATACTCATATTTGAGTAGATGCTCTATTTTTATTCTAGATTATAGATGTATTAACCAGCATTGAAATTGTGAAGTACAACCAAAATTCCTGTTTCCTGCCCAATAGATGCAAAGCACCGCCTACCAACTTCCAGGGATCAGCTGGGGTAGAGGACCCAAAGTTTTGTTAGATCTTTACTCTCTGCCATCCCAAACTCAATTCTGACAAGATTAATTTTTCTGGCCTCCACCCTCATAAAACTTGAAACCAACTGTTCTCCAATTGGCCAACAAACCAAGTAATGCCTATTGTGAACTTCTGTCCCTGTCTCTACCTGTCCATAACTTGCAGGTGTGCTAATATAAACAATCATTTGACCTTTACAATTCAACCTGGATAGCGCTAGAAATCTCTATCATGAGTGATATATTTAAAACAATGTCTCTATTTAATGTAAATTCTCTCTTCTAAGGTGTACTTGTACTTGTAAAATCTTACCTCTTTTATTATTTTCAATTAATGAATCCTAATCCAAACCAAATTAATTGAATCACCATTTTTGCTTTATCAATAAGCAAAAGAAGATATTTCTACAGAAACCGTTATTATAGGAGACACTTTGACAAAGCAATTCACATAACAAGCTCAACTGCCCAACCAAAAATAATTTATTACCATTATTATTAAGCTGGGCAGACACTAAATAAATAATATTGCTGTTTTTCACTGTTTTCATGAAACCTTTATTAATTGATATTCACATGAGACACGAGTCCAATAAAAATAATATGAGGATATGTCAGCTCTTTTTTGAATAGTACTTGATTAATTAATAATCTTTTACTGCATTGACCAATCTATGAAAGACATTTCAAGTTCTCTCATATATATGCAGAATGAATATGCATTAAAACAAGATCAGCTTCATTGATTATTTGCTTATCATCTTATTTGCACTGTCAGGTTACATCAATGGAATTGATCTTATAGATCAATGTTAATTCAGATCATATTCTGTCAATAATGTAGATCAATAGTGATCCTATCATCACAAGAAAGTTTTGTGCAGCAAAAATCATTGCAAAAACAAAACTTTCAGAAAAGCAATTTGCTAAAATTTCTTTAAAGGCTAACATTTTTTTATGCATGACTTAATTCAAACAGGGAAGAGTGTTTGTCAAACATTCTACTTTCAAGTATCAACTTGTTATGGCAATGTTCACACATCATAAATTTTCCAACAGACATTTTCAGCTCTGATGACAATAACATTCAGGGATATCAACCCAGAGTAAATAGAAGAAAATCAGAGATACTTAATAAGGTAATAAATTTTGAAAACCGTTTGTCATTCAGTAAATCATCAAAACTCTTCAGTTTGGATACAAAGTTCTCTGATGTTTAATTTAATTTTGTTTTTTACTTATTGTTTAGATTAAAGAGAAGTAGAACATTTCTTAGCCTACAGTCAATGAGGCCTCTTTGTCTTCACTAATTGTTTGATTCTCATTAATAAGCGCATGTTGAAATATATATATATACATACATACATATATATATATATATATATATATATATATATATATATATATAAATGGTAATACTTGTTTGGAAAACATCAGATAGCTCAACTTGTAATAGAACAAATCAGTAAAAAAAATTGGAAATAAAAATCAAAAGAACCAAGAACATTAACACAATACAAAACCAATCGTCAAGTGCTTAAGCTCCAAGTCCAAAGAAAAAAAAAAAACAAACGAGTAGAAAGGCTAAAAAGCCAGTATTACCCCGAAGATCTGTTTTGGTGAAACCTAGGTAGGTTTGCCTGGCTCCTTAGGATTATTTTAGTATATATATATATATATATATATATATATATATATATATATATATATATATATATATATATATATATTTAGGTAGCATGTCTTCAGTCAAGCGTGTTTCATTAAATAATATAGATATATATTTATTTATTTTTATAATAATCCTTTCGACTATTTTAATTATCTTCTTGATGTTAAGTTGAAATTCATCAAGGTGCCATATTTTTTTATCTCCTCTGTGATCATCCTCAGGGGTGAACTGTGAAGATAAACAATTGTAACTGTAATCATTGTGATGGTAATTTTTGTAGACACATGTGGATGCACTCATAATTATTTTAAAATTAACTGTTGTGGTTACGATGTTTTGTAAACAAGTGTTCCCAATGCAAATAGGATAACCAGAGATGGTAAATTGCAACATGTTATTAAATGGTAGTAAACTCAGATACATTTTAAAACATTGCTACTATACTCATAATAAATTTTATTCAGTGTTGGTCGGTTACTTTTGATATAGAAAAACCCAAGAATGTAAAGTTTTTGATTATTATTTTTATGGTGTAGTATATTAGTGTTGTTAACAAGTATTTTCCTGTATTGCAAATGTGGACAGGAATATATCTTTAAATGCTGTGCGCTAGAACTTGTATCTGATAAATGAAGTGTAAGATATCTTGATAATGTTGTTGCTATCAAGCCAACATATGTACTTATTTTTGTCAGAGATACAATCTCCCAAAGAACATTTAAACTGACATACAATGTTGCTCTTTTCCAAAACACTAGTTGACAGAGAAGAGTTATTGCATATGATTAAGTTGGTTGTGTTAAATTCGGTATAGTATATAATTATTTTTATTTTTTGAATGGGATCAGTAGGGAATATAAACACATGCATTTTAAACTATAAAAGTGAATACCTATTACAAAATAGCTATTAGAAAAAATTTAAAAAACTATGCAAAAACTCTTCCATGAAAAAAAATTGTCTACACTGAATTAAAAAACATTAAACAAATTCTCATTAATAATACTTACATGCTAATACCCTTGTTTCCCCCCCCCCAGTTATGAATAAACAGCAGGACAGACTGGGTTCTGTAGCCTTGGATTGCAACTGGTCTATCACAGAAAGAAATGGCAACCTACTGCAGGAAAAAAACTGCCTTGTCAGTCATGTATCAAAAGATACATGGTTACCTAAGTGTGTATCAGATTAATAATAACTTTCCTAATTACAGGATTGATAAACAAATTAGATGAGCTATTAGAAATATTAGCATAATCCAAAAAGAACATACTTCTTGAAATTATCTAAAACATATCAAACTACTATACTGTAATAAAATGCATTCTAATTATAAACAAGATGAAAAAAATCCAAAAAAATTTCATAAATACTAATATATTCTTCACTGATACTAATAAAAAGAATAAAACTAATTATATACTATTGTCCTACTATTTACCCATAGCTGTAGAGAGAAAAGATGAATTAAAGGTATTTGTGTGTAAGTGAATGCAGCAAATTTAACTAGAATTTGAACTCAGCTCACCAATTTTCAATTTACACCCCCTGTACATCTAAGCTTACATTGAAGAAATACAAATACAATTATCTGCAGCAAAGATTAATCAGTCCCTTTAGTAGACTTCCATAGTCTATAGATATATATATATATATATGTAGAAAAGTGAGTACTGAAGAGTTATCAAATAAGATGTCTCCAAATCAACAAACATAGATAAAAATGCCTACTACTACTACTACCACAACTACTACTACACACACACACAAATGAAAATACACATTTTCATCCAAATCCCACTTAGACAAACTAGAATTATGATACACATACACACATGAATCATGCACATGAATGCTGATTGACAAGACAGATGCACATGTGGTCTGCTTAACCAATGAAAATTAAACAACAAAAAAATAAAAAATAGTATATTTCCTTCAAATTTCATTCTCTGATGAAGCTTTAATAAAAGTGGAATATGTTAAATTTCTAAATGTTTCCTATTTGTTCCTTATCCTATCATTCTATTTGAATTCCAATTTATATTTGGTCCCAATTTACAGATTAGATTATAGAATAAGTCGGCATGATTAAAATGTTAATCAACAAAGTTATCAATAGACAATTCGTAAAATTCTCAATAAGTGGAATTGAAAAAATTCTCAATTAACAATAATAATAAGTTAAAGATGAAAAAAGAAAAAGAGTAAGCTAAAATAAACCAGACAATATATATACATATATATATATATATATATATATATATATATATATATATATAAATTATTTTTAGATAGAATGTATCTGTAAAGTAGTGAAATGAATAAAAAGAGACAAGAAAAACTATTCTTAACCAAAATGTTATCTTAACCAATCTGAGGAACTTTATCAAAGCATTGCTTTGACAAAGTCCCTCAGATAATGAAATGTGTCAGCTAAGAATAGTTTTGTGTGTGTGTGTGGGTATGTGTATATATATATATATATATATATATATATATATATATATATATATATATATATATATATATATATATATATATATATATATAAAATGCAAGTAAAAGCAAACAACTTTAAGACAGTAATAAATCAAAAACAGTTTATAAAATAGAAATAGTGTTTACATAGAAAAGGGATACAGGCAAGTGGGTCATAGCTTTCTGCATTCAAGGCAAGAAAGTAACCAACGTAGATAGATTTTTTTTACTAATGTTTACTCTATACAAGTTTTGCCTTATCTGACAAGGATCAAATAACTTCAAGGCTATTTAAGATAGTAGGCACTGATGCTTTGCCTCTATACAAATAGATATTAACAGAATGAGATAAATAGATTGGATGATCTTATCTACATGCAATTGTTATCAGATTCAAAAAATAATTATTTAACCTATAATATCAAGGGTCAAGTCATTACCTATCCTCCATATCCTCATAATTTTCACTTTCTATTTCCTATTCTTACATTCATATGAGACATCTCATTAAATAACACTCTACATTGAGTCACTCTTGAGGCTTGTATTGGATGAACATGATTAAAAAAAAATTAACAGCAAAAAGATATAATTTTCATATTCCATCTTCAACCAAAGTTCCTTTATGAACATTCTCTGTTTCCCTCTTGAAAGAACAAATGAATATCTTTTCAAAAGTTTCCCTTAACATTCTGTGCTTCCTTCTAGAAATGACAAGAAGTATTATAGGAGAAAGATTTTTCTATCAGATAAACCCCATTTACAAGATGTGAGCAAAAGGTATGAAAAAAATTTGAACATTTTAAAGGGCTTGATGTGGGGCTAAATTAATTGAATTTAGTGAATCCACAGTTTTTGTTCACATCTTTGGTGTCAGTTCTTTGATTTTGATTTTTCATGTCTTTAAACTGTTAGCAAAAAAATGAAATAAGTGAACCAATTGATTTTTTATTTTATCATAGGCCTAGCTTCAATATGGATATAAAATTATAAAATAGATAGATAAATAAACTGAAATAATTTCAATGCTTTAAGGATATCACATGCATTTCCAATTTTTTCCGGAAATATCAAATGGAAGTTTAAAAAAAAAATTGGAAATTAATATACATTTAAGTGCAGAAACTTTATTTAAAGTCCAAAAATGGGCATTTTTTCAATTTTTCAATTTACAAGTTTTCACAGTAGTAAAACAATGTAATGTTTTTATATTTTGTTTAGATAGTTGATGTTTTATTAAGAAAATAGACTAAGAATTAAAAGTATGATAACATTTATTTCAGTTTTTAAAAGTGAAATTAATTTTATCAGACTTTTAATTCTTAGTCTACTGCTTTGTTAATAATAACTTCAACTACGTATAATAAATATAATATATATATTATAAATATATATTCCTTTTTGTGGGCTTATTAAGATATAAAAAAAATTTGGCATCATATGGGCATTAGATTCTGACAAATGGATAAAAATATTAAAAATTGATGGTTGTACAAATAATTTTGTTATTCACTGTGTGTGTATATATATATATATATATATATATATATATATATATATATATATAAAAACTTTAACGGGTTAATGTGCATTGTAATATTATATTCATTCTAGGGAGGGGTGATAAAACTTTGCCTCTGGGTGGCAAAAACACTAGCCACGCCACTGCCACAAAGTCATTTTAATGTGCAGGCCCACATGCATAAAACAATTGCTCACTACTTGTGACCGGTGTCATGAAGTTGTTAGCAAATATTGACTAACTTCTTATAGTGCAATGGAGAAATGCTGCTCTAGACTCGGAATCTCCAGCCCAAACACAAGAGCAGGGCACCACATTTTACCCAAACATAATAGTAGTTGAAAAAGAAAAACACTAAAATACAAGAATGGTACAAGAATGAAGTTTTGCTGATCTTAGACAAATGTGCTGCTTAATGCAAATTGCTCAGAGACTACATTCTCATCTTAAGCTGAGTACACAGATATATTGATTCTATTCAGAAGTGCTGAACCAACATAAATAATATCATATTTGATGGCAGACACATTAATCAACCAAATGAGAAATGAAGAAGAGAAAACTGATTTGGAGATCATTGTTATCAAGTGGAAAAGTTTTAGGTATGTGCAAAATTTCCCAGCATTTTTATTGTTATTATTATTATATGCCTTCTATACTCATCTTGGCTGTTATAGTCGCATTTCAGATATTGCAAACTATGGCCTCTTCAGATGCCGCTTGTACTTTGTAACCATCTTGGAATTTTGAACTGTAAATCTTTATTCAATCTATGGCATTAGATTGGACAGCAGGTTGTTTAATCTTGCATGCCTCAAGTCCAAAACAAAAGTGGGAGGCTCTGAGCATAGACATGATGTTTGTGGATGATACTGCAGTCATAACCCACATACAAGAGGAGCTCCAGACTCTGATGAATCGCTTCTCTGAGGCCTGCAGGGACTTTGAGCTGATTATCAGCCAGAAAAAGATGAATGTCTAAGGACAGAATGTAGATGTGCCATCACTCATCACCACTGATGACTATAAGCTGGAAGTTGTGAACCAGTTCATGTACCTCGGGTCTACGATCAGCAGCGACCTCACGCTGGACACAAATAAACAATGGATGACATATATCAAGCAGGAGAAGAGACTGCACACTTTTCACTTGAGGTATGTCTGCCACATCCTGGGCATATCGTGAAAGGACAAAGTGCCCAATAGTGAAGTTCTGTCATGCTGGTCTAACAACGATATTTAGTCTGCTCAGACAGCACAGGCCCTGATGGCTGGGTCATGTTTGTCATATGGAGGATGGTCAAATTCCCAAAGACATCCTCTACAGGGAACTTACAAATGGTGAAAGAGACACTGGTCATCCTCAGTTATGCTACAGAGATGTCTGTAAGAGGGACATGAAGGCCCTTGAGATCAACAGTACCACTGGGAGGAACTTGCTGCTGACCATCCTGGATGGAGAAGCAACCTGACTAAACAACTAATGTCAGGAGAGGAGAAACAGAACAATGCAGCAGAAGACAAGCAGACCTGCAGAAAGAATGGTGCAGCATAGATAACACACAGGCAATTTACTGGTGTGATTTGTGTGACAGAGACTGCCATCACACATCGGCCTGTTCAGTCACAATTGGCGATGCTCCAGATAAGCAGATGGGTGGGATCAAATCCATGGTCATTGATGACCGGTGGAGGCCTTGAAATATTCCCATTCTGCTTTTTATGCTCAGGGCATATTTCTTATCAATTCTCTCCATTCATTTTTTTTTTTGTCTGTTTCTTCCACTTAACCAGAGCATATGACTTTTCAGCACAACTTCAGCCAGGGATTGAACTCACAGTTACCAAGGAACAAGAAATGTTTTAAGCCAGCATTTTAATCCTTAAGGCTATGTGTCTCTTAGACAATCCAGTGGCACAATTTTGGAGGCTTGAACCTAATTTCTGTTCTCAGGTAATATAAATTTTATTGTCCTTTCTTTTTTTTTTAAGAGACTTCCAGATGGTGTTCATTGCAATGCTAGGTCTAACAAGGAGGTTATCAGAGTCTAACAGATGTGTTGATACTTTCATTCATCTTATCTTCAAGTCTTCATTCCACAGAGATTGATGACCACTAGGGTCATGTAGTTTACAAGTCACATACTCTGTGCTATTCCTCCATCTGTATTTGAGCTTAATCATTCAACTACAATCAATACTGTATTCCCTGACTCCAATAAATATGCCTTTTAGTGACTTGAATAGTTAAAGTTTCAAAGATAATCCCTCAACACCCTGGTTCTAGACACAATTTACTGATACAGAGGATCTCTCTGAAGCATGGAAAGCAGAACAAGAACAATCTTCCCATATGGATTGAATAAGTGAATCAATTAAAAAATTCAAATAAGCTTATCGAGTATGCTGACAGACACCTGAAAAAGGTTGGAGGTTATTAGGGTCAAATGTTGTGAATATAACAACCAAGATGAGGATTCTAGTCCAAATGGAAAAGTATATCTTATTCTTCATTTAAGAAATAATAAAATGAAATCATAGTTTTTTTTTTAATTCATCTACTGTTTTTCAAACTTTTATACATACTTAATAGAAAGAGTTCCTATATAAAAAGCACAACAATGATTGCCTTACTTGGATTTGATAATCTTGTTTGTCCAGATGTAAAAGTGGCTGAATAATTTGCGGATGAATAAGAGGCCTTCTGCTCAGGGTAATGCTGTTGGCCCCAGTTTTGACCTTTCCTATTAATGCTGTGATTGTTGTTTTCAAAGGAACTGTCCCAACCAATTTCTGCAAAAAAAAAAAAAAATTAATAATCTAAGATAATCCTATCAACTTGGAAATCATTTTATCCACTCTAATCATTACATACATGATAATTACATCTATAATGTAGGAAATCATTTTATCCACTCTAATCATTACATACATGATAATTACATCTATAATGTAGGAAATAATTTTATCCACTCTAATCATTACATACATGATAATTACATCTATAATGTAGGAAATCATTTTATCCACTCTAATCATTACATACATGATAATTACATCTATAACGTAGGAAATCATTTTATTCACTCTAATCATTATAGACCTAATGATAGTATATACTTCCTCAGGTATCTCTCAATCTGAGTAACCTTCAGGGAATTTAAAACTAACCTTACTATTTGATCTCTATGTGCAAACAAGATCCACACAAATTACAGCTGACAGTCACTTGTGGGAGGTTTTCAAAATAGTTAATTTTTTTGTGTTCATCAGAATAAATCCACAAGTTGCATATGAAATTTAGTTCTATGCAAGCACCACATTAATCAACTAATATTTCACTGTCTTTGTATTTAATTTTCAAATTCCTAGGTTGTATGGTTGAGGTATAATAAATTTAATATAGGAGAAAAAGAAATTGAACATAGAATAGGCTGCATTAGAGGTAGTTTGCGGTGTTGGGTATCAACACGGCAAATTGCTATGAAATCAAAACATTAACCTAGAAACTAGAGTCATGTTCTTAAGTAGCCTCATCAGATCAAGACTTTCATATGGAAGTCACGCATGACGCCAAACCCGTTCAGAAATAGCAAATGAAATTGAACATAAAATACATTGTGCCAGAGGTAGTTGTGCCTAACACCACAAATTGCTACAAAACCAAAACATTAACCTGGAAACTAGAGTCATGTTCTTAAACAGCCTTGTCAGATTGATATGGATGTCATACATGGTACTGAACACATTCAGAGATATCTAAACGGTTAGCTGTATACAACTGCTTTCTAAGATCAATACTAAAAAAATGGCTTGGAGCAAGTACAGACTATCCTTCTTTGAACATTTTAGAGTGGAGCTATATAATCAAAAACAAAGAACTTGACCAAATAACAGAAACCACATCACTTGAGGACTTTCAACAGCAGCAATAACTAAAATGGATAGTATATGTAACTCACTGAGAAAGTAATGACATAATCAAGATCTTAATGTTCCCCACTGCTTCAAATAAAAGGTTAGGAAGGAAAGTCCCATCAATACTAGAAAGAGTGATAACACCTACTGGACTTGAGAAACCTATTTTCTGGAAAAATTGTTTTAAAAGAAACATTTTATAAATTTCAACCAAAAACAGCACTGGTTGCTCACTCAATGAATGACAAATGTTTTCTTATAAGGAAACGGCTTATATTACCATTATCATTACCAATTCTTTTAAGTCTCCATAGAAAAAGAAAGAATTTTCTTGTCATTCCTCTCTGTATATATCAGGTTCTATCTGACGTTCACTCATTAATAAACTCTAAAAATCTACTCTTGTATCCTGCAGATACTTTTCTGCAGTCAATGTGGTCGTTATTAACTTTTAATTATTCAGGTTTGGTGTTGACTTTTTTCTCATTCTACTGTTCATGTTTAGTGGTATCTTGTCTTATTCCTTTAATACCATTCAGTTATTGCTCATCATGTTTCCACTGAGTCTAAAACTGCACTTCCTAGACCAGGGATTGAACTCACAATTATTATGTTGTAAATATTTTATGACTGGATACTTTCCAGACCGACCTAATTTCTTGGTTTTAGAAGCTTGACTGAATTCTGTCTAAATAGATAGACAATTAAATTTTGCATCAAAACCAGTAGAAATGACTGGAAAGCCAGTGCAGCAAAATGCCAAAAGCTAAGACCAAGAAAAACTGATTCTGAGTAGATTGATACATCAAAGAGGAAAAGTGTTTATCTTATATGTTTTTATATTTTTGAGAGGAACAATATTTGTCCCAAGACAGGTAGCTCTCATTTTTTAAATGAAGAAGAATTGATTTAGAAAATAATATTTTGGTCTTAGGCTTCATAAAAGCAAAGGTTGTCTATATTTAGTCTATAAGAGACTTCATCTTTATACATAAGTCACTCAACAATTACTTTCAGCCATTTTTGGAGAAAAGTGCATTTAACAAGCTGTCAGATCTAATAATTCAGGCTGTAGTCATTTCTACCTGATAAAGATATAGGCATATGGATTAAAAATAAAAGCACCACTAAGGGGAGGTGGTTCAAGTGCCAAATGTGAGATTTTTTCTCAATTGGAATCGACATCTAGCATCAGTCATGATATTTACCCTAAATAGAAATCTCTCCTTTCTTAAAGAATAAAGAAATCCTATCCTAAACAACGACAACCACAAAACAAAAATAATGCTATATTGACACTAGAAATCTTTTTTTAGTCTGAGCAGAGAATAGAGTCATGAGAAGAACAGAAACAAGGTAACATGACTTTTCAGGTAATTCCTGGTGTTCATTGGGAAAGACAGAAAAACAATAATTTTCAAGAAAAACCAGAAAAAAAATAAAATAAACTCAGTACACTTTGGTAATATTTAAGAACCTCAAGGACTTCCAGTATTGTAATCTAAAATTTGTAATAATCGTTTTTTTATAACTTTTCAAAATTTTTTTCCCAGAGACAAGGGAAAATATAGGGAGAGGGTCAGGAACTTTAAAATTTGTGCCTTCTTGAAAGCAAACCAGGTGCCACACTTGATTAACTTATTGAGTTATAGTATATGACTAACCCCAGACAATAGTAGAATAGACTTTGCAGATCTGTGCTTTGCCCAGTTACTGGCTGCCACCGATATGTAAACATGTAGTTGACCCAGATATGCCTTGGATGTGCACACATGGGAAAAACTGTATGACAGATAAATATATAAACACATACCTAGATAGAGAGAGAGAGACTAGTACATCATTGTAAGAATGTATAGTTCATGTTTAGAGAAGGCTTCAAAGCAACAATGTCCACTGGTTGATGGTGACTGACATCATCCAGGGTTGAATAAAAATTTGGTCCTATGTATGAGAAATTTAGTCTTTTTCTCATTAAAATCTACAATGATAATATTACAGATTATTTAAGATATAGACTTAAAAAGTGGAACAGTTGATATCAGACCATCAAGTCAGCACCATGTTTTTAAAAAGCTACAAAAATCAAGTGTTGTCAAGTTCAAGTTCTCAGTATGGAACTCTCTTCCAGCTTCTTGCTTTCAACTATGATCTTCAAAAATTTAAATGCAATGTCAATCATTATCTTTTGTCTTAATTCTTGTTCTTTTATTTTTCTCTCTATTCAATAGTGTTCTTTTATCATATTCTCTAACACTCATTAACCCCTTGTGTTTATTGCCTTGCTTGGGAGTGAAATGATTAAAAAAAGAAAAGAAAAAAAGGTGTATTTATTTAAACAGCTTTGAAAAAAAGATTGGTCCCATAACAAATGATTATCCGGCTGCAATGTTGGGTTGCATCCAAGCAAATTTTGAGCAATGATAATTATTCAGAACTGCCTGTTTCCTCTCCAAATAATTCAAGGCAGGTAGTAGTGAGTTATATGGTATCAGTTGTAAAGTACTGACTGTACTGGAGATATAGGCAAGGGGGAAATTCACATTTGGCTGAATGTAAAATGTAAGAATAAAATACTTCCCCATTCTTAGGAAAGGACTGACTTACCACCATATCATGTTGAAACACTGGTTCACATATGATCACCAGAGTTATGCAACTTTGAGCCTGGTTAGTACCTAGATGAGTGACTACTTAGGATTTTTTTTGTCTACTTACCTTGTGCTTATAGTATTGGTTATGTTAGTAAATAAATCAGAAACAGTCATGGGTTTTGACAAACGGCAATGGCATGTTTACAGATGTCTAAACTTCATAAACAGAAACTTCATTCATCTTATCAACAAGCCTAGATTGCACACATATACAACTGCTGTATATAACTGAAACCTCTGCTGTCTTGTAGTCATATCCAAATGTGGAAAAGGCTATGGAAGTAAATCCAGTGAGAAAACCCAAAGTGGAGCCTTGAAGGTGGTTGGCTGTCAACACTGACAACTTTCAGGTAGCTCTTGCAGCTAAGCTCCTGCATTCATTTGGATCTTGTTGATATGGTTGAGAGGTGGCACCATGTTGTCTCCATATACCATCACCCAGACATGCACTCTGAAGAAGTCATTCTAGTCTCATCATCAAAGGACTCAATTTTGACCAAATAGGGTGCTACCTTTATCTCGCAAAATAAATGAATGCCTACATTAGTTATTTCTACAATAGATTTTATAAGCATATGGCAGTACTGCTTGCTGTTAATATCTTTGCATCAATGAGAGGTTCTTAAATTAAAAATGTTTTCATTGCATTTGTTTGTGCAAGACTGGTGTATATTGGAACTTTTTGGTGGCCATTTTAAACAACAATAATGATAATAACAATATAAATATTGTGTTAATGAGTATTGCTCACATACTTAGAGTAATTCTTTTAATAACTTCCCAAGAAAACCTAAAAAAACCCAGAGAAATCCAAAGTAATGGTGAATAGCACAAGCAATACCAGTGCCAGCATCACTATAGGTGTGGACCACTGGAGAAAATGTCCAGCTTCAAATACCTTGGGGTAACTCTGTCAAAAGATGGCACTTGCAACACAGAAATCTGCACAAGGATAGCCACAGCCACAGCAGTAGTGGCCAGACTGGAAAAGATATGGAAGAGCAACATCAGCTTCCAGACCAAGTTCATGGCATATAATAGCCTCTGCAAGACCGTCATACAAGTCAGTGTTGAATGCAGACACAGTCACAGTCAGGCATGAGAACACAAGAGCTGATATACAACACGTCAAAATGTGGACAGACATGACAAAGCCAGAACTCCTGAGACTCATCACTAACAAATCATTGTCTGTTTTCTTTTGTTCTTAGGTCACTCTGACAATTTAAGCAGTCAAAGGATGGTGATGAAGAAAACCTTAATATACCTTAGGTTGCAGACTTAGCAAATGATTGTATCAAACTGCAAATTCTAATAATAATAATGATAATAATAATAATGATAATAATAATAATAATCCAGTAGACTAATTGAAGGGATTCCTAGAAATCCATGCCTCAAAGTGATACAAAAAATTGTTCTCACAAGTACAGCCCACACTTTACAAAGGGCTTTATCTATGTAATTTTTTTTTTTTTTTTTTTTGACAGCGGAAAGTGTTATGATGCCATTTCTAACCTTAGGTCCCTGGGTGGGACCTGGAAAGAAATGTGTAAATGCCAGAAATCAAAGAAAATAAAATAATAATAATAATAATAATTATTATTATTATTATCATTATTATTCAGTCATGCTTTCAACCTCTCTTGCAAAGAGGATTGATGAGCCAACCCATAAGTTATACAGAGTGAAGAGGTTACCATCCTCTTCCATTGTTTTTATAGCTTATCAATCTTTTGTAAGTTATTTAAAGCCAGAAATGATTTTAGATTGTAAAAATATTTTTGGTGATATAATGATTTACTCATACAAATACTACTAATTAACCTATAGCAGGGGGAAGAAGAAGTGGATTCATACTTTTCCCAAGGGGATTTGTGCATAAGTGAATATAAAGAAATCAACTAGAATTGGAACAGTTCTTTGATTTCCATTACACCACCTGCACATCCAAGCTTACAGTACCTGGTATTCTCAAGTCATCTAGGTACTACCCAGACTCAATGTTACTTAATTTTGGTGATGTAGCTGTAAGCCAGTCATTTCCTAGGATTTGATGTCATGTTTTTATTTTTTCAAGTTGATATTAGTTATGATCCAGACATTGTGACACAATGGAATCACAAGCAGCCATCAGCATTTCAATAGGTTCCTTGGACTTCTGTAAAAACTTCTCATCACCCTTTCTTGCTTTACAAGGGCATGGATGATATCTGGGGTCTTCCAGAATGGTTCTTCAGCACATTGTATACAGTACCATCAGCTTCAAACATCTCAAATCTGTGAGATTGAATTATACTCTCTTTAATACAGTCTTTGAACTTCAACTGCATTTTCTCACTTCCAGTCACATTTCATGGTGAACTTTCTTTGTTCAAAGCTAATCCATGATGACATTAGTAATACTAACATGTAAATCTAAAAAGAAAGCAAATTAACTTGAGCATTGTAAAAGTGTGTATACATTTCTTGAGACACCCTTTATAGACACACACACACACAAATATATATATATATATATATATATATATATATATATATATATATATATATATATATATATTAGGTTGGTGCAAAAATAATGACGGTTTTTGACGTCAAAAACCGTCATTATTTTTGCACCAACCAAATACATATAATATCGAGAGAGAGAGAGAGAAAGACAGAGGTATAATATTAACACATTTTTGCATATTTTCCTATAACTCTTTGTCTACAGGGAAACAACTCTAAAAAATCTTTTGAATTATCTCCCTTGTATACTTGGGAGTCTCTTAAGATGAAGGTAGACTGAAAATGTTTATAAAGAAGGAAGGGTAAAACCAACTTAATGAACAAGCAGAATACAACAGTCAATTGAAAAATATACTTAAAAAAATGAAATAAGAAATTGATCACCACTCCTAAATTATCACACATTTTACTCACTCACTCAAGTTCTGTAGACTCCCTGAGGAGTATAGGGCCACAGCTGTCAAGTTTGTAGACTCACTGCGGGATATGGGGGTTACAGCTGTCAAGTTCTGTAGACTTCCTGAGGGGTATGGGGCCACAGCTCAGGTCGAGTTGTGTTTCTTTAACACCCACAGAGACAACCGGTAGTTTATACTTCAACTATACTGATATTCACATGGCCCAACATGAAGTGGGTGATATTAGAAAACTGATCACCCAGGTTTTTATATCCAATCCTCTCGTCATTTTGTTAAGCACACATTTCTGACCCACCTGGATTTTCCAGATCAGCATTAGGATCTGCAACAACAGCTTTTCGTAGTCTTTTGCGTGGATTAAAGAATGGAGCAGGAGGCAACTTTTCATTCTGCGAAGGAAGACAATTTATAAAGTAGACTTAATGAAAATACAAGAAAAAAGAACAAAAAATATTTATTGGCTCAAACAATTTTTAGCAGATAGCTACATTCATGGATCACTCAGTGAGAATCATCCATAGATTGCTAGAACAACCTGGTAAACATTGCTCTACATCAGGTTTGCTAGTATTATCTTAAGATTAAATTAGTCTGGAATAAAGCTACAGTTACACAGTTCCCATTGAGGATCAGTATCTGTACACTATTAAATTGGTTATTGTGAGATAAGTTGGCTAACTATCATGCCACAATAGATATCCTTGTGTGTGTCTTCCTAAAAAGTAACATACATATTACTTACCCTATAAGAATTATTCTGTGCAAAATTAAAAATGTCTTCATTTATTGTTTAATGCATTATTTTTTTCAATTGTATTTATGTTTAATGGGGACTTATTATAATGAATGATTCATTACTGTTATGACAAACTCTTGAAACATATAAACAGATACTTACCTTTGAAAATATGTAACTCTAATAGACAAAATTCATTTTGCTGTAATTGAAACTCCAAGACAAAGTATATAGTAAATTTGGAGAAAGAATACTCAGGCAGTACATGACATCCAGGAGTTAGTAGCAACTAATGCTGATTTATTGAACCTGCGGGTAATTCAGTTCACCTGTCATTTGCGATGACTGAAATGGATTAAAGTGCTTGCTTTCTTTTCCAGTCCACTGCTCTAACAACTGAGCTGTCGCAAGCCTGCACGAATGCCATCACACCAACAAATGTTCTGCGGCCTTCCTCACAGACTTGCTATTTATGCCTGCATTGGGGGGTAACTAAAATTTGCATACGAGACTTACTTCTCGTTCGCCTGAGACTTCCTATTTTATAAATCCATTTCTCATTTAATGCCGGTTGTGATCATTCAACAGGACCTGACAAACCAAGCAAATTTGCTTTCCAGGAGGTAAGTTTTCTCGTTCCTCACAGAAATAAAATGTGATTCAGTACACAGAGCATTTTTCAATATTTTTGTTGCCTATCTGAACATGCATTGGGATTGCCAAAGATGCATCCTAAATGCTAAGCAGACCAATAAGAAACAGGAAAATTTTGTAAGAAACAACATAAAGAGGATTGAACTGTTATATAATATCAATCACAACGAATGCTGGACAATCTCCAAACAGTAGAAGAAGAGACTTGAAAACAGAAATGTGGCTCTACAGAAAGATGCTGAGAATACTATGGACAAACATGTGAGCAATGACAAAGTTTTAGAGAAAATATAAAAAAAAGGAAACTTATACTTCACCTCAGGAAGAGACAGATGAAAATTCTAGGGCACATAATGAGGAAAGGAGGCTTAGAAAATTTGATATGCACAGGGCAGACAGGACTTTACTATAGAAATGCCGTCACCAGCGGCAAGAATTTAGGCTCAGTGAAAATAATCCACCTTCCATTGCACAAATTTGGGTTTCAATGCTAAACGTTTTGAAAGAGAAATAGAATCATCATTGAAATTGGAATAAAATGTAATTAATTGAAAGCTCTGCTCTACCAGGTTGATTTTACATAGGACATGCTTGACATGACTGAATTCTTCTCTGGATATATCGACAGACCTAGTCAGGTGTTCACTAGTACAGCAACCCTATGACCACATCCGATCGTGGGACTGATGATGATGGTGATGATGATGAGGATTTTACATAGGACATGCTTGACAAGACTGAAATCCTCACTGGATATATGGACAGATCTAGTCAGGTGTTCAGTAGTACAGCAACCCTATGACCACATTCCATCATGGGACTGATGATGATGTTGATGATGATGATGACGATTTTACATAGGACATGCTTGAAATGAATGAATGCCTCTCTGGATATATGGACAGATCTAGACAGGTGTTCAGTAGTACAGCAACCCTATGACCACATCCCATCATGGGACTGATGATGATGTTGATGATGATGACGATTTTACATAGGACATGCTTGAAATGAATGAATGCCTCTCTGGATATATGGACAGATCTAGTCAGGTGTTCAGTAGTACAGCAACCCTATGACCACATCCCATCATGGGACTGATGATGATGTTGATGATGATGACGATTTTACATAGGACATGCTTGAAATGAATGAATGCCTCCCTGGATATATGGACAGATCTAGTCAGGTGTTCAGTAGTACAGCAACCCTATGACCACATCCCATCATGGGACTGATGATGATGTTGATGATGATGACGATTTTACATAGGACATGCTTGAAATGAATGAATGCCTCTCTGGATATATGGACAGATCTAGTCAGGTGTTCAGTAGTACAGCAACCCTATGACCACATCCCATCATGGGACTGATGATGATGTTGATGATGATGACGATTTTACATAGGACATGCTTGAAATGAATGAATGCCTCTCTGGATATATGGACAGATCTAGACAGGTGTTCAGTAGTACAGCAACCCTATGACCACATCCCATCATGGGACTGATGATGATGTTGATGATGATGACGATTTTACATAGGACATGCTTGAAATGAATGAATGCCTCTCTGGATATATGGACAGATCTAGTCAGGTGTTCAGTAGTACAGCAACCCTATGACCACATCCCATCATGGGACTGATGATGATGTTGATGATGATGACGATTTTACATAGGACATGCTTGAAATGAATGAATGCCTCCCTGGATATATGGACAGATCTAGTCAGGTGTTCAGTAGTACAGCAACCCTATGACCACATCCCATCATGGGACTGATGATGATAATGGTGATGATGACGATTATACATAGGACATGCTTCAAATGAATGAATGCCTCCCTGGATATACGGACAGATCTAGTCAGGTGTTCAGTAGTACAGCAACCCTATGACCACATCCCATCATGGGACTGATGATGATAATGGTGATGATGACGATTATACATAGGACATGCTTGAAATGAATGAATGCCTCCCTGGATATATGGACAGATCTAGTCAGGTGTTCAGTAGTACAGCAACCCTATGACCACATCCCATCATGGGACTGATGATGATAATGGTGATGATGACGATTTTACATAGGACATGCTTGAAATGAATGAATGTCTCTCTGGATATATGGACAGATCTAGTCAGGTGTTCAGTAGTACAGCAACCCTATGACCACATCCCATCATGGGACTGATGATGATGTTGAAGATGATGACGATTTTACATAGGACATGCTTGAAATGAATGAATGCCTCCCTGGATATATGGACAGATCTAGTCAGGTGTTCAGTAGTACAGCAACCCTATGACCACATCCCATCATGGGACTGATGATGATGTTGATGATGATGACGATTTTACATAGGACATGCTTCAAATGAAGGAATGCCTCCCTGGATATATGGACAGATCTAGTCAGGTGTTCAGTAGTACAGCAACCCAATGACCACATCCCATCATGGGACTGATGATGATGTTGTTGATGATGATGACGATTTTACATAGGACATGCTTGAAATGAATGAATGTCTCTCTGGATATATGGACAGATCTAGTCAGGTGTTCAGTAGTACAGCAACCCTATGACCACATCCCATCATGGGACTGATGATGATGTTGATGATGATGATGACGATTTTACATAGGACATGCTTGAAATGAATGAATGCCTCTCTGGATATATGGACAGATCTAGTCAGGTGTTCAGTAGTACAGCAACCCTATGACCACATTCCATCATGGGACTGATGATGATGGTGATGATGATTTTACATAGGACATGCTTGACATGAATGAATGCCGCTCTTGATATATGGACAGATCTAGTCAGGTGTTCAGTAGTACAGCAACCCTATGACAACATCCCATAATGGGACTGATGATGATGATGGTGATGATGATGATTTTACATAGGACATGCTTGACATGACTAAATTCCTCTCTTGATATATGGACAGATCTAGTCAGGTGTTCAGTAGTACAGCAAACCTATGACAACATCCCATCATGGGACTGATGATGATGATGGTGATGATGATGATGGTGATGATGATGATTTTACATAGGACATGCTTGACATGACTGAATGCCTCTCTGGATATATGGACAGATCTAGTCAGGTGTTCAGTAGTACAGCAACCCTATGACCACATTCCATCATGGGACTGATGATGATGGTGATGATGATTTTACATAGGACATGCTTGAAATGAATGAATGCCTCCCTGGATATATGGACAGATCTAGTCAGGTGTTCAGTAGTACAGCAACCCTATGACCACATCCCATCATGGGACTGATGATGATGTTGATGATGATGACGATTTTACATAGGACATGCTTGAAATGAATGAATGCCTCTCTGGATATATGGACAGATCTAGTCAGGTGTTCAGTAGTACAGCAAACCTATGACCACATTCCATCATGGGACTGATGATGATGGTGATGATGATTTTACATAGGACATGCTTGACATGACTGAATTCTTCTCTGGATATATCGACAGACCTAGTCAGGTGTTCACTAGTACAGCAACCCTATGACCACATCCGATCGTGGGACTGATGATGATGGTGATGATGATGAGGATTTTACATAGGACATGCTTGACAAGACTGAACTCCTCACTGGATATATGGACAGATCTAGTCAGGTGTTCAGTAGTACAGCAACCCTATGACCACATTCCATCATGGGACTGATGATGATGTTGATGATGATGATGACGATTTTACATAGGACATGCTTGAAATGAATGAATGCCTCTCTGGATATATGGACAGATCTAGACAGGTGTTCAGTAGTACAGCAACCCTATGACCACATCCCATCATGGGACTGATGATGATGTTGATGATGATGACGATTTTACATAGGACATGCTTGAAATGAATGAATGCCTCTCTGGATATATGGACAGATCAAGTCAGGTGTTCAGTAGTACAGCAACCCTATGACCACATCCCATCATGGGACTGATGATGATGTTGATGATGATGACGATTTTACATAGGACATGCTTGAAATGAATGAATGCCTCCCTGGATATATGGACAGATCTAGTCAGGTGTTCAGTAGTACAGCAACCCTATGACCACATCCCATCATGGGACTGATGATGATGTTGATGATGATGACGATTTTACATAGGACATGCTTGAAATGAATGAATGCCTCTCTGGATATATGGACAGATCTAGTCAGGTGTTCAGTAGTACAGCAACCCTATGACCACATCCCATCATGGGACTGATGATGATGTTGATGATGATGACGATTTTACATAGGACATGCTTGAAATGAATGAATGCCTCCCTGGATATATGGACAGATCTAGTCAGGTGTTCAGTAGTACAGCAACCCTATGACCACATCCCATCATGGGACTGATGATGATAATGGTGATGATGACGATTATACATAGGACATGCTTCAAATGAATGAATGCCTCCCTGGATATACGGACAGATCTAGTCAGGTGTTCAGTAGTACAGCAACCCTATGACCACATCCCATCATGGGACTGATGATGATAATGGTGATGATGACGATTATACATAGGACATGCTTGAAATGAATGAATGCCTCCCTGGATATATGGACAGATCTAGTCAGGTGTTCAGTAGTACAGCAACCCTATGACCACATCCCATCATGGGACTGATGATGATAATGGTGATGATGACGATTTTACATAGGACATGCTTGAAATGAATGAATGTCTCTCTGGATATATGGACAGATCTAGTCAGGTGTTCAGTAGTACAGCAACCCTATGACCACATCCCATCATGGGACTGATGATGATGTTGAAGATGATGACGATTTTACATAGGACATGCTTGAAATGAATGAATGCCTCCCTGGATATATGGACAGATCTAGTCAGGTGTTCAGTAGTACAGCAACCCTATGACCACATCCCATCATGGGACTGATGATGATGTTGATGATGATGACGATTTTACATAGGACATGCTTCAAATGAAGGAATGCCTCCCTGGATATATGGACAGATCTAGTCAGGTGTTCAGTAGTACAGCAACCCAATGACCACATCCCATCATGGGACTGATGATGATGTTGTTGATGATGATGACGATTTTACATAGGACATGCTTGAAATGAATGAATGTCTCTCTGGATATATGGACAGATCTAGTCAGGTGTTCAGTAGTACAGCAACCCTATGACCACATCCCATCATGGGACTGATGATGATGTTGATGATGATGATGACGATTTTACATAGGACATGCTTGAAATGAATGAATGCCTCTCTGGATATATGGACAGATCTAGTCAGGTGTTCAGTAGTACAGCAACCCTATGACCACATTCCATCATGGGACTGATGATGATGGTGATGATGATTTTACATAGGACATGCTTGACATGAATGAATGCCGCTCTTGATATATGGACAGATCTAGTCAGGTGTTCAGTAGTACAGCAACCCTATGACAACATCCCATAATGGGACTGATGATGATGATGGTGATGATGATGATTTTACATAGGACATGCTTGACATGACTAAATTCCTCTCTTGATATATGGACAGATCTAGTCAGGTGTTCAGTAGTACAGCAAACCTATGACAACATCCCATCATGGGACTGATGATGATGATGGTGATGATGATGATGGTGATGATGATGATTTTACATAGGACATGCTTGACATGACTGAATGCCTCTCTGGATATATGGACAGATCTAGTCAGGTGTTCAGAAGTACAGCAACCCTATGACCACATTCCATCATGGGACTGATGATGATGGTGATGATGATTTTACATAGGACATGCTTGACATGAATGAATGCCTCTCTTGATATATGGACAGATCTAGTCAGGTGTTCAGTAGTACAGCAATCCTATGACCACATCCCATCATGGGACTGATGATGATGGTGATGATGATGAGGATTTTACATAGGACAGGCTTGACAGGACTGAATGCCTCTCTGGATATATGGACAGATCTAGTCAGGTGTTCAGTAGTACAGCAACCCTATGACCACATCCCATCATGGGACTGATGATGTTGATGATGATGACGATTTTACATAGGACATGCTTGAAATGAATGAATGCCTCCCTGGATATATGGACAGATCTAGTCAGGTGTTCAGTAGTACAGCAACCCTATGACCACATACCATCATGGGACTGATGATGATAATGGTGATGATGACGATTATACATAGGACATGCTTGAAATGAATGAATGCCTCCCTGGATATATGGACAGATCTAGTCAGGTGTTCAGTAGTACAGCAACCCTATGACCACATCCCATCATGGGACTGATAATGATAATGGTGATGATGACGATTATACATAGGACATGCTTGAAATGAATGAATGCCTCCCTGGATATATGGACAGATCTAGTCAGGTGTTCAGTAGTACAGCAACCCTATGACCACATCCCATCATGGGACTGATGATGATGTTGATGATGATGACGATTTTACATAGGACATGCTTGAAATGAATGAATGCCTCTCTGGATATATGGACAGATCTAGTCAGGTGTTCAGTAGTACAGCAACCCTATGACCACATCCCATCATGGGACTGATGATGATGTTGATGATGATGACGATTTTACATAGGACATGCTTGAAATGAATGAATGCCTCCCTGGATATATGGACAGATCTAGTCAGGTGTTCAGTAGTACAGCAACCCTATGACCACATCCCATCATGGGACTGATGATGATGTTGATGATGATGACGATTTTACATAGGACATGCTTGAAATGAATGAATGCCTCCCTGGATATATGGACAGATCTAGTCAGGTGTTCAGTAGTACAGCAACCCTATGACCACATCCCATCATGGGACTGATGATGATAATGGTGATGATGACGATTATACATAGGACATGCTTCAAATGAATGAATGCCTCCCTGGATATACGGACAGATCTAGTCAGGTGTTCAGTAGTACAGCAACCCTATGACCACATCCCATCATGGGACTGATGATGATAATGGTGATGATGACGATTATACATAGGACATGCTTGAAATGAATGAATGCCTCCCTGGATATATGGACAGATCTAGTCAGGTGTTCAGTAGTACAGCAACCCTATGACCACATCCCATCATGGGACTGATGATGATAATGGTGATGATGACGATTTTACATAGGACATGCTTGAAATGAATGAATGTCTCTCTGGATATATGGACAGATCTAGTCAGGTGTTCAGTAGTACAGCAACCCTATGACCACATCCCATCATGGGACTGATGATGATGTTGAAGATGATGACGATTTTACATAGGACATGCTTGAAATGAATGAATGCCTCCCTGGATATATGGACAGATCTAGTCAGGTGTTCAGTAGTACAGCAACCCTATGACCACATCCCATCATGGGACTGATGATGATGTTGATGATGATGACGATTTTACATAGGACATGCTTCAAATGAAGGAATGCCTCCCTGGATATATGGACAGATCTAGTCAGGTGTTCAGTAGTACAGCAACCCAATGACCACATCCCATCATGGGACTGATGATGATGTTGTTGATGATGATGACGATTTTACATAGGACATGCTTGAAATGAATGAATGTCTCTCTGGATATATGGACAGATCTAGTCAGGTGTTCAGTAGTACAGCAACCCTATGACCACATCCCATCATGGGACTGATGATGATGTTGATGATGATGATGACGATTTTACATAGGACATGCTTGAAATGAATGAATGCCTCTCTGGATATATGGACAGATCTAGTCAGGTGTTCAGTAGTACAGCAACCCTATGACCACATTCCATCATGGGACTGATGATGATGGTGATGATGATTTTACATAGGACATGCTTGACATGAATGAATGCCGCTCTTGATATATGGACAGATCTAGTCAGGTGTTCAGTAGTACAGCAACCCTATGACAACATCCCATAATGGGACTGATGATGATGATGGTGATGATGATGATTTTACATAGGACATGCTTGACATGACTAAATTCCTCTCTTGATATATGGACAGATCTAGTCAGGTGTTCAGTAGTACAGCAAACCTATGACAACATCCCATCATGGGACTGATGATGATGATGGTGATGATGATGATGGTGATGATGATGATTTTACATAGGACATGCTTGACATGACTGAATGCCTCTCTGGATATATGGACAGATCTAGTCAGGTGTTCAGTAGTACAGCAACCCTATGACCACATTCCATCATGGGACTGATGATGATGGTGATGATGATTTTACATAGGACATGCTTGACATGAATGAATGCCTCTCTTGATATATGGACAGATCTAGTCAGGTGTTCAGTAGTACAGCAATCCTATGACCACATCCCATCATGGGACTGATGATGATGGTGATGATGATGAGGATTTTACATAGGACAGGCTTGACAGGACTGAATGCCTCTCTGGATATATGGACAGATCTAGTCAGGTGTTCAGTAGTACAGCAACCCTATGACCACATCCCATCATGGGACTGATGATGTTGATGATGATGACGATTTTACATAGGACATGCTTGAAATGAATGAATGCCTCCCTGGATATATGGACAGATCTAGTCAGGTGTTCAGTAGTACAGCAACCCTATGACCACATCCCATCATGGGACTGATGATGATGTTGATGATGATGACGATTTTACATAGGACATGCTTGAAATGAATGAATGCCTCTCTGGATATATGGACAGATCTAGTCAGGTGTTCAGTAGTACAGCAAACCTATGACCACATTCCATCATGGGACTGATGATGATGGTGATGATGATTTTACATAGGACATGCTTGACATGACTGAATTCTTCTCTGGATATATCGACAGACCTAGTCAGGTGTTCACTAGTACAGCAACCCTATGACCACATCCGATCGTGGGACTGATGATGATGGTGATGATGATGAGGATTTTACATAGGACATGCTTGACAAGACTGAACTCCTCACTGGATATATGGACAGATCTAGTCAGGTGTTCAGTAGTACAGCAACCCTATGACCACATTCCATCATGGGACTGATGATGATGTTGATGATGATGATGACGATTTTACATAGGACATGCTTGAAATGAATGAATGCCTCTCTGGATATATGGACAGATCTAGACAGGTGTTCAGTAGTACAGCAACCCTATGACCACATCCCATCATGGGACTGATGATGATGTTGATGATGATGACGATTTTACATAGGACATGCTTGAAATGAATGAATGCCTCTCTGGATATATGGACAGATCTAGTCAGGTGTTCAGTAGTACAGCAACCCTATGACCACATCCCATCATGGGACTGATGATGATGTTGATGATGATGACGATTTTACATAGGACATGCTTGAAATGAATGAATGCCTCCCTGGATATATGGACAGATCTAGTCAGGTGTTCAGTAGTACAGCAACCCTATGACCACATCCCATCATGGGACTGATGATGATGTTGATGATGATGACGATTTTACATAGGACATGCTTGAAATGAATGAATGCCTCTCTGGATATATGGACAGATCTAGTCAGGTGTTCAGTAGTACAGCAACCCTATGACCACATCCCATCATGGGACTGATGATGATGTTGATGATGATGACGATTTTACATAGGACATGCTTGAAATGAATGAATGCCTCCCTGGATATATGGACAGATCTAGTCAGGTGTTCAGTAGTACAGCAACCCTATGACCACATCCCATCATGGGACTGATGATGATGTTGATGATGATGACGATTTTACATAGGACATGCTTGAAATGAATGAATGCCTCTCTGGATATATGGACAGATCTAGTCAGGTGTTCAGTAGTACAGCAACCCTATGACCACATCCCATCATGGGACTGATGATGATGTTGATGATGATGACGATTTTACATAGGACATGCTTGAAATGAATGAATGCCTCCCTGGATATATGGACAGATCTAGTCAGGTGTTCAGTAGTACAGCAACCCTATGACCACATCCCATCATGGGACTGATGATGATAATGATGATGATGACGATTATACATAGGACATGCTTCAAATGAATGAATGCCTCCCTGGATATACGGACAGATCTAGTCAGGTGTTCAGTAGTACAGCAACCCTATGACCACATCCCATCATGGGACTGATGATGATAATGGTGATGATGACGATTATACATAGGACATGCTTGAAATGAATGAATGCCTCCCTGGATATATGGACAGATCTAGTCAGGTGTTCAGTAGTACAGCAACCCTATGACCACATCCCATCATGGGACTGATGATGATAATGGTGATGATGACGATTTTACATAGGACATGCTTGAAATGAATGAATGTCTCTCTGGATATATGGACAGATCTAGTCAGGTGTTCAGTAGTACAGCAACCCTATGACCACATCCCATCATGGGACTGATGATGATGTTGAAGATGATGACGATTTTACATAGGACATGCTTGAAATGAATGAATGCCTCCCTGGATATATGGACAGATCTAGTCAGGTGTTCAGTAGTACAGCAACCCTATGACCACATCCCATCATGGGACTGATGATGATGTTGATGATGATGACGATTTTACATAGGACATGCTTCAAATGAAGGAATGCCTCCCTGGATATATGGACAGATCTAGTCAGGTGTTCAGTAGTACAGCAACCCAATGACCACATCCCATCATGGGACTGATGATGATGTTGTTGATGATGATGACGATTTTACATAGGACATGCTTGAAATGAATGAATGTCTCTCTGGATATATGGACAGATCTAGTCAGGTGTTCAGTAGTACAGCAACCCTATGACCACATCCCATCATGGGACTGATGATGATGTTGATGATGATGATGACGATTTTACATAGGACATGCTTGAAATGAATGAATGCCTCTCTGGATATATGGACAGATCTAGTCAGGTGTTCAGTAGTACAGCAACCCTATGACCACATTCCATCATGGGACTGATGATGATGGTGATGATGATTTTACATAGGACATGCTTGACATGAATGAATGCCGCTCTTGATATATGGACAGATCTAGTCAGGTGTTCAGTAGTACAGCAACCCTATGACAACATCCCATAATGGGACTGATGATGATGATGGTGATGATGATGATTTTACATAGGACATGCTTGACATGACTAAATTCCTCTCTTGATATATGGACAGATCTAGTCAGGTGTTCAGTAGTACAGCAAACCTATGACAACATCCCATCATGGGACTGATGATGATGATGGTGATGATGATGATGGTGATGATGATGATTTTACATAGGACATGCTTGACATGACTGAATGCCTCTCTGGATATATGGACAGATCTAGTCAGGTGTTCAGTAGTACAGCAACCCTATGACCACATTCCATCATGGGACTGATGATGATGGTGATGATGATTTTACATAGGACATGCTTGACATGAATGAATGCCTCTCTTGATATATGGACAGATCTAGTCAGGTGTTCAGTAGTACAGCAATCCTATGACCACATCCCATCATGGGACTGATGATGATGGTGATGATGATGAGGATTTTACATAGGACAGGCTTGACAGGACTGAATGCCTCTCTGGATATATGGACAGATCTAGTCAGGTGTTCAGTAGTACAGCAACCCTATGACCACATCCCATCATGGGACTGATGATGTTGATGATGATGACGATTTTACATAGGACATGCTTGAAATGAATGAATGCCTCCCTGGATATATGGACAGATCTAGTCAGGTGTTCAGTAGTACAGCAACCCTATGACCACATACCATCATGGGACTGATGATGATAATGGTGATGATGACGATTATACATAGGACATGCTTGAAATGAATGAATGCCTCCCTGGATATATGGACAGATCTAGTCAGGTGTTCAGTAGTACAGCAACCCTATGACCACATCCCATCATGGGACTGATAATGATAATGGTGATGATGACGATTATACATAGGACATGCTTGAAATGAATGAATGCCTCCCTGGATATATGGACAGATCTAGTCAGGTGTTCAGTAGTACAGCAACCCTATGACCACATCCCATCATGGGACTGATGATGATGTTGATGATGATGACGATTTTACATAGGACATGCTTGAAATGAATGAATGCCTCTCTGGATATATGGACAGATCTAGTCAGGTGTTCAGTAGTACAGCAACCCTATGACCACATCCCATCATGGGACTGATGATGATGTTGATGATGATGACGATTTTACATAGGACATGCTTGAAATGAATGAATGCCTCCCTGGATATATGGACAGATCTAGTCAGGTGTTCAGTAGTACAGCAACCCTATGACCACATCCCATCATGGGACTGATGATGATGTTGATGATGATGACGATTTTACATAGGACATGCTTGAAATGAATGAATGCCTCCCTGGATATATGGACAGATCTAGTCAGGTGTTCAGTAGTACAGCAACCCTATGACCACATCCCATCATGGGACTGATGATGATAATGGTGATGATGACGATTATACATAGGACATGCTTCAAATGAATGAATGCCTCCCTGGATATACGGACAGATCTAGTCAGGTGTTCAGTAGTACAGCAACCCTATGACCACATCCCATCATGGGACTGATGATGATAATGGTGATGATGACGATTATACATAGGACATGCTTGAAATGAATGAATGCCTCCCTGGATATATGGACAGATCTAGTCAGGTATTCAGTAGTACAGCAACCCTATGACCACATCCCATCATGGGACTGATGATGATAATGGTGATGATGACGATTTTACATAGGACATGCTTGAAATGAATGAATGTCTCTCTGGATATATGGACAGATCTAGTCAGGTGTTCAGTAGTACAGCAACCCTATGACCACATCCCATCATGGGACTGATGATGATGTTGAAGATGATGACGATTTTACATAGGACATGCTTGAAATGAATGAATGCCTCCCTGGATATATGGACAGATCTAGTCAGGTGTTCAGTAGTACAGCAACCCTATGACCACATCCCATCATGGGACTGATGATGATGTTGATGATGATGACGATTTTACATAGGACATGCTTCAAATGAAGGAATGCCTCCCTGGATATATGGACAGATCTAGTCAGGTGTTCAGTAGTACAGCAACCCAATGACCACATCCCATCATGGGACTGATGATGATGTTGTTGATGATGATGACGATTTTACATAGGACATGCTTGAAATGAATGAATGTCTCTCTGGATATATGGACAGATCTAGTCAGGTGTTCAGTAGTACAGCAACCCTATGACCACATCCCATCATGGGACTGATGATGATGTTGATGATGATGATGACGATTTTACATAGGACATGCTTGAAATGAATGAATGCCTCTCTGGATATATGGACAGATCTAGTCAGGTGTTCAGTAGTACAGCAACCGTATGACCACATTCCATCATGGGACTGATGATGATGGTGATGATGATTTTACATAGGACATGCTTGACATGAATGAATGCCGCTCTTGATATATGGACAGATCTAGTCAGGTGTTCAGTAGTACAGCAACCCTATGACAACATCCCATAATGGGACTGATGATGATGATGGTGATGATGATGATTTTACATAGGACATGCTTGACATGACTAAATTCCTCTCTTGATATATGGACAGATCTAGTCAGGTGTTCAGTAGTACAGCAAACCTATGACAACATCCCATCATGGGACTGATGATGATGATGGTGATGATGATGATGGTGATGATGACGATTTTACATAGGACATGCTTGACATGAATGAATGCCTCTCTTGATATATGGACAGATCTAGTCAGGTGTTCAGTAGTACAGCAATCCTATGACCACATCCCATCATGGGACTGATGATGATGGTGATGATGATGAGGATTTTACATAGGACAGGCTTGACAGGACTGAATGCCTCTCTGGATATATGGACAGATCTAGTCAGGTGTTCAGTAGTACAGCAACCCTATGACCACATCCCATCATGGGACTGATGATGTTGATGATGATGACGATTTTACATAGGACATGCTTGAAATGAATGAATGCCTCCCTGGATATATGGACAGATCTAGTCAGGTGTTCAGTAGTACAGCAACCCTATGACCACATACCATCATGGGACTGATGATGATAATGGTGATGATGACGATTATACATAGGACATGCTTGAAATGAATGAATGCCTCCCTGGATATATGGACAGATCTAGTCAGGTGTTCAGTAGTACAGCAACCCTATGACCACATCCCATCATGGGACTGATAATGATAATGGTGATGATGACGATTATACATAGGACATGCTTGAAATGAATGAATGCCTCCCTGGATATATGGACAGATCTAGTCAGGTGTTCAGTAGTACAGCAACCCTATGACCACATCCCATCATGGGACTGATGATGATAATGGTGATGATGACGATTATACATAGGACATGCTTGAAATGAATGAATGCCTCCCTGGATATATGGACAGATCTAGTCAGGTGTTCAGTAGTACAGCAACCCTATGACCACATCCCATCATGGGACTGATGATGATGTTGATGATGATGATGACGATTTTACATAGGACATGCTTGAAATGAATGAATGCCTCTCTGGATATATGGACAGATCTAGTCAGGTGTTCAGTAGTACAGCAACCCTATGACCACATACCATCATGGGACTGATGATGATAATGGTGATGATGACGATTATACATAGGACATGCTTGAAATGAATGAATGCCTCCCTGGATATATGGACAGATCTAGTCAGGTGTTCAGTAGTACAGCAACCCTATGACCACATCCCATCATGGGACTGATAATGATAATGGTGATGATGACGATTATACATAGGACATGCTTGAAATGAATGAATGCCTCCCTGGATATATGGACAGATCTAGTCAGGTGTTCAGTAGTACAGCAACCCTATGACCACATCCCATCATGGGACTGATGATGATAATGGTGATGATGACGATTATACATAGGACATGCTTGAAATGAATGAATGCCTCCCTGGATATATGGACAGATCTAGTCAGGTGTTCAGTAGTACAGCAACCCTATGACCACATCCCATCATGGGACTGATGATGATGTTGATGATGATGATGACGATTTTACATAGGACATGCTTGAAATGAATGAATGCCTCTCTGGATATATGGACAGATCTAGACAGGTGTTCAGTAGTACAGCAACCCTATGACCACATCCCATCATGGGACTGATGATGATAATGGTGATGATGACGATTATACATAGGACATGCTTGAAATGAATGAATGCCTCTCTGGATATATGGACAGATCTAGTCAGGTGTTCAGTAGTACAGCAACCCTATGACCACATCCCATCATGGGACTGATGATGTTGATGATGATGACGATTTTACATAGGACATGCTTGAAATGAATGAATGCCTCCCTGGATATATGGACAGATCTAGTCAGGTGTTCAGTAGTACAGCAACCCTATGACCACATCCCATCATGGGACTGATGATGATAATGGTGATGATGACGATTATACATAGGACATGCTTGAAATGAATGAATGCCTCCCTGGATATATGGACAGATCTAGTCAGGTGTTCAGTAGTACAGCAACCCTATGACCACATCCCATCATGGGACTGATGATGATAATGGTGATGATGACGATTATACATAGGACATGCTTGAAATGAATGAATGCCTCCCTGGATATATGGACAGATCTAGTCAGGTGTTCAGTAGTACAGCAACCCTATGACCACATCCCATCATGGGACTGATGATGATAATGGTGATGATGACGATTATACATAGGACATGCTTGAAATGAATGAATGCCTCCCTGGATATATGGACAGATCTAGTCAGGTGTTCAGTAGTACAGCAACCCTATGACCACATCCCATCATGGGACTGATGATGATGTTGATGATGATGACGATTATACATAGGACATGCTTGAAATGAATGAATGCCTCCCTGGATATATGGACAGATCTAGTCAGGTGTTCAGTAGTACAGCAAACCTATGACCACATCCCATCATGGGACTGATGATGATAATGGTGATGATGACGATTATACAAAGGACATGCTTGAAATGAATGAATGCCTCCCTGGATATATGGACAGATCTAGTCAGGTGTTCAGTAGTACAGCAACCCTATGACCACATCCCATCATGGGACTGATGATGATGTTGATGATGGTGATGATGATTTTACATAGGACATGCTTGACATGAATGAATGCCTCTCTTGATATATGGACAGATCTAGTCAGGTGTTCAGTAGTACAGCAATCCTATGACCACATCCCATCATGGGACTGATGATGATGGTGATGATGATGAGGATTTTACATAGGACAGGCTTGACAGGACTGAATGCCTCTCTGGATATATGGACAGATCTAGTCAGGTGTTCAGTAGTACAGCAACCCTATGACCACATCCCATCATGGGACTGATGATGTTGATGATGATGACGATTTTACATAGGACATGCTTGAAATGAATGAATGCCTCCCTGGATATATGGACAGATCTAGTCAGGTGTTCAGTAGTACAGCAACCCTATGACCACATACCATCATGGGACTGATGATGATAATGGTGATGATGACGATTATACATAGGACATGCTTGAAATGAATGAATGCCTCCCTGGATATATGGACAGATCTAGTCAGGTGTTCAGTAGTACAGCAACCCTATGACCACATCCCATCATGGGACTGATAATGATAATGGTGATGATGACGATTATACATAGGACATGCTTGAAATGAATGAATGCCTCCCTGGATATATGGACAGATCTAGTCAGGTGTTCAGTAGTACAGCAACCCTATGACCACATCCCATCATGGGACTGATGATGATGTTGATGATGATGACGATTTTACATAGGACATGCTTGAAATGAATGAATGCCTCTCTGGATATATGGACAGATCTAGTCAGGTGTTCAGTAGTACAGCAACCCTATGACCACATCCCATCATGGGACTGATGATGATGTTGATGATGATGACGATTTTACATAGGACATGCTTGAAATGAATGAATGCCTCCCTGGATATATGGACAGATCTAGTCAGGTGTTCAGTAGTACAGCAACCCTATGACCACATCCCATCATGGGACTGATGATGATAATGGTGATGATGACGATTATACATAGGACATGCTTCAAATGAATGAATGCCTCCCTGGATATACGGACAGATCTAGTCAGGTGTTCAGTAGTACAGCAACCCTATGACCACATCCCATCATGGGACTGATGATGATAATGGTGATGATGACGATTATACATAGGACATGCTTGAAATGAATGAATGCCTCCCTGGATATATGGACAGATCTAGTCAGGTGTTCAGTAGTACAGCAACCCTATGACCACATCCCATCATGGGACTGATGATGATAATGGTGATGATGACGATTTTACATAGGACATGCTTGAAATGAATGAATGTCTCTCTGGATATATGGACAGATCTAGTCAGGTGTTCAGTAGTACAGCAACCCTATGACCACATCCCATCATGGGACTGATGATGATGTTGAAGATGATGACGATTTTACATAGGACATGCTTGAAATGAATGAATGCCTCCCTGGATATATGGACAGATCTAGTCAGGTGTTCAGTAGTACAGCAACCCTATGACCACATCACATCATGGGACTGATGATGATGTTGATGATGATGACGATTTTACATAGGACATGCTTCAAATGAAGGAATGCCTCCCTGGATATATGGACAGATCTAGTCAGGTGTTCAGTAGTACAGCAACCCAATGACCACATCCCATCATGGGACTGATGATGATGTTGTTGATGATGATGACGATTTTACATAGGACATGCTTGAAATGAATGAATGTCTCTCTGGATATATGGACAGATCTAGTCAGGTGTTCAGTAGTACAGCAACCCTATGACCACATCCCATCATGGGACTGATGATGATGTTGATGATGATGATGACGATTTTACATAGGACATGCTTGAAATGAATGAATGCCTCTCTGGATATATGGACAGATCTAGTCAGGTGTTCAGTAGTACAGCAACCCTATGACCACATTCCATCATGGGACTGATGATGATGGTGATGATGATTTTACATAGGACATGCTTCACATGAATGAATGCCGCTCTTGATATATGGACAGATCTAGTCAGGTGTTCAGTAGTACAGCAACCCTATGACAACATCCCATAATGGGACTGATGATGATGATGGTGATGATGATGATTTTACATAGGACATGCTTGACATGACTAAATTCCTCTCTTGATATATGGACAGATCTAGTCAGGTGTTCAGTAGTACAGCAAACCTATGACAACATCCCATCATGGGACTGATGATGATGATGGTGATGATGATGATGGTGATGATGATGATTTTACATAGGACATACTTGACATGACTGAATGCCTCTCTGGATATATGGACAGATCTAGTCAGGTGTTCAGTAGTACAGCAACCCTATGACCACATTCCATCATGGGACTGATGATGATGGTGATGATGATTTTACATAGGACATGCTTGACATGAATGAATGCCTCTCTTGATATATGGACAGATCTAGTCAGGTGTTCAGTAGTACAGCAATCCTATGACCACATCCCATCATGGGACTGATGATGATGGTGATGATGATGAGGATTTTACATAGGACAGGCTTGACAGGACTGAATGCCTCTCTGGATATATGGACAGATCTAGTCAGGTGTTCAGTAGTACAGCAACCCTATGACCACATCCCATCATGGGACTGATGATGTTGATGATGATGACGATTTTACATAGGACATGCTTGAAATGAATGAATGCCTCCCTGGATATATGGACAGATCTAGTCAGGTGTTCAGTAGTACAGCAACCCTATGACCACATACCATCATGGGACTGATGATGATAATGGTGATGATGACGATTATACATAGGACATGCTTGAAATGAATGAATGCCTCCCTGGATATATGGACAGATCTAGTCAGGTGTTCAGTAGTACAGCAACCCTATGACCACATCCCATCATGGGACTGATAATGATAATGGTGATGATGACGATTATACATAGGACATGCTTGAAATGAATGAATGCCTCCCTGGATATATGGACAGATCTAGTCAGGTGTTCAGTAGTACAGCAACCCTATGACCACATCCCATCATGGGACTGATGATGATAATGGTGATGATGACGATTATACATAGGACATGCTTGAAATGAATGAATGCCTCCCTGGATATATGGACAGATCTAGTCAGGTGTTCAGTAGTACAGCAACCCTATGACCACATCCCATCATGGGACTGATGATGATGTTGATGATGATGATGACGATTTTACATAGGACATGCTTGAAATGAATGAATGCCTCTCTGGATATATGGACAGATCTAGTCAGGTGTTCAGTAGTACAGCAACCCTATGACCACATACCATCATGGGACTGATGATGATAATGGTGATGATGACGATTATACATAGGACATGCTTGAAATGAATGAATGCCTCCCTGGATATATGGACAGATCTAGTCAGGTGTTCAGTAGTACAGCAACCCTATGACCACATCCCATCATGGGACTGATAATGATAATGGTGATGATGACGATTATACATAGGACATGCTTGAAATGAATGAATGCCTCCCTGGATATATGGACAGATCTAGTCAGGTGTTCAGTAGTACAGCAACCCTATGACCACATCCCATCATGGGACTGATGATGATAATGGTGATGATGACGATTATACATAGGACATGCTTGAAATGAATGAATGCCTCCCTGGATATATGGACAGATCTAGTCAGGTGTTCAGTAGTACAGCAACCCTATGACCACATCCCATCATGGGACTGATGATGATGTTGATGATGATGATGACGATTTTACATAGGACATGCTTGAAATGAATGAATGCCTCTCTGGATATATGGACAGATCTAGACAGGTGTTCAGTAGTACAGCAACCCTATGACCACATCCCATCATGGGACTGATGATGATAATGGTGATGATGACGATTATACATAGGACATGCTTGAAATGAATGAATGCCTCTCTGGATATATGGACAGATCTAGTCAGGTGTTCAGTAGTACAGCAACCCTATGACCACATCCCATCATGGGACTGATGATGTTGATGATGATGACGATTTTACATAGGACATGCTTGAAATGAATGAATGCCTCCCTGGATATATGGACAGATCTAGTCAGGTGTTCAGTAGTACAGCAACCCTATGACCACATCCCATCATGGGACTGATGATGATAATGGTGATGATGACGATTATACATAGGACATGCTTGAAATGAATGAATGCCTCCCTGGATATATGGACAGATCTAGTCAGGTGTTCAGTAGTACAGCAACCCTATGACCACATCCCATCATGGGACTGATGATGATAATGGTGATGATGACGATTATACATAGGACATGCTTGAAATGAATGAATGCCTCCCTGGATATATGGACAGATCTAGTCAGGTGTTCAGTAGTACAGCAACCCTATGACCACATCCCATCATGGGACTGATGATGATGTTGATGATGATGACGATTTTACATAGGACATGCTTGAAATGAATGAATGCCTCCCTGGATACATGGACAGATCTAGACAGGTGTTCAGTAGTACAGCAACCCTATGACCACATCCCATCATGGGACTGATGATGATGTTGATGATGATGACGATTTTACATAGGACATGCTTGAAATGAATGAATGCCTCTCTGGATATATGGACAGATCTAGTCAGGTGTTCAGTAGTACAGCAACCCTATGACCACATCCCATCATGGGACTGATGATGATGTTGATGATGATGACGATTTTACATAGGACATGCTTGAAATGAATGAATGCCTCCCTGGATATATGGACAGATCTAGTCAGTTGTTCAGTAGTACAGCAACCCTATGACCACATCCCATCATGGGACTGATGATGATGTTGATGATGATGACGATTTTACATAGGACATGCTTGAAATGAATGAATGCCTCCCTGGATATATGGACAGATCTAGTCAGGTGTTCAGTAGTACAGCAACCCTATGACCACATCCCATCATGGGAGTGATGATGATAATGGTGATGATGACGATTATACATAGGACATGCTTGAAATGAATGAATGCCTCTCTGGATATATGGACAGATCTAGTCAGGTGTTCAGTAGTACAGCAACCCTATGACCACATCCCATCATGGGACTGATGATGTTGATGATGATGACGATTTTACATAGGACATGCTTGAAATGAATGAATGCCTCCCTGGATATATGGACAGATCTAGTCAGGTGTTCAGTAGTACAGCAACCCTATGACCACATCCCATCATGGGACTGATGATGATAATGGTGATGATGACGATTATACATAGGACATGCTTGAAATGAATGAATGCCTCCCTGGATATATGGACAGATCTAGTCAGGTGTTCAGTAGTACAGCAACCCTATGACCACATCCCATCATGGGACTGATGATGATAATGGTGATGATGACGATTATACATAGGACATGCTTGAAATGAATGAATGCCTCCCTGGATATATGGACAGATCTAGTCAGGTGTTCAGTAGTACAGCAACCCTATGACCACATTCCATCATGGGACTGATGATGATGTTGATGATGATGACGATTATACATAGGACATGCTTGAAATGAATGAATGCCTCCCTGGATATATGGACAGATCTAGTCAGGTGTTCAGTAGTACAGCAACCCTATGACCACATCCCATCATGGGACTGATGATGATAATGGTGATGATGACGATTATACATAGGACATGCTTGAAATGAATGAATGCCTCCCTGGATATATGGACAGATCTAGTCAGGTGTTCAGTAGTACAGCAACCCTATGACCACATCCCATCATGGGACTGATGATGATGTTGATGATGATGATGACGATTTTACATAGGACATGCTTGAAATGAATGAATGCCTCTCTGGATATATGGACAGATCTAGACAGGTGTTCAGTAGTACAGCAACCCTATGACCACATCCCATCATGGGACTGATGATGATGTTGATGATGATGACGATTTTACATAGGACATGCTTGAAATGAATGAATGCCTCTCTGGATATATGGACAGATCTAGTCAGGTGTTCAGTAGTACAGCAACCCTATGACCACATCCCATCATGGGACTGATGATGATAATGGTGATGATGACGATTATACATAGGACATGCTTGAAATGAATGAATGCCTCTCTGGATATATGGACAGATCTAGTCAGGTGTTCAGTAGTACAGCAACCCTATGACCACATCCCATCATGGGACTGATGATGTTGATGATGATGACGATTTTACATAGGACATGCTTGAAATGAATGAATGCCTCCCTGGATATATGGACAGATCTAGTCAGGTGTTCAGTAGTACAGCAACCCTATGACCACATACCATCATGGGACTGATGATGATAATGGTGATGATGACGATTATACATAGGACATGCTTGAAATGAATGAATGCCTCCCTGGATATATGGACAGATCTAGTCAGGTGTTCAGTAGTACAGCAACCCTATGACCACATCCCATCATGGGACTGATAATGATAATGGTGATGATGACGATTATACATAGGACATGCTTGAAATGAATGAATGCCTCCCTGGATATATGGACAGATCTAGTCAGGTGTTCAGTAGTACAGCAACCCTATGACCACATCCCATCATGGGACTGATGATGATAATGGTGATGATGACGATTATACATAGGACATGCTTGAAATGAATGAATGCCTCCCTGGATATATGGACAGATCTAGTCAGGTGTTCAGTAGTACAGCAACCCTATGACCACATCCCATCATGGGACTGATGATGATGTTGATGATGATGATGACGATTTTACATAGGACATGCTTGAAATGAATGAATGCCTCTCTGGATATATGGACAGATCTAGTCAGGTGTTCAGTAGTACAGCAACCCTATGACCACATCCCATCATGGGACTGATGATGATAATGGTGATGATGACGATTATACATAGGACATGCTTGAAATGAATGAATGCCTCCCTGGATATATGGACAGATCTAGTCAGGTGTTCAGTAGTACAGCAACCCTATGACCACATCCCATCATGGGACTGATGATGATAATGGTGATGATGACGATTATACATAGGACATGCTTGAAATGAATGAATGCCTCCCTGGATATATGGACAGATCTAGTCAGGTGTTCAGTAGTACAGCAACCCTATGACCACATCCCATCATGGGACTGATGATGATAATGGTGATGATGACGATTATACATAGGACATGCTTGAAATGAATGAATGCCTCCCTGGATATATGGACAGATCTAGTCAGGTGTTCAGTAGTACAGCAACCCTATGACCACATCCCATCATGGGACTGATGATGATAATGGTGATGATGACGATTATACATAGGACATGCTTGAAATGAATGAATGCCTCCCTGGATATATGGACAGATCTAGTCAGGTGTTCAGTAGTACAGCAACCCTATGACCACATCCCATCATGGGACTGATGATGATGTTGATGATGATGATGATGATTTTACATAGGACATGCTTGAAATGAATGAATGCCTCTCTGGATATATGGACAGATCTAGACAGGTGTTCAGTAGTACAGCAACCCTATGACCACATCCCATCATGGGACTGATGATGATGTTGATGATGATGACGATTTTACATAGGACATGCTTGAAATGAATGAATGCCTCTCTGGATATATGGACAGATCTAGTCAGGTGTTCAGTAGTACAGCAACCCTATGACCACATCCCATCATGGGACTGATGATGATGTTGATGATGATGACGATTTTACATAGGACATGCTTGAAATGAATGAATGCCTCCCTGGATATATGGACAGATCTAGTCAGGTGTTCAGTAGTACAGCAACCCTATGACCACATCCCATCATGGGACTGATGATGATAATGGTGATGATGACGATTATACATAGGACATGCTTGAAATGAATGAATGCCTCTCTGGATATATGGACAGATCTAGTCAGGTGTTCAGTAGTACAGCAACCCTATGACCACATCCCATCATGGGACTGATGATGATAATGGTGATGATGACGATTATACATAGGACATGCTTGAAATGAATGAATGCCTCCCTGGATATATGGACAGATCTAGTCAGGTGTACAGCAACCCTATGACCACATCCCATCATGGGACTGATGATGATAATGGTGATGATGACGATTATACATAGGACATGCTTGAAATGAATGAATGCCTCCCTGGATATATGGACAGATCTAGTCAGGTGTTCAGTAGTACAGCAACCCTATGACCACATCCCATCATGGGACTGATGATGATGTTGATGATGATGATGACGATTTTACATAGGACATGCTTGAAATGAATGAATGCCTCTCTGGATATATGGACAGATCTAGACAGGTGTTCAGTAGTACAGCAACCCTATGACCACATCCCATCATGGGACTGATGATGATGTTGATGATGATGACGATTTTACATAGGACATGCTTGAAATGAATGAATGCCTCCCTGGATATATGGACAGATCTAGTCAGGTGTTCAGTAGTACAGCAACCCTATGACCACATCCCATCATGGGACTGATGATGCTGATGATGATGACGATTTTACATAGGACATGCTTGAAATGAATGAATGCCTCCCTGGATATATGGACAGATCTAGTCAGGTGTTCAGTAGTACAGCAACCCTATGACCACATCCCATCATGGGACTGATGATGATGTTGATGATGATGACGATTTTACATAGGACATGCTTGAAATGAATGAATGCCTCTCTGGATATATGGACAGATCTAGTCAGGTGTTCAGTAGTACAGCAACCCTATGACCACATCCCATCATGGGACTGATGATGCTGATGATGATGACGATTTTACATAGGACATGCTTGAAATGAATGAATGCCTCCCTGGATATATGGACAGATCTAGTCAGGTGTTCAGTAGTACAGCAACCCTATGACCACATCCCATCATGGGACTGATGATGTTGATGATGATGACGATTTTACATAGGACATGCTTGAAATGAATGAATGCCTCTCTGGATATATGGACAGATCTAGTCAGGTGTTCAGTAGTACAGCAACCCTATGACCACATCCCATCATGGGACTGATGATGATGTTGATGATGATGACGATTTTACATAGGACATGCTTGAAATGAATGAATGCCTCCCTGGATATATGGACAGATCTAGACAGGTGTTCAGTAGTACAGCAACCCTATGACCACATCCCATCATGGGACTGATGATGATGTTGATGATGATGACGATTTTACATAGGACATGCTTGAAATGAATGAATGCCTCTCTGGATATATGGACAGATCTAGTCAGGTGTTCAGTAGTACAGCAACCCTATGACCACATCCCATCATGGGACTGATGATGTTGATGATGATGACGATTTTACATAGGACATGCTTGAAATGAATGAATGCCTCCCTGGATATATGGACAGATCTAGTCAGGTGTTCAGTAGTACAGCAACCCTATGACCACATCCCATCATGGGACTGATGATGATAATGGTGATGATGACGATTATACATAGGACATGCTTGAAATGAATGAATGCCTCCCTGGATATATGGACAGATCTAGTCAGGTGTTCAGTAGTACAGCAACCCTATGACCACATCCCATCATGTGACTGATGATGATAATGGTGATGATGACGATTATACATAGGACATGCTTGAAATGAATGAATGCCTCCCTGGATATATGGACAGATCTAGTCAGGTGTTCAGTAGTACAGCAACCCTATGACCACATCCCATCATGGGACTGATGATGATGTTGATGATGATGATGACGATTTTACATAGGACATGCTTGAAATGAATGAATGCCTCTCTGGATATATGGACAGATCTAGACAGGTGTTCAGTAGTACAGCAACCCTATGACCACATCCCATCATGGGACTGATGATGATGTTGATGATGATGACGATTTTACATAGGACATGCTTGAAATGAATGAATGCCTCCCTGGATATATGGACAGATCTAGTCAGGTGTTCAGTAGTACAGCAACCCTATGACCACATCCCATCATGGGACTGATGATGATGTTGATGATGATGACGATTTTACATAGGACATGCTTGAAATGAATGAATGCCTCTCTGGATATATGGACAGATCTAGTCAGGTGTTCAGTAGTACAGCAACCCTATGACCACATCCCATCATGGGACTGATGATGATGTTGATGATGATGACGATTTTACATAGGACATGCTTGAAATGAATGAATGCCTCCCTGGATATATGGACAGATCTAGTCAGGTGTTCAGTAGTACAGCAACCCTATGACCACATCCCATCATGGGACTGATGATGATAATGGTGATGATGACGATTATACATAGGACATGCTTGAAATGAATGAATGCCTCCCTGGATATATGGACAGATCTAGTCAGGTGTTCAGTAGTACAGCAACCCTATGACCACATCCCATCATGGGACTGATGATGTTGATGATGATGACGATTTTACATAGGACATGCTTGAAATGAATGAATGCCTCCCTGGATATATGGACAGATCTAGTCAGGTGTTCAGTAGTACAGCAACCCTATGACCACATCCCATCATGGGACTGATGATGATAATGGTGATGATGACGATTATACATAGGACATGCTTGAAATGAATGAATGCCTCCCTGGATATATGGACAGATCTAGTCAGGTGTTCAGTAGTACAGCAACCGTATGACCACATCCCATCATGGGACTGATGATGATAATGGTGATGATGACGATTATACATAGGACATGCTTGAAATGAATGAATGCCTCCCTGGATATATGGACAGATCTAGTCAGGTGTTCAGTAGTACAGCAACCCTATGACCACATCCCATCATGGGACTGATGATGATGATGGTGATGATGACAATTTTACATAGGACATGCTTGAAATGAATGAATGCCTCCCTGGATATACGGACAGATCTAGTCAGGTGTTCAGTAGTACAGCAACCCTATGACCACATCCCATCATGGGACTGATGGTGATGGAGATGATGACAAATTTACATAGGACATGCTTGACATGACTGAATGCCTCTCTGGATATATGGACAGATCTAGTCAGGTGTTCAGTAGTACAGCAACCCTATGACCACATCCCATCATGGGACTGATGATGATGTTGATGATGATGGTGACGATTTTACATAGGACATGCTTGAAATGAATGAATGCCTCTCTGGATATATGGACAGATCTAGTCAGGTGTTCAGTAGTACAGCAACCCTATGACCACATCCCATCATGGGACTGATGATGATGTTGATGATGATGATGACGATTTTACATAGGACATGCTTGAAATGAATGAATGTCTCTCTGGATATATGGACAGATCTAGTCAGGTGTTCAGTAGTACAGCAACCCTATGACCACATCCCATCATGGGACTGATGATGATGTTGATGATGATGATGACGATTTTACATAGGACATGCTTCAAATGAATGAATGCCTCCCTGGATATATGGACAGATCTAGTCAGGTGTTCAGTAGTACAGCAACCCAATGACCACATCCCATCATGGGACTGATGATGATGTTGATGATGATGATGACGATTTTACATAGGACATGCTTGAAATGAATGAATGTCTCTCTGGATATATGGACAGATCTAGTCAGGTGTTCAGTAGTACAGCAACCCTATGACCACATCCCATCATGGGACTGATGGTGATGGAGATGATGACAAATTTACATAGGACATGCTTGACATGACTGAATGCCTCTCTGGATATATGGACAGATCTAGTCAGGTGTTCAGTAGTACAGCAACCCTATGACCACATCCCATCATGGGACTGATGATGATGTTGATGATGATGGTGACGATTTTACATAGGACATGCTTGAAATGAATGAATGCCTCTCTGGATATATGGACAGATCTAGTCAGGTGTTCAGTAGTACAGCAACCCTATGACCACATCCCATCATGGGACTGATGATGATGTTGATGATGATGATGACGATTTTACATAGGACATGCTTGAAATGAATTAATGTCTCTCTGGATATATGGACAGATCTAGTCAGGTGTTCAGTAGTACAGCAACCCTATGACCACATCCCATCATGGGACTGATGATGATGTTGATGATGATGATGATGATTTTACATAGGACATGCTTGAAATGAATGAATGTCTCTCTGGATATATGGACAGATCTAGTCAGGTGTTCAGTAGTACAGCAACCCTATGACCACATCCCATCATGGGACTGATGATGATGTTGATGATGATGATGACGATTTTACATAGGACATGCTTGAAATGAATGAATGCCTCTCTGGATATATGGACAGATCTAGTCAGGTGTTCAGTAGTACAGCAACCCTATGACCACATCCCATCATGGGACTGATGATGATGTTGATGATGATGATGACGATTTTACATAGGACATGCTTGAAATGAATGAATGCCTCTCTGGATATATGGACAGATCTAGTCAGGTGTTCAGTAGTACAGCAACCCTATGACCACATTCCATCATGGGACTGATGATAATGGTGATGATGATTTTACATAGGACATGCTTGACATGAATGAATGCCGCTCTTGATATATGGACAGATCTAGTCAGGTGTTCAGTAGTACAGCAACCCTATGACAACATCCCATCATGGGACTGATGATGATGATGGTGATGATGATGATTTTACATAGGACATGCTTGACATGACTAAATTCCTCTCTTGATATATGGACAGATCTAGTCAGGTGTTCAGTAGTACAGCAACCCTATGACAACATCCCATCATGGGACTGATGATGATGATGGTGATGATGATGATGGTGATGATGATGATTTTACATAGGACATCCTTGACATGACTGAATGCCTCTCTGGATATATGGACAGATCTAGTCAGGGGTTCAGTAGTACAGCAACCCTATGACCACATTCCATCATGGGACTGATGATGATGGTGATGATGATTTTACATAGGACATGCTTGACATGAATGAATGCCTCTCTTGATATATGGACAGATCTAGTCAGGTGTTCAGTAGTACAGCAATCCTATGACCACATCCCATCATGGGACTGATGATGATGGTGATGATGATGACGATTTTACATAGGACATGCATGAAATGAATGTATGCCTCTCTGGATATATGGACAGATCTAGTCAGGTGTTCAGTAGTACAGCAACCCTATGACCACATCCCATCATGGGACTGATGATGATGTTGATGATGATGACGATTTTACATAGGACATGCTTGAAATGAATGAATGCCTCCCTGGATATATGGACAGATCTAGTCAGGTGTTCAGTAGTACAGCAACCCTATGACCACATCCCATCATGGGACTGATGATGATAATGGTGATGATGACGATTATACATAGGACATGCTTGAAATGAATGAATGCCTCCCTGGATATATGGACAGATCTAGTCAGGTGTTCAGTAGTACAGCAACCCTATGACCACATCCCATCATGGGACTGATGATGATAATGGTGATGATGACGATTATACATAGGACATGCTTGAAATGAATGAATGCCTCTCTGGATATATGGACAGATCTAGTCAGGTGTTCAGTAGTACAGCAACCCTATGACCACATCCCATCATGGGACTGATGATGATGGTGATGATGAAAATTTTACATAGGACATGCTTGATATGACTGAATGCCTCACTGGATATATGGACAGATCTAGTCAGGTGTTCAGTAGTACAGCAACCCTATGACCACATCCCATCATGGGACTGATGATGATGGTGATGATGACAATTTTACATAGGACATGCTTGAAATGAATGAATGCCTCCCTGGATATATGGACAGATATAGTCAGGTGTTCAGTAGTACAGCAACCCTATGACCACATCCCATCATGGGACTGATGATGATGTTGATGATGATGATGACGATTTTACATAGGACATGCTTGAAATGAATGAATGCCTCCCTGGATATATGGACAGATCTAGTCAGGTGTTCAGTAGTACAGCAACCCTATGACCACATCCCATCATGGGACTGATGATGATGTTGATGATGATGATGACGATTTTACATAGGACATGCTTGAAATGAATGAATGTCTCTCTGGATATATGGACAGATCTAGTCAGGTGTTCAGTAGTACAGCAACCCTATGACCACATCCCATCATGGGACTGATGATGATGTTGATGATGATGATGACGATTTTACACAGGACATGCTTCAAATGAATGAATGCCTCCCTGGATATATGGACAGATCTAGTCAGGTGTTCAGTAGTACAGCAACCCAATGACCACATCCCATCATGGGACTGATGATGATGTTGATGATGATGATGACGATTTTACATAGGACATGCTTGAAATGAATGAATGTCTCTCTGGATATATGGACAGATCTAGTCAGGTGTTCAGTAGTACAGCAACCCTATGACCACATCCCATCATGGGACTGATGATGATGTTGATGATGATGATGACGATTTTACATAGGACATGCTTGAAATGAATGAATGCCTCTCTGGATATATGGACAGATCTAGTCAGGTGTTCAGTAGTACAGCAACCCTATGACCACATTCCATCATGGGACTGATGATGATGGTGATGATGATTTTACATAGGACATGCTTGACATGAATGAATGCCGCTCTTGATATATGGACAGATCTAGTCAGGTGTTCAGTAGTACAGCAACCCTATGACAACATCCCATCATGGGACTGATGATGATGATGGTGATGATGATGATGGTGATGATGATGATTTTACATAGGACATCCTTGACATGACTGAATGCCGCTCTTGATATATGGACAGATCTAGTCAGGTGTTCAGTAGTACAGCAACCCTATGACAACATCCCATCATGGGACTGATGATGATGATGGTGATGATGATGATTTTACATAGGACATGCTTGACATGACTAAATTCCTCTCTTGATATATGGACAGATCTAGTCAGGTGTTCAGTAGTACAGCAACCCTATGACAACATCCCATCATGGGACTGATGATGATGATGGTGATGATGATGATGGTGATGATGATGATTTTACATAGGACATCCTTGACATGACTGAATGCCTCTCTGGATATATGGACAGATCTAGTCAGGGGTTCAGTAGTACAGCAACCCTATGACCACATTCCATCATGGGACTGATGATGATGGTGATGATGATTTTACATAGGACATGCTTGACATGACTAAATTCCTCTCTTGATATATGGACAGATCTAGTCAGGTGTTCAGTAGTACAGCAACCCTATGACAACATCCCATCATGGGACTGATGATGATGATGGTGATGATGATGATTTTACATAGGACATCCTTGACATGACTGAATGCCTCTCTGGATATATGGACAGATCTAGTCAGGGGTTCAGTAGTACAGCAACCCTATGACCACATTCCATCATGGGACTGATGATGATGGTGATGATGATTTTACATAGGACATGCTTGACATGACTAAATTCCTCTCTTGATATATGGACAGATCTAGTCAGGTGTTCAGTAGTACAGCAACCCTATGACAACATCCCATCATGGGACTGATGATGATGATGGTGATGATGATGATGGTGATGATGATGATTTTACATAGGACATCCTTGACATGACTGAATGCCTCTCTTGATATATGGACAGATCTAGTCAGGTGTTCAGTAGTACAGCAATCCTATGACCACATCCCATCATGGGACTGATGATGATGGTGATGATGATGAGGATTTTACATAGGACAGGCTTGACAGGACTGAATGCCTCTCTGGATATATGGACAGATCTAGTCAGGTGTTCAGTAGTACAGCAACCCTATGACCACATCCCATCATGGGACTGATGATGATAATGGTGATGATGACGATTATACATAGGACATGCTTGAAATGAATGAATGCCTCCCTGGATATATGGACAGATCTAGTCAGGTGTTCAGTAGTACAGCAACCCTATGACCACATCCCATCATGGGACTGATGTTGATGATGATGATGACGATTTTACATAGGACATGCTTGAAATGAATGAATGCCTCCCTGGATATATGGACAGATCTAGTCAGGTGTTCAGTAGTACAGCAACCCTATGACCACATCCCATCATGGGACTGATGATGATGTTGATGATGATGACGATTTTACATAGGACATGCATGAAATGAATGAATGCCTCTCTGGATATATGGACAGATCTAGTCAGGTGTTCAGTAGTACAGCAACCCTATGACCACATCCCATCATGGGACTGATGATGATGTTGATGATGATGACGATTTTACATAGGACATGCTTGAAATGAATGAATGCCTCCCTGGATATATGGACAGATCTAGTCAGGTGTTCAGTAGTACAGCAACCCTATGACCACATCCCATCATGGGACTGATGATGATAATGGTGATGATGAGGATTTTACATAGGACATGATTGACATGAATGAATGCCTCACTGGATATATGGACAGATCTAGTCAGGTATTCAGTAGTACAGCAACCCTATGACCACATCCCATCATGGGACTGATGATGATGGTGATGATGATGACGATTTTACATAGGACATGCTTGACATGAATGAATGCCTCACTGGATATATGGACAGATCTAGTCAGGTGTTCAGTAGTACAGCAACCCTATGACCACATCCCATCATGGGACTGATGATGATAATGGTGATGATGAGGATTTTACATAGGACATGCTTGACATGAATGAATGCCTCATTGGATATATGGACAGATCTAGTCAGGTGTTCAGTAGTACAGCAACCCTATGACCACATCCCATCATGGGACTGATGATGATAATGGTGATGATGAGGATTTTACATAGGACATGCTTGAAATGAATGAATGCCTCTCTGGATATATGGACAGATCTAGTCAGGTGTTCAGTAGTACAGCAACCCTATGACCACATCCCATCATGGGACTGATGATGATAATGGTGATGATGAGGATTTTACATAGGACATGCTTGACATGAATGAATGCCTCACTGGATATATGGACAGATCTAGTCAGGTGTTCAGTAGTACAGCAACCCTATGACCACATCCCATCAAGGGACTGATGATGATGGTGATGATGATGACGATTTTACATAGGACATGCTTGACATGAATGAATGCCTCACTGGATATATGGACAGATCTAGTCAGGTGTTCAGTAGTACAGCAACCCTACGACCACATCCCATCATGGGACTGATGATGATAATGGTGATGATGAGGATTTTACATAGGACATGCTTGACATGAATGAATGCCTCACTGGATATATGGACAGATCTAGTCAGGTGTTCAGTAGTACAGCAACCCTATGACCACATCCCATCATGGGACTGATGATGATAATGGTGATGATGAGGATTTTACATAGGACATGCTTGACATGAATGAATGCCTCCCTGGATATATGGACAGATCTAGTCAGGTGTTCAGTAGTACAGCAACCCTATGACCACATCCCATCATGGGACTGATGATGATGGTGATGATGATGACGATTTTACATAGGACATGCTTGACATGACTGAATGCCTCTCTGGATATATGGACAGATCTAGTCAGGTGTTCAGTAGTACAGCAACCCTACGACCACATCCCATCATGGGACTGATGATGATAATGGTGATGATGAGGATTTTACATAGGACATGCTTGACATGAATGAATGCCTCACTGGATATATGGACAGATCTAGTCAGGTGTTCAGTAGTACAGCAACCCTATGACCACATCCCATCATGGGACTGATGATGATGGTGATGATGATGACGATTTTACATAGGACATGCTTGACATGAATGAATGCCTCACTGGATATATGGACAGATCTAGTCAGGTGTTCAGTAGTACAGCAACCCTACGACCACATCCCATCATGGGACTGATGATGATAATGGTGATGATGAGGATTTTACATAGGACATGCTTGACATGAATGAATGCCTCACTGGATATATGGACAGATCTAGTCAGGTGTTCAGTAGTACAGCAACCCTATGACCACATCCCATCATGGGACTGATGATGATGGTGATGATGATGACGATTTTACATAGGACATGCTTGACATGACTGAATGCCTCTCTGGATATATGGACAGATCTAGTCAGGTGTTCAGTAGTACAGCAACCCTATGACCACATCCCATCATGGGACTGATGATGATAATGGTGATGATGAGGATTTTACATAGGACATGCTTGACATGAATGAATGCCTCACTGGATATATGGACAGATGTAGTCAGGTGTTCAGTAGTACAGCAACCCTATGACCACATCCCATCATGGGACTGATGATGATAATGGTGATGATGAGGATTTTACATAGGACATGCTTGAAATGAATGAATGCCTCTCTGGATATATGGACAGATCTAGTCAGGTGTTCAGTAGTACAGCAACCCTATGACCACATCCCATCATGGGACTGATGATGATAATGGTGATGATGAGGATTTTACATAGGACATGCTTGACATGAATGAATGCCTCACTGGATATATGGACAGATCTAGTCAGGTGTTCAGTAGTACAGCAACCCTATGACCACATCCCATCATGGGACTGATGATGGTGGTGATGATGATGACGATTTTACATAGGACATGCTTGACATGACTGAATGCCTCTCTGGATATATGGACAGATCTAGTCAGGTGATCAGTAGTACAGCAACCCTATGACCACATCCCATCATGGGACTGATGATGATGTTGATGATGATGACGATTTTACATAGGACATGCTTGACATGAATGAATGCCTCACTGGATATATGGACAGATCTAGTCAGGTGTTCAGTAGTACAGCAACCCTATGACCACATCCCATCATGGGACTGATGATGATGTTGAAGATGATGACGATTTTACATAGGACATGCTTGAAATGAATGAATGCCACCCTGGATATATGGACAGATCTAGTCAGGTGTTCAGTAGTACAGCAACCCTATGACCACATCCCATCATGGGACTGATGATGATGTTGATGATGATGACGATTTTACATAGGACATGCTTGAAATGAATGAATTCCTCTCTGGATATATGGACAGATCTAGTCAGGTGTTCAGTAGTACAGCAACCCTATGACCACATCCCATCATGGGACTGATGATGATGTTGATGATGATGACGATTTTACATAGGACATGCTTGAAATGAATGAATTCCTCTCTGGATATATGGACAGATCTAGTCAGGTGTTCAGTAGTACAGCAACCCTATGACCACATCCCATCATGGGACTGATGATAATGGTGATGATGATGATTTTACATAGGACATGCTTGACAAAAGATTTATATAACACCTCAAATAAATTAAGATTAGAAGCTGTAAGAGCTACACGTACTGTCGCCACCAGGGCATTTATTATTATTATTATTATTATTAACATTATTAACAGTAGTAGCAATATTTTATTATTATTATTAATTCAACGGGTGTGATTAACATTCATATTATTTGATACATTAATTAAAAATTGGAGAATTTTTGTATGATACTGAGCTATCCTTTCATAATTTGATTAACTTCCTTTCACTCAAGGAAAATAATTAGCTTAAAATGGAGGCCCAAATGTTTATTGACAAAAGTGTTTTCACTTTATTTGAGATAATCTGAAGAAAATAAAGTTCATGACTTACCTGCATTTTATGTTTGTAGTTTAGAGTCCTAGGGAAGAAAACAAAATGCAGATAAGAAAAAGGCAGTTTTGTTGTAAGAACACAGACTATGATAGATAGATAGATAGATAGATAGATAGATAGATAGATAGATAGATAGATATGAACACCCTGAGATAGATAGTGTGATTAAATGAACGTCTTCTTCTGGTGTTGCACATGCAACACCAAATACTTCTTTTTTAATCTGCCATTTTTGATTTCCCAAACATCAACAATGCAAAAATTGCCCTCCCAACTGCTTCTGCCCTCTTTTATCATACCAACACCATGGCCGACTGACCAATTAGTGTTCTTTGCTTTGGCCTCATTTACCCAGTCAAATGTCATCTTCCAGTCTGACCAATCAGCACGTGAATTGCTATTGGTCAAATCATGCTAAACTATACAAAGTCACCATTACAAAATAAACATTTCTGGAAAAATCTCAAGTGGGGAGAGGAGATTCATGCCATTTTCAAGGATAAAATACCATAGATAGATAGATAGATAGATAGATAGATAGATAGATAGATAATGAACAGATTGAGATAAAGAGATAAATTGATAGATATGAACAGAAATAAACAGACTGATGTGTGTGTGTGTGAATGTGTGTGTGTGTGTGTGTGAGGTTGTGTAAATATTCACATATACAGAGATACATAAATTGATAATAAATATGAACACCCTGAGATAGATAGTTATGAACAGAGGTAGATAGATAGATACATAATGAACACACTGAGATATATAGATATATATATAGATAGATAGATAGAGAGATAGGTAGATAGATAGATAGATAGATAGATAGATAGATAGATATGAAAAGGACTGAGATAGATAGATAGATAGATAGATAGATAGATAGATAGATAGATAATGAACAGATTGAGATAAAGAGATAAATTGATAGATATGAACAGAGGTAGATAGATAGATACATAAGGAACACACTGAGATAGATAGATAGATAGATAGATAGATAGATAGATAGATAGATAGATAGATAGATAGATAGATAGATAGATAGATATGAAAAAGAGATTGATACTTAACAGACTGGGATAGATAGATAGATAGATAGATAGATAGATAGATAGATAGATAGATAGATAGATAGATAGATATGAAAAAGAGATTGATACTTAACAGACTGGGATAGATAGATAGATAGATAGATAGATAGATAGATAGATAGATAGATAGATAGATGTGAAAAGGACTTAGATAGATAGATAGAGAGAGAGAGAGAGAGATAGATAGATAGATAGATAATGAACAGATTGAGATAAAGAGATAAATTGAGCGATATGAACAGAGATAAACAGACTGATGTGTGTGTGTGTGAATGTGTGTGTGTGAAAAGTGTGTGTGTGAGTTGTGTAAATATTCACATATACATAGATACATAAATTGATAATAAATATGAACACCCTGAGATAGATAGTTATGAATAGAGATAGATAGATAGATACATAATGAACACACCGGGATAGATAGATAGATAGATAGATAGATAGATGTGAAAAGGACTTAGATAGATAGATAGATAGATAGATAGATAGATAGATAGATAGATAGATAGATAGATATGAAAAGGACTGAGATAGATAGATAGATAGATAGATAGATAGATAGATAGATAGATAGATAGATAGACAGATAGATAGATAATGAACAGATTGAGATAAAGAGATAGATTGATAGATATGAACAGAGATAAACAGACTGATGTGTGTGTGTGTGTGTGTGAGGTTGTGTAAATATTCACATATACATAGATACATAAATTGATAATAAATATGAACACCCTGAGATAGATAGTTATGAATAGAGATAGATAGATAGATACATACATACATAATGAACACACTGAGATAGATAGATAGATAGATAGATAGATAGATAGATAGATAGATAGATAGATAGATAGATAGATAGATATGAAAAAGAGATTGATACTTAACAGACTGGGATAGATAGATAGATAGATAGATAGATAGATAGATAGATAGATAGATAGATAGATAGATAGATGTGAAAAGGACTTAGATAGATAGATAGATAGATAGATAGATAGATAGATAGATAGATAGATAGATAATGAACAGATTGAGATAAAGAGATAAATTGATAGATATGAACTGAGATAAACAGACTGATGTGTGTGTGTGTGAATGTGTGTGTGTGTGAGGTTGTGTAAATATTCACATATACATAGATGCATAAATTGATAATAAATATGAACACCCTGAGATAGATAGTTATGAACAGATGTAGATAGATAGATACATAATGAACACACTGAGATAGATAGATAGATAGATAGATAGATAGATAGATAGATAGATAGATAGATAGATAGATAGATAGATAGATAGATAGGAAAAAGAGATTGATACATAACAGACTGGGATAGATAGATAGATAGATAGATAGATAGATAGATAGATAGATAGATAGATAGATAGATATGAAAAAGAGATTGATACTTAACAGACTGGGATAGATAGATAGATAGATAGATAGATAGATAGATAGATAGATAGATAGATAGATAGATAGATAGATAGATAGATAGATATGAAAAAGAGATTGATACTTAACAGACTGGGATAGATAGATAGATAGATAGATAGATAGATAGATAGATAGATAGATAGATAGATAGATGTGAAAAGGACTTAGATAGATAGATAGATAGATAGATAGATAGATAATGAAAAGGACTGAGATAGATAGATAAATAGATAGATATATAGATAATGAACAGATTGAGATAAAGAGATAAATTGATAGATATGAACTGAGATAAACAGACTGATGTGTGTGTGTGTGAATGTGTGTGTGTGGGGTTGTGTAAATATTCACATATACATAGATACATAAATTGATAATAAATATGAACACCCTGAGATAGATAGTTATGAATAGAGATAGATACATACATACATACATACATAATGAACACACTGAGATAGATAGATAGATAGATAGATAGATAGATAGATAGATAGATAGATAGATAGATAGATAGATAGATAGATAGATAATGAACAGATTGAGATAAAGAGATAAATTGAGCGATATGAACAGAGATAAACAGACTGATGTGTGTGTGTGTGTGTGTGTGTGTGTGTGTGTGAATGTGTATGTGTGAGGTTGTGTAAATATTCATATATACATAGATACATACATTGATAATAAATATGAACACCCTGAGATAGATAGTTATGAATAGAGATAGATAGATAGATACATACATACATAATGAACACACTTAGATAGATAGATAGATAGATAGATAGATAGATAGATAGATAGATAGATAGATACTTAACAGATTGGGATAGATAGATAGATAGATAGATAGATAGATAGATAGATAGATAGATAGATAGATAGATAGATAGATAGATGTGAAAAGGACTTAGATAGCTAGCTAGCTAGCTAGCTAGCTAGATAGATAGACAGATAGATAATGAACAGATTGAGATAAAGAAATAAATTGAGAGATATGAACAGAGAAAAACAGACTGATGTGTGTGTGTGTGAATGTGTGTGTGTGAGGTTGTGTAAATATTCACATATACATAGATACATAAATTGATAATAAATATGAACACCCTGAGATAGATAGTTATGAACAGAGGTAGATAGATAGATACATAATGAACACACTGAGATAGATAGATAGATAGATAGATAGATAGATAGATAGATAGATAGATAGATAGATAGATAGATAGATAGATAGAGATATGAACAGAGGTAGATAGATATATGAACAGCAACAGACTGACATTGATAGACATATTTACAATTAATATTTTAATACTCTAAATATCAATACTACAATCAAATTAATTGCGAGCACATTTTTTATTTAATATTATTTTTCAAATCTTTTGTAATTTTATAAAAACAAAATAAATGCAATATTTTTCTTTTAATTTCCATTCAAATCTTTACTCATTTGTTTTTATTTCGTTTTTATTTTTATTTTTGCCCGAAAATCTTTAAAAAATTGACTTGAAAATGAAATTTGTTAAGCCAAAAATCAGCAAACATTTGAAAAAGATCAATTTTTCATTTCCCTTCAATGTCGTCTGCAATTTTAAGTTCATTTTTTTTCTTCAAAGAAAAATAAAAGTTTCACATAAAAAAAAAAAGATTAAAAACATTATTTGATGAGTAAGAAGAAAAAAATAAATTCAACTTGAAAAATTTTTGGATAAAATATGCCGATGTTTCGCCAAACAAAAAAAGAAATATTTTTTCGCTCACCTTTTTGTCTCAGCAAACTTCTTTCTTGTGGACTTTTCTTTGACTGTCGACCCGACGCTTTTTCTTCGGTAATCTTCGACAATCTTCGGTTGATCTCGATAATCTCCGCTGACATTTGCTCTGTGAGATGAGATTTGTTTTGGTTTTTTGTTTTACGGCATATCAAACTCAGTGGGTTATTTAATGCCGACAAGATTTTTATTGCTGGTAATATCTTTTTTTAATGTATATAACTGGTAATATTATTTTTCAACAATGTATTGCTGGTAATAATTTTTTCTTCAAAAATTCATTGGTGGTAAAGTTTTTCTAGTAAAAAAAAAATGTATTGCTGGTTAAAAAATCTATTTTTTACACTTTCATAGTGTTTTGAGTTCGACCCTAGTTTGTGGGTGAACTTTTTGCCCATAACTGGGACCCTAATGCTACCACCAAGCCTCAAGGTGGGCTTGGGAGCATCAGCAATTAAGAGGTGGTTCCACGATCTTCAAAATCTCCTGATCAGAGGTCTTGCTGTAGTTTATCGTCTTACCCAGGACACATATGTAGTTTCTTATCAAGGACGGCTGTGAGATGTGAGTTAGGGTTAAGGAAGACAATAACTCGAGCGATAGATATAGATAGATGAAGAGACTGAAATAGATAGTGATTAGACATAACGATATATAAATTTTTATCAAGAAAAGTTGTAGTTTGAAGTGAAGATGTATGACTAAAAAAGAAGTGGATAAAAAAGTTGGTTTTCGTGTGTCGCGTTTTTCTTCCGCTTCACTTACTACTTCATCGGACTTAGATTCATTATTTGTTTGATGTTGTGGGGTAGCTAATGGTGTTGGTTAGAAAAGGATCGGAAGGGTTTTTGATCAAGTTTGCGTTTTTAGATTAACACTCCACATTTAATTTGTAAAGAAAACACAAAAAGGAATGACGAGAGATCAATGAAAATCAACAAGCAAAACGTATTTCTGTTAATGACAATAATAAAGATTAAAAATCACACGAAGTGGTTTCCCTTGTATTGTGTGAAGAACAAATGTATGTTGTAATAATGTTTTTCATTTAAATTTGTTGGTTGTTTAAGATGTTTGAGTTTGGAAGTTGAAATATTTGTGCAGAAGAATGATATAGTTTCGAATAATTCACTTGGCATGAAAACAGGCAGTTCACTGTGTTGTGTGAGTGTAGTTTATGTCTGTGTCTGTGTCTGTGTGAGTAGAAAATTGAAAATACACGTACGTGATTTAGATTGTGAAAATTTATAAAGTTATTTCTTTAATTTCTGCTTTTTATTCATGTAAGGTGGCTCCAGGAACGAGCGCGGGAAGGATATTGAAGTGTCAATTAATGTGATTGGCCAAAAATCGACCAATTGTTGATTTTTTTTCTATAGCTAGTTTGGTGAAGCAAAAACTGAAAAACACGATAAATTTTTATGTGGCTCGTGCGATGCGTAAATTATTTTCCGTCCAATTACTGTTAAGTAATTTGTGGGCGTGGTGTACGCAGGCGTCCACTATAATGTGACGACACATATGCATGAATGAAAAATGCTGAAAATTTTTCAAATAGTTTTGAAATTATATATAGGATTTAAACATGTATACGAGCACTTCTCTCGAACCTCTCACCCACCATCGAGGCTATCATCCTTCAACCTCGCCTCCGTTGGGTGGGTCATGTGTCCAGAATATGTCCCACTGGACTCCCACGTATCATCAATGTCCAAAACAACGCTTCAAGGATCAGTTCAGAACATCTCTGGCACAGGCCGACATCGACCCTGAGACCTGGAAAGCCGTTGCAGCATATCGGCCCCGGGGTGGGGAGGTAGTTAGGCGTGTGGGTCAAGGCTTTCGAATTCAGTAGTCAACGTGAAGAGAGAGTCAGGTTCGTGCGTCTGCATCCACTACCAACATCCTCCTTTGTGGCCCCTGCTCACAACTCTTCAGGAGTAAGCTGGGCCTTCACAGCCAACTCCGCCTGCGCCACCAAGGAGGCGGAAAAGGAATAAAGTGAGAGGATGACGATCCTGATGCTCGAGTGCGAGCTTGTGCCGACGACAAGTATAAAATTTAGCTGATTGGTGTTATATTCAGCATATCGACTCTAAAGTTTCGTAGACGGACCCTCCGAAAATCGTTACGTCCATTCGTCAGGAGATACCAGCAATTTTCTGTTTATTTTGCATCACTTTTATATTGAATTAAAAAAGAATGTGTGCACTTTTCATTGGTGCAAGGTTGATTTTTATTTTTTCTTCTTTGTGTGTGTGTGTGAATGCGTTTGTCCGCGCGTATGTGTATATTTGCGTACGTGATACATCGTCAGGCACTAACAACTGACCGTTGTAACCCGAGGTACCACTCTAATGGATGCGTTTTATCCGAAATGAAAGTAAAAATTCACTACCCTCAGTTTTTAAAAGTAAGTACCAAAAAAAAAAAAAAAAAAAAAAAAAGTATCCGATATAAACGAAAGTGTCAGTATTTTTAGTGTAAAACTTCTTACCGTCCAGTTGAGAATTGTGTCGCTAAGATTTCGTCGTCTGGTAAAAGCGTGCGATAAATTTAATTTGCGGATTAAGCCCCGGAAACAAATTGTAATGAAAATTTCTATCTTGGTGTAAATGTGTATGCTTATTTCGAAAATAACAATAAAAATTTGCGGTAATGTACCGTTTAGGAGTTATCAACAATATAAGTTCGGCCTTATTCGAGTCTAGTCCGTCCGCCATTGCTGGCGTTGTTTACATACGTTTGCCTCGAGTAATCATGCGCGGAAGCTTACTTATGTAACCATTTTATCTAAGCATCCCGGATAACTGACCCTGAAATTTTACTAGCAATTTATAGATTTTAGAAATTAACAAAGGTCATATGTCGGAAATGAACTTACTGACATTGTAACTTATCTAAGGAGAAACTTACTTTGGAAATTTAGAGATAGGACCTTGGGCGTTCACTAGAAAGAAATGTATTGATTTGGGAACTGCTCAAGGATTGAAATCATTTAAAAAGTTAAGTAATAGCAAATCAAAAATCTATTTATCCCGTAGTTTTTGATGAATTTACATTAAACCTGTTGAAAAACCTAAGTAATTTTAGAAAAACAAAAGGATTTAATTGTCTAATATTTAACTTGCCTGATAGAGAAAGACTGCAAGACTGTCATATCTTGTTTTAAATTGGTTAAATAATATTATCTAAGTCGTTATCCAAGTTACGTATTTCCCACGATTTGGAAGAGAAGAGTGTGAATTTGGTTGCATGTTCAAAGTAACGTCAATCCTAGACACATTTAATTACTTCTTCAACGAAATACAGAGCAATGAACACAAATGAGAAATAACACAAAACAATATTACATAACAACAAACAAATTTTCATTTATATAGCATAAGAAAATACAACGATTTATGATGGAATTAATTCAGATTTGTAAATGAAATCTGTGTTTGTGTTTGTTTAAATCTTTGTATAAACTCTTTTTGAAGTGTTTGGAATGTAGTTTGTGAGTTTAAGTGAAAGATTGTATGTTTAAGTTGTGATGAAAAATTCACAAAGTCAGTGAAAGTATTAATCTGTTTACGTGGAATTTAAACAGTTTTCTGCAATGTAAATTTTCAATGTAGTTTGGAATAAATTTAGTTGTGGTAAAAGTTATCTTTCTTTTGCCGTCTTTTTGTCAAGAAATAATGTTGAATTGTTTGAACAAATTCAGATGATGAATAATGTTCTGTGATTAAGAACTTGATGTGATAATAAACGAGGTCAAGTTTGAAGATGAGTGACTGGTGTCTGAAGGTTTGGATTATGTTAAAAGGTAACTTTAAAAACTTCAAATGATAAAGTGACGCGGATTTGTTTAGCAACTGGTTTGTGGTCATGATTCTCACTGGTGAAAATGTGTTAAGTGTTAAAGAACTCACTGGCAAGAATTAATATTTGCTGTGTGAATTAGTGAGTGAGTGTTCTTTCTAAAGGCTGGGATTAGTAACTTAGACATAAGGATTTTCTGTGACGTGAATTTAGTAGGCGATTGATTGCTGGTCACTCTCTCACTGGCGATATGAGTTTGCGTGCTGAATTTATTTACTTGGGTTGACACATGATAGGCTCCAGAAAATTAGTGCCAAAATATTTAACTCGATCACTAGATGAAAAATAGATGTGCGTGGGTGGATGGCGACGCCCACTTGCATGTTTATGAGCCAATCAGCAAGCGAATTCTTGGAAAATATGTGTGGAGCTGGTTTTGTAGAAGAATATCACTGTGGTCCACTTTTAGATGGCTTTTGCAGAGATTTTAACAAATACAGAGTTCGGAAGGAATCCGAGGGAGCTTAATCCAGATCTACAGGTTGCAACATTACAGATGGAAGATGTTGTGGGTCTCTCCCCTTTTTACACAAGATGGACTCATCCAAAGTATACTTATACTTACAGAGAGAATACCTGCTGTTGAGATACGTTGAGACAGGGTGAGAGATACGGAGACAGACACATGGTGTTCACAGAGAGTTATACGAGAGTCCAGAGAGAGATAATTGCATCTTCACTTACAGAGACTTGTACTTATACTTTCTACTATCTCGCATTCTTTGACTACTAATCTTCACTTCAAGTCTGTATTCTTACGTTTAATACACTTATTTTTCTATCTCAATTACTGGCGTTGTTTATTTATTTGTGCAGGATTCCATTCACGGAATCCACAACAGAAGAAGACATAATTGATGCAAATATTTAATCTTCGTTCATTGTGGATTGTGAAATTAGACATGGCAACCAAGGACGACGACTCTTGGGGGTTAATCTCATTATCGTGGGGAATTCTGATGAGAGCATCCCTTATCATCTCAAGATAATACGGAGGACGATCATATATGAAATCTGGATATACAAACGAAGATTTCCCCACATCTGCGTATTCGAGGTTGACCAAATGGACAAAATTGGAGTTGTTTAGAAGAAGATATTCAGGATTATAGAAGAGGGCACACTTAAAGAATCTGAGGTTTAAAAAACGAATTGCAGATAGAATTAGAAATTGCTTGCGTAAGATATGCTGTTGTATTTTGAATTGTCCATTATTATCGAAAGAATATGACGGTTTACCACTTACCAGGTATGGAATATTTTTTATTTTTCATCATAAATATGAATTTATGATATGGATCATTGAAAAATGGAATCTGGAGAGCGAAGACAGAAATAGCATCATCGATCTATATTTCAAAATTGCTATGTGCATATAGATTAGGACTATATACAATAGTGAATTATTAAAAATATAGGTTGAAGGTCATGGACAAAAATTACATCGACGTTTAGGAATTTTTAGACTAAGGGAAATAACTCCGAAATTATATAAAATATTAATGTAAAGTTATTTCCCTTTTTTAAACTTGAAGCCAGGTTCAAAAAATATTTGTTGGTTGATGAAAATGATTTGAACTAACAGGAAGTTATTTACTGAAATCATTTCCAAATATTCTCCGTTTAATGTGAGTCTAAATAAAAAAAAAAATAAAGAAATTAAGAAGAAAAACAGAAAAAGAATAATAAAAACACAAGCTGAAAGAAACAGTAAAGAAATACAACAACAAAAAAAAAATCCCTAAATCCGAGGAATCTACCCTAATTTTGTTTTGAACTATTAAGAAAAATAACGAGATTTTTTCTCGATATTGTGGTTCCATTTGAAAACAGAAATTTGTTTAAAACCCAACCTTCTCAGGATTTTGAATATTAAAATCAGTAAATTTTTTGAAGCAAACTTCTATTTTTTTTTAACCTTTTTTAGCATAAAAAATGTATTACTTTTTTAGAAAAAGTTGTTTGGCCTTAAGTAGAGAATTATGGTGCACAAAACGGTAAATTATGTGTAATTTTATTTGTAAATATTATATTCTGATTTCAGTGTCTTTTCAATAAATTTTGTTCAAATTTCACTAAAGAGTTTTTCTTATGTACTTTGCCGCCTTAAGAATATTCTGAATAAGAGAAGTAAGTCATATCTTTTTCCACAATTTCCGCAAAAAAGTCCTTTTGCGTGCATTATCACAGATATTGCTTGTCCCGGGGACAACAGATCAGGTGACACACAAAACGGGAAAGCTATCATAGTTCAAGATGGGAAGCGTACAAATTTGTGTCAATGAAGAGAGTGTGTAGACTCGTCCTTTTCTACCTATCACCCCTAGTAACAGAACAGTCTCTATGCCTTACGCCTACGTACAGAAAACTTCGACCAATAAAAAACCGTACTAGGTGAATCAACAAATCTCATTGGTTAACGACATAATAATCTGAAAGTTTCATGTACAAAACAAAATTGCGCCAAAACTTCTTTGAGTCGATTTTGGACTTTCAAAACATATAAAAGAAAACACCGACTGACCAAAAGGGTCAGAGACGAACATCCGCAGAGAAATTGCCATTATTAAGTAAAAATCAACATTCGAACGATTCAAAAATATTACAGTCAAAGGTAGACCACTCTATAAGAACTCATTCCTAAAAACACTTAATATCGACATTTTTAATACTAATTAACACAATTCTATAAAGACCGTAACTGAACATACAAATATAAAAAGAGACATACCGAAACCTCAAATATCGCACACACTTTGCCATAGTAACATATACCAAAATATCCTGTATATATATTACTTTGAATTGTATATAAATGCTTTATTGATTTCTAAATTGAATACGTCTTGTTTTGATTATAAAATTCGTTTATTTATTTGTTTGTGGATGCAGAAAATCACGCAACCTACACAAATTCCTTCTGATTCACTCAATTACAATTAATTCATTCTGCATATCCCCAACAAGTGGAGGTCATCCCAATTGTAGTTGCTGTTATGGGAATCTTAATCACTGAACTTCTAAAATGATTGTAGAGAAGATTGAACTCGATATCAATACTGGGCCCTTGCAGAAGACTGCTTTCCTTGGGACTGCTTGTATACACCAAAGTGTTCTTCATGTGAAAATGTTCCACTCCAGTTCATTGGTTTTGAACAGCTGATATCTTGGTTCTATCTTCAGTAAAATCTGCCGTGTCTTCAGATTATTATTATTATTACTATTACTATTATTATTATTGCTGATTTTGTTGTTGTTATTGTTTCTGTTTATTTCTTTTGATTGGTTCTTTTGTTTCAATTATTTACAAAGTCTTTTAATTGAAACCTAATTGCAAATGAAGGTTTTTCATACGGAGTTATTGAAGGAGTTTTTCTAAGTATGTCAGCAGTCCTCATTAACATTAATACAATCTTTTCTATTTAATATTCTGTTGGTGTCACACGTTGACATAGTTTGTCCTTCAGGCATGATTGCAATTTTCTGGAGGTCTGTAACCTTGGTCTTCTGGTATTTTTCTATTTTTTTCAGGGTCTTTGGAGTCTTCTCTTGTATTATATGGAACAGCAAACAAAGCCAATGATGTTTTGACACTTGCTGCTGTTCTTATCTAAGCTTCAACGACATGAATACGATAAAGGGTTATTAATTATTTATTTATTATTTTTCATATTTGAAAAAAAAAAAGAAAAGAAAAAAAAAAGTAGCTGCGTTTGATTTTCCTTTGGTGTCAATCACAGGGTTTCCCTTCAAATCTGGAGTCTATTTTAGTGAATAAAAGCAAAAAACTGAATTGAATTCGATGAGTTGACACCGGTTGCTGGGTGAATCCATGTCAGTTCGAACATGTATCACAGAAGTTATATAAACTTTCATTTTGTGTGTTAAATTTATCTTTTTCTCTTTTAAACTCGACTCATATCATCTGTTTTTGTCTTTGGTTTTTTGGCCTAATAAATTAATGTTACCACAAATATTTCGTTTGACCAAATCCTGCAGCTGAACAATGACATGATCGCTTCGATCCAAACCTTGCCTTATCCCAGATTGTGTTTAGTTTTGATAATAAAGGCTGGCAAAGATCAAATCGTCATTGGGAATCATCGTATTGGGTTGGTCCAAGCAGAATGAATGCGCAAGTAAAAAAAAATAACTTGAATAAAATTGTAAATACTCTTATATACGTTCTTTTGTACATTGCTTGGTTAGTCTTGACGTTAGAATGTATCAATTTCTCATGCAGACATTTATCGACACAACCCGCTTGTTAAATTGAACGTGACACTGGCTGATTTGGTTAAGTCTGCCATAAGGTTTATGTCGGAGGTTCTCTTCGGACAGGCAGTCACGTGATATCAGGCAACGCGGTCATCTCTCGTCTGCAGCAATTACACTCGGGCGCTTCGTTTCCTTGCATTTATTGACATTCACCTAAAACCGGCGTTGGACATGACATGCTTAGGGGACTCAGTGATTTCCTATCTTCCAACAAGAGTCCATTTGTTGTCTGGTTCTTGAAAATGAATTACATTTCTAAATCAGGAGATCACCTTTCCTATCGGTAGCTGCCACAGGTATCAATCTGTCCCAGTAACTTCTTCCTTCACTTTCTCACCAATATTTCCCTATCGTCGTTAGCAATTCTTCCACCTTTCTCAGTATTTCACCTGCACCTGCCACCTTGGTTAACCTTCAATCAACCTGGTTCCCAACTTCTTGGAGTGGCTTAACTTATGGTCATTAATTAAAAAAAAAAATTATTATTTCAAATTTTGCTTAAGCAAAATTTTCCCATCCTGGCCTTGTTCAAAATCAGATATTTACCAGATCGCTCTCTGGTCAGCCATTCCCTCAACCCTGTCAAGGTCATTGCACTCCAACCATAAGGAAACTCTATTCCTGAGTTTTGATTACAGATCAAATCTTATCCGTCCTACTTATTTCTGTTTTTTTAACCATAACTTTAGAGCTAGGTCATTAATCAGTTTTCAGATTAAAGATCGCCATATGGCTTCTTGTGATAATATAACCTTTTCTTAAGTATTAGGTTGGTGCAAAAATAATGACGGTTTTTGACGTATTTTTTAACGTCAAAAAACGTCATTATTTTTGCACCAACCTAATAATTCTTATAGTTTTAGCGAATTAAGCTTTTTTCTTGGGGGGGGGGGGGAGAGAAATCTTCACACTTTCTCTTAGACTGTCCATCGTTCTGTAAACCTTTTCTTTCCATTTATCAGTGCCGAATAGTGTCACATTATACGTGTGTGCGTGGGGAGGGGCGTGGCTGCAGTGGTTAGAAGATTCGCTTTCTCATTATGAGGCCGGGGTTCAAATCTCACCACGGTTGATTTGTCAGGAAGAAGACTTTCTGATGTTAGCGGCCTGGAGGGGAACGACCCTAGCGTGCGGCACCTTTGAAAAGTGCCTGAAAACCACATCACGGGTTGATCCAAGTCTTGTGGGTGAAATTGGGTAGATGGAACACTTGGAGTTCACCAGTAGCTGTACTAGCACGAAGTCATAAGTCGTCGTGCTGGATAACACGCTCCCTCCCAGAAACTGTAACACAGCATAGTTGCAGTATAAACCACAGGTTGGATCTATGAGTGTTGACAAACACAAATGTGCCTGAGCGAGATTCTACAATAGGGATTGGCTAGCCGCCTTAGCGGACGGGTATCCTCGAATACGAGTGGCCAGCTGTTATTATATATATTTTTGATCGTTTTTCAAACATTAAAATTTTGTTTATCTTGCATCAGCAGAGGAATCAAAGATTAGTATTGGAAATTTTAGCATTTTTTTTTTTTTGCAGAAAAAAAAAAAAACATAATTTAGAAATTTTTACAAAAATGAAATAATTGTCGAAACTTTCAGAACTTATTCACAGATGAATGAAATTATTTTAGAAATACTATCTTTTAGAAAATCTTGGTAAATATAGTTTTTTAGATCTGTTACTCCCCACGTAATATATTTTAAGAAATTAAATTTTGTGTTAGTTAATGTTTATAATTGTTAAAAGAATTTGGAGAATTAAAATCATTTTAAAAATTTTTTTTTTTTTTTTTGTTAACAAAAATTTGACCTGAACTGTAAAATAAAAAATAAAATAACATTAAGACATTTAATCAGAAACTCTTTTAATTGCTTTTATGAATAAGATATATTGCATACACTATTGTTTTAAGACAAAAAAAATTTTCATGAATAATGAATTTTTACAAGAATTGTTTTCATTTTTAAAAAGTTTTAATTGGAATAATTTATAAAGTTTCAAATCTTTTAAATTTCAGCATTACCTTGTCGCCAATATCTGTCTATATCTCTGAGATGAGGTATTATGATTGTTTACATTATTTGGACTGTTATCCTTATCTTCATTGCCATATTCTCAACATTTCGGCCGTTGTATGCTCCAGCCTTCTTTAGGTGATTGGAATTTTCGAATTGGACCTTTTTATTTCATCCACTGGAGTAGATTGTTCTAGTTCCAGGTGCCATGCTTCTTATGGATGTCTCACCTATCTCCCTTTAACTCAAGTTTTTGGGTTCACCACTGCTGTAGTCTGGTATTTAACTCACAACTATTTGGGTCTAGTCACTGGATCTAACCAAATCCTTTATCCGATCACCTGAAGAAGGCTGGTGTGTACAATGACCGAAACATTGCGAATATAGCAATGAAAATTAGGATAACAGTTCGATTAATGTAAATACTTTGTACCTGTTAGTTGATATTGTTATTAAATAAAAGCTATATTTACTAATCATGAATAGAAAAGCTTAGTACAAATCATCAAATACCAATATTTTAAAAAGAATTTTATTATCTGTCTATATTTCTGAGATGAGGTATTATGTATATTAACATTATTCGGACTATTGTCTACAAGGAATAGCTGTTGGTTAGATCCAGTGACAGGACCCAAAGTGTGTGAGTTCAATACCCGGTTAAGGCAATGGAGAACTTGGAGAGGGGAATTAACAGGCGATAACTGTTAACTGATATCTGTTAAACATGGCACGTGGAACTAGAACAGTCTATCCCAGTGAGCGAAATAAAGGATTCAGTTCAACATTCCAACCACTTGAAGAAGGCTGGAGCATACAACGGCTGAAATGTTGTGATAAATATGGCGACAAAGATGAGGACAATAGTCAGAATTTTATTAAAGTGTGCATGAATGTGCCATAGACATGGCTATTCAGACAAGACATGATCAAAAAATATAGTGACAACTAAAAGTACATTTAAAGCCAGAAAGAATCTAAAATGAAATAAAACATTAAAGAAGATTTTCCTAAATTTTTTAAGATTACTAAGTACTTAAAAATTATATAAAACAGGCAGTCATGTTATATTCCCTGAATTATTTTTTATAGATATATCCACCATAGATAAACTTTTATCTGGCATACAAGCTCTCAACGCCTTAAAGAAACAGCTACCACAGTGTTAAAAAGTTTCTGCATTATTTTAAACTTATTTATTAATATTCGATTATTATAAATTAGTTATATTGTGATGAAAAATTGATAAAAAAATGGTGCTTAAATCAAAAAGTTTCAAAATGAAAACTCCTCCCAGTTAATTTAAATTATGTTTGAAATCCGGCTAAGTATTTTGCTTATTGGAAATATAAAATTTAATCTATTAGTGTGAAATTAAACCTAAAATAAAACCTTCAAGATATTTCATTTTTGAAAATTCATTTTAAATCATAGGTATTTCAAATCTTTGGTGGTAAGAATGAAGGGAACATAGTAATCGAGAGAGAGAATCAGATTGAACTGATAAGAACAGATACTACACTTTCAGCTTAAGGCCTAGAAGTATGGCAACCACACTCACTGAACCATTTAGATTGAGATGATAAGAACAGATACTACACTTTCATGTTAGTCAAAAGGCCTAGAAGTATAGCAACCACACTCACTGAACCATTTAGATTGAGATGATCAGAAAAGATACTACTCATTCATCTTAGTCGAAAGGCCTAGAAGTATGGCAACCACACTCACTGAACCATTTAGATTGAGATGATAAGAACAGATACTACACTTTCATCTTAGTCGAAAGGCCTAGAAGTATGCCAACAACACTCACTGAACCATTTAGATCGAGATAAGAACAGATACTACACTTTCATCTTTGTCAAAAGGCCTAGAAGTATGGCAACCACACTCACTGAACCATTTAGATTGAGATGATAAGAACAGATACTACATTTTCATCTTTGTCAAAAGGCCTAGAAGTATGGCAACCACACACACTGAACTATTTAGATTGAGATGATAAGAACAGTACTACACATTCATCTTAGTTGAAAGGCCTAGAAGTATGGCAACCACACTCACTGAACCATTTAGATTGAGATGATAAGAACAGATACTACACTTTCATCTTAGTCGAAAGGCCTAGAAGTATGGCAACCACACTCACTGAACTATTTAGATTGAGATGATAAGAACAGAAACTACACATTCATCTTAGTCGAAAGGCCTAGAAGTATGCCAACCACACTCACTGAACCATTTAGATTGAGATTATAAGAACAGATACTACATTTTCATCTTTGTCGAAAGGCCTAAAAGTATGACAACCACACTCACTGAACTATTTAGATTGAGATAATAAGAACAGATACTACACTTTCATCTTAGTCGAAAGGCCTAGAAGTATGGCAACCACACTCACTGAACCATTTAGATAGAGATGATAAGAACAGATACTACACTTTCATCTTAGTCGAAAGGCCTAGAAGTATGGCAACCACACTCACTGAACCATTTAGATTGAGATGATAAGAACAGATACTACACTTTCATCTTAGTTGAAAGGCCTAGAAGTATGGCAACCAAACTCACTGAACCATTTAGATTGAGATGATCAGAACAGATACTACACTTTCATCTTTGTCAAAAGGCCTAAAAGTATGTCAACCACACTCACTGAACCATTTAGATTGAGATGATAAGAACAGATACTACATTTTCATCTCTGTCAAAAGGCCTAGAAGTATGCCAACCACACTCACTGAACTATTTAGATTGAGATGATAAGAACAGTACTATACATTCATCTTAGTCGAAAGGCCTAGAAGTATGGCAACCACACTCACTGAACTATTTAGATTGAGATGATAAGAACAGAAACTACGCTTTCATCTTAATCGAAAGGCCTAAAAGTATGGCAACCACACTCACTGAACCATTTAGATTGAGATGATAAGAACAGATACTACATTTTCATCTCTGTCAAAAGGCCTAGAAGTATGGCAACCACACTCACTGAACTATTTAGATTGAGATGATAAGAACAGAAACTACACATTCATCTTAGTCGAAAGGCCTAGAAGTATGGCAACCACACTCACTGAACTATTTATATTGAGATGATAAGAACAGAAACTACACATTCATCTTAGTCGAAAGGCCTAGAAGTATGGCAACCACACTCACTGAACTATTTAGATTGAGATGATAAGAACAGATACTACACTTTCATCTTAGTCGAAAGGCCTAGAAGTATGGCAACCACACTCACTGAACTATTTAGATTGAGATAATAAGAACAGAAACTACACATTCATCTTAGTCGAAAGGCCTAGAAGTATGGCAACCACACTCACTGAACTATTTATATTGAGATGATAAGAACAGAAACTACACATTCATCTTAGTCGAAAGGCCTAGAAGTATGCCAACCACACTCACTGAACCATTTAGATTGAGATTATAAGAACAGATACTACATTTTCATCTTTGTCGAAAGGCCTAAAAGTATGACAACCACACTCACTGAACTATTTAGATTGAGATGATAAGAACAGATACTACACTTTCATCTTAGTCGAAAGGCCTAGAAGTATGGCAACCACACTCACTGAACCATTTAGATAGAGATGATAAGAACAGATACTACACTTTCATCTTAGTAGAAAGGCCTAGAAGTATGGCAACCACACTCACTGAACCATTTAGATTGAGATGATAACAGATACTACACTTTCATCTTAGTCAAAAGGCCTAGAAGTATGCCAACCACACTCACTGAACCATTTAGATTGAGATGATAAGAACAGATACTACACTTTCCATCTTAGTCGAAAGGCCTAGAAGTATGGCAACCACACTCACTGAACCATTTAGATTGAGATGATAAGAACAGATACTACACTTTCATCTTAGTCAAAAGGCCTAGAAGTATGGCAACCACATTCACTGAACCATTTTACTGAGGCACTGTATCAGACAGTGGAACCTGAATTATTTTTAAATTATTATTAAGTGAAGTGTTTGTAAGATTTGTCTAGAAAGAAAGAAATGGAAGACAGAAGTGTTTAACATCTAACAATACCTCATAAATGATAGCCTCTTCTGTTTTGATTGCATAGAAAAATAAGACATACTCTTCTAGGGGTAATTGATCTAGGCCTCCAATCTCAAAGTTGTACAATGATTCAAACTTTGATGGTGGGGGCACTCTCTTCGACCATCTAGTGAGTGGATTTTAACACCACCAGGACTTCTTTGTCTTGCTGGCTGTTCAACCTCCTCTTTGTTTTATGTTGTTTAGCAAAGTAAGAATATTAAGGCAGGACTGATGCCCTTTGCTTAAAATATGGCAAATGAGGGCGGGGTGCCAAAAGTTGGTGCATTTGTTTGATTTATGCAGAGATGTGCCTGTTTCATTATTTTTAGTACTTAAGTCAGTGTAATTATGTTCATTGTGAATTGTGACAAGTTTTGTGGCAAAGTTCTCTGCTCTTCCATGGTTCGCTGCACCTGCGTTGACATCCAAGGTTCATTGTATTTGCATATACACCCAACTTGCAATATGCACAGGTTTGTCTTCTTGTCTGTGATCACTTCCAACAAAATTCAATTGTTCAAGACTCTCTGGTAAGGAAGTTAACAACAATATGATTTCTTAGCTAGCTATCTTTCCTTTGTCTGAACTGTTCTCTTCCACTGGTCCCTTCCTCACTGACTTGTCAACCGCTCATTTCTCACTACTGGTTGTAGGCGTTCTGGGATTGCAAAGGAAATATTTGTCCCAGATTACTTCCACAATGCAGAGCTTAAATCACTAAGTTCATATTCGAATATCGGGGACAAAAAGAAATGCCAAAAACTCGATTCACAGGTACGATCTCACAAATCACAATGCATGTAACCAGTCAGAAAAATAACTCGCTCTCCAATGAATGCCGTAGCCTAGATAAACAATTTTTTTCTTCTGACTTGAGAACACCAACTGCTTTTATCGGCCTAACATTTTTTCCATTCATCGACAACTGGGAGAGGACATCCAATTTTTGCATATCAAAATACTATTATAGCAACTCCTGTGACTAACTTGTTTCTAATTTTAATATTTTGTCTTTAGCATGTCATGCAGAATACGTGCCCTTTTGTTTAGTAAGTAATTTTCTTTTTCACCACATTTTCCGTTGTAGGATACACGTGACATGATGCTCCTTGGTTTGACGAGGTAAGTTGCCATTTTCTTCACTATACTGGTCTTTCTGTCCCTGGCTGCTGGGCCCTTACTGGTCACATACTTACTTCCTTACTGCCAATCCCTCACTGTGCTTATATCCATAATGTCTGGCCACTTGTGTTTCCAGAAGTGTTGAAACCACGCCAAAGCCACATCGATGGTCAAATCTTCAAAAGACTAATGACTACATAAGATCATTGGTAAAATTTTGTCTGCCAATTAAAAGGCAAACGGGAGATATGAATCCTGAAAACCCTGGCAATTCACTTGATGGACTGGAAACAAAATTCCAACAAAACTCAGATAGCTGAGTGTACTTAAAAGGAAGGAATTTATTTACTTATCTCCTAAAGATATATGAAAAATAGTATTGTTACAACAGTACATAAAATTTTTATCTAAAAACTGTAGTCATTTGTATTTTTGGAGCCAGTACTCAAGAAAAGTTTGCTTTCTTTTTGAAGAAGAAGATAATTGCACTTCTTCCACAGTTGAATCTTCAGGCTCAGTCAAAGAGAAGACAAATATAGGTATGGGTTGTGTTGAGTTACACAGAAATTCTATTTGTTCTAATGACTGTAAAACAACAGGGTAACGGAAAGTTAGGGAGACTCTCTCTCTCTCTCTCTAGTTAAAAACAATTCAATTGAAATTGACAAGTTGGTGTAAAGATCAAAGAGGAAGAGGGAATAGGTAGTGAATACATTTTTATTACCCAGGTGATAGTCAACATGAAAAAATCCACTTATTTTGAAAATTAACATTTTTTTCAGACAAAATGTATCTCTTTATTTACTGACACCAGATCTTGATTGAAAATACAGGTTCATAAACATCATAAGAATACTGTTTCTCACCAGGGTCTGTATGTTTTTACATACATCCGTGTAAAAAAGCAAAAGTTTGGTTTTACTATTAGTTTAAAACAAGGGTTGACTTATTTCAATGAGTTCAGGTGCTTCAAATAAATAGAAAAAAAATGAACCAACAACAAACAGCTTTAACTCAATTATTATGGGTTGGTTTTGTGCAATGTATCATTTTTCATGGGAAACTAGTTATGTCACCGGGATGCACAAATGAGGAAGTTACTGGGTTACGGTTTATATGCAACAACGATGCAGCATGTGCACCCATCAGCATAACTGCATGTCTGTTGCATATTGCAGTATTTGAAAATAATGAATTACAGTTTTTAAAAGAATATGATTCATATTGCACAGAATATAACACAGAAAAAACCTATAAAGAATGTTTTTCTATTTTTATGGGTTTTCACATGATGCACTGAAAAAGAATTTTCTACTGATTCAGAAACTAAATGTGCTTTAAGATAATGTTTCTGTCCACTGTGTATTCACATGATGCACCAAGAGTGATTTGTCTGAAATGCATACCAGAAAACATCACAAGAACATTTTTTCTTTCCAGTTTGTATACACAGAAAGCTCACCAAACATCACTTCCATAAAATGAATATCAAGAAAAGTCACAAAATTATAGTTTTTCTCCAGTGTGTGTGTGTGTGTGTGTATGCATATGATTGACCATATTTGGCATCCATGAAAATGCAGATTCACAAACTTCAGAGCATGGTTTCTATCAATTATGTGCACGTATATGTGTCATTAAATGGGACTTCTGTGAAAACGCCTATCCACCAAACTTCGTAAGTATATGGTCTCTCCCTCCAGAGTATGTACACATATGGCTAACCATATGTGATGTGTGAAAATGCAGATCCACAAACTTCACAAGAATGTGGTTTTTCTCCAGTGTGCGTATACTTATGATTAACAAGATTTTGCCACTGTGGAAATGCAGATCAACAAACTTCACAAGAATATAGTTTCTCTCAAGTGTGTCTACGCATATGACTGACAAGATGTGACTTCTGTGAAAATTTAGATTTGCAAAATTCACAAGAATATGATTTCTCTCCAGTGTGTGTAAGCTTATGTTTGACCAAACTTGATTTGCATGAAAATGCAGATCCACAAACTTTACAAGGATATGGTTTCTCTCCAGTGTGTGTACGCATATGTGTCACTAAATTCGACTTCTGTGAAAATTTAGATCCACAAACTTCACAAGAATATGGTTTTTCTCCAGTGTGTGTACGCATATGTCTCACTAAATGTGACTTCTGTGAAAATGCAGTTCCACAAACTTCACAAGAATATGGATTCTCCCCAGTGTGTGTACGCATATGATTTGACATAACTGACTTACGTGAAAATGCAGTTCCACAAACTTCACAAGAATATGGTTTCTCCCCAGTGTGTGTACGCATATGAGTCACCATATGCGACTTGTGTGAAAATTTAGATCCACAAACTTCACAAGAATATGGTTTTTCTGCAGTGTGTGCATGCATATGTTTGACGAAATATGGTTTTGAAGAAAATGCAGATCCACAAACTTCACAGGAAAATGGTTTCTCTCCAGTGTGTGTACGCATATGAGTGACCTTACTTGACTTGTGTGAAAATGCAGATCCACAAACTTCACAAGTATATGGCTTCTCTCCAGTGTGAGTACGCATATGTCTCACCAAACACAGCTTCCATGAAAATGTAGATCCACAAACATCACAAGAATATGGTTTCAATCCAGTGTGAGTACGCATATGCTTGACCATACTTGGCTTCAATGAAAATGCAAATCCACAAACTTCACAAGAATATGGTTTCTCTCCAGTGTGTGTACGCATATGACTGACCACATGTGCCTTGTGTGAAAATGCAGATCCACAAACTTTACACGAATATGGTTTCTCTCCAGTGTGTGTACGCATATGACTAACTAAATGTGACTTGCGTGAAAATGCAGATCCACAAACTTCACAAGAATATGGTTTTTCTCCTGTGTGTGTACGTCTGTGATTGACCAGATTTGGCCTTGATGAAAATGCAAATCCACAAACTTCACAAGAATGTGGTTTCTCTCCAGTGTGTGTACGCATATGATCGACCAAACTTGATTTGCCTGAAAATGCAGATCCACAAATTTCACAAGAATATGGTTTCTCTCCAGTGTGTATACGCATATGAGTGACCAAATGTGACTTCTGTGAAAATTTAGATCCACAAACTTCACAAGAATATGGTTTTTCTCCAGTGTGTGTACGTTTATGATTGACCAGATTTGGCTTTGATGAAAATGCAAATCCACAAACTTCACAAGAATATGTTTTCTCTCTAGTGTGCGTACGCACATGGTTGGCCAAACTTGATTTGCGTGAAAATGCAGATCTACAAACTTTACAAGAATATGGTTTCTCTCCAGCATGTGTACGCATATGTTTGATCATATGTGGCATGCGTGAAAATGTTGATCCACAAACTTCACAAGAGTATGGTTTTTTTGTAATATGTGTTCCCATCTGGCCTATTATGTTTGACTTCACAACACTTTAGCAGAAGTTACATGAATATGGCTTGTCTTTCCTGTTTTTTCATACTTAACAGTAAATGTGTTTTTTATAGAAAGATAAACCACATATTGCAAAGTACATTAATTCTGTCCAGGTAATGTTAATTTATCAGCTTTTGACAATGTTGATTCCTGACTTTAACATGAACCATATATTTGTCTGTGTCTTTATAGAAAAAGTCTTTCCCTTCTTAAATTTCTCAATAATAATGTTGTTTTTGGGCAGTCAAAACATCTGTAAAGAAAAAAGTCGTAAATGATATATTAATAGGGGCAATGAATAATATATGGAAATGGTCGATATTATGAAACATACATGTAATTATTATTTCCACAATGCAGCAGCAGTCATCACTAGTGAAGATCAAACCTTTTGCGGTGAAACCATCACGTCATATCTTATGAAATGTATGAGATTAAAATCAGAATATTGTCCATTCAGAAACAAATCGAATATGGATCTTGAAAAATATCTGTTGATTTTTAAGTTTTTTTAAGATCTTGTCTTGGACTAGCATCACTATCAACATGATCAATCTACAGCCAGCACCAACTGGTTTGAGATGATCTGCTGCAGGCATCTCTGCCCAATAAAAACAAAATCATCATTTTCGTCAGTGCCAAGGAGAAGAGATCTTTTGTCAATGCCACATTCTATTTATTAAAATAATAGCAGTTGGAAAAAAAAAATACCGCCTTTGATTCATTAAATAGAAAAAAAAAAACAGTAGTAATGAAATAATTTTCATAATTTGGTATTTTCCACTTGATTTGATTATTATGAGAAAAAATGTTTTGATTTAATAATAGTAATGTGCGGAAATTAAGGTAAACATGAAAAATTGATGAAAACATTGATATTAATGCAGGAATGAGAGAAAAGTAATCTAAGTGAAAAAAGAGGTAAATGAAGTTTGGTTATTTTGCTGGTATTTCAACAACTATGGATCCTTATTACTAAAATGGTTGATTGGTAAGGAAATGAAGAAAGTACTTTACTTCTGTAGATATAATAGATACACATCTGTCTATATATCTGAGATGAGGTATTGTAGGTGATATACATTGGAATTTCAAACCAAACCCTTTATTTACTCAACCGAGGTAGACTGTTCTAATTCCATGTGCCGTCTCTTTGAGTTACTTTCTGGATATCTTAGAGTATCAGTTAATTCCCTTCAGTTACTCTACAAGTTTTTTTGTTCACTCAGCTGTGGCCAGAGATTGAACTCACAAAGATTTTGGTTAAGTCACGTTTTGGATTACTCAACCATTACTTTTTTTTATCCACAGGGGAATTAAGGGATGGCACGCTGAACACTAAAAAATGAATCTCCATGATGAAAAAATGCACCAAACTTAATAAAGACAAAGTTTTAATGTCAATATCTATCATTAAGATGAAAGACCAAAGGATTTTTTAACTATTAGTATTAAAATTATGTTTTTGGTTAAAATTTTGTTTTTCTTGCATTGAATGGGGACCATAAATTAGTCTAGGAAATTTTAGTGTCTTTTCGTGGTGAAATTTTTTTTGTGAAGAATGAAATTTTATATTTGTGTTCATTTTTGAAAGATTTTAATTTTAGTACATTTTATAAAGTTTTAAATCTTTTAAAATAACAAATTAACTTGCATCGGTTAAGTAATATTGCTATTAAGTAAAAAATGTATTTACTAATAAATCAAGAAATTTACAATTTAGCAAGTACAGTATTTTAAAAAGAATTTTGAATTTTTTTTTTTGTGGGTATAAATGTGCATCCACATATGACAATATCAGAAAATAAGAGCAATAATTTTTAAAAAATTTATTGGGAATTTTCTAACATTTGATCAGCAAGTGTCTTTGTAAGACTATAAAACCAAAGTACTTATCAAGTCTGCAGCAACAACCTAAATCTCAGCAGAATCACAATAATCACTATATATATCCCCCTCCCTCACAGCAGAATGCATTCATGGAAATTCCGAGAAATTCTTTTTGTAGTGCTTCATGGTTTTGTTAGTTATATGCATAAGTCCTTGGGGAATTAAAGTTCTATCAGAGATTCCTGAAGAAACTTTTCAAAAGTGCCCTGAAACCAATCATATTTTTCCACCTTCAAAATGAACAAAGACTTTTTGAAAACTGTTTGTGACTTGCTTTTAGCTAAAAAATAATAGTTTTACATTTTCAGTAACCACAACTCAACTTTATTTAACACATTGATCTAACAATTTTCTGTTTCAAATTTTAAGAAATTGTTTTTTTTCCTGTTTTCAGTATAGAATTCCGTTTTTTTCCTGTTCCCAGTATGGATTTCTGTTGTTGCTTCATTATAATAATTAGTGAGATACTTTAATCCTTGATATAACGATCAGTTTCTGGGACAACCCTTGCAAAGAATACGACAATCCTAAATAAGAATTAAGTGGCAAAAGATATAGAAAAGTAGTACCTCAATGTCATGTAGAGACAAAAAGATACATCAATGTTTGCTCAATTTATTGATATTGTTAAATAAAATCTTTTTTAAAAGTCTAATTTGTAAATAGGATAGGAAAACTAAAGAGTGAAAAAAAGAAAAAAAAAAAAAAAAAAAAGAAAAGAAAAAAGATAAAATTTTGATCGTCCACCATTTTTTTTTTTACTCAATCAAGCCAACTTTGTAAAACTTGGTTCCTAAATACTGTAAACTGTAGGGAAAGAGTAGGTAAATGGATGTATTAAAACATTATGGACTTTATCCTTTGATGTCTGTCGGAAAAAGTGACAAAAGACAAACATAGTAACAAATTAAAATGATTGCTAGAAAAAATGAATTCCATTTCAAAATCAAGATATTTCTATTTCAAGTAGGCCATTCCTTTTTTTTTTTTTTTTTAAATACGGGCATTCCTACATGACATTATTAGAAATTAAGAGCAATAATTTTTAAAAAATTTATTGGGAATTTTCTAACATTTCATCAGCAAGTGTCTTTGTGAGTAACACTATATAAAACCAAAGCAAATAAAACTTACCAAGTCTGCAAGGAATTCTTACCCAAGTCTCCACAGAATCACAACAACCACTATATATATCTTTTTTTTTTATTTGTCACCCTGTCACAACTCATGTAAATTACAACAAATTCTTTTTTCTATTACTTCATGTTTATATTAGTTATATGCACAAGTCCTTGGAGAACTATCAGAGATTCCTGAAGAAACTTTTCAAAATTGCCCTGAAACCAAACATATTTTTCTGCCTCTGAAATGAACAAAGACCTTTTAAAAACTATTAAAACATTACCAAATTTATCCTTTGATGTTTGTCAAGCAAAGTGACAAAAGAAAAACGTAGTAACAAATTAAAATAGCAGTTGTAATCTGATTGCTAGAAAAAGAATTCCATTTCAAAATTACAATTTCTATTACAAGTAGGCCATTCCTTCCCCTCACCCTGTTTTCATGGAGAATTGGCCCTTCTATAATTTCTATCTATTATATTCATTGGAATCCAGTTTTTTAAATTTTTCTTTTTAGCTTTTTATTAGTCATTCATTGCAATGTAATTCTCTGTATTAAAAAATCTACCAAAAATAAAATATCTTTTTCTGAAACTTTATTTGAGGAATATTAGCTGATTTAAAGTATAATAAATCTGATTTGAAAAAATATATTTTTTACTTTAATGTTAAAATAACACAGAAATGTATTTTTAAAACAAAACATTAGCTGTGTTTTTAATCAACACTGCAATGTTTTAAATAATTGATGAGGTGATGACAGGTGATTATATAATGATTGTTGTACTATGGAAATTTTATCTGTAAAACATAAGAAAATGACATGAACACCTTTTTTTTTTTTACATATTTTTTAAAGACTCATTAATCTTAAAAATGCTAAATATTTTCCATAATCTAATTTTAAGAATGTTGACTTTAAGTTTACTATAGGCATTGCTTTTATTTTCTGATAATGTCATTTATGGTCAACCATACTTTCAAAAATAAGCACATTGCATAATATTTTATATACATAAAAAAAAATTTTATTTTAAAAATCTTGATGCAAAATGATTTGTACTAAGCTTTTTAATTAATAAGTATAGGTTTTACTTCATGATTAATGAACTTGATGAAAGTAATGTAGAATTTTAAAAGATTTATATATTATAAATTATTATAATTAAAATTTTTAAAAATGATAATTTTGGTAAAAGTTCATTATTCATCAAAACTTTTTCTTAAGGCATGGCGTCCTTAATAAATCTCATTAATACAAGTAATTAAAAGCTTTTCTAATTAAATAATTTCATAGTTTTAATCCATTTTTTATTTTATGATTAAAAGGAAATTTTTGGGAAATGAGTAGTTGCTTGAAAAAAAAAAAAAAAAAATGTTTACATTCTCCAAGGAGTGTTGCTTTTAATTAAAATTTGGGGATAAAAATAAAAATATACCTTAATTTAATGAAAATGTAATTTAATTTCTTGAAACTTCATGAAATTAAGTGAGTGGAGGGTAATTTATCAAGATTTTTTAAAACAAAAATAAATGAGACAAGTCATACTAATTAACCGATGGGGGGGAGGGAGAGGTGGATTCTTAGCTTTGCCAAAGTACTTACGCATAAGTAAATATAATGAACTCAAGTGGAATTAGAACTTAGCTCTCCAATTAACAATTCCGTGCCATTATCCATTACACCACCTGCACATTCAAAGTTACAGCACCTGGTATTATTCTCAAGTGGTTGCCCATCTTGGTACTGACCAAGATCAATGTTGCTTGACTTCAGTGATTGTATGGAAGCTGGGAATCAAAAAGAATAAAAAGACGTTAGTGAAGAAAGTAGAATTAAGGAAAAGGGTACAAGAAGACAGAAGATGGCAACTGTTATTGCATTTTAATCTTTGAAAATTGTAAATGTCAAGGAAGCAAGAAATTGGAAGAGAGTTCCACAGGTAAGAAGTGCAAGAAAAGAAACTGTTTGAATAGAAGTGGCAGTTGCAGCTAACTTGTTCAACAGTAAAATGATGGGATGTACTTGCCACTCTTGTAGCACACTTAAATTGATACAGTAAGGAAAAAAGGCTACTCAGAAGAGTTTCCCTAAAATGTCTGATGTTGAGATGCCAGTTCTAGATTGATTACATTACAGACACTCCTAAAGGTTTTTGATAAAATACAAACAAGAATCTGAAAATTATTGGTCTTGACCTGGCATCAATCACTTTCCCACTACCATGACGTAGCTTCCCTGGGCCTTTTCTATAAATATTTTCATGGTAATTGTTCTGATGAACTTTCCTCTATGGTACTTAGACTTTGTGAATTTAAGCACAGTACTAAATTGGCAACAAGATCTTATCTTTTTACAGTTAAAATGGTTAAATGTAACTAAGTTCTATGCTAGCAGTTTCTTCTCACAAATTTCTCACTTATGGAACTCTGACTTCATGCTTTCCACTTGATGATGATGGAAGGTAAAAAGGGTTTCTTTCTGATGATTAAAAGATTTCATTCCACAAACCTGTCTTTATTTAATAAAAAGAAATTTTTTTACAAATAGCACAAATGCTAAGTGTAGCTTTTTTTCTCTTGCCAATCTGAAAGAATATAATGTTTTATTAAATGTAAGCAACAACACTCCATAAAATACATTATTCAAATGTGATGGAATTAGTTTTGGTAATATTTAGGACAAATTTTCTGTATATTCCCATTTGATATCACGTACCCCTTTTTTCTTTCTTTTTCTTTAAAAAAAAAAAACAAAAAAACCCTCAAATAATATCTTCAGGGATGTTTTTATATAATTGCAAGATGATTTTGTAAACACCAAAAAGTACATGAGATATCAAAAAGTTGGGGTGAAACAGTCACCCCCACAATTTTTTCTAATAAAATAACTTATTCTGTATACAATTTGTTCATTGATAAATATGGCACATCTGGTCTTCTTATTTTTTTTATTCACAAGTGGGTCCCCCAACTATGTACTGACCAAGTTCGGCATTGTTTTCCCAACAATGTGACCTAGTTTTCCTTTTTCTATAAATATTTTCATGGTAATTATTCTGATGAACTCTCCTTTATGATACCTAGACTTTATGAATTTAAGTGCAGTGCTAGAATGGCAGCAAGGTCTCAATATTTTACAGGACCCAAAGAGTGTGAGTTCAATACCTGGTTCAGGTGGGGGAGAACTTGGAGAGGGAAATTAACAAGAGATAACTGACATCCATTAGATATGGCATGTGGAACTATAACAGTCTACCTCAGTGAGCGAAATAAAGGGTTCAGTTCAACATTCCAACCACCTGAAGAAGGCTGGAGTGTACAATAGCCAAAACATAATAAATATGGCGACAAAGATGAGGACAATAGTCTGAAAAATGTAAATAGTGAACACGGACAGTATATGCGCATATCTCTCTCCACTACCAATTAAATGCACAATTCATAGATTGTGGGTGATAAAGTATTTAAAATGCTCAAATAAACTAAAATGCCTACCTCCACATTTTGGGCTATAACTTATTCCTGACTGATAGAAATGTCTAAGTAAAAAGTATTAGAAAACTGCTGAATATATATGTGTGTATGTATATATTTCTCCAGTAATAATCCTTTAAGCAAGGTTTTTAATAAAAATATACTTAAATTATAATTGTACAGATAATCTAGAAAAAATTATTAAAAAACATAATAGAATTTTAAATCAACACTTAAACCAAAGTAACATTTGTAATTCCAAAACAGAAATCAATATTGATAATAAATTGTGTAGTTGTAGAAATCCCAATGAATGTCCATTACAAAATGGGTGTTTTACTGAATCTATTTTATACCAATGTACTATTTCATCTAGTGAAAATCCAACTGCTAAGAAATTTTACATTGGTATTACAAAAAAATCCCTTTAAACCGAGGTGTTATCAGCACATATCTTCTTTTAACAACAATGTGTAACATAATCGAACATACCTCTCTAAATATTTTTGGCATTTAAAAGAAATTAATAAAACTCCTACTGTAATATGGAAAATATTTTTAAAAAGAGAATCTCTAAATCGTTATATGACCCATGTTCCCTATGTTTACAAGAAAAGTTGCCTATTATAAAGCTTCCTAAAAATAAAGCTCTCCTAAACCAACAAAATGAATTAACAGTATTATGTAGGCATTGTATAATATTTACATTAAAATATAGCTAAATTTTTCATAATTTATGCATTACAAATACATGTCCATTATTTTATTAGTATATAATGGTTCACACAATATTTATATGATTTGGTTTTTTCAACTTTAATATTACCTTGTTTTATTGCCCATTCAATATAATTAGTATTGTATTTTAAGGTTCCATATAATTTTTTTTAACTATCAGCCCCTTTAAAAAGGTTCTAAAGTATAAGAAAAATTATGAAATTTCTTAATTTTTTGTTCAAATTAAGTGTCTACTTCACCAAATCTGAAGTCTATATTTGCTATAATGTTTACTGCTGACTTGTCTAGAGTGTCAATTTATCACAACATGAATTAATAACCCACCTACCTCCACATTCTGACCTTATTTTTCATTTTAAGTTTAGATCTGACTTTTAATTGGTTAATCTAGATATACCCAGACATTTTGAAATTAGGCTTTCTCCACTCCTTTATAAGTTTCAAATGAAGTAATGATTTGTTTTCAAATTTCTCAAATCATTTTCAATATGTTATCTACCATCACCTGAAGAGGAACAATTATTATTCTGAAACATGAAAGTTTTTGTGTAGTGATCTAAAATGTTTTTATTGTAATCTATATTAAAAATGTATGTGTGTGTGTGTGTTCATCAGAAAATTAAGAATCTGTGTACCTTTTTTTACATTTTACCACTTTCTATTGTGACAAAACCAACTTCAAAATTACACAAAACTGCAAATACATCTCAGCTTAAAATTACTTCACTGGCCACAAAAGTATCAGAATAAATATGTAACTGGTATTATTGATAAAATATAAGTGTCTCTACATGTGAAATATAAAAATTTAACAAAAAAAATGTCTTCTTGATTTATGCAGAAAAACTATAAAGGGTGTATCTAAAAATATGTCTGAAAATGTTTTTTTAAACAAATGTTCTCAATTTTTAAGCAGATACTGGATATGAAGTTCAATATATTTTATATTAAATGATGCAGAATTGGGAATAAAATGTACTAAAGTATATGTCTGTATCTTCATCAGTTTGGGTCTGAGTAGAGTTTAAATAATCCTAATGTTTTTAAAAATCATCAGCCATCTTTAAATATGGCTGCCGTTCTCACGAATTGTGTGTGCTAAAAAGAGTATCACCTGAAGAAGGCCGAAACGTTGTGATAGAGACAGCTAAAAAGATTATGTTGTTCAAGGATCTATAGGCTATCATGCAGCATAATCGTTTTGTCCATCCTTGTCCGAGGTCATGGAATCAAAATTCTAAAGTGTTTTTTAAGCACTGGTCTCATGGCCTATTATGATTGATAGAGTTTTAATTTAATATCACTTGGCTGCTACAAATTAATAATACAGTTTATAAATTATTCTAAATAGAGCTTTAAAAAATTCCAATTCTTGTAAAATTTTATCTTGTTTATCAAAAAAAATTTATAGTTATATAGAGAATAATGTGTGACCATTTTATTTAAAAAAAATCTGAAGGGTGAACATAGAGAAAACTTGTTCAACAGTTGCTGCTTGCATCAATAACACATGTAATTTTCTTTCAGATCCCACCAAAACAAACCTACACTTATTTTTTTTACATTATTTACATTATTCGGACTATTGTCCTCATCTTTTTTGCCATATTTATCACAACGTTTTGGCCGTTGTATGCTCCGGCCTTCTTCAGGTGGTTGGAATTTTGAACTTAACCCTTTATTTCGCTCACTGGGGTAGACTGTTCTAGTTCCACGTGCCATGTTTGATGGATGTCAGTTATTAGTTATCTCCTGCTAATTTCCCTCTGAAAGTTCTCTGGACACATGGCACAGTGGATAAAGGCATTGGTTAGATCCAGTGACACGGACCCAAAGAGTGTGAGTTCAATACCCGTTTAAGGCAGAGGAGAACTCAGGAACACTATTTTCTTCAATTAAAAAAAAGAAACAACTTGGATGCAATAGCAATTTATGATATCAAACTGGTAATAAAAATATAAAAGTAATTATTAAACTCAATAATATTTAAGTAAGAAAAAAAAACAAAAAAAAAAACAAACTATTTCATAAAATCACATAACAAAAAATACTCTAAAAGCTATTGGCTATATAAAGTTAAAAAGTATTTTTAAACATACCAAACCAATGTCTTCTTGATAATTGCACTAATGGTGTTCAGCATTTTCTTATTTTTTCTGTTTTTTTAAATAAGACTTTGGTTATATTCTTTATTTGTGACCTAAACCCAGAATCTACCAATCAATAAAAGTCATTAAGTTTTAAATAAAAAGTCAACTTGGGTACCTCACTGAGATTGCAAAAATTGAGCATAGCATAATGAAAAAGACACCAAACTTGACGAAAACAAAATTTTATCAACAAAATGCTTATTATTAAGAGGAAAGAACAAAGTATTTTTTAATTATTTCAAAAAACTTTTCCTTCTCTTTAGAACATTCTAACTTTTGATTAAAAAAATCTTGTTTCTTTGTATCAGTGGAACTACTAAATACAGTGTAACCCGGATATAAGAGAGTTGTCAGGACCGGAGAAGAAGTATCTTATATCCGGGTTTGGTCTATTTTGTTTAGGTAAGTATGGGAACACTTCATATAACACTTTTTACGTACAGAACACTAGTTTATTTAACAGTTATAGACATAAAAAAACACAGACAAAAATACATTTTCAATCAGTTTTCAAAATAATTCAATCAAAAATTACTTTTTCTTAAAAAATGTCAGTCATTTTTGATTGTACAGAAATCTCTTTGTTAACATCATGAACACTTTCATACAGTCCGTAAATCATTTTCAATGCGCCATCAGGATTACTGCTTTTTGCTTCAAAGTAGGCTGTCAGAGTTTCAAGTGCATTCAATGCAGCCAGAGAATTTGGCACTGGTTTGTCACTTTCAGAAACTTCAGAACTTACACTTTCAGCATCATCATCTTTGTCAAAATCTTGATCATCCGATTTTATACCACGTGTGATGTCCGTGTCAGTCAGTTCTCCATAACATTGTGTACGGTCGTCGAAGCTGATAAATTCGTCAAAATCTGTTTGCCGTGGTTTTACCGACTTACCAACAACTACAGCTTGCTTTTCACTGATGTCCATGTTTGTGAACTGAAGCATCGTGAGTCTGTCTTTGGGAACTTTTATCCCATTTGACTGTTCGTCGCCGGCAAATCGCAAAGATCCAGACGGCATGACTTTGTAGAAAATTCCCGTTTCATCACAGTTCCAAACATCTTTTGGATCATATCCACGAAAAAGTTGCCGCAAAACGTTTGTCACCCATTCGTTGGCAGAACCGTGATCTGCTGACGTTGATTCGCCGTGAAATTTTTTGAACGAAACGTTATTGGCCTGCTTCCAGCGCACAAGCTAGCCATTGCTTCGTTAATGTCCTTGTGCACAGATTGGCGCTTTCATTTGCGATTAGTGTTTCCGTTCATTTGCATGCAAGATCTGAGATCATCTTCTTTCTTGAGAATTTTTGCTGCTGTTGAATAACTGATTCTGTACTTTTTGGCTGCAGCGGCCAGTTTGAGTTTCTTCACTTTGACATCGTCGATGAGCTCCAACTGTTCAGAAATGCTCCAAATTTATTCGTTGAGACACCAACATTACTAATCACAATGATCGCAAGCAAATGGTTTCCAGTGGCAAAATTAACAAACAGACAAACTTCTGACTCAACAGAACAGTGGGTAAAGTGAAAGTGCTGTCCAGTAAATGCAACGACAAGCAAAGTCAGCAAAAAAGCGGGTGGCACTACCCTTAGACACACAAAGCAAAATCATAAGGTAGAGGGTGTCTCCTACAGACACAGATTGGACACATCGTGTCTCTAGACTAGTCAAGATTAAGTCATTGAACTTCACTCTCTAACTGACCTCTGTTTGACCGATTTACAACATCACACTGTCACTCAAAACGAACTCTCTTATATCGGGGAGGACGGGACCAGAGAAAATCTCTCTTATATCAGGGTCTAATTTATATACATTAACACAGGCTCTAATTTGGGACCAGAGAAAATCTCTCTTATATCCGGGTCACACTATAACAAAATTTTAGCACGTTTTTTGTTTTTGTATGACAGGCATTAATTTGGAAAATTTTGCAAAAATTAAAATAAATGTCATATTTTAATGCAACTTTAAGAAACTATTCACAAATAATGGAAATTATTATAAATATGCTTTCCTTCTTTAAAGTCATAGCAAAAATATTTTTTTATATTACTCCCCCAACTAATTTATGAAAACTCTAGAAATTCATTACTGTAGTGTACAATTTAGTGATTAGTTGGTCTTTGAAGTTGTGGGAATTTATTAGATGCTAGGACAGAAATGACATGATTTGTGCTAATTTTATTTTTAAGTGAACCTGGTTAGTAGATTTTAAAAAAATGCCCTTTCAAAAAAATCTTTTTTTTTTTTTACCTTACATTTGAAGGAGAATTCTAGAATAAAAACTTTTTTTTTTTAAACAACGAAAAAATACATTAATAATTCAAATTTTATTTAATTTGATAATATTGATCATTTTTTTTACCAAGTTAAATTGATGATTTATTCTTTAAAGTCTTGTGCATTTAATAAAAGAAAAAAGAAAAGTAGAGTCACAGTTAAAGATGTAATGTAAAAAATATTTTTCGGAAAAAAAAAAAAAAAATATTTCTAAAATAATTTTATTCATTTGTGAATAAGTCCTGAAGATTTCATTAAAATTCGAAAATTTGATTTTTGGAAGAATTTCCAAATCAATGTGAAAAAAAAAAAATAATGCTAAATTACGCGACCGCTGACCTAAAAAAAAAACAAAAAAACAAAAGATTTTCAACCTAAATTTCAAACTTACTGGAAAGTAATAAAAAAAATTAAAAGAAATAATTTAAAATACTTTGGTCTTTCTTTCCTCTTAAAAGCTTTTGCACAATAAGGCTTTGTTTTTATTAAGTTTCGGGCTTTTTTTTTTCTTCATGCTATGCAAGGTTTTTGATGAAAAGTTGGACAACCTACATAAAAAAAAAAAAAAAAAAAAAAGAAAAAAGATTTTCAGCGAAAATTTCGCACGTGCTAGGAATGATTAAAAAAAATCACCCCCAAAATACTTTGATCTTTCCTCTTGATAATAACAAACATTTACAGTAAAAAATTATTTTCAAGTTTAAACTTTCATCATGCCATGTTCTTTTTTTAGAAAATTTTATCGAGGTTTAAGTTAACTACTTTTAATTCAAAACTTTTAGTTTTACTTACAAAATCCAGTTTTTTTTTTCATCCATAAATGACCTCGAAACTACTTTGTTATGGGAAAATTAATTATTCTTTCAATTCGCAATAGATTTTTATGTTTTTATTTTTGAAATGTAAGCGAATTTGTTTTTAAAAGAAGACATTTTTAAATTATTTAAAATGCTTTTTTTTTTTTTTTTTTTTTTAAGAAGACAGCGACGGTTCGTCTTCTTAACTAAAAACTTACCTTTTTTTCAGGGCGAAAAAGCTTTTCATAGAAAAACAAAACAAGATTAAGTTGCTGTTAGATTTGATATTTCTTTTTCTTATTTTGTCATCAATAAAACTTCCTATTTGTAAAGAAATTGCAATTAAAAAAGATTAATTATTTGAAAATATAAAACGTATAGTAGTTTCTGAATACGAGCAAAACAAAAGGAACCGGTGTAAAATAAGAATTTGTTCCTTGTTCAAAAATAGTCAACGTTTTAGACAATAGGCCAGGATTTTCTCATTTTTCATAAAATTTCATTATAGAAAACAACAAGATTTAAAAATCTCTTAAAAATCCAACATTTGCCCAAGACATTTCTTGCATAGGAAATTAGTAAATTTAAGAATTAATTGTACTTGGTAAAAATAAAATGCTTCATTGTTGCTTGTTAAAAAAGAAAAAAATGAAAGCATTTTATTTTTTTATTATAAAGAGAACTTATACAGCAACAGAATCGATTTCAAAAGTGCAAGTTGTGTTTTTCAGTGGAGAGACTTGTCCTCTCAAATCTGAAAGAAAATAATGTATTTTAGGTACTGTCGAGAAAGTAATGTTTCTTCTCGACGAAGATGGGTTGTCGTGGGGGTGGGGCCAGGTCAGGAGATGCAGTCGGTCGGCTCCTCGCCAGTGTTTTGCGAAAATACACCTGTAGATCTAATTGAAATGTATCATTATCTAGCAGAGAAGCTCAGAGTAATAATTGCCATGCTGGTAACATTCGTTTATGGCATATGTCGTCCTATTTCTTCTCCAAATAGCGGCTAATGTGCTCCTTTCGGTAACAATTGTGGATTAGTTAATCTGACGACGGTACTTTAGCTAAGAACTCAAGCACTGAACTGCCAGCAAGTGGAAGAAGGACCGCTCTCCCCACTACATCCGAGGACAAGGCTGCGAGGTACGCCTTATTTGCCACGATATGCTAAATTGCCAGGCCCTGTTATCCATTGGGTCAAGATATTCCCCCCTCCTATATGTGTGTGTGTGTGTAGAAGTAAAAATGGTACAGCGTTAGTATCTGAATAAATAGTATTTATAATTTAAATAATTAAATAAATAATTAAACTTTTTTTCAAATAATTCTTTTTTCACTATTTTTCGATTGTGTGGTAATTTGCTTTTTAAGCTCCACTCTAATGAAAAATCCCAAATAGTTAGGTGTAAATTTACAATACATGCTTAATTCGAAAATAACAAAGAAATTTTGATAAAATCTACCATTTTGAAGTTATCTTACTTATAAAAACGTAGATTGTGTGTGTGTGTCTGTACGTTTATATATGGGATCGTATTTCCAACATTTTTCAACCGATTTCAACAAAACTTCACAGGACTACGTAAAATTACCTTGCGGTGGTTCTGACAGCGCCAAAAATTGGAAAAACACAATTGTTTTTGCATGAAATCAATTTGAAAACACGATTAAGAGGCATTAATGAAAGAGGGACAACTCACATCGAGTTATACTTATAAAACCCCCGTTGGTTGTTGTTTGTTTGTTTGTTTGTGTGTGTGTGTGTGTGTGTGTTCGTTTATATATGGGATCACTTTTTTGGCAGGTAGTGTTTCTTATTGTCTTGTACACTTTTTTCTTTATTTTTACATTCAGAATGCTTTAAAAATTCCATTTACAATACAATTGTTTATAATAAAATTCTATTCAATCGGTAGACTCATAACGATTAAAACAATGTTTTTGTTTGAGTTTGACCAATTCGTAAAAACAAACAAAAACAAAACAAAACAAAACAAAACAAAACAAAACAAAACAAAACCAAAACAAAACAAAAAAAAAAAACTAATTAAAACATGCGTGTCCGTCAACCTTAAACAATAATCTTTGTCAATTTTATTTTTCAGTTTTTATGATGGTCAATACTTGATCTATCTCTTACTGTTACATCCCCGGGCAACGCCGGGCTCTACTGCTAGTTGACGATAAAATTTCGAACTCATTTGCGCCGCGACAGCCATTACTGGTGTTGTTTGCACATATTTGGCGTGGAATAGTCTTCATTATTACGCACGCATTGAGTCCTCAGTTGCGCAGTAATTGAGTCAAGTAAAAACCGTAAAAAAGCCGTTAACAAGGTAATCTTCCGCGCAAATTTACTCAGCAGCGAATGTATACAAACAAATCCAGTAATGGCTGACGTGCCGTAACACGAATGAGACCGAAAATTTAACTTTTAAATGGTAGACTTTATCAAAATTTCTTTGCTATTTTCGAATTAAGCATGTACACATTTACACCTAAATATAACTATTCGGGAAATTTTTATTAGTACTTAGTGCGGGGCTTAAAAAGCAAATTACCCCGATTTTATTATTTTACATACTTTACATTATTCGGACTATTGTCCTCATCTTTGTCGCCATATTTATTACAATGTTTCAGCCGTTGTACACTCCGACCTTCTTCAGGTGGTTGAAATGTCGAACTTAACCCTGTATTTTGCGCACTGGGGTAGAATGTTCTAGCTGCACGTGCCATGTTTTAATGGATGTCAGTTATCAGTTATCTCCTGTTAATTTCCCTCTGAAAGTTCTCCACTGCCTTAACCGGGTATTGAACTCAAACTCTTTGTGTCCTGTCACTGGATATGACCAAATCCTTTATCCACTGTACCTTGAGGACATCTGTGTATGAATTTCTGGGTATTATAAACCTAATATCTTCAGCAACTATTTTTACCAGTGCTCATATTGCAACTTTTGTTGTTGTTATCGCTTTTCTCTGGCACCCCTTATTACTGGTTCCCATATTGTATTCATTTCTATGCTTGGTCGGCTCAGGAGATATCTGCGAAGTGTCATCAAGCTTTTGAAGGCTGTCCTGATGTTATATGAACCGCAGGTCCTTTGTATTTTCTCTGATAACCCCTTCACATAAGGCAGGAAAACTGTTTTCTGAGTGTTGTTGTCCTCCTCTTGTACCCGCCTATCCTAGTTTTGGGGGGCTGCTGCCATGTAACCAGGTTAGTTGTTACGTTGTAGGGTACTATTTATACTGAACAATTCTTTATCTAATGTCTCTGGGTCGCCACTTTTGCTCAGTGTTGTAAGCAGCGGACAATCCCTTTCTTTACGCTGTATGGATGGTTGGAGTTGAAATTGAGGTACTGCCCGGTGAATGTCGGAAGAAGGCCGGAGCGTACAACGGCCGAAACGTTGTAATAAATATGGCGACAAAGATGGGGACAATAGTCTGAATAATGTAAATAGTGTACATAATACCTCATCTCAGAAATATAGACAGATATTGAAAGGCCGAAACCTTGTAATAAATATGGCGACAAAGATGTGGACAATTGTCCAAATAATGTAAATAGTGTACATAATACCTAATCTCAGAAATATAGACAGATACGTTTACATACTTTCTTGTAATATTCATTTTTTAAAAAGTACTTTTATGTTTTCAATTTTACTTTTTAAATTTTACTTCTTTAAATAAATGAATATAATCCTTTTTTTCATATAATTGTATTCAACATTCTTTAATTCAAAATTTTACAAAGTTATATTGAATTATGAATTAATACTGTCGCAGTTTTCAGTATGCAGCACTGAACAATTTGATTCAATATTTTTTCCATTTTACCAAAGTATATTACTCTGAAATTTGTGATTGATTAATTGATTGAAATTTACTGAATATCAACCTCAATTGGTTATTTAATGCAGACAAAAAATTTTATTTCTAGTAACGTTTTTCTAAGAATGTATTGTAGTGCCACGCCTACATTTCTTCAGCTGTGATTGGTCGATTTATGTATACTAAAAATAGTAAGACAATTTACCGATCACATTTCACCACACTGAAATTTTTCCTACAGTTTGCTCACAAACAAGTTTTGTTATAAAACCACCGATTGGTTCATTTTTCATCCAATCGAGTATTTTTTGTGTTATTTCCAAAATATTGTCCTGCGTTCATGCTGGGAGCCACCAGTAGTAATATAAATCCGGATACATTCCCAAATCAAGCAGTAGAACCAGCACCACAGTAGAGTACAGAACAGAGACAGTAGATCTCGACTACTCACACTTGTTATTCATTCTACTCACTCCGCACGCACATACAGACAGATACAGAACGTGAATTTGATAGACATTCAGTTCTCTGTGAACAAACCAAGTTGAAACAACTCTGTTAGTTACAAACACATTACTGTACTATCTTTTGAAGATACATTCTATCTTAACACAGAACTCTGAACTTTATACTCAGAAAAACCTGCTTAAAAACATTTCCTAACAAATAAAGGGAACTACTTTTTTCTCCCTATTCACATATTATACAACTACCTTGTATTTGTTGATTTTAATATATATGTTTATTCGTTGAAACAAATTGGTTCTTCATTGTTTTTCCTTGATGTTTTTTAAAATTATGTATGAATGCTAAATGCTTATTCAACACGCAGCCACATTGGTAACTTCAACACTGAACTAAGCTAGCATCCTACAGTATTGCTGGTAACACTTTCTCTGAAATGTGTATAAAAATGAAAACGACATTAATTGTACTGGAGTAGTTGTTATTTTTTTTAATAGTAATATTTTATTGTACTTTTGCACACCGGTAATTTGAAATGGAGAGCAGATTAATTCAAGGGAGGGCAACCAGTATATTTAAATAAAATAAGTTTGTCCATTTGTGGGGAGGCTATCCTTACTTGACTGCAATAAAGAAAGTTCAAGTGTTAATAGGCTGTCAATTGGTTTTTGTACCCCTCTTCACAATGGATTAATTCCTTAAAAGAAAAGAGAATTGTGATGGGTGTGAGTCTAAAAGTGAACTTTCATTGGAACCAATAAACCCCGGTGTTAAAAAAAGACAAAAGTTCGCCATAATAGACAGAATTGCAATAATTATTTGAAGTTCAGATTTTCTTGGTTTAGAGATGTTGATCAAAGAAATCGATTATGTGTAATTTGCAGCAAAGAAAATGTCAAATGAATCCATGGGACCATGTCAGTTAAAAAGACATTTCACTATTAAACATTCATATTTGCAAGAAAAAATCTCTGAACTCTTTTTTCAAAGACTATTAGGGTAACAATGAAAGCAATGGAATGTTTCTGGGAGAACAATAACCGTGTCTGTACGGGTTCAACTCGCATCAATTGAGGTGGCAGAAATAGTAAGATTGAGATCTATATCTCCCACCCTTGCTGAGTCAGTCATCCTACCTGCTTCTAAAAAGATAGTTAAATCCATATTTGGTGAAAAAGGCTTTCAAATGATACAATGCATAGGAGAATTCTAGATTTAACTAAAAATATTGAAAAAAGTTTTCAGAAAAAAAGCTGAAGTTTTCTAATTTTGCTTTAACCGTTGAGAAATCAACTGATATTCAGTAACACAAGTCAATTGCTTACATTTGTTCTTTTTATTGATGGAGATGAAATAATCAAGCAGTTTTTGTAATGCAAAAGAATGTCAACAACTACTAGAGATCAAGATATGTTTAATATGATAACAAGCTACCTTAAAGAAATGAATTTAACTTGGAAGTCTTGTGTTGGCATTTGTACTGATGGAGTCCCATGTATGACAGGGCGTATTAAAGGATTTGTATCCCTCGTAGAAAAATAAAACCCAGATCTTATTGCTTTTTGTGTAGAGAAATTCTCGTTTCAAAAATATCGCAAGAAGATTTAAAGCAAGTGTCACATCAGGGAGTTGCAAATAGTCAATTATCTGAAAAGTAAGCCATTGAAGTCAAGATTATTTCAACAGCCATGTAAAGAAATAGACTCTCAACATTTTAGATTATTGTTGCATACCGAAGTTAGATGGCTGTCGAAAGGTATATTATTAAATCGAGTTCACGAATTACACAGGGAATTAATAGCATCTTTGAATCAATAAAAGTGTGACACATTCTGTGAACATCTTCTTTGCGCATTTTGGATGTCTAAAGAGAAATACTTTAGTGGGTTATCAGTTATAGTGAAGTGTATGAGTGTTGACTGTTGAAACAGATTAGTTTGATTTGGCCTTGTTAGTTAGATAGCCCACTTTAAGAGGCGTAGAAAACAAGAAAATCAAATTGTAAAGTGAACAACAAATTTATACATACAAGCCACACGGTCTTTACAAATAAAATTAATGTATTTTGGTTGATACAAGGTCGTCAAAATGTTCGTAGTAGTCCTTGCAAGAATGAGTGTATGTGTACGTAGGCAGGAACGTATGTGTGAATGTATGTATGTGTGTTATCGAAGGGTAGGAATGTCTTTGAAGTAAGCGCCCAGTCTTAAATGTTCCTTTAGTTTATCAAGTATAAAAGAGGTGAGGAAGAAGGGTAAAGATAACGCTCGCTTGACGTTGTCAAGGGATTTGTTAATACGCTCGTCACCTCCTCACGATATTCAGTCACCCCCCCCCACGAGGGCGTCATGTGGCACAAGGCCTTTTTAACGTGGGCATGCCAAAAAATAGCCATTGAACCCGCATAAACGGGTTCAGGGCCGGTCTACCTCCCCGAAGGAGACTCCGCCCTTCGGCGTAGCCTCCTTCAGGTTCCTCCCGTCCGTAGGATGACAGTATAACCGAACAGTCGGTCAAAACTTGAACGACTGACGATATTCAGTCACCCCCCCCCCCCACGAGGGCGTCATGTGGCACAAGGCCTTTTTAACGTGGGCATTCCGAGCCGGTGTGCTCGGCCAAAAAATATGCCCATTGAACCCGTATAAACGGGTTCAGGGCCGGTCTACCTCCCCGAAGGAGACTCCGCCCTTCGGCATAGCCTCCTTCGGGTTCCTCCCATCCGTAGGATGAGAGTATAACCGAACAGTCGGTCAAAACTTGAGCGTCACCTCCTCACTGGTGACAAGCGAACTTTTCCGTCTTTTATTTTGTTTTTGAAGCTTGAAAAAGTCATTTGGGAATTCACTCCCAGATATGATTCAGGCCTTTTCATTGGACGATGAACAAATTTTTGTGTCGGCTCGCGAAAAGGTCCGTGAAAGAATTTGTTTCTGAGAATTGAAGATTATTTGAATTTTGTTTTTAAATGTTTCCTAGTTTTCTGTTGGCCGAAAAACATTTCGCATCAAGGTGTGAAATTTCACGAGTTTTGTTTTGGATTCACTTTTGCGTCTGTGTTAAGCAAAGTTTGTAAATTCGAGTCTTTCACATTTCTAACAAAATCAATGAGTCAGTGCTTAGCATTTGAATTTTATATCTAGATCTTGTTTTGTTCACTATAATTTATTGTAATTTTTTTTTTCCGTAAGACAATAGTGTCCTTAATATTTATAAAAGCAAAAGCTTGTAGCGATAGGGGTTACCATTATTGTTTATTTCCGACGGGATCACCAATATATGTAATAGTTTTACTTTTATATTCCTTGAACGTCGGTGTCACCAAATTTGTAGCGGTTGCGTTACCATTGTTGTTGTGAACGTCGGATTAGTATTATTCTAGTGATTGTGTTATCAATATTTAACTTTGGCTACGAAAGGTAGGATTAAGGACAATGCGTGAACACAATGCAATTAATATTTGACGTAAATAGCACAAGGTATAAAATACAAAACTGAACGGAATGATTTCAAAACATAACAATGGAATTTATTAATGTTTGATGTACATGCATACGAACTAAAAACGTAGGACAGAGTAGTGTCCCTTTGAATAAAGTAATAGTTGTACCTGAGCTCATATTAAGAAGAAGTAATATTAAACTTGTAATTTAGAAGAATAAAGTTTGGAATTATGAGTTGCAATGTTGGTAAAAGTTCAAAATAGATTTCAGAGTTTGTGAATGTTGGTAATTGTCTTTAACGTCTAACTGCAATGGTTAAGACAGGAGTTCTTGAAGGTTACATCTTGGCACTTGGTAGCAAGGAATGAGACGTGCGAGAGAGATGAATAGAAAGAAAAACTCGAGGAAGTTTACACGTGTTGGGTTTATATAATGGTCGTGAGGCTCCCAGCATATGAGCGGAGAGTTGCTTTTTTTGTTGTTTTCTCTTTTCTTGGTATCTCTGAGCATAGTCTGTAGTTGTAAAATCTTTACTGAATCACGAACACCCTGAAAACACAGATATACTGAAGGTATTAAAACTCAATTTAATGAATTTATTAAAATAAAAGATTATACAGAAAAAAAATCAGACTTTAAAAAAAAAAATGTCACAATCAATTTTGAATTTGTTTCAAATTGGGATATGAACATGACAAATAATTTTGGGGGTCCATCATGCATGCACAGTTTAAGCGTCATTGTGGTTTATTGGAGCATGGCTTAATGGTGCTGACCTATATATAATATTAATAATAAAATCCTAAATTACCTCACATGTGGAATAGTCAATTTCAGTAGATGAATGTATTGGTCTTCTGTCTTATCAACCCCAGTGTGGACTGGAAATAAAATTTGACAGTAAAAGCTAAAAGTTTCAGTTAGATGAAAGGCATGATACAGGGATCAGGGGGAGGGTGAAAGGTATTTGTCTTAAAGGAAAGAAGTTTTATAAAATTAAACCCAAATATTAACCTCATGACATTAATTTGGGGTTATATGAAGAATGAAATATTAATTTAAAATTAAAAGGGGAATAAAAACTGGTTTAAAAATAGCTTTGAAATATATAGTTAAAAGGATGCAAGGGATTAATAGAAAGAGAGTTGGGGAAATCTTAAAGTAGGAGACAGTTTATAAATTATAATTAATATAGTGTAAAGAATTTATAGAGGGGGAAATATAAAATTATAGAAATTAGAGTTATACTTTTGACATTTGAAGAGTTAGAGGGGGAGTGAATATTATGGGAATATAGTAGCTAATTAAGTTAAACAGGAAATTAGAATTTGTTTTTATGCCAATATATATATATATATATATATATATATATATATATATTTTAACATACGTGTGTTAGCACATGTGATACCCTGTCTTCATCAGCTGCCGACCAGGGGTGATATCACGGTTTCGGTGGCTATGGCGGGACCGCCACCCCTGATGCCACCAGCAGCGTTTGCCACCAGGCAGGGTATGAAGATAAGCTAATTAATCATTCCTTTAAGTAAAATCTATCTGCAATGAAAGTTTCCTGAATGCGTTTGCCGTTATTGACGCGCTCGTAAAAATCGTTATAGACGACCATGCAAATATCTCACTTGCGCGCATGTTAGGTCGTGATGTGTGCATTTTATTTGTTTGTTTTGATCTCGACCAAATCCAACTTGACGTGCGTTGAACATTTTTTTGTGAAACGCTTTTCAACCAATGGCTAGTGATGCCTATTTTTGAAACAAATATATGTATATATATATATATATATATATATATATATATTTACTGCAAGTAAATATAATATATAATTTACATTATCAGAAACACAAGATTGACAGAATAATTTAACCAATTCATTATATATATATATAAAAAGGTGGAAAATTACAAATACTCTGCAAATGTTTCAATGAATCGATAAATGTCAGTTTTATTTAATATAGCTTTGTGAAAATGACTTGAAGAAAAAAAATTAATATGTAGTCTTATGTCGTCTCAATGGGAATTGTATGAAGTAATATTTATCTTATAAAATTTGAAGATCATTTAAAACTCTTAGTGCTAGTCCTTAAATTGCCTTACATGAATTGAACAATAATTTTTGAAAAACATATTTGAAAAATACAGTTCCATGCTTTTTGATATTGAAATGAGTTTCAGAAACTAATTAAGATTTTTTTCAAAGAATTTCATAACACCAAACATTATAAAACTGAGAAACACCCAGTGACAAGGAATTTTAAAATTGCCACAATTTATGTATTTAACACTGTCATATGTTAGTATCATCCAAATACATTCTTAACTGCCACATGTGATGAGTAGTTAAGATAATATATTAATTATTACAATTGGTCCCCTGAAACAAAAATTACTTATGACTCAAGTTAATGTGTGAAATGCACTTGGGGAAAAATTGTTTACCTTTTCTTTAGAGAAAACCAAATGAAGCAGTGAAACATTCAGGCAGCAAGAACCTTAATCAGCAAGCAGGTTAGGTTTAAGGTTCTAAGTTCCCTACAACATATTGTCCTACAGGATTAAATCATTGCTTCATGAATTTAGTGACATAGTAATTGTGAGTTCAATCCTGGGGTCGGGCAGTGTGTGTACTTGGAATCAGAGGAAATGGGCAAACAATAATTGAACAGCTATTAAAAAATAAGAATGAGGCAGTGGAACAAGAACAGTCTAACTCTGTAGATTAAATAAAGGGTTCAGTTCAGAATTCCCTGTAGGCTACCTGGATCAACACCTGATGAAGACTGGAGGGCACAACAGCCAAAACGTGATAACAACAACAACAGAAATGAGGTCAATAGTCTGAATGTAAATAGAGTAAATAATAAAACAAGTGAAGTGAGAAAGTCTTTGATGAATTGAAGCTATCTTAGCAAACGTGTATCTCAGATGCTGCTGAAAAGTTAAGAGAACTTAACAATGTGATAAGATACAATAAATGAAAGATGTTTCATTTTGACAACTATTTCTATTTTGTGGCAAAAGATCAAATCCTTTCTGATTGGCTATACTTCCACATTTCCATTTTAAGTTCTCTCTCTACAAAACATTTACTCAAAAACTTTGTTAACTGGGACATCCTGCCCCCCACCCCCAAAAAACAGTACTATTTTGAATCCTCTTTTTTAATCACAAATAAAAGCTGTTAAATAGTTATTTCAAGCCTTAGGTTTTGTTTATTCCACTCTCACTGCCAAGCACACACACAAATAACCAGAAAACAAAAACAATGATCTATCATTTTCAATGATTTGGCAAAACAAAAATTGTTTTTTGGGACAATGGTAAAAAAATGAAATCTGTAGCCTTAGAGCTTTTACACAACAGTTTATTAAAGAAACTTGAGTTGGGACCTGTTGAATTTTCCAGCTATGCACCGAAGTGACAGACCATCTTTGTTTATTTAATTACATTAATAATTTAATTAGAATAACAATATTTTACACTTAATCACAATTCAATTAAGAAACTGTATTTTTGGGAGAATTATGACAGAACTAAGTCTTTACAATGAGAAAACAAAGGTTGTTTTTTTAATTTAATCAATAACTTTAAAACAAAAACTCAGATCAATTAGAAAACTTTAATTTTTGAGAAATATGATAGGAAATTTCTTTTTTATAAATTGACTGTACAGAACATTAAAAATTACATACAAAAATATATATATATATATATATATATATATATATATATATATATACCTACAATAGTTCAATTAAGAAACTTTATTGCTGAGAACTATGACAGGAAAATTTTATTTTTTGTAAACTGGCTGAACAAAAAACTTTCTAAAATTTACATACAAAAATTCAATACAAAAACAGTTCAATAAAAAAAACTATAATTTTTTGAGAATTTTTTAAAAATTTTTAAATTAATAAATTTAATAAAAAATAGTATTTACACTTAATTACATCTCAATTAACAAATTAGATCTTTTTGAGAATGATTAAAGAACAAAATGTTTTTTCAATTGAGTCAATAAATTTAAAACAAAATCAGTATTTACACTTAATCTCAGTTCAATTAAAAAATTTATTTCAGAATTATGACAGTTTTTTTTAAGCGGATGGAACAAAAGCTTTTTTAAAATTAAATACAAAAATTCAATGCAAAAACAATTCATTGAAGAAGATATATTTTCTGAGAATTATGGCAACAAGGTTTATAATACCCAGAAATTCATATCCAGATGTCCTCAAGGACACATGGCACAGTGGATAAAGGCGTTGGTTAGATCCAGTGACAGGACCCAAAGAGTGTGAGTTCAATACCTGGTTAAGGTGGTGGAGAACTTGCCCAGGGGAATTAACAAGAGATAACTGATAACTGACATTCATTAGACATTAGACATGGCACGTGGAACTAGAACAGTCTACCCCAGTGAGCAAAATAAAGGGTTCAGTTCGACATTTCCGACGTCCGAAATGTTGTAATAAATATGGCGACAAAGATGAGGACAATAGTCCAAATAATGTAAATAGTGTACATAATAACTCATCTCAGAAATATAGACAATGTTTTTAATAAATCATATGTGTTGACTTTGGTGTCTTATAAAATACAAATCAAATTAGATAAACTTTTGTATAAAGTAATCTCCCTTGTATCTGCTGAGACATATGAAACTAAGTAATCAGTGATGGTTCCAATAATTTTTTGTGTAACAACATAAACAGCATTAAAATAAATTATCAAATAAAACAGAGGCAAATATATTGCATGTGTACAAAACATTGCACAACTCCAAATAAGAACAAAATGGTGATTGTAGAGCAAAAGTAGCAACAAAATAATAAGAAGGTTATTGAATAAAATATTCTCATCACCTTGACAGAATCTACAAACTGTTACGAAGATCTTTTAATCTTAAAATAATCAATTAGATCAACTGGGATTTTTATTGAGGAGATAATTAATCCACTCAATCACTATGAAACATTTAGCAAAGGTATATTCAATAATTTTCTAAAAAATTAGCAGACTGTGATGAAAAAATGGCCCAAATGAAATAAAAACAAAGTTCTATTGTCAAAATCTTTGTTATTATTAAGAGGAAAGAGCAAAGGATCTTTTGATTATTAAATTATATTTGTAGAATGTGTGGCCATGGTTAAATGTAAATAAATGGCAGAACTGCCCAACAAACAGAATTGACAAAGATTGTAATAAACAAGAACAAGAAAAGAAAACAGGGTAAAAAAAGTTATATAAAGCAAGCAAATAATATATGCAAGGCATATTAACAGTAATAAGGCAAATCAATATGACAAAATGTTCATAAAGTAAGAATTGGGGTTGACACACAAGAGTAAATTCAGATAAGCAAACATAGTGTTCTGACAGCAAAACAAGACAGACCGGGATTGAGTCAAGTAAAACTGAGAACCAGCCTATTTTTATTGGCTAGGAAAAAATCCCAGCATGCATTTGTGTGCTTCTCCCTATGAATTGGGGAGGGAAATTATTTTGAAACCATTTCAGTAGAGATGCGAATCAACACCTGCCTCAGTTAAATGGTTGAATGCACTCAATTTTTCTTCTCTGATTTCATCTCCATTTCTACAAGGGCCAATAAATACAAACAAGATTCATATAAACATTTAAACTAGAAATGCATTATATATATATATATATATATATAAACTTAAATATTTTTTAATCTTGAGTGTTTAAATTTTGGTTAAAAATTTTGTTTTTCTTTCATCCGCAGAGGGACTAAATAATTGTCGAATTTTAATGAAACTTTCAGGACTTATTCAGAAATTAATGAAATTAATGCCACATGTAACTGAGACATTGGTTCTTACTGAGTATGAAAAGATGTCTTTATTTGCAGGATTCTCCTTATACCATCAAGGTCAGATATTCTATTCACATTGAAGAAACTTCAGTTTCCAGTATGAGTCAGTTTTGCTATGTCTATTAACAAAGCACAAAGACTCAATCAGTTACTGGACTACAGTTAAAAGAATCTTGTTTCTCTCATGGACAGTTGTATGTTGGTTGTTCATGTGTGGGAAGTAAAGCCAATTTTTTTTGTTTATGCTCCACAAGTAAAGACAAATAATACTGTCTACCTAGAAGTATTGTAATGTTTAAAGATATTTTTGTGTTTGAAGAAAAGAATTTGAAGTTATATTGTTGCTATTGATTTATTTTTAACTTTTAAAATCTGAGGCAATAATGAGTAGTAATTTATAAAGTTTTGAATCTTAAATTTCTGAATTACTTTGTCCCTGTTAGGTAATAAATTGAAAAGATTAGTACAGATCACCAAATACCAATATTTTAAAATAATTTTCCTTATGTGTATAAATGTTCTGATATTTGTAGATATGGATGACATAAGAAAATAAGAGCAATACCTATAGTAAATTTAAAGTCAGAAAGAATCTAAAATTCAATAAAACATTAGAGAATATTTTCCTAAATTTTAAAGATTACTGAGCACTTAATTACATAAAAAAGATGCTCACATTATATTTCTGCATTATTTTTACAGATATATCCACCATAGAAAAACATTAAACTTCCATCTGCCATAAAAGCTGTCAACACCTTAAATAAACAGCTACTGCCATGTTAAAAAAAAACTTTAAAAATGATATTTTTACACTGAGTAATATTTGTTTCAAATTGGATAAATCAAACATTAAATCAGCTGTTATTCCTCCAATAAAGTTTCAGAAAACTACATTTTATTTTTAGAACATTTTTTAATATTGTGATGAAAGATGGCTAAAAATGGCGCTAAAGTAAAAAATTTCCAGCAATTTCAAAATGAAAACTCGAGTATGAGACGAGGGAATCCAAATAAAGTAATCACTAAAAATCCAGTTACCATAAATAAAATGACATCATTTGCTGAATTATTTTAAAATTATTATTAAGAGAAATGTTTGTAAGATGGAGATTTGGATAGAAAAAAAAGAATGGAATTGCGTAGAAAAACAAGATATATTGCTCTAGAGGTAAGAGTTCTGGGACTTCAATCTCTGTCAGAAAACTGTGTAATGACTCAAACTTTGACAAAAGGACTCTTTCCTGGGCAATGTAGTGAGGGTTTTTTTTAATACCACCAGCACTAATTTGTCTTACTGACTGTTCAACTTCCCCATACTTTCATTTATGTCATTTAGTAGAGTAGGACACAGGACAGATGCTCTTTGTTTAACACATGGTGAGTGAGGATGGGGTGCCAAAAGCTGGTCCATTTGTTTGATTCATACAGAGATGTACGTGTTTTGTTATATTTAGTACAAATGTCACAGTACATTAATTTTTCATCTAAAAAGCATAGCCATTTGTATTTTATGAGCCATTACTCAAGAAAAGTTTCTTTTGAAAGAGGATTGCAACTCTTCCAGTGTTGACTCAGGCTCAGACAAAAAAAAGAGACACATGTAGGTACAGATTGTGTCAAGTTACTCTTAGAGGACTGAGCAGACTCTGTAAAAGGCAAAATTAGCAGAAAATGAAGCTGCTATAGTCTGCTAACCAGCAATGGATTTTATCTTTTCCTTCAGTGACATTCTTATAGCTTCATCTGAAGCCTGACCTATGTTCTGATTCAATCTAAACATTATGAAATCGCTACAGAAATTCTTAGAAATTTTACCATAGCTAGATGCATCATTTGGAATGAAAGACAGTTAATTTGTTCTAATGTCTTTAAAACAAAAGGATTTAAATTAAGGAAAAGGAAAGGTGAGGCAACTATCTCTGGTTATAAAATATTCCACTGCAGTAATGATTATTGCCCAGGAGATAGAGATTAATTTTTGATATTTGACTGTTTTGAAAAGTAATTTTTTTAAGACAAAATTTGCTTTTACTGGCACTATCTTGACTGAAAATGCAGATCCACAAACTACACAAGAATATGGTTTCTCTCCAGTGTGTGTATATTTTTAGATACATCCATGCATTTCTACAGGAGTTTTAGTTTTACTTTCCATTAGTTTGTTTAAAACAAGGATAGGCAATACATCAGGTGTGAAGATGAAGGTTCACAAACCTTATAAGAATATGGGTTCTTATTGTTAGACATTTTCATGACGGTCGTCTTCGAGTATAGAATCCAGAGGTTGGCAGTGAATATTTTAGAGACAGTAGGAAAGCATAGTTCAGGTTCGCAGGGGATATCGTAGCAAAGTAGCAGAGCGTAGTTCTTCCTTTTATCATCTTCGCCTGTTAAGTTGGCACTGGTCCTTCTGGAGGGTAAACAAAGATGGCCGCCTTTACACACGACAGATACAATGTTCTGCGGCTTCTGATTGGTTAAACTTCTATTGGTAGACTATAAAGGAAGTTAAGTCTTTTGGATTGTCTCACTAGTCGTATATACACCCAAAAAAACGTAACACCCCCCTTATTTTGGGTATATTATGGAATCTTCCTTCAAAATATTAGCAAAGTCAATAAATACTTTAATTCCAAAAATTATATTTTTTTCTTTTTTTCTTTTTTTTTTAAAGTTAATATTAATAAGTAACAAATACTTTAGTATTCCCAATTTTTTTTTTTAGCATTCATAAAATACATTTTTTTTTAATTTTTAATTTTTTATTTATTTATTTTTTTTTTTTAAAGAAAATTAATATCCCCAAAAATTAGTCATATCACTTTGTCCACAGTTAAGTACTTCCGTGTTAATAAAAACATGAACAACAATATAAGTTTATTGTAAGTTTGGGTTGTGATCACAACAAAAAGTGGAAAGAATTGTTACTTCACCCATAGCTGGGACCCATTAAAACAGTTACTATCACTCCGGGTCAGAGTGATCCAGAGAATCACTAAAAAGTGAAAAATTGTCATTTTATCCATAACTGGGACCCATTAAAACAGTTACTATCACTCTGGGTCAGAGGGATCCTGGGAATCATTTAGAAAGAGGATTGGGCTAAAAGTAGGACTATCTACATTTATACCCCGAGACTAAGGATTCGCATTCATGCCAAAAACTGAACTGACGTTTCTTAAGACAATAACTAATGGATGCAGTTTTATGTCCTACCCAGGACTAATAAGGACCTAAGAGTAACTTAATGGATGCAGTTTTACGTCTTGCCCAGGACCAATAAGGACCTTATAGATCAGTACCAAATATGGCAGAAGTGAAAGCCCGAAATTTGAATTTCGTAATTGGTTTTGTAAATAAATCCGCCATATTATTTCCCGATTGAACATATTCAATTTGTACTATTTTCTTTTGTACTTGGTCCCTAACAAATTGATATTTGATATCAATATGCTTTGATCTTTGATGTATTATTGGATTTCTGGCCAAAGCAATACTGGACTGACTGTCGCAGTAAATAATTATTGGCTCAGTTATTATCAGTGTTGTAACTGTTTTTATTAGTAATTTAAGAAAAATAGCTTTTTGTGTTGCTTTTGACAATGCAATATACTCAGCTTCACAAGTAGAAAGTGAAATCATCCCCTGTTTCTTTGATTTCCAGCTGATTATTGGGTTACCATCAGCCAGCTTAAAGCAATAGCCTGTTATACTCTTACGATCTGGTGAGTTGGCCCAATCAGCATCACAAAATCCTTCCAATTTTAATGGTTTATCTGATTGTCGAAATACTAGGCACTGACTCTTAGTTCCCTTTAGATAACATAATACTTGTTTAGCCCTCGTTAAATGCACAGTCCCCAGGTTATTTAAGTGTTGGGACAACTTAGTAAACCGTATAGCAGATATCTGGCCTGGTTGATGTCATCACGTAAATAAGACTTCCGACCAACGTTCTGTATTCTTTCTCACACGCCGCTATACCATCTTCCTTATTCATAATTGTATTTAAATCCATTTCACATGGAGTAGTTCTAGTTTTACAATTTTGCATGCTAAATTTAGATAAGAGTCTTTCAATGTATCTAGATTGATTCATTGTAATAGTGTTGCCTTTAAATTCGAACTGTATCCCAAGAAACCATGATAGTCGACCCAAATCGGTCATTTTAAACCTTATTTCTAGGGAATTTTTGATTTTTAATAGAGCTGCCTCACACTTTGATGCAATTAACATATCGTCGACCCAAATAACCAGAATTACCAATATTTCATTATTAAATGATCTCGTGTATAGACATGTGTCAACTTGGGAGGATTGAAATTGCTGTTCAATTAAATAAGAATGGATTAATTTATTCCATGTTCTTCCGCTCTGTTTGAGTCCATATAGTGACTTTTTAAGTTTCCATACATAATTATCACCTTCTTCAAAACCTTCTGGCGGTTCTATGTATATTTCATAATCGATGGCAGCATTCAAATAAGCTGCTTTCACATCCATATGGTGTATATCCATACCATAATGTGCGGCCATTTGCATCAAAACTCTAATTGTTGTCATGTTTGTTGTTGGACTGAATGTTTCTACATAATCTTCCCCGTATATCTGCGAAAATCCTTTAGCTACAAAACGAGCCTTGTACATTGGCGATCCATCCTCAGTACGCTTTACAGTATAAACCCAACGGCTGCCGATAATATTTTCATCATCTGGGGCGTTTTTTAATTCAAATGTGTCGTTTGATACTAATGATTTAATTTCGTTTTGCATGGCAGCTATCCACCGTCTGGAATTGACAGAATGTATGGCCTCTTGATAATTCTTTGGGATACATTGTACCGAATAACAACAATCAATGTCGCAGGTATTACATTGATCCATTCCAAAATAATCTGGCTTTCTTCTGTTTCTCATCGGATAACGCAGAATTTTTCCCCCCTCATCAGTTATATTCTCTTTTAACTCAAGTTTTGCGTCCGATTTCTCCTTGTCTCCTTCATCTGGTTGTGGATTTTGGACGGGTTTTCTACTCATAGGCCCATAATTGGGCTATACTAGTTTGGGTTGGACTAGTTCGTCGCAGTTAATATTCTTTTCTTCGGGTTCCTCCCCTTGCTCCTGAATCTGTAAATCTGACGCATCTAATTTTCCTTATCGTTTTGGTTTGTGGAAAATAAATCATATAGGCTGGACTTGTCTTATCATACCCAATAAATATGCCCCTTTCACTTTTTGGATCTAGTTTCGCCCTGTGGTCAACATATGAATAGCAAATTGTACCAAAAACATGCATATCACTCACATTGGGTTTGAAATTCGTATAAGCTTCGTAAGGAGTTTTTTTAATGTTACTATTATAGCAGTGGTTTCTTATATATACAGCTGTATTTAATGCATAAACCCAGATTTTTGGGTAACTTAGATTCTATTAACAAACATCTAACCATTTCAAAAAGTATCCTCCAACTGCTTTCAGCGACTCCGTTCTGGTGTGGAGAATAAGAACAGGTTTTCTCATGTTTAATGCCTTTATTTATTAGGTTTTCATAAGCATCAGAAGTAAATTCTCCACCATTATCTGTCTGAATTATTTTTACTTTTCCATACGGGGAGATATCGGATAAATAGATTTTTGTAGCTTGCAGGGTATCAGATTTATTTTTCAGAAAATATACCATAATAAGTCCTGAATATTTGTCAACAAAGTTTAATACAGATGAATAGGTGTCTATACCCTTTGGGGAAATTGGACCCTCTAAATCGCAATAAACTCTGAACAAGATATCTGTTGCTTTTGGGATCCGACCCCGCTCTCTATATTTCGTCATTTTCCCTTTAATACACGTGTCACAATATTGTAAGCCCTTTGGAAATGTAATTTTCATTCCAGTTACATGTTCTTGTAATCTTTTAACATCCGAATTATTACAGTGGCCTAATATTTTATGCCAAGTTCTTAAGTCGTGCGTGACTGCCTTCGCAGACTTAATACTTTTCAAATAATACAAACGTCCATTTTGCTGTATATTAAATTCAGTTCCGTCTGGGTATATTTGAATTGTCTCAGTGAAAATGGATTTTAACGCCAGTTTTAATTGCAGACTGAACTGAAAAAATATTTTGCTTAAATTTAGGAATATATAAAGCCCTTTTTAATAAACATTTACAAATATTTCCTTTAGTATTTCGTAGATAAATACAGGCATTGCCTCTTTTTAAAACTAAATTATTAGCTCTGGTCCCGTCAGCTAACTCAATAAAATGTGAGTTGGGCTCAAAATTGGAGTCAAAATGAATAAATTTTGTTTCATCTGTAATTACATGATTTGTCGCACCCGTATCGACAAGGTAAGAATTATAACTACTGGCCACAGCACCCAATCCAAACGAAAAGGCATATGTACGTCCATTCGAAGAAGTCTTTCCATTTTTACCATAGTCATTCCGTGTATAAAATTTGCATGTCCGTGCGACATGGCCGACATTACCACAACGAAAACAAATGATATTTCTTTTAATGTCTCTTCCTTTATAATTCTTGTAATAATTGTCTTTAAAACCCTTGTTCTTAATATCATAATTCCTAGTCTGATCGGTCTGAGGAACTGGTTTTCTGAATTTTTTAAATGACGTTCTCAGTTGCATTACGTTATTGCCTTGATTTTGTGGGGTACACATTTTTTCAGTTTCCTCATAGCTACGTAACGTGACTTTAAAATCAGTGAAAGTTAGTTGTTTATCTTTTTGAGTTATAACTGTCGTGAATGGTTTGAATGATGGTGGCAAACCCTTCAAGACCATGGCTATTAGCAGCCCATCCGAGATAGTCTCACCTGCAATTTTTAAGGCATTTGCAACATTCTCCGCTCGGATGGTGTAATCGGTTATAAATTCATTTTCTCGTCTCTTTAATACGGTTAGTTCAATATATAAAGCAATAATTTTAGGCTTACCTTTTGACAAATAGTGTTCTCGCAAAATTTGTAGAGCTCGCCTTCCATTGTCCTTGGCCTCCCTCATTATTAAAGACAAACTCCGGTCATCCAGGAATTGTATTAATTCAGCGAACACGGTCGCATTTTTCTCCATAAAATCATCCCCCTCTTGGTCGACTTTGCAAAGGATGATGTCATGGAGTTTTTGTATTCTGAGGTAGCCTAAAAACTTTGTCTCCCATAATTCATATCTTGATTCATTCCCGTCAAAATATAGTTGTGATCTGGGCTCATAACCAATGTTAGACATTTTCATGACGGTCGTCTTCGAGTATAGAATCCAGAGGTTGGCAGTGAATATTTCGGAGACAGTAGGAAAGTGTAGTTCAGGTTCACAGTGGATATCGTAGCAAAGTAGCAGAGCGTAGTTCTTCCTTTTATCATCTTCGCCTGTTAAGTTGGCACTGGTCCTTCTGTAGGGTAAACAAAGATGGCTGCCTTTATACACGACAGATATAATGTTCTGCGGCTTCTGATTGGTTAAACATCTATTGGTAGACTATAAAGGAAGTTAAGTCTTTTGGATTGTCTCACTAGTTGTATATACACCCATACACATATACACGTGTGTGTATACATATGATTAAGAAAATCTGACTTCCATGAGAAGGCAGATCCACAAATTTCAAAAGAATATGGTTTCTCTCCAGTTTCTGTATGCATATGATTGACCAAATCTCGCTTCTGTGAAAATCCAGATGTACAAATCTCGCAAGACCAAATCTGGTTTCCGTGAAACTGCAGATCCATAAACTTAACAAGTGTAGGGTTTCTCTCCAGAGTGTGTATGCATATGCTTGACCATGTTTGACCTGTGTGAAAATGCAGTTCCACAAAGTTCACAAGAATATGATTTCTCACCAGTGTGTGTACACATATGATTGACCAAATCCGGCTTTCTTGAAAATGCAGAACCACAAACTTCATATGAATATGGTTTCACTCCAGTGTGTATACACATATGTCTCACTAAATGTGATTTCTGTGAAAATGCAGATCCACAAACTTCACAAGAATATGGTTTCTCTCCTGTGTGTGTACGCATATGATTAATCAAACCTGGTTTCCGTGAAAATGCAGAGCCACAAACTTCACAAGAATATGGTTTCTCTCCAGTATGTGTATGCATATGATTGACCAAATCTGGCTTCCCTGCAAATGCAGATCCACAAACTTCACAAGAATATGGTTTCACTCCAGTGTGTGTACGCATATGTCTCACTAAATTCGATTTTTGTGTAAATGCAGATTCACATACTTCACAAGAATATGGTTTTTCTCCAGTGTGTGTACGTACATGATCAACCAAACTTGGTTTCCGCGAAAATGCAGATCCACAAATCTCACAAGTATAGGGTTTCTCACCAGTGTGTGTATGCATATGTATGACCAAAACTGGCTTCCATGAAAATGAAGATCCACAAATTTTACAAATGTAAGGTTTCTCTCCAGTGTGCGTACGCGTATGTTTGACCATATTTGACCTGTGTGAAAATGTTGATCCACAAACTTCACAAGAATATGGTTTCTCTCGAGTGTGCGTACGCATATGACTGACCAAATATCGCTTCCGTGAAAATCTAGATCCACAGGCCTCACAAGAATATGGCTTCTCTCCTGTGTGTATGTGCATATGATTGACCACATCTCGCTTCCGTGAAAACGCAGATCCACAAACTTCACATGAATGTGGTTTCTCTCCAGTGTGTGTACACATATGATTGACTAAATCTGACTTTTGTGTAAATGCAGATTCACAAACTTCACAAGAATATATTTTTTTTGTAATATGTCTTTCCATCTGGCCTATGATGTCAAACTTCACAACAGTTTAGCATATGTCAAATGGATATGTCCTTTCTTGTTTATTTATACATAAAACTAAATGTGTTTTTGTAGAAAGATGAACTACACATTTCAAAGTACATTATTTCTTGCAAGGTAAATTTCATTGTTATGCTTTTGATAATATATATTCATGAACCATGTAGTATATATTTTGTCTGTGTTTTCAGGGGAGGTGAAGTGTCTTTTTCTTTCATTGAAATTCTCAATAAACACTGTAGTTTTTGTACAGTCAAACAATCTGTGAACAAAAAAGGCATAAATGATGTATTAATAGGGGCAATGAATAATATATGAAAGTAGTCTATATTATGAAACATACATGTAGTTATTATTTCAATAATGCAGCAGCAGCCACCGCTAGTGAAGATCAAAACATTTTACAGTGAAACAAGATTGCTTCACTATCACATCATATCTTAGGAAATGTATGTGATTAAATCAGAACCTTGTCAATTCAGATATGCATCTTGAAAAATATCTGCTGATTTTTAATTTTTTTAGCATCATCTTGGAGTAACATGACTGACAACATGATCATGTTCATCATAATCATGCAGGCATCTATGCTGAATAAAAAAGAAATTTCATCATTGCTAAGGAGAAGAGAAGGTCCTTTGTTAAGACCCATCCTCTTGGGCCTGTCAGCAACATCACAAATTTAAATGATATATTAATAGAAGCAATGAATAATATATGAAAGCAGTCTATAAGAGATACATGTAATTATTATTTCAGTAATGCAGCAGCAGCTACCACCATTTTGCAGTGAAACAAGGTTGCTTCCCCATCACATCATATCTTATGAAATGTATGCAATTAAAATCATAACATTGTCAATTCAGAAACAATTCAAATATGGATCCTGAAAAATACCATTTTTAGGTTTTTTTAGACCTTGTCTTGGACTAACATCACAGGCAACATGATCAAGTCCATAGCTGGCACCACCTGGTGTAAGATTATCTACTGTAGGCATCCCTGTTGATTAGAAACAAATAAAAACAAACCTGTCATTTTCATCAGTGCCAAGGAGAAGAGAAAATATTTGCTAATACCATCAAATAAATTGTAACATTGTCAATTCAGAAACAATTCAAATATGGATCCTTAAAAACATCTTTTTAAGTTTTTTTAGACCTTGTCTTGGACTAACATCACAGGCAACATGATCAAGTCCATAGCTGGCACCACCTGGTGTAAGATTATCTACTGTAGGCATCCCTGTTGATTAGAAACAAATAAAAACAAACCTGTCATTTTCATCAGTGCCACATTCTATTTAAAATAATAGCAGTTGGAAAAAAAATACACAGTAATAATGACATCATTTCCAAATTCTGTGAAAAAAATGTTTTCATTTAAGACTAGTAAAGTGCGGAAATTATGAAGAAATTGAAAAATTGATGAAAACATTGATAGTAATACAGTATTGAGAGAAAAGTATTCAGAAGTAAAAAAGAAGGCAAATGAAGATTGATTGTTTTTTTTATTGGCACTTCAAATCATATGGGTCATTAATGTCATAATTGTTGGTTGGTAGTGAAATGAAGAAAGTACATATTACGTAGTAAAGAGAAGAAAGCAAGGATAGAATAACCTTTTCTTAAGGCTTTACTGAACTTAATTCACAGCAGTCAGTAATCAACAAAGGAAAGAATTCAGAATGAAAAGGAAGAAGAACGCAGCTTTTAAAGAGGAAAGGGAACGTGTGAAAAGTCACGTGGACAAGAAAGCTAGTTTCCTTTTTTTTAATCACGAAAATATAACAGAACATTACTTCTGTTAGGTACAGTAGATATTATCGGTCTATATTCACATTGTTTTGGCTGTTGTATGCTTCAAGCTACTTTTGGATCTGCCTATATTTCTGAGATGAGGTATTTTAACTATTTACATTGTTTGGACATTTGGTTGGTTGGTGGAATAACGAAGAAAGTATTGAACTTACATCACTTTTGGTTAAGTGACTTTTTGTTTTACTCACCCAACACTTATCCAATAATACTTTATAGGGAAAGTATCTAATACCAAGATATCCATATAGACCACTAAAAAATGAGTGCTAAGGCCCATTCTTGGGCTTGTCAGCAGCATCACAAACAGGAGGGCTGACAGATGATCAGTCCAATAAAGACAAGCCATCATTTCTCACTTGGTTTAACTATATATTATGTAAAAAAAGGTTTTATTTAAGAATAGTAAAGTGTTGAAATTAGGAAGAACCTGAAATATTAATGAAAACATTGACAGTAATGAGAGAAAAGAAATCAGAAGTGAAAAATAAGGCAAATGAAGATTGATTAGTTTTACTAGCATTTCAAACCAAACCATTTAATCCATGGGGATAGATTGTTCTAATTCCATGTGATATGCCTTTTAGTTACTTTTTAAATATCTCAATATCAGTTAATTACTTTTACTAACTCAACTATCCAAGCTTTTTGTTCACTCTGCTGTGTTTAGGTATTGAACTCATAACTCTTTGGGTTGAATCACTTTTTGGATTACTCAACCAATGCTTTTATCCACATGGAATGTAATTGATTCTGAGATATCCAGAAAAGGCATGGCATATGAATGCTAAAAAATGAGGACACATGATGACAAAATGACCCAAACTTAATAAGAACAACCACAACTATGATATGCTTTTTTAAGGGCAAGTTGAAATATGAGCTAAGATAAAGTTTCTATTCCCAAATAAGCTCAATTTAAATGCTATTTTGCATTTAAATGACTGAATGGATCAAGCCAATTTTATTGTATTCAATAAGTTCACACTTGGCAAATTTAACGATGTACATGGTGAAATTTGAAGCAAATTAATATTTATGCAATGTAAACACACCATGGATATGACACTGACGCTTCTGGGAGTCTGTCCATAGCAGTAGATTGTTTTAATTTTTTTGTGTCATGCCTATGAGTAACTTTTTAGATATCTCACTATCATGGTTTACATTATTCAGACTATTGTCCTCATCTTTGTTGCCATACTTATCACAACGTTTTGGCCATTGTACTTTTCACCTTTGAAAATGAAGCCTGAAGATCCAGAGAAAAATAAAATTCTCTGGTGAAATAAATTATAACTAATGGAGCCTTAAAGTGGTCTGTTTTTCTTTAAATTCAATTATATATATATATATATATATATATATATATATATATATATATAATATCCTACGTTGATAGCATGACCGAGTTACATGCAAATGTGCAATCTTCCTGTGCAACCGTTAAGCCTTATGAAATTCACACTCTTGCAGTGTTGATTTAAAATTGTATGTTAAGTCTTGTTCATCTTATTATTTTTATTGTTTTTAGGACACATGGCACAGTGGATAAAGACATTGGTTAGATCCAGTGACAGGACCCAAAGAGTGTGAGTTCAATACCCGGTTAAGGCAGTGGAGAACTTGGAGAGGGGAATTGACAGGAGGTAACTGATAACTGACATCCATTAAACATGGAACTAGAACAGTCTACCCCAGTGTGTGAAATAAAGTGTTCAGTTCAACATTCCAACCACCTGAAGAAGGCTGGAGCGTACAACGGCTGAAACGTTGTGATAAATATGGCAACAAAGATGAGGACAATAGTCTGAATAATGTAAATAATGTACATAATACCTCATCTCAGAAATATAGAGAGATACTGAAAGGCTGAAATGTTGTAATAAATATGGCAACAAAGATGAGGACAATAGTCCGAATAATGTAAATAGTGTACATAATACCTCATCTCAGAAATATAGACAGTCATAATGGAGTTTCTTCCTGACGAAAGGATGGGAACTATTTTAATTTTTTTTTCTTTTGTAGCACTTTTAATCTTTTGCCCATTGATAACAGTTTTTTTTTTTTGTTTTTCTTTGTCAGCTATTTTCTAAGACTTATAATATTACCAAATTTGGACAAATGAATGACAGATGAACACTGGGTAGAAGTTTCATGAGACAGGGTTGAAACTGCAATGGGCAGGGCCACAGCAGAGATGTTTCCACTCACAGCAGACAGGGTTGCAATTGCAACAGGGGTGATGGTCAAAGAGGCAATAGAAGATGTGGCAGTAGCAGATTTAGCAACAGAATGGACCACAGTTTTACATTTTTTTTCAAATTCAGGGATATTTCTCCATACACTTCTTTTTTTCCCCAACTGTATTTATTGTAATATTATGAAAAGCATTTTTGACATTCTCCATTGTGCTATCTTTGAAAATGATCCATACCTGTTGAAAATTTTCTCAAAAATAGGGCGACACAGAATCTACTGTCTATGGTTTACAGTGTAAACCATAGACAGTAGATTACAGCTGTGTAAACTTTACACAGCTGTAATTTTTTTAATATATCTCCTGTTTTCACAATCTAAAAGTTAAATTAATATAAAGATAAGCAAGAAAATTAACACCTTAATTTTTTTTAAATTTTATAATTAAAATATTCTGCAATCTTAATATTTACTAATACTACTACTTTAACAATTTTTTAAATGATGTTTACTCAATTTTACCACACGGAGCATGCATTTTTAATTTTCTATTTTCTTATAAAAAAAAAAGTGTTGCAAATATGAATGAAATAAAGTATAAACATAAGAACTTCATATAAAAAATTGAATAAAAAGATTTAATTTAAAAAAGTAAAAATCATTTTTTAGTAAAATTTGGGCTTCATCTCTAGGTTTTTAAGTTTACTAACTTAAACAAAAAATTACTTAACTGAAGTGTGACCCAAACTAAAGTACATAAAATAAAAAAAATATTTAGTGAAGTAGTAATTAAAAAAAGTAAAACTTACTTTAAAATTTTAAAGGGATGATTTATAAAGTCATTAATGATGAAACAGAAATGAATAATGAAAGTGAAAGAATTGCAGAGTGCCAGAGATGACTTCTTAAATCATGTGACCATTTAAGGATAAAGTCAGGTATGGGTTGGGAACATTCATACATTAAAAGAAATAATTAAAAAAAAAAAATATTGGGTACAAATGACTTATGTGCTTTTCAGTTTGATTCATAGATGTAATTTTCACTTAATAACAATATCACCTAACCACCTTGAAGTAATGCAGAATTATAAACGATTTTTTTTTAATATTATAAATTAAGAATTAAGAAATGAAAACAATTATTGTAAAATTAATTAGTCATCGAAAAAATGTTCTTAAGTCAATAGTGTCCTTAATAAATCTTAAAAGCAATTAAAAGCTTTTCCAATTAAATAATGTCATAGTTTTAATAGCATTTTGAAATTCAGAGCAGATTTTTGGTAAATAGATTATTTATTAACTGTTAAAAAAAAAATAAAATTGATCATTTACAATAAATTTACATTCCCCAAGCAGTCCTGCTTTTAAGTTTTAACTAATAAAAACATTTCCGCACTAAAAATTGAATTTCTCGAAATTTCATGAAATTAAATGGGTGGTAACATATGTATATAAAAAAAAAAACAAAAAAAAAAGAAGATTTTAAAAAAAAAATTTCATTCATTTCTGAATATGTCCTGAAAGTTTCATTAAAATTTGACAATCTTTACAAGAATTTTGAAATCAGTGTGTTTTTCATCAGAATTTTGAAATCATTGTGTTTTTCACACAAAAAAAAATAATGATAATTTAAATTATTACATCAGCTGCTGGCGAAAACAACATCTCTTAACAACATCAACATTTTGGAGATAAAACTTTGTTTTTATTGAGTTTGGGACACTTTTTCATCATGCTCTGTTTTTCCATGAAAAAGCGGAGGTACCTAACTAAATATTTGTTATTATTAAGAGTTTAAGAGGAAAGACCAAAGTATTTTTTGATTATTTTTAAAAAATTTTTGCATCCTTTAGAACATTTTTAACTTTAACTTTCTTCTTAAAAAATTAAGTAAAATCTACACTTATCACTTATTTTCATACATTTGAAAGTTGAAAAGTTAACTTTAAATTAAAAAGAAAAAATCGCGTATTAATTTCGTTAAGGGAGTAAATAGGCCAAAATTGTATAAGTGCGCGAAATGAGACAGCAGCGAATGTCTCTCAATAAGCCGGTAAGGGATGACAAGAAGAGCGAGAATAAGTCCAATTATTTCTGGTCGTTAACATCCAAAAAGGTAGGTTTCTAATTGTTGATTTTAGTTAAAGCATATACATTTGCACGGAATTAAGACTATTTTGGAAAAATTTGAAGGGTTATTAGCGCTCGGGTGTTACAATAACAATACTTTCAAACATGCTCTCTAAATTAAAAAGAATAAAAATACTTTGGTCTTTCCTCTTTCATGAACTTTTTCACGATAAAAATTTGTTTTTATGAAGTTTGGGGCCTTCCAGTTTTTTTCAGTGAATTATTGAACATACCTATTTTTTTTATTAAAAAATGTAACAGCTTACCTTTAACTTTTATTCAACAAAAGCAAAATGTAACAGAATTTCTTTCAAAGAAGTCATTTAAATTAAAATTACAGTGTACTGTACTGTAATTTGTTTTTCGTGGCATACGAAACATCAAGGACTTGCTAAAAAAAGTTTAAAATCGTGTAAAAAAGGAAAGCTCTAGGCTGGTTCCTCGAGGTTATGTAGTAAATAGTAATTAAGTTCAAAAAAAAATTTACGAGTCCAAAATTGCTAAGTTTAATAAATTTAGTTGCGCTACTTTTTTTAAAAATAATTTTTTATGTTGTATTTTTTTTTACTTAATACACATACACTCCTTATTTCCATGTATGATATACTGAAATTGCCATTTTTATAACAAGGTCACGTGATTTAAGAGTTTTGTCCCTTTACGTGGCCTTTCGTATTTTCCGTTCAGCTTTAAAAGTGTAAACTTTTTTAAATTTTAAAGTAATTTTTCTTTTTTTCATTTACTATTTCACTAAATAATTTTATTTTATGTACAGTGTAACCCGAATATAAGAGAAACCCTGATATAAGAGAGATTTTCTCTGGTCTCAAATTAGAGCCATACTTACCTAAACAAAATAGACCAAATCCGGATATAAGAGGCTTCTTCTCCGGTCCCGACAACTCTCTTTACTCTTATATCCGGGTTACACTGTATTGTATTTCCATTAGTGTGGGTATACTCAAAGAATAATTTTTTAAAAACTCAGACTTTTAAAAAATATGTCATTTATGGTAATCCGTAGTAGCTGTCATCGCTTCGTCATTCAACAACCCATCAATAGTTAGGTCAGTAACAGGATCGATCGTTAATAATTTGGTTGTATTATTATTTTTTTATGCTATAAGTAAGAAAGATTTCATTTTCTTTCAAATCAGATTACTTTAACTTTAAATTTTTTAATTTTACTAAAATAATGTCAGAAAATTTTTTTAAATGTTTTCAAAATCGATAAATTTGTGTTTGTTTACAAATTTCTTAAAATTAAGAAAATGTCCGTTTTTAAGAAAATTTAAAAATTTGAAATTAAATTTGACAATAAATGTATATGGTTTCTATTTGAAATACACCAGAATTGTTTAATTAATTAATAGAAATCGTAAATTTAATTATTAAACTTTCAATTAAAGCTAAAATGAAATCTTCAAGAATGTTTTTTCGTTGTAAAAAATTCATTTTAAACTTTATAGAAAATTTATGCCGAAATAGTGGAGGTACCTATTTTAAACTAAAGTAAACTTAAATATAGAAAATTTATGCCGAAATAGTGCAGGTAACGTACCTTTTCAGGGCGTATCTGTAAAAAAAAAAACAAAAAAAAACTAAAACACTTTTCCTAGAAAAACAAATCAAGTTGCTGGACTTGATATTTTTTCCAAAACTTGACAATCTTTCTTTTGTAATCAACGAAACTTTCTGTTTTTAAAGAACTTTCAATTCAAAAACATTATTTATTTGAACATACAGCGAACAGAACCGGAAACGGTGTATTATTTATTGTACTATGTACAAATGTGGCACAAGGCCGAAATGGGGAAAGAGGGAAAGGATGGTCATCTTCTGTCTTAACTTTAAACTTAGCTAGCCGCAGTCACTGACCCAAACATACAAACAATGTTCCTTTCACCAAAACAACACATCCATTACATACCATTCTTACTACATCCACCAAAATACCTCAGAGACTCTATGAAGTTCTAACTAGTCCCCATATATACAATTCATTGTCTGTGGGGGGAGAGGAATAAAATAACATCTAAAAACCCCAATGAATATTTACAATGAATAAAAATCTATATACAAGAAACTAAACAAAAATTGTGTTAGTAGTAAAAACCCCCCACAGCCCTAACTGTGGTAGAAACATCAGTTAACTGGACGAAATCAATGCGGGACTTAAAAAAATATATATATAAAACATTCGTACAATCCATGCACTCGCTACAAACACACACTCAATCAAACACAACAACAAATACGAAAGACACACTCGAAACGAAAGGCGCCCCGCACCCACCAGAGAACTGCTAATCACCTAACGATGGGAGGGATGGGGAATTAAACAAAAGAAAAAAATAGGGCCAGAAATAAAAGGGGGCAAATGAGCATACACACCCTAGCTAAGTTAACATGAAAAAAAAAAGAAAAGGTAACTAAAACAAAACCGACCTAAACTAACCTATACATGGGAGGGGTTGCCAATGTTCACCCCAGCAATCCCACAATTCTTAAAGCCTAACCGGCATCAAAAAGCCACTCCAAGTCAGCACCTTTCACTCTGCAGAGACGCGCAAGACTCACTTACCTTTTGCCAAATTCCAATGGATGGAGTCGCTTCCTTTCCGTCCTGATCTTGACTTTAAGCTGATGCTTAAAGAACAAGATCAGTTGGGAAGAGGTAAACTTCTCGTCCCCATGGAATTCCTTCTGCCACGTCGTCCATATCACGACTCGCATAACCCCCAGTAAGCAAAGGAACACATAGTGCTCAGCCTTAGTCAATGGCGGTACTATATTGCTACAGACGGAACTGGCTTCGAGGACAAAGAACTTTCCGCGCAGCATGCGAACCATGATATCTTTAACGAACTTGCACAACGGAGCTACGACACTACAATGAAAGAAGGCGTGACCTAGGGTCTTCACCTCCCCACTGTAGTGAACGCAGTTTGGCGACTTAGCCAAACCCGCTGCCCGAAGTCTTTTGGCGACCCAGAGGGCCCCTCGAATCACCAGCCAGGTGAGTGATGCCTCAGGGTTAGTGAGACATTTCAACCCGGGCGCCCAAGGCCATATGCAGCGAGCCTCCCGCTTCGTCAGACCGAGCTCGCCTATCAGATCATCTTGGCGTTCCCCCTAACTAACACCTGATAAAGCCTTACGAGACAACGGCTGGACGTCGGAGAGGCCATCCTTCGCCCGTAAGAGTCGCTTGAGGGCAATCCGACATTCACGATAGAAAGAGCTCTCGCCTCGAGGATTACGGCCGGCCTCCTCCTCACACGAGCGCACATTTCTCAAGGATGGAAAATGTTTATGGACGTCTTTCGCTGTTCTCATCCAGTTGCAACACATCCGGTCTAGATAAGTAATGCGAAGCGTATGCCGACGAGTCTCAACGCAAGGCACCCCAGACCGCCATCAGAGGGGTGGAGGTAACAGATCTCGTGACTAACCATGGCGGCCCTGCCTCCCCACAAGAAGGAGCCTTACAAAAGCCAATAAAGTGTTGGACGGGAGTGTAAGCACGGAGAGTCGGTAAAGGAGAATCTGGTAGATGTGCGAGGCACATACTTCCGCCCTCCCCTTCAAGGAAAGATTCCTCCGAGTCCACAGACGTACTGCGAGCTCGGCCTTCCCTTGCACCTCCGACCAATTCATTACCAACCGGAGGTCGGGACCGAACCAGACGCCGAGTATCTTGACCGGCCCATCCGTCCAGAGGAAAGGTCCGGGAAGAGAAACTCCCCTCCACGAACCCAACCGCAAGCCAACAGACTTATCGCGGTTGATCTTGGCCTCTGTCACCATCTCATAACCCTTGATTTCTTTGCTGACTTCGTTAATTTCGGCCCTACTCGACACCAGAACCGAAACGTCATCAGCATAGGCGGAGTACCTGACCGAGCGCACCGGGGACGCATACAGCAGTCGGATCTAAGTGCGAAAGACCGGCCCGAAACCGGCGGCCGAAAGGACAGCCTCCAGAAACCGATGGTCAACCCTATCGAAAGCCTTGGACTGATCTAAATTGATCAGCGCGGCATCACTGTCGACTTTCTCGATGATCAAGCGTGCCAAATGTAGGTTGTCCTGAATAGTCCTGCCCTTCACAGCACAAGTCTGCTCGGGACCAATCAGACTAGAGAGGACAACCTGCAAACGGTCAGCTAAGACCTTGGCTAAAATCTTCAACTCTGTATTTCAAAGGCCGATAATTATCTACCCCATCCCCACCGTCTTTCTTCTTGCGAAGCAACTTGATCACACCCCTGGTGAAGCGTTGAGGAATAGACCGCTGCCTCATCCAGTTGTTGAAAATCAGTGCTAGTAAGGGGACAAAGACGGGCGACTGCCTCAAGTACATTTCATAGGGAAGACCATCTAATCCCCCAGTCACAATGACCGACAGCTTCAAGCGCCCTACTACCAGACAGTTGGGGATGGAGCGGAAGGCTTCTTGGTTCAACATAATATCAAAATTCCACCCCCCTTTCAGGCTATTGCAAGAAGCACCCAGAATCTCACCATACTGCGACAGGAACGATAACCTGAGGAGGGACCTCGTATATTGTCACGCTGGTCGTCCTTCGCCCTTCATATTCTGTGCGCAATATAAAATCTTTTGTAATCAAGTCACAACTTGAAGGAGCGACACAGTCTTCCGGTGTGGGTAGCAATACGTCCCACATGAAATATCCCGCTCCTTTCACAATTCTGAGGGGCTTAAACCCCAAGGACTCCAGTGATTTTAAGCGACAAATTTTGCGCGAACGCTTGTCCACGACAAAGACCGACACAATTCTTTTTTCAATCTTTCTTAATTCTTGGGCGTCTTCCAAGAGTCTACCTTCCACGACGAGGTGAGCGTAACTCTTGGCTCGCTTCAAGAACTCCGCAACGTTGATTATGCAACTCGGTGAGGACGACCAACAAGAGGGCAATTCCCCGGCCTCTGCATTTTTATTTTTTTTCAGTTCGCTTTCGCCATTCTCGGCTTCATTAATTTCAATATTTTGGCTCTTTTTAGCCTCTGAGGTCTCCGCAGCTTTTTTAAGAGTATTCACCATTTCTTCATTGGATGGAATAAGAAATGGGTACTCATCAGTATCATTTTTATCGGGTGGGTGTTTTTTGATGGAGAACAAATGCTTTTTTGCTGTTTTTTTAAAGTCAGGAATTATTGGTTTCTTTTTTTTAATTTTAAAGGAGGAAAGGGGAGGGGTGGTAGAAGGGAAGGGGAGTGATGGTAGGAAAACGTTATAAAAAAAGCGGGGAGGGGGTAAAAAGTAAATAAAGTTTCGCTTATCAGCGCTACAACGAATTTAAATAGACAAAGGTTGATAGACGAAAATAAAACAGAAGGACGTATAAAAAATTTAAAAAGACGAAAAAAAGAAACAAGTTTCTCCTAAAGGAAAAACAAATTTAAACAGATAAAACGAAAACGCAAAACAAATGGACGTAAGACAGACGAGAAAAAGTGAACAAGGTTCACAAAAACGAAGAAAGAACAAAAATTAAAAGGACAACAGACAAGAAAGCAACAAATTACACAATAAAAAGAAAAGTTATAAACGGAAAAATAAGAAAAAACGCTATACAAAATAAAATACGAAACTAAAAATGTGACAATCTACAATATGGCTGTTGATAAAAAACGGTCAACCCAAAAACAAAACGTTAAATAAGGAAAAAAAAATGGTTAGGAATTACAAATTAAACACAAAATTTAAAAACAAAATATTATACACACGTAATTAACAGATAAAACACAGAACTTTTTACGGATATTAAAAGAAAAACACAGAAATAATTAACACGTAATAAATAAAGGGAAAAAAAGGTCGGACGAGAAACGTAAACAAGAAAAATAAATAGATAAACAGAAACTCCAGGATGTGGGCACGGGAAGAAAATAAATTTAAAAAAAGTGGAAAAATAAAACGTAAAACAAAATCAAAACGTTAATAGCAAAAATGAAGTAACGGTAAAAATGGGGAGGGTAAGGAATTGAAACGGATAAAATCAAAAATTTAACAAATAGTTAGAAAAATCAAAAATTTAACAAATAGTCAAAAAAGAAACTTAGAAAAACGGTAAAAAATAAATCAAAACTTAGCTAAGTAAAAACAGTCAAAAGTTCAAAAAAAATTATCCGATAGACAAAGAACGTCTAACACGGTCAGACAGGAAACGGTGTCAAAGAAGAATTTCGTCCTTGCTCAAAAATAGATTGGGTGTACATATTATGCTAGAACATTTTTTATCGCAATCGGCAATTTCATTTTTTTTTTACTCATGAATATTCAGAATGAGTAAAAAAAAAAAAAAAAACATTGGGTGCAACTAGATAATTTTTAATATCAAACTGCTCTGAAAATAAAAAAAAATGAAATCAATTTATTCAAAGTATCATTTGACAAAAAAAAATAATGTAAAAATAAACGATTTTTGTCATTTTAAAAATAAAGTTAATTTTCCACAAAACTTTACTGTTTCAAACAAGCTATGAAAGGACGTTGAACTAAATTTAAACTTCTACATAACAACATATCTCAGTTGTACACAATAAATGCAATAATAATTGTCAGGTGCTTTTAAATGACAAAACCTATTCATTATAAAAGTAAATAATTATTGAATATGTACTGAAATTTTCATTTAAATTGTATAATTACTTGAGTTTAAGTAATTTAAACAGTGCACTGCACTTCCATCAAATTTTCCTTCGTGGGTTTGTGGCCAACACGTTGGGAAATCGACATGTAGTAGAGAGGAGGAGCCCTTATCAAAGTTTCATGGGAAGGAAGGGCGAGAACCCCTAGCACCAGCCCTGGAAAAAAGTTTCAAAACTTTGCGAACAGGTGTGGTTGAACGTGATACATTTTGTGATTTTTTAACCAATGGGGAAAGTACATCACAAATCACAGCATCGAATTTCCGAGCCGATTTTGTGATTATTTAAGAAGTCTTTTTTCTTAAATAAGCAAAGGGTTCCAGAATTTGCTTTTTAAAAAATAATTTTATTTTATATTTTCATTCATATAAAAAAGTTTGATTATTTATTTACACGGAAGTTCTTTATTAAATGCGTTATTTTTTCCTAGTACTTCAATTTCATAAATTTTAAAATCATCAGAGCGAAAAAGCTAACCTTGTTTGCATTCAAAGATTTTATGACATCAAGCAGGTAAGAAAATAAAAGAAATTAAATATAATTTAACTAGTTTTTAATTAATTTCTATTCTATACCGTTAATGTTCTATAAAAGTAAAATTAATTCTACTAATTTTTGTAACGGCCCTTTGTATGAAAATGAAGTAAGTTACCTATCCAGAGTTCCCTTCAACAACATTGCTGTAAGCAGCATGTAACGAGTCTTCTGGTTGGTTAATAGACGAACCAATGACACCCTGCCTCGTTTCCAACTTAGCGGACAATTTAGAAATTCTCCGATTTTTGACGACTGACGCTCGAGCAGTGAAAACCTACCGAGTTGGCTTCTGACAGACAAGCAAGAGGAAACATCAAGAAACATGTACGTAACATTTGATTAAATATCTCTAATTATTAGAGATGTATGTTATACTTTGTCGAAATTCGATCTCATTCTGATTCATTCTGCACACTGGCCGGACGTAAACACCTCGAAGGCAGAAAACGAAATTTTTTTTTTTTTTTTCGTTTTATGCGCATTAGGCTACACGCATCACATCCTGTCTACAAAGTGAGCTCCGGGGGTGGCTAATCGCAAGCGTTTCCGCTGGTAAAAGAGATGCTACTGGGGACTACCTGACCCACTTAAAAGCAGGGTCTGAGGACCACAGTTGCGGCTGCCGGCTGTTACGCAAGGCGCTGCTGCTGCTGCTACCGCCGCCATGACCCCGTCACTATGAGAACAGAGTTACGGCCCGGCCGTCACGCAGGGCACTACTTTGTCACCGTCGCCGCCTTCATCGCCACCACTCAACATGACCGCACATCTCATCGACCGTTACCACTTGCTAGCTTGACCAACCATCTCGGCTATCCAGCTTCGACTCGACACTCAACTCCACTCATAGGGGCTACCCGGCTTCAACATGAAACATCTCAACTTCGATTCCTCCCAGCTACAAGCCTTCATCGATACCAACTCCCGCCGTTACCGCGGCCTACCTCAAATTGTTTACAAGACATTCCCTTCACAGTCGACACCAGCTACCTTCATTCCACAAACCAGGCCTACTAACCCCGCTGTCAGCTCAGTCTACCTCGACTCGTTTACAAGGCATTTCCTTCACAGTCAACTCCATAGACCTTCATTCCACAGAACAGGTCTACTAACGCCCGCCATCACCTCGGCCTATCTTGAATCGTTTACAAGGCATTCTCTTTACATTTGACATCAGCGACCCCCGTTTCACAGAACAGACCCACCAAAACCACGCCAAACTGACGTCACCCTGGTTCAGTACATCAGTTCTACCAACCGACGAACGACCTACCACCGTGAACTCGATCAACCAAACGTGTACCGACCTTGACCGGCTACGCTGTCACAAGAAATGGGTCAACTCCCGACACTATATTTACAATAGATCGCTATTCATGTACTCTCTACCAACAATAAAAGTCTAATCCTCATTATTCCGCCCTCTCGCTACCAAACGCTTAATATAACATATATATTTGATATTTAATATTATATTAATTTTCTTTTAATTTTATATTTCATGTTTGTGCTTCAAAAATAAATAAATAAATAAAACTTCTCTGAGGATCTCTCTCGTCTTTCTTAAATCTCCTCTTTCGCATGGCACTGTTATAATCTTGCTAAAACCAAATCTGATTCATGTTACACAAACTTCCACCACTGGCCGGATGTGAACACTCCGAATCTCAAGACGAAACTAAAAATTCCTTCAAGTGCGCATCGGCTCCTCACATACCTTCCGCTTTGCTCGCACACCCGGAGAAAAATGCAGTCCAGATTATCCACCCAGTGGCGCCCATTCCTGCTCAGCGAAGTGGAAATTGGAGACTATCTGAGCCTAAAAGAACGGCATATAAGCCCATCAAAGAGACATCTTGGGTAGTCAGTCGGCACAACAGCTAGGGTCCACACGCTCGTCGGTACGCCACCTCCACGCCTAAAGACAACTGACTTCCCTCCCCTCTTCTGCTGTACGCCTCTGCAGACACCTTTACTTATTTATTTCTTTCAACGTGAGACATTCACCATTTCACAGTTCGTTGCATTTTTTGTTAATACAATTATTTATTCCTTAAACCGCTGCCGTTTCTTCCTTGTTCTGCCATCAGTGTTGGAATTTAATTTGAGAACAATATTTTAGAAGTTCACATTCTCGCTATTTTTTCTATCCTCACTCCAACCTCTTTTTACTTTCAAAACCTGCTCCCAAAGCCTTGATTCTTATCAGAGATAAGAATATATTTTCTGACTAACGAGAGAGCTGGAAAATATAAAAAGGAATTCCACCACCATTATTCTTTCCATGGTGCCATAAAGTCTGGAGGAAACCTCACAGCTTGTCCACTCCAACCTGTTTTCATTACTTGCAAAACCGGCTCCCAAAGCCTTGATCCTTATCAGAGATAAAAATGTGTTTTCTGAACAATGGAGGGGGCCAGGAAATTTCTTCAACGATTTAGGAGTGAAAAGTCCCCGATCTTTCCGAGCCTCGCAAATCTCCATAAATTTGGAGAATCTACGCCTATTTGGCAGTGAGAATTTCGACCACCGTCTGTGAAGTCGGCGATAGAGAGCACCAGTCAACTTCAGAACCACTTTCAACCAAAGAAGAAATTCCTGCTGGGCTGGAAAGACAGACCGTTAGCCCACTTCTAAAAACCATTTGAAAGCTGCTTTCCTTACACGTACAAGACTTTCTTGCCGACCTAAGAACTCACTCAACTGCAAGATTTCTATATCTACCAACAACTTTCCTACTCTACAAAAACTATGAGTGTTTCTAAACCTTAACAAAATTCTACTCACTTAAAGAACCTTTTAGGCTCTCAGAGAAATATTTTGAGCAAGCCTTTTTTTCTGTTATGAACATTTTCTCTTCCCTTAAAGGACATTTTCTCTTCTCCCTTTCTTTCACTCCTAATTGTCCTTTTATCCCTTTGACCCTTACACTTTCTTCTTTTATTGTTACACATTAAGAAGGAGTTTTTTTTTTCTTTATTCGTCTGCGCCTAAAAGAGAGAGTTTGTTCACTCTAATCTTGATGGGTTTTTTTACTCGCGTTTTGTCGCAATTTTTTAACCTCAGCCCAATTTTTTTTTAACTCAACCCTTTGATGCAGGAAAGCTGAGACAATTTTCCCTGCGCCATACGCTTAACGTGATCAAGAAAATCGCCGCTTCTTTCTCTCTCCCAACACGAGGTAAGTGACATTCCATTTTCTCTCCTTTCATTTAAATTACAATGCTGTTTTAATTTACTATTACTTTTATAGGGGTACTTTATTAGAACTGGACCCACATTTTGTACAATTAGGTTGGTGCAAAAATAATGTCGTTTTCTCACATGTGAGAAAACGACATTATTTTTGCACCAACCTATATTTTTGTTATTGATGTTTTTTAAGCAAAAAGTAACCATTGCATTTTTACCAAATGATTTTGATTAATTCTCAAATTTACTAATTTTCATTGAAACAAATCTCTTGGATAAGTATTGGATTTTTAAAATGTTTTTAATTTCGTTCTTTTTAATTAATGTTTTAACAAAAAACATTGAAATTGCAATTTTTAGCGTTCCACTTGTCATCTTTTTTGCTTTATTAGCCTTGTGTCATACATCTAAAGTTAAAAATGTTTGTGGAAAAGTGAAATGTTATACCTGCAGCCAACCTCATATGGCTAAACAGCTTTCTGATTAATTTTTAAAACTTATTTAACCTTCACCATTGCAACAATATAATGTTCTGACATAGTGTCTGTAGCCAGACTATTTTTAAGCAAGGAACCAATTCTTCTTATGCACCGATTATTGTAATTATTGTTCTTTTCGTTGTTTGTGTTCAGAAGTCTTTTTGTTTTGAAATCCTTTTTTGAATTGCAGTTGATTTTATTGATTTTTCGAGGTTGAGAAAGAAATATCAAGTCCAACAACAGCAACTGTTTGTTTTTCTATGAAAAAGTTTTCTTCACCCTGAAAAGTGAAAAAGCCTAAAAAAAAAAGGTAAGTGAGGCGAACCGTCACGGATTTCCTAAAAACCCAGTAAAAAAGCATTTTAAATGATTTAAAAGTCATCTTTGAACATAAATTCCAGTTTTTTTTTAAGATATAATAGCCTAGAGCCCTAGTTAACGAGAATTAATAAAATATTAATTTTTTCGTATAAATAAAATTTTACAAGCATTTTTAAAACATTGGCGCCTTTTCTCGTCGTTGTCTAATACAGAATTCATTTTTTTTTTAATTATGTATGTTCAATACTTCGCTAAAAAAGAGCATACCCCGATGAAAAAAGGCCCCAAACTTGATTAAACAAATCGCCTAATGTATAACAACTACACTACAGCATGACAAAAACGGCCTTAAATTTGATGAAAATTTTTTTTATCTACTTAACTTAAAATCCTAGTTTAAAATTCGTCCAAAAATCAATTATACGTTTTTCAAAATTTATTTGACAAAAATTAGCAAATTTAAAGATTATTTATATTTAAAAAAAAAAACATTTGCTTACTTTCTTCGAAGAAAAATTTTTAAAATAAAAAGGAGGTTGACTTGACAGGTGTTGGGTGATGGACTTATCATCACATATCAAAATTCAAAAGCTAGCGTGAGATTCGAGTTTTCATACGGAATGACATAATTGACGTAACGTTTTTTTTACATGAACCAGCTTATGTAGTACTTCGTAGTCGTAATTATTAAAGTAAAAAAAACAACAAACTTTCAGCTTTACAATTTCTTTTATTTTGTTTTTTTTATTACTGTAGCTTACACCATATACTATCTGTAGAAATTATAAATACTATAAAATATAAATAAATTAAAATACAAGTGCTTTTCGAGGGCAACTATAGCCCCCTTAAGTCAATATAGATTTGCTATGATAAAAACATTTCTATCCCAAGTAAAAATCATCACAAACATATCAAAAATTATTTTGTTACACTACAGCCTATTTGCTCTGAAAAAATAAAATAAATAAAATAAAAAAAAAAATTGAAAAATGAATATTGTCATCATCTGAATAAAACATAAAGGAAACTTTTGATTTGCACCCCCCCCATGAAACTAGGTATTTCCTGAAAGCAAAGAATGCTCTTTCATTTCTAAGTGAAATTGGTTGGTGCAAATGATTATAAACATTTTTTCTGTGGATAAAATAAGAAAAAATAGTTAAAATTGCTATTCCTGAACACTGGAAACCAGGATTTTTTTTGTTTTTATTTTTATTTTTTTTAAATCAATGATAAGGAAAACAGTGTTGAAATTAAGCTAAAATTGACTTTGACATTGCTGGGTGAAAGGCCAGGCAGCCGATAATACGAAGCTGTCATCACCTTGTAAAAAATCCCATTTTTTTTAAATCTATGTTTGAACAATGGCTTGATGTATTTTTGTTTTTTAACACCTTTTGAGCAGTGTGATGACAACAACACTTAAGGATAGAACGAAAAACAGTTTGTTTGAAATAAGAAATTCACATAAAATTGAAGTAAAGACAACACTGAAAAGTGAAAACTGTAAAACAACTTCAAAAAAATTGAAATTGCAATGAAATATGTAAATGAAATAAATGATACTTTTGAAAATGTAGTAATGTTGATGGTGAAAATGGCTTAGGATGATGTTCAAATTTTTTAAATGAGTAAAAAACGCTTATTCAAAATGCTCAGGATGTGTTTCGCATGAAGAATTTGCAATAATGAAATCGATGTTCAGTGGAGAACGCTTACACTCAAGACACATGATGTTTTATTGCTTGTGGCCTTCTGTACTTTTTTATTACAACCATTTTAATGATTTTTATGAACACAAAATTACATTTCTAAATTACTGCAGATCTTCTGATTAGTAAAAACGATACAATTTACAACGCACTAAAAAAAAAAAAAAAAAATCTATCTCATAAGGAGACTTAGGAAACCCAATGCGGCTTTTAACTAATTTTATATTTTAACAACTTCAATGTAAAAATCTATTATAATTAAGAAATAACAAATAATTGTATTAAAAATTCATTTTTTATTGAAAAAAATTTTTTGCTTTCAGAAAATATTGTCCATATTCATAAAAACAACTAAAAGCATTTGAAATTAAATAATATATTTGATTTATTGAATTTTGTATGTTACAATTCAGAGCTGATTTTCAGGTACTGTGGGTCCAATTAAAAACAAAAAAAAAACATGATTTGCATTCCTCAAAGTGTTGTGCTTTTAATTATTGTAATCACTAAACCCGATGCAATCGAATTTCTAGCATTTTCATAAAATTAGTTATGGGGGGGGTAATAAATATAAAAAAAAATATTTCTGCCATGACTTTAATAAAAAAAACTTATTTATAATACTTTCGATCATCTGCGAATAGTTTCTTGATGACATCCGACAATTATTTATATTTTTGCAAGATTTTCCAAATTAATGTGTCATACCAAAAAAACATGCTAAAAATTGTCTATATTATTTTACTAGTTCTAGTGATACAAAGAGAAACAAAGTTTTTTTAACCAAAATTAAGAATGTTCTCAAAAGAAAGAAAAACTTTGGTCTTTCCTCTTTATAATAACATTAATATTTAGACAATAAAATTTTGTTTTCATCAAGTTTGGCGTCTTTTTCCTCATGCTATGCTACTTTTTTAGCGATTTTGTGGAGTTACATGAACTAACGACAGGGCAATTTATCGGACGGAAGGGCAGAATTTACAGTATTTTGAATTTCCGGCTAGGTACCTCCACGAATTCGATATAAATTTTTGATACCTAAGGTTTAAAATGAATTTAAAAAAAATGAAAACCATTCTTGAAGGTTTCACTTTAGCTTTAATTGAAATCTAAATGGTTAACATTTCCAGTCAATAAAAAATATTCTGGTGCATTTCAAATAGAAATTATGTAGGTCAGAATCTCAGCTTTTTTGGCCAATTTAAGAAAATTTACTCACTTTTAAGAAATTTGTAAACAAAACAAAAAATTATTGGTTTTAAAAATCTTCAAAAAATAAAATATATATGTTTGTGACATGTTATTTGAGTAAAATTTGCAAATTGAAATTTAAAATAATCTGATTTGAAATTAACATTACTTATACTATAAAAAAGTAATAATATATGAGCATTTCTTAATGATGGGTTCCCTTTTCTTTAATCTCTTATTGATGTATCGATAAGTTCCAAGGTGATGACAGCTATTGTGGATGTCCAGAATTGATATACATTTACGAAAGCTAGATGAACGTATTTTTTTTTTGTTTTTATTTATTTTTACAAATGAACATATTTTCAGCAATTATCTAATAATTTATAGACTTTTATTTACCTTTCGAATATGCTTTATGAAAAAAAAATTTAAGATACTATAAAATTTTCTTAAATTTAAAATTTAATAACTGATGAAATACCATGATAGAGGTAACTTAATAATTTATGAAATGTTATGGTAATTTAATTATTATTAATTTATAATTTTTTAATATATTTTTCATTTTATCTTTTATTGTTAATTGTTATCATGACAATTACTTTATTATTAAATTTTCATAGTACTGTAAATTTTATTAATTACATAATCGTTTAAACTTATTATTTCAACACAATAATGAAAAGAAATTGCTACTATGTGTAACAGGGAAAAGATTTTGTGGATCTGAAAAATGCCATTTTTTTTTCTGTTGCTTCTTCAGTTATCATTGCTGGGTTGATTTTTGAAATACAAGTTTTGCATGAGATAGCACCTATTTCACATTTGTTCAATTGTTAATAGTCAACTGCATCATTGAGATATGAAATTGTATATAAAGGATTTACATAACTAATGATGTAGCCAACATATTCATGGTTGACGCCATCAGTTGTCCAAATATGTTTGATTGTACATCCAACTATTTGCCCAATGACTATTTCATGCAAGGCTTCTGCAAACTTTGGATGATACTCACGAAGCAAGGAAGAAGCTGACAGATTTTTCAGTTTCTTTAGATGTTTTTCCTTTTTTTCAGCTGGGCATCCTTAGCCTTGAACCTTTTACCAATTTCTTCAATTACTTGGTGTTGCATCTTCTTCAGCCCAGTCTTCTGTCTGCTGTAATTCATTGCCAACTGGATGTATTTGTTGAACTTCACAGCATCCAGATTATCAATGAATTTCCTTACTTCATTCCTCTTGGCCTTGATGACATCGCTTATGCTGGATATATAAGCATTAGACACAAGCTTCTTTCTTTCACAAAATTCATTGACGATGCTTTCAGCTAGCATGGTGTGCTGCCTCATCAATGTTAACATGGAGTTGGAAGAAGCCTCTACAATGGTGAATGATTTTTCATACTATCTGTTTAACACTTCCACAATCCTTTTTGAACAGACAGTTATCATTTGGCAAAAAATGAGTTCATTCGTAGAGGCAATCAATAAAGACTCTATCACTTTATTTGGTAATGGAATTTCAAAGAAGTCCTCCGTGGAGGTGAAAATTGACATGAGGTCCTGCATAAAATAGCACCAACTTCATATTTGTTCAATTGATAGTAGTCATCTACATCATTGAGATATGAAAGGATTTGCAAAACTAATGATGTAGTCGACATATTCATGATTGACATATATCAATTGTCCAAATATGTTCGATTGTACATCCAACTATTTGCCCAATGAGTATTTCAGGAAGGGCTTCTGTAAACTTTGGATGATACTCACAAAGCAAGGAAGAAACTGACAGATTTCTCAGTTTCTTTAGATTTTTTTGGATTAAGGCTCTCCTCCTTTTTCCAGATGGACCTTCTTACCCTTGATTCTTTTACCAATTTCTTCTTCAACTTGTTAGTGCTCTTCTTCAGCCCAGTCATCTGTCTGCTGTAATTCATTGACAACTGGAGGTATTTGTTGAACTGCTCAGCATCCAGATCATCAATGAATTTTTTTTACTTGATTCTGCTTGACCTTTATGACATCACTTATGCTGCATACATAAGCATTAGGTGCAAGTTTCTCTTTTTCACAAAATTCACTGATGATACTTTCAGCTAGCATGGTGTGCTTCTTCACCAATGTTAACAGGGCCTAAGAAGAAGTCCCTACTGTGATTTTTCATACTGCTCTTTTAATACCTGACAATCCCCTTTAAACAGGCAGTCATTATTTGACAAAAGTGGAGTTAATTTGTGGGGACAATCAGGAACTCCTTTTTTGGGCAATGTATTTCCAGAGAAATCCTCCTTACATGTGAAAATAGATCTGGGGGTCCTCACTGAGTACCATCACATTGTCAATGACCCCTTTGATGATGTTCATGGTGTCAATGGGGTCATTTTGTGTTTTGAAAGAGGTGTAGGAGGTACTCATCCAAAGCCCTGATAGCATGTTCCCTACAATTCCCAGCACTTGCATCTTCTGTAGACAACAGCTGCAACATGGAGATGGTTTGATTTGTTGAGGAAAGTCCCAAGACAAATTGTTTACACTGTTCAAAAATGGGAAAGTAAGTTGCACCTAGATGGAAAATTATATGCAACCCTTGAAGTCTAGTGATTAGGGACAATGGAAGCCCTTGTTGTTCAGTAAAGGTTTTCATTTCATTAATAAACCCTAATTGATCATTGAATCTGAGAGAATTCAAGCCCACAATAATTCACCATGCTAGGCACTCACTCACATTGGAAGATGTTATACAGATCTCACAATCCCTCAGGACCTTCCTTGTCTTTCTTGTGGTCGATTCCAGTGGGTGCAAATTACAGTATAATTCAAAAAGTTTCACCTGCAACTCCAATGACAAAACTATAGAATGATTGACGGGAGTCTGGTCTGTTAAGTAGCATTTCATTTTAGAAATTTATTTTTTTAAACTGGCATCAACACTTTTGCCAGTACATAGTGAACCTACTTTGGCTAATTTGTTGATGCAGTTACAAACATGCAGGTTGTAGTCCATAGCAGTCCCTCCTAGAAGATGTTCCAGTGACACAAGTCTTGAAGATGATGGTGTTGCTAATACCATACAGTTCACATGGTTTCCATCTTGTGTCATTGAATTGAAAACTAAAGTGCAGTTTTTTGCACTTCGCACTGCATGGAACATCTTTATATCTGAAAGGAAGCCAAGCTCCCTCACTATTCTGTAAATTGTGGTAGAACTTTTTTGTAAACTGTCATCTTCCAATGACAATGTTCCCAAAATATTTTTAATAACTTGTAGAATATAAGAAGCAGGAACTCCAGCTAAAATACAGTCATAATGGAGTTTCCAGCTCACAAAATGGAAGTACTTTTTTTTCTTTTGTAGTTCTTTTATTTATTTATTTATTTATTTATTTATTTTTTTTTTTTTGAAGTGATAATATTATTATTTTTTTATTTCCAATTGTCTTTTATGGGTTTTTATATTTCAAATACTACTGGAAGATAAACACATGGAAGAAATTTTGTAGAGAGATTTGGAGTTGTACCCTTTGAAGAAAGGGTTTGAGTTGCAGCAGAAAGGTTTAGACATGCAAAAGAAAGAGTCTCACTTGCAACAGACAAGGTTGTACTTGCAGCAGTCAGGTTTGCAACTGCAGCAGAAAAGTTTAGACATGCAGCAGAAAGAGTTTGATTTGCAACAGACAAGGTTGTGCTTGCAGCAGTCAGGTTTGCAGCTGCAGCAGAAAAGTTTAGACATGCAGCAGAAAGAGTCTCATTTGCAACAGACCAGGTTGTACTTGTAGCAGTCAGGTTTGTATTTGAAGCAGATGTAGTAGAAGCAGCAGTAACAGAATAGGCCACCTGTTTGCATTTGACTTCAAATGCTACAAAATTGTACCTCGAATTCTGTTGTTTATGGATTTGTGTGAGTGACTATCTGCAGAGTTTTGAATTTCATGGAAGCACATTCTGATATCCTCTTTTTCTGGACCATAGTGTTTGAGTATTTTGTGAAAAACATGGGCACACAGAATGTCTAGTTGGGACACTGCTGTATTGTTTAAAAATATCTTCTATTCTTCCTATCTGAAAATTTAAAAATTAAAAAGTAAGCAAGAAAATAAACACTAATTTGAAAATTAAAAAAAAATCATATTCATATAATTGGACTTTCAGGACTTATCGACAGATGAATTATTTTTTAGTAAAGATATTATTTTAAATCTGTTACTCTGCCCACTTATTCAGTTTTAAAACTAGGACAATTTTATTAAATTTGTAAATCTTAATACTAACTCCTAATTAATAAAGAATTACTAGTATTAACAGTTAATTAATAAAGAATAACCAATAGTAATTATTAATTAATAAAGAATCACTAAAGCATTTTATAATTATTCTTTTTAGTCATGTGGAGCATACATTATTCTTCAATACAAAAATGATGAATACATGTTATCTCCATTAATTTACTGAAAAACAGCATGACATGGTGAAAAAATGCCACAAAAGAAAGTTTTATTGACAAAAAGTTTTTCATTAGTCAGAGGAAAGACAACTATTTTTTTATTATTTACTTAAATTTGTTAGCTTTCCTCAAATAATGTTTCAGAAAAATTGTATTTTGCAAAATTTTTAAAAACCAGAGTTAACTCTTGTTAACAAAATAATTGCAGGATTTTTTATTGCTTTTTTAGGGGGAAAAAACATTCCATTCAATAATTTCTGTTTGAAATAGACAAACCAGAATATTTTGCTTACTGGAAATAGTAACAAAAAATTTTAATCATTTATCTGTCAATAAAAGTTAAAATGAAAGCCTTTTCATTTTTGTTTTCCCAAAAATTTAGGTATTGTGAATTACTGGAGGGTACCTACCACAGAAGAAAACTACTTTTAAATGTAAATGAAATATAAAAATAATTAAATTAAAGATTAGGCTTCAAATAAAATAAAGGGTTGCCTTTTAATGATTTTTTTTTTTTTATTAAAATGTAACTCAGAAAAAGAAAGGAAACTTAAACAAAAAATAAACAAATTTTTTCTTAACTAAGCAAATCTATTAAATAAAACAAGTTACTTGATGTATGATTCACACTAAATTAAAATGAAATTAAAATTAATGCATACAAAAGTTTAAAATATTTAATAAAATAAAAAAAAATAAAACTTACTTTTGAAATTTTGAAGAGATGATTTCTGAAACCTGTTGAACTGTAGGTACGATGAAACATGGAAGTGAAATGAAAGAATTGCCCACAGCCAAAAAACGTTTATGCAAAGGGCTTTCCCCAAGAGGGACAACCCTTGAACATGTCACCTTTTGACCATAATGTCACTTTTGAAACACCATACTTAAAAAAAGAATATTTAAACACACAAAAAGTTATTTTTAATTAAAAAATTTCAAGCTTTTCAATTTTCACTTAAAAATATAGTCTTCACTTAATAATATAATAACCTAACTCTAGTGGTGTTTAGAAGAATTTTTAAAACATTTTTAAAACTTTATAATTAAAAAAAGAAAAATGCAAACAATTCTTGTAAACAAATTCATTATTCATTGAAATTATTTTCAGACTGCAAGTTCTTTAATATATTATTTATAGAAGCAATTAAAAGCTTATCTAATTAAATAATTAAATAGTTTTATTGCAGTTTTAATTTTACAATTTGGAGCAGATTTTAGAAAAGTTACAAAAAAAATTGATTTACATGTCCTGCTTTTAACTAATATAAAAACCATTCATTGGAGGCTTTTTTTAAATTCTAGAAAATTTATTAAAATTAATGGGGCCGTTAACACGTGTAAAAAAAAAAAAAAAAAAAAAATTTTTACTAAAATTTTCTAAAAATATTTTCAAAAATCAAATCATTTGTGAATAAATCCTAAAACTTTCATCAAAATCCGACAATTATTTGATTTTTGCAAGAATTTCAAAATTAATGTGTCAAAAAGAGGTGTGAAAACGTCCATTACCAGATCTGTTACACCATCAACACAAAAAAAAATAAGATTTTTTAACACAAATTTTGTATGTGTTAGGAGAAAAAAATTTTAAAAAACAATTAAAAAATACTTTGTTCTTTCCTTTTAATAATAACATAAACATTTTGACGCTAAAACTTTGCCTTTAAGTTTGGGGCTTTTTCCTCATGCTATGCTGTTTTTTCAGCCAATTAGTCAGACAAAATATCACAGACTACTTAAAAGCCACAACAAACAATTTTAATTAAAGTGTCTTCTTTGAAAGAAATCCAGTTGCATTTTGGTTTTATTTGAAAGAAAATAACCTATGTTTTGAAAATGGTATAGCATAGTTACCTCCACTTTTTTGCAGTATAACAGCACCGCATGATGGAAAAAAAGGCCCCAAACTCAATAAAAACGAAGTTATATCATCAAAATGCTTATATTATTAATAAAAGGAAAAACAAAAGTATTTTTTAATTATTTTGTAAATTTTTTAATCCTTTCTAGCATGTTCAAAATATATTTTGTTGATGTAATAATGATAATTAGGTTTTTTGCATTTTTTCTCTGGTGAAAAACACAGTGACTTAGAAATTCTTGCAAAAATCAAATAATTGTTGGATTTTAATGAACCTTTCAAAACTTATTAAAAAATGAATTAAGTTATTTTTCATTTTTTTTTTGTTTTGAAAATCTTGATAGAAAAAACTTTTTTTTTTTTTTTTTTTTTTTTTTTTTTGACATATGTTACCATGCATTTATTTAATTTCATGAAATTTTGAGAAATTCAATTTTTAGGGCTGGGATTTTTTTATTAGTTAAAAGCAGGACTCTTGGAGACTGTAAATCATTAATTATTTTGTAAAACAGTTAACACTTTCACCAAAAATCTGCTCTGAATCTTAAAATAAAAATGCAATAAAACTATGACTTTATTTATTTAGGAAAGCTTTTAATTGCTTTGATAAAAAAGTTTTATTAATGACATTCTTATTCTTAAAAAGAAAACTTGTTGATGAATAATTAATGTTTACAAAAATAGTTTACATCTTTTAAAATTTTAATTAAATAATTTTTAATATTTAAATATCATTTAAAAATTTGTATTCAAGGTGGTTAGGTGATATTATTATTAAGTGAAATCTACATTTACAAATCAAAAATTGAAAAGCTCATAAAAGTTTTTGGCACTCAATATTTTAAAAAAATTGTAAACTTTTTTTTAGCATAAAGAGGTTCCCAATTTGTAACTATGGTGAGGTGTAAATGACATTATCCTTTAAAAGCTCAGGTGATTTAAGAGTTGTCTGGCACTCTGCAATTCTTTCACTTTCCTTATTTAGTTCTGTTTCATCATTAACGTCTTTGCAAATCATCCCTTCAAAAGTTTAAATTAAGTTTTAATTTTTTAAGTACTACTTCACTGAATATTTTTATTTTATGTATTTATTTTAGTTTAGGTGAATTTATTTAAATGTCATTTCAGTACTGTTTTGTTTAAATTAGTAAACTTAAGTATCACAAGTCAAAACCAAAATTTCATAAAGCATCTACAACTGTACCTAAAAGTCAATAATATTAGATAATTACTGTAAATATGTTAATTTGTAAAAATTATTGGGTAGTTAAGAACAAAAAAGAATGTGTTGATTTAAATTTTGTAAATTTATGTCAATTCTGGTCATCCATCCTAGTTGTCAACACCTCAGAATATATTGATATGTCAATAAAGGCATAAGAAAAACAGGACTTGTCGTTAAGAAATGCTAGTATATTAATTTTTTATGCTATAAATAAGTACTGTTTGTTTCAAATCAGATTAATTTAACTTTAAATTTGCTAATTTTACTTAAATAATGTGTTGCAAATATATATTTTGAGATTTCAAGTCCGACTGTTTTGGGAAAGGGAATTTAGAAAAACTATAATGGCAACTATCAGCATATATATAAGCATACATTCCTTTGAATTCAAAGTTTTCCTTTTCCTAGTCTATAATTCAGCTTGTTGATTTTGTTTTTCTGTTCCTATGGCCATTCCATCACCCACATATCCCTGTCCACTGATACAAAATGAACAGATTTAAAGTCTAATTGATCAGACATATTACAGATAGTATGATGGCACATGTTTATGATTTTGTGAGTAGCTGTAAGAAAATAATTGTAAATGCATTTTTTATAAATCTGTTTCATAAAACTCTGTATGTTTTCTTACTGTAGTACACTCAGTTATTATATTTTTTATTTTCAGTTTCCACCTTTGAGAGTTTCTGAAACCATGATGAATATTCACAAGAAACAAGGTATTCTTATATTGTGGAATTTGTGGATTGGTAGTTAAGTCCACATAGAAGAAACAAAACAACATGCATAGGGGATGAAACACTGTATGAAATCTATGTTGTTAGATTTTCAATGAATTTCAAAATGAACATGAAAATTGACAGGGGTGAGAAATTTTTCCACTGTGAAATCTGTGGAATAAGATTTTCCATTTCTTCATCTCTCACACGACACATGGTAACACACACTGGAGAGAAGCAATTCCACTGTGAAATCTGTGGATTTAAGTGTTCCCAAAATGGAAATTACAAAAAACACCTCTTAACACACACTGGAGAGAAACCATTCCACTGTGAAATCTGTGGATTTAAGTGTTCCCGAAATTCATCTCTCAAATCACACATGTTAACACACACTGGAGAGAAACCATTCCACTGTGAAATCTGTGGATTTAAGTGTTCCCTTAATTCTGCTTTCAAAACACACATGTTAACACACACTGGAGAGAAACCGTTCCACTGTGGAATCTGTGGATATAAATGTTCACATAATGGCAATCTGAGAAGACATATGTTAAAACACACTGGAGAGAAACCATTTCACTGTGAAATCTGTGGATATAAGTGTTCTGAAACCTCAACACTCAAAAGACACGTGTTAACACACACTGGAGAGAAGCCATTCCACTGCAAAATCTGTGGATTTAAGTGTTCCCGAAATTCATCTCTCAGATCACACATGTCAACACACACTGGAGAGAAACCATTCCATTGTAAAATCTGTGGATTTAAGTGTTTCCTTAATTCTGGTCTCAAAGCACACATGTTAACACACACTGGAGAGAAACCATTCCACTGTGAAATTTGTGGACATAAGTGTACCTGTAATTCTGCTTTGAAAAAACACATGTTAACACACACTGGAGAGAAACCATTCCGCTGTGAAATCTGTGGATTTAAGTCTTCCCATAATTCTGCTCTGAAAAGACACATGTTAACACACACTGGAGAGAAACCATTCCACTGTGAAATCTGTGGATTTAAGTTTTCCGTTAATTCTGCTCTGAAAAGACACATGTTAACACACACTGGAGAGAAACCATTCCACTGTGAAATCTGCGAATTTAAGTGTGCCCAAAGTTCAGGTCTGAAATCACACATGTTAACACACAATGCAGAGAAACCATTCTAAAGACTAAATACTCGGGAAGCATGTTAGAACAAGATTAAACAACAAATCCATCCAACACCAAGTGAAGAAGTAAACAGAAGGTCACACTTCTAGTAAATGTAAATCTAAATCAAGTAGAACAGTTTCTTGGAAGAACAATTTTTTTTAGTATTATCATGCTCCACTCATCAGTGGGTGGGGATTCTGTAATGACTCCTCTTAAGAAAATAAAAGAAACGGATAATCTAAGGCTCTCTTTAACATTATTGTTCGAACAGGTCCTCAGATTAATAAATGAGCCAATGACTGTCCTGCCTTATTTCCACCTTATCAGTAATTTAGAAACTTTTCCTCTGACAATGGACTGCTGACCAGTAAAATGCTTTCGGATCTGAAGCTACATGGAAACATCGACAAGCATGTCTCATTTTGAAAGAATATCTTTATTGCTTATTTTTAATGAGTTTGACAAAACAAAATAAATATGTAAACACATCCACTAAACCTGCTATATTTTGAATGATGTCAAATGTGGTGGAATCTTTCAAATTCTTCCAGCAACAAGCCAACTTGTATTTCTCTGCAAAGAGTATTAATGTAAAAAAGGAAGATGACCATATTAACAATTGGAACGGTAAATAGAATTCAGTATTGCATAGTTCTATATGCAAGGATATACTCAGGTGTTGAAAACATTGATGAATTCTTAGCAAGATGCCAATTAGAGGCAAAATATGCCAAAAAATAGAAGAGTGCCTAATTGCTCAAAAAAAATTGAAATGTGCCTAATTGCAGGACATCCAGAGTTGCAAAAACAGCTCTAGTCAAAAATTGTATTTCAAGAAGTCCTAAACATTTATAAGATTCATGAAGACAGACAAATCAGCTTAGCTGAAATACAAATTATACTCAAAAAATTAGTGTTATTAGGCACACTTCTCATAACAATCCATCTACAAGATGGGATGGGACAATTTATGTTTAGGGTACAATGGGTTCAACATGTACATGACCAAATCATTAACATGTTTTGGCAACATGAAGAGCATGGAAAAACAAACACACATGCCACAAAGGCACCCCAAATGGAAGCCAGAAATAAGAAGATATTGGTAAAAGCACGATTTGAAGCATAAGAATAATGTACATTCATTGATTCAATTCAAAGAGGATGTGCTGTATGAACAAATGTTAAATACAATAAATTGTTCGATATAATCCAAAAACAGGTTAGAAATGATAAGAGAACAGAGGTATTTGCATTCATGATATCTAAAGTTTAAAATGAATTTTTAAAAATGAAAATGTGTCTTGAAAATTATTTTAGTTTTAATTGCAAAGTAATAGTTTAAATTTAATATTGCCAATAAGCAATTTCTCTATTTCAAAACTAATTTTAATTGACTGGAAAAAGTTTTTTGCTAAAAAAAACTGATTTCAGCACCATTCTTAGCCCTCATTTATTATAAAGTAATCCTTTTTATTAAAAAAATTTTTCAAAAAATATACTTTTCTGAAACTTTATTTGTGGAACATTATATGATTTGAAACATATTTTTTACTTTAAATATATACCTTCACTAATTTGCTGAATTTTACATTTAGAATAAGCAATATTTGTTTTGAATCAGATTGATTAAACTTTACATTAGCTGATATTCCCCAAGTTCAATGTGAAAAAGGCTTGTATTTGTACTAAGTCGGTCCTAAAATATGTTCGATGTACAAAACGTTAAGAATTTCATATAATAGGTATGACGCAGAGAAAATCTAGTTGTGGTTGCTGTTACTTTAGTATTCGATTGTCGTCCGACTTGACTGACTGTCTGACCCACTGAGCGACTCTTACTACTCCTACTTATTATAGGTGGGAGAGTCTATTAACTATAGAATAGGTGTGTTCCACTATAACACTTCTTCAAGGACTTTTTCTTATAACTAATAAAAACATGAAGCACTACATAATTAAATTTCTCAAAATTTCATAAAATTAAATATGTAGTGTAACAGATATAGAAAAAGATGATTTTTACAAAGTTTTTCTAAAAAAAGACATTTCTAAAATTTAATGCATTTATGAATAAGTCTTGAATGTTTCATTAAAACCCAATAATTATCTGATTTTTTTGCAAGAATTTCTAAATCAATGTATTTTTAACTACATTAAGACATCAAGATTTTTCATAATAATTTATGCTTCTGCAGAAAAAAACTGATTTTAAGCAAAATTTCCAATGCTTCAAAATAGGATTAAAAAAAAAAAAAACTCATTTAATATTATTGATATTTGATCATAATAAAATATATTTTGATGATAAACTACACTGAATAGTGAATATTTACTTAAAAACATTACTTGTACTTTTTCAGTAGACTTTTCGAATAGCTGTTCATAAGAAATAAGGCTGGTATTTACTAACTACCAAGACAGAAGTAGACAATTTAAGCTTTATACGGCAAAACTTTCTGGAGTGAGGTAAGGTATTTAGGGAATTGAAGTGGGTTCCCATATAAGATTCCCACATGCTGGATGCAGATGTAATAAATAAAGAATAGAACTAGATAGACCTCTGATTTATTACAAATAAGTCCTTGCAAACTTAATGGTGTCTGCGATGAAACTTATCTGCTGAAGAAGAGTCAATGTTTTTGCCATCTACAGACTCCGTGGTGATAATGGTGTCAAGTAGGCTGTTTCTGCAAGTGTTCATTTCCTAGGTCTTACCAAGAGTGAGTGTTCTTCAAAAAGAGGTAGAAAAGTGTGCCAAACAGCAACTGTAAGCTGATTGGCTAAACTTAAACTGCCAAGGGCAGACTATCATATCTCTTATTTCTCATAGTACTCTTTTGTCACAATCTGTTAGGATAGCAATCCATTATGAGAAGAGTTGTAGGTGATGGCTAGCACACATGTCAGTATCTGATCAGTAACAATTGGGCCACTGTGGAGAAGGGGTATGATCCTGTAAGACGCCAAAACCCCTAGTTCTAAAAACATCACTGATGATGTGTACCAACTGCTGCTAAGGTCCAGTCCCAGTTCTCCCTTCCCTTTCAGGGGGGGTGGCGGTTCACCTTTGAACCGTCCAATCACAGTCCATTAAAAAAAATTATCAGCAGGTTCTTAGGGTCAGTAACACAGTGTCTTTTGTTTTCCCTTCACCTAAAAATTTTCAAAGTAAATATTGAATTTTGTATAATTTTGCTATTAAATACAAATTTTCAAAACTGTCTTATGCCTATTTCCACCCTTGAAAACATTTTTCTTAATAACTTTTCTGGTAGAAATATACTAATACCATCAGATCTAGGTACCACACTCAATTTTCAGAGGAAATTTTTGCAGTAATAAGAAAATTATTAACAATTTCATGGGGTGTCTTATACTTATTTCCACTACTGTATATATAATATGAATAGGAAATTTGCCACTTAGCTGATTGAGGTTATTTTCAGTATTTCAACTCTAGTTACACAGATCATCCAGTAATCACTTTGTCCACTCGCCAGGAGCAATCAGTAAATATATATAAAGGCTTAATACAATGATGAACCTTCCATAATATTTTATACGAAGTGAATGGAATAGGTTATTTGAAGTTTGGACAATATAGCAAAGAGAAGAAAGTTCAGTTTAAAATCTCCGGTGCTGGTATTGCGTAGTTATGGATCAAGTCCAATGGTGAGCCATCCGTAGTATTTTAACTGAGGTGTACTGGATAGGTTAATTGAAGCCTGGATGATATGCATGCAGCAACTTCCTGAGTCAGACTGAGGAAAGCCAGGACCATGGTGTAGCCAGAAAATCAGTGCTGTTATAAGCAGGTCCACTGACGCCGATCAACAAAGTGAAGTTGAGATAAAGATGCTGGAAGTAAGGACTAATGTGTAGCCAGAAGTTCAGGGATGTTGCAAGCATGTCCATTAATGCTGATCAACCAAGTGAGTTAGGTCGAGATAGTGATGTCGGAGTTAGGAACCAAATGAGTGCCGGAAGTAAGAAAAGATAGAAAAGCCCAACTAGCGTCCAGTTGGCAGATAAAAATAAATGGGAACATAGTACATAACCTGTCCAAGTGCACTAACCACAATAGCCAGGGGTCTGCGTTTCTCCTCCGAGAAAAGCTGCTGGGTTATATGGAAAGGGAGTGTAAACATTAACTATTCCTGCAAAGTACTAAAAATCTCAATTGAGATGTGCCACAAAATCAAAAAAAAAGTATAAAAATGGTCGCAAAGTGCATTATGACTAGAAAACTGAAAGAACCAAAAAGTCATCAGAAAACCAGGGTGTGTGGCAACGCAATGAAGAAACGGTCAAGGTCATGACATTTGCCCTTGGTCACGATACTCTTTGGCATGAAACTTTGAGTAGTGCAAATGGGGCAGGATAATATATATATATATAGATAGATAGATATCCACAGACAGACTGTTTAGCCGTATCACAGCTCCTCTGTGTGGCTAGACATGCGATTACTTCAAGCTGGGATTGAAACCCAACTGATTTGACATCAGTCAGATATCTTACCTCTTGGCCATCATCACACAGGGAAGGAAGGGAATTTTAACGCTTTTCTCCATATGAAAAAAAACCAGCAGCCTGGAGAACTCAATTCATACTTGAAGAGTAATGCTTAATAGCAGAAACCGCTGTGTTTTTTGTTTTGTTTTGGGTTTTTTTTTAAAAAAAAACCTCCCTAAAGAGCTCAACCATATTTTTGAGTATATATAAAATTTGAAATATGGTTTAAAACCACAAGCCCTTAAAACTGGAAATTTTACAGAGAAACATCGATGTCAGGATAAAATTGATATTTAAAGGTTAAGTCATCTTTTCATATAATATTATCATTAATGCTCTTATTGTTAATATTATTTTAATACTTTTTAATATTAAGCACTATATACAAAAATATCTGCTGTTTCTTAAATTTTAAATCTTACAAAGAAATACTTGTTAATGTTATTTATGTGAGACCTTGATGAATTGAAATCCTATAGGTTACCATGAATATCATTTTTGCTATATTTTGATTTTTTAGAAAAAAGCGTGTATGAATTACGTTTTTTACCAAATTCAATTAATTCTTAAATTCAGAGGTTTTTAATTTTGTTATTTTCAATTTTCGTCAATAATAAAATTTTCTGAAAAATCAGAAAAAAAAAGAAGAAAAAGATTGAATTTGCAATACAATGTACTGACATTTTTTTTTTTTACCCAAACTAATTTTTAGGAAGGAACAAATTTTTCTTTTACTCCGTTTTTTGTAATTCCTTGGTTCTATTTTCAAACAATCTTTTTTAATTGCAATTTCTTTAAAAATAGGAACTTTTATTGAATACAAAATATTGTCGAGCTTGAGAAAGAAATATCAAGTCCACCACCAACAACTTAATCCTGTTGTTTTTTTTTTTTTTTTTTTTTTAGAGATTCGCCCTGGAAAGAAAAGGTAAGTCACGCAAAAAAAAAAAAAGAAAAGCATAATGTCTTTGAAAGAAATTCGGTTTCTATTTATTTGAAAGATAATTGAATTAAAAAGAAAAATTAATGATTAATTTTTCTTTTTAATTCAAATTTACCATTTAATGGTAAATTTATATTGTAACACCCGAGCGCTAATTTCCATAAAGCATTGTAAACATAGAGGTAAAATCTAAATACAAAAAAAGAAAAACAAAAAATTAGAGCACTGAAAGTTTTCCTTAAAAATCACTTCTGTCCTTCTGTCATTTACTGCTGAACTATTTTCTTTCTGGAATTAGTACGCGTTTCCGTAAAGCGATTTTTTTTTTTTTTTTTTTTTTGTACTTAATTTAAGAATAAAGTTAACTCAAATATATGTAAACATCGACAAATAAAAGAATAACAAAAGAAAAAAAACCACCTAACCCTAATTTGAAAGTTAACTTTCTTCTTAAAAAACATTTAAAAAATGAAAGAATAAACCCCCCAAAAAAACACCTAACCCTAATTAGAAAGTTAACTTTCATCTTAAAAAAATAAAAAATAAAAGAATAACCAAACCCCCCCCCCACCTAACCCTAATTTGAAAGTTAACTAAAAGGAATTACTGTGAAGGGAGTAAATAGGCCCAAATTGTATACGTCCACCGACAGAATTCAGCACTTAATTACTTATCAATAAGCTGGTAATGGCTGACGAAAGACCAGGAAAAAGTCCGATTTTTTTTCGGGTCGTTAACATCCAAAAAAAGGTAGGTTTCTTTAATATCTAATTGTTGATTTGAGTTCAGCATATACATTTGCATGGAAATAAGACTATTTGGGAAAAATTTGAAGGGATATTAGCGCGGGGGTGTTAAAATGAAAATTTACCGCTAAATTTGGTCAAAAAATATTTTTAAAAATACGTCTTTAAAACATCAATTACTTGCCTTAGTTGATATTTGTGTCGACATTCTACAGAATTGCTTCCGTTTGTAAGTATGGTGGCCCCTAATAAAAAAAAATATTTCATTTTAACTTTAAATTTGCTAATTTTACTCAAATAACGTGTCACAAATATATTTTATTATTTTTGCAAGATTCTTAAAAGTTAAAACCGATATTTTTTGTTTTGTTGTTTACAAATTTCTTAAAAATTAAGAAAATAGCCGCTTTTAAGAATATTTTCTGAAATTGGCCAAAAAGTCGAGATTCCGGTCTATATAATTTCTATTTGAATTACACCAAAATAATAAATTTAATCATTTAGCTTTCAATTAAAGCTAAAATGAAATCTTCAGGAATGCTTTACCATTTTTAAAAATTCATTTTAATCCGTAGATATCAAAAATTCAGTGGAGGTACCTACTAGGTACCTCGATGAGATCGCTAAAAAAAGCATAGAAAGAATAAAAAGGGCCTTAAACTTGATGAAAATAATTTTTTATTGTCTAAATGTTTATGTTATTATTAAGAGGAAAGATCAAAGTATTTTGGGGGTATTTTTTTACATTTTTTAATCGTGCCTAGCATGTCTGAAATTTTTGTTCAAAACCTTTTTTTTTTTTTTGAGTTTACAAATAAATAGATAATCGATCATGTCAACCATTTCTTCCAGTTTGTAAACAAAAATGAAATTCTCCATTTAAAATTTTTTTTAAAAATCAATTATAATTTTCAAAATTTATTTTAAGAAAATTAGAAATTATAAAGTTTATTTCAAATATTTTGAAACAAATATTACTTAATTTCTGCACTGAAAAAAATGTAGTTTAAAAACAAGACAAAGCAGGTCTTGACAATGTATCAATTAACAAGTGACGAGTGATGATTTCATCATATATTGACAGCTTACATGAGGAAAAGTTATCGTACAGAAGTGATTTTTAAGGAAAACTTTCAGTGCTCTAATTTTTTTGTTTTTCTTTTTTGTATTTAGATTTTATCTTTATGTAATGCTTTATGGAAAATACATTATAAAAATAAATTAAAATACAACTGTTGAGAGTGAGATAAAATTTCATAAGAAAAGTATCTAATTTATAGGTACATTCTTATTACATTTTACTCTGTTATTTGTATTTCCATTCATTTTATTATTAATTTTGGTATTTCATTTATTGAAAAATGTCATAACTGAGATAATATAAAAATAAGTTCATATGAATTTCATAAGATAGGTACTTAATACTTGTTGGTAGCCTTCTCAGATGAAATTGGAAAATCAAATTAACTTCTCTATGTGAGTTTCGCATGAACAATTCACAAAAATAAAGGCCATAACTGTGGAACAATGCTTAAATAATGTGATATTTTACTGTTTTCATGCTGCTTCTGGTCTTCTGTACATTTGAATTACAACCGTTTTATGGACACAAAAGCCATGTAAAATTGGATTTTTAATATACTGGTGGTTCATTGATTGTAGTAAGCTTTATCTGTAAAGATATATCTACTTAATAATACCATTGACTAAACTGTACACAATTTTCACTAATTTTAAAATATTTAACAATTTTAATGTAAAAATAATTTAAGAAATAACAATTAATTTTAAAAATTCATTTTTCATTGAAAAAGTTTTTTGCTTTCAGACAATATTATCCATATTCATAAAAGCAACTAAAAGCATTTGAAATTAAATAATATCTTTGTTTATTGAGTTTTGTATGTTACAATTCTGAGCTTATTTTCAGGTAGAGGTGCTCTGATTAAAAAGAAAAACACAAACCTTGTGTTTTTAATTAATATAATCACTAAATTGTACTGTAATGAATTTCTAGAGTTTTCATAAAATTAGTTATGGGGGTGGTAATAAATATAAAAAAAATAGCTTTGCCATGAGTTTAAAAAAGGAAAACATATTTGTAATATTTTCCATCATTTGTGAATAGTTTCTGCAAGCTTCATTTAAATCCAACAATTATTCTTGCAAGATTTTCCAAATTAATGTCTGTCATACAAAAAACAAAACAAAAATGCGATAAAATTTTATATGTTATTTACTAGTTCCGCCTTAAAAAAAAAAAGAAGGAAAAATTTTTAAAAATAATTAAAAAATACTTTGTTCTTTCCTCATTATAATAACAAACATTTTGACAATAAAATTTTGTTTTACATCAAGCTTGGGGTCTTTTTCATCATGTTATTCTCTTTTTTAGCAATCTCATGGAGGATTGTAAGTTAAATTAATCTGATTTGAAATAAACATTACTTACTAATGGCATAAAAAGTAATATACAAGCATTTCTTAATGATGAGTCCTGTTTTTCTTTGATCTTTATTGACCTATTGATAAATTCTGAGGTGATGACAGCTAGTATGGATGACCAGAATTGACATAAATTTATGAAATCTAGGTGAACACATTTTTTTGGTTTTTACCTAGAAATTTTTTCAGATTAACATATTTTCAGCAATTATTTATTATTTTATTGAATTTTAGTTAGGTTTCAGGATGCTTTATGAAATTTGTGGTTTGTCTCTAGGATCTTAAGTTTACTAACTTAAACAAAAAATGAATTAATTGAAGTATTACCTAAACTAAAATAAATACATGAAATAAAAATCTTTAGTGAAACATTAATTAAAAAAAGTAAAACTTGCTTTGAAATTTTGAAGGGATAATTTGCAAAGATGTTAATCATGAAAAAGAACTGAATAAGGAAATTGAAAGAATTGCAAAGTGCCAGATGACTCTTAAATCACATGAGCTTTTAAAGGATTATATCATTTTTGGCTTACCATAGTTAGAAATACATTAAAAGATTTTTTTTAAATTAAGAAAAAAATATTTGGGCACAAATGACTGTTATAAGCTTTTTCAATTTTTGATTTATAAACATATTTTTCACTTAACAATATGACCAAACCACTGCCTTGAAAGCAATGCAGAATTTTTAATATCACAAATTATTTAATTTAAATTCCTAAAAAATGAAAACAATTCTTGTAAAAACTAATTATTCATTGAAAAACATTTTCTTCTTAAGACAATAGTGTCCTCATTTATGAAAGCAATTAAAATCTTTTCTAATTAATGTCAAAGTTTAATTGCAGATTTTTTGTGAAAGGGTTAACTGTTTTTTTTAAAAAAAATGATAGTTTACTTTCTCCAAGGAGTCTTGCTTTTAACCCATAAGAATTTACAAGTCAGTGTGTTTTTCACTGGAAAAAGCACAAAAAATAACTTTTATTATTATGTTGGCTGCTGATTTTTAACCAAAAATTTGAACATGCTAGAAAGGATTAAAAAGTTTCAAAAAATAATTAAAAAAAATACTTTGGTCTTCCCTCTTATTAATAACAAACATTTTGATGGCAAAACTTTACTTTTTATTGAGTTTGGGGCCTTTTTTCATCATGCTATGCTGTTTTTTTTTTTTTTCAAAGAAAAAGTGGAGGTACCTATATTTAAACCCATTATTTTTATGTTAATTTTCAGTTTTATATTTATTTTTCTTAATCATCAATTTTTTTTTTAAATAGAAGAATCATTACTTTCAAAGGGTTAATTCTTGAACACATTCTATCACATGAAATGTTGATTATAAATTATAAAAAATGCAAGACAACCTAAATACTATATTTTTGTTTCAAGGAATGAATTATTATTTTTTTTTTTTTGAAAATGATTATATTTAAATAGGTACCTCCACTTTTTCACTGAAAAAGCAGCATACCATGAAACAATTACCCACAGTCAAAAGAGTTTATATGAACAAAATTTTCCATAAGTGGGAGGGGGGCAACACTTGAAATACATGACCTTTTAATGATAATGTCATGTATGAAACACCATACTTAAGAAAAGAACATTTAGACACAGAAATTTTTTTTAAGTGTTTTAAAAATTTTTGGCATGATGAACTGTATTAAACTTTTCAATTTTTACTTAGTAAATATAGTCTTCATATAATAACTTAATAACACAACTTTGACAACATTTGGAAGAATTTTTAAAACATTTTTGAAGCTTAAAAAAATGCAAACAATTCTTGTAAAAATTCATTATACATCAGAAATATTTATTTCTTCAGTTTATAATGTCCTTAATATATATTATTTATGAAAGCAAAAGCTAGTTTTATTGCAGTTTTATTTTAAGATCTGTAGAAAATTTTAGGGAATCAGGTAAAAGTTGATGATTTACATTCTTCAAGAAGTCCTGCTTTTAACTAATAAAAAACATTTGGTTAACGATTTTCATTTCTAAAAATTCCATGAAATTAAGTTGGGCTTAACAGATGTAAAAGAAAAACATTTTTGTCTAGATTTTCTAAAAATAATAATTTAAAAAATAAATACATTCATGGGAATAAGTCCTGACAATCTGACAATTCATTGATTTTTTTTTTTGCAAGAATTTTCAAAGTAATATGCTATTTTACTGGAAAAGAGGCCATGGAAATCTCCATCACCGGCTCTGTTACACTGTTGATGCATAAGAAAAGAAGATTTTTATCCAAAATTTTGAACATGTTAGAAAGAAGTAAAACTTTAAAAAAGATGTAACAAATACTTTGGTCTTTCCGCTTCATAATAAACATTTTGATGATAAAACTTTTCTTATATCAAGTTTGGGCATTTTTATCATGCTATGCTGTTTTCTTTTTAGCAAAAACATGGAGGTACCTCAAATGGAGAGTTTGATTCATCAGCTGAAGAAGGCTGAAGCATACAATGGCAAAAACATCATTAATATGGCAATAAAGATGAGGACAGTCTGAACAATGTAAATAGTTACAATACCTCAGTCAGCAATATAGACTCATCCAGAAGAAGCTCAGTGCATATAACAGCTGAAACATCATAAATATAGACATATAATATCTACTATATCTACAGAAGTAATGTACTTTCTTCATTTCCCTATCAGCCAACTGTTTCAGTATTAATGACCCATAATTGAGTCATCCAAAAAGTCACTTAACCAAAAGAGGTGTAAGTTCAATATCTGACCACAGCAGAGAGAACAAAATTATTGGATAGTTGAGTTAGTAAAGGGAACTAACTGATATTGAGATATTCAAAAAGTAACTAAAAGGCATGGCATGTGGAATTAGAACAATCTATCCTCATGGATTAAATGGATTGGTTTGAAATTTCAATGTATCTCACGTGAAGAAGGCCAGAATGTACAACAGCCATAATGTTATCAATATGTCAATAAAGATGAGGACAAAAGTCTAGACAATGTAAATAGTGCAAATAACTACAATATCTCATTTCAGAAATTTCAACAGATAATATCTACTATATCAACACAAGTAATGTACTTTCTTCATTACCTACCAATCAATCAACGATATTGACATTAATGACCCGCAGTTGTTGAAATGCCAGTAAAACTAATCAATCTTCATTTGTCTTATTTTTCACTTCAGATTACTTTCTCACATTTCTCTGTCACTTTCAATATTTTCATATATTTTCCATGTTCTTCTGAATCACTGCTCTATTCTATTCATAAATAAATACATTTTTCTCATAATATAATTAAGTGGACAATAGCACATTATTGTAGAATTTATTTTGTTTTTACTGTGTTTTTCATTTGTTAACTATTAGTCTAATAACTAGAAAGTAATATTAGCATAAATCTTCTGCTTGACACTTCTGAAAATGATGTTTTGTTTTTTATTCAGCAGAAATGCCTGCAGCAGATAATCTTCCACCAGGTGATGCTAACTGTGGACTTGATCATGTTTTCAGTGACATTAGTCCAAGATGAGGTTTAAAAAAATCACAGAGATTTCATAAGATATAATGGGATGGTGAAGCAAAATGTTTGATCTTCACTGGTGGTAGTGGCTGCTGGATTATTGAATTAATAATTATATGTATGTCTCCTAATAAAGACTGCTTTCATATATTATTCACTGCCCCTATTAATATATCATGTATCCCTTTTGTCTTCATAGATGGTTTGGTTGTACAAAAAACTGGTTTTTATTGAGAATTTAAATAAAGGAAAAACATTTCCATGAAAACAGAAACAAAAGATATGTTACATTTTTCAAAAGCATGACAATGAACTTTACCTGACAAGAAATAATGTACTTTGAAATGTGTGGTTTCTTTTTCTACAAAACTCATTTAGTGTTATGCATGGATAAAAAAAGACTATATGTGACATCTGCTAAATTATTGTGAAGTCAGACATAACAGGCCAGATAGAAACACATATTACAAAGAAACCATATTCTTGAGAAGTTTGTGGATATACATATTCACGGAAGTCAGATTTTGGTCAATCATATGCATACACACATGGGGGAGAAACCATATTCTTGTGATGTTTGTGGATCTGCATTTTCACACAAAGCAACTTTAGTGATACATATGCGTACACACACTGGAGAGAAACCATATTCTTGTGATGTTTGTGGATCTGCATTTTCACAAAACTCATTTAGTGAGACATATACGTACTCACACTGGAGAGAAACCATGTTCTTGTGAAATCTGTGGATCTGCATTTTCACAGAAGGTAGATTTAATGAGACACATGCGTACACACACTGGAGAGAAACCATACACTTGTGATGTTTGTGGATCTGCATTTTCATGGAAGACAGATTTAGTCGATCATATGTGTACACACTCTGGAGAGAAACCATATTCTTGTGAAGTGTGTGGATCTGGATTTTCACAGAAGACAACTTTAGTGAAACATATGCATACACACACTGGAGAGAAACTATATTATTGTGAAGTTTGTGGATCTGAATTTTCACAGAACTCGCATTTAGTGAGACATATGCGTACACACACTGGAGAGAAACCATATTCTTATGATGTTTGTGGATCAGCATTTTCAAATAAGCGAGGTTTGGTCAATCATTTGCATACACACACTGGAGAGTAACCACATTCTTGTGAAGTTTGTGGATCTGCATTTTCAGACAAGATGAGTTTGGTGAGACATATGTACACATTGGTGAGAAAGCATATTCTTGTGAAGTTTATGGATCTGTATTTTTCACGCTGCTCACTTTTAGTTAGACATATGCATACACACACTGGAGAGAAACATTCTTGTGAAATTTGTGAATCTGCATTTTCATGCAAGTTAAGTTTAGTGAGACATATGCATACACACATTTATTACAATCTTTGTCAATTCTGTTTGTTGGGCAGTTCTGCCATTTATTTACATTTAACCATGACCACTCACTCTACAAATTTAATTTAATAATCAAAAGATTCTTTGATCTTTCCTCTTAATAATAACAAAGATTTTGACAATAAAACTTTGTTTTTATTACATTTAGGCCATTTTTTTACACCACAATCTGCTATTTTTTTGCTATAGAACATTAGGTTTGATAATGTTTCATAGTGATTGAGTGGATCAATTTTCTCATCAATTAAAATACCAATTGATGTAACTGATTAGTTTCAAACTAAAATGGATCTTAGTAACACTTAATACTCATTCTGTTTGCAATTAATCCAATTACTATTCCAGCAAATTCACAAAGCAACACTTTAATTCCCCAGCTTATTATCCAAAACTTAGAGAATTAAAACTTCATGCTTGACAGCATTCAGCCTTGCCTCCTATTCTCCTTCTTTCTTTGGGCAGTGGGAGAATGTATGGGTCGTATGAAATGTACAACATCGTTGCCTTACAAGACACTTTCTTTGTTCATGTTTTTATTTATTTGAAGCACCTGAACTCATTGAAATTTGTCTACCCTTTTTTAAACAATCTAAAAGAAAAAACCCAAAACTCTTTTAGAAATACATGAATGCATCTAAAAATGTACACACACAGGAGGGAAGCCATATTCTTATGAAGTTTGTGAATCTGCATTTTTAGTCAAGTAAATTGCCAGTAAGAATGTAAATTTTGTCTAAAAACAAGTTACTTTTCAAAATGAGTGAATTTTTGATGTTTGTCTCCAGAGCAATAAAAATGTATTCTCCACCTATTAGGATCTTGAATAAGTTCTTGCTGCTTTCTAACAAATGGCATTCCCAGAACTGCATGCATGTAATTTCAGATGTCAACATATCTATAAGAAAGTACTATAAGCAAAGCTTGAAATTCATTGTATGTCATTTCACCAAAGTGTAAATAACTCTGTTTTTCATAGCATTAAACATGTTGGATTTTATGCCAAAGAAAGTGTACTTGTGGGGAATTTTACTGCACTACTTTATTCAAAAGAAATTTGCAGCTGAAGCACACAGAATTCTTGTTGAGACTTACGCTGATCATGCTCTGTTGGAAATAACTTGCAGAGATTGGTTTAGATGCTTCAAAAATAAGGATTTTGATGTTAAAGATAAAGAATGCACTGGCACGCCAAAAACGTTTGAAGATGAAGAATTGGAAGCATTACTTCATAAAGACTCATGTCAGGCAGAAGCTGAACTTTCAGAATCATTAGTTGTTGATCGCACAACAGTTTCAAAACATTTGAAAGCATTATGAATGATTCAAAAGCAAGGAAATTGGGTGACATATGAATTGAAGCTGAGAGACGTCTTGTCACGTGTGAACAGCTCCTTCAACGGCAAAAAAGGGAAGTTTTTTTTTTAGCATCTTATTGTGACCAGCAATGAAAAGTTAATACACTATGCTAACCCTAAGCATAGAAGATTGTAGGGTAAGCCTGGCCATACATCAACATCTGTAGCAAGATTAATATCCATTGTTGGAAGCTTCTACTCTGCATTTGGTAGAATCAGCTGGGTGTAGTTTATTATAAGCTGCTTAAAATCACTGAAACCATCATGAGAAATCACTATTGACTACAATTGATGAGTTTGAGTCAAGCATTGAAGAAAAAATGACCACTATATGAGTAGAGGCATGACAGTGATTTTGCAACATGACACTGCTAGGCCACATGTTGCAAAATGGGTGAAAAACCTACTTGGAAACCCTTAAATTTGAAGCCCCAGCACATAATCACCAGATATTGCCCCGTCTGATTATCACTTGTTCCGATTGATGGCACATGACCTGGCTGAGCAGCACTTTCATTCTTATGAAGATGCAAAAAAAAAAAAAGATGTCGTTTCTCTGATGTGAAATTCAAATACTGTCTGAAAGATGTGAAAAGGTAGTGACTAGCAATAGACAATACTTTCAGTGACATGCTTCTTACTAATTTTTGTAAATAATTTTCATGAAAAATCAGCGAGAACTTATTCAAGGTCCTAATATATTCTTCTCTCTTCTACTTTGATGTTTATCACAACTTGTCAATTTCAGTAGAATCTCTAAAGCCAACTATATGGTTAAGGTACGTAGATGACACCTTCATACTCTGGCCACACCAGGAAGATGTTCAGGTTCTACTGGACCATGTGAACTCAATAAGACCTTTGATACAGTTCACAATGGAGAAAAATAGAGTAACAACACACTCCCATTCCTGGAAGTTCTAATATCTCGAACAGAGCATGGGTTTAAGAAATCTGTATACCGTAAACCGACATTCACCAGACAGTACCTCAATTTCAACTCCCACCATCCATACAGTGTAAAGAAAGGGATCATCCGTTGCTTACGACACCGAGCAAAAGTCATAAGTGGCGACTCAGAGACATTAGATAAAGAATTGGTCAGTATAAGTAGTACGCTACAACGTAACAACTACCCTCGGTACACGGCAACAGCCCCCCAAAACTGGGATAGGCGGGTACAAGAGGAGGAGGACAATAACACTTAGAAAACAGTCTGCCTGCCTTATGTGAGAGGGGGTTATCAGAGAAAATACAAAGATTCTGCGGTCCATATAACATCAGGACAACCTTCAAAAGCTTGACGACACTTCGCAGATATCTCTCCCAAGTAAGACCCTCCATAGAGGAGAACATGACTAAAGACTATCCCATGCAGCTGCGGAAAGGAATATGAAGGAGAGACAGGCCTCCCCCTCAAGGTAAGTAAGAGGGGAAGTAGAAAAATCAGGCGTGGCTGACCACATATGGCGAGAGAAGGGAGATCACCGCCCTCTGTGGGATCATGTTGAGATCATAGACAAGGAACACCATTGGAAAATTCGTGAACTTAAGGAATCAGTACATATGCTAGGCCACAAAAATCTCCTGAGCCAACCAAGCATAGAAATAAATACAATATGGGAACCAGTAATAAGGAGTGCCAGAGAAAAGCAATGATAACAACAAAGTTGCAATATGAGCTCTGGCAAAAACATAAAATGATAACAGCAAAATTGCAATATGAGCACTGGTAAAAATGGTTGCTGAAGATATTAGGTTTATAATACCCAGAAATTCATATCCAGATGTCCTCAAGGACACATGGCACAGTGGATAAAGGCGTTGGTTAGATCCAGTGACAGGACCCAAAGAGTGTGAGTTCAATACCCGGTTAAGGCAGTGGAGAAATCTGATAACTGACATCCAGAACGTGGAACTAGAACAGTCTACCCCAGTTCGACCTGAAGAAGGCCGGAGCGTACAACAGCCAAAACGTGATAAATATGGCAACAAAGATGAGGACAATAGTCCGAATAATGTACATAATACCTCATCTCAGAAATATAGACAGACTCTTAGAATTGTTTCTAACCAGAGAGAGAGTCTCCTTTTCCCTAAGTTAAATACTTTGGTTTTACAAACATTAGAAGAAATTGACTTTTCTTTCATTCCAGATGACACTATTGTGAAATTTTAGAATTACTGCAGTAGTTTTGTGATATTCAGATTGCATTGGATCATCACGCTTCAGATGAGATCCCATTTTTTTTCCTGAGCGAACAAGGTGAAAACTTATCAGAATCCCATTGAAGGAAAAGATAAAACCCCATTGCTGTTTAACAGACTATTGTGCCAGCATTTTCTGCTATTTCTATCACTGAATCCCTTCCAGAGCCTGCTCAGTCCTCTGAGAGTAACTCAACACAACCTGTACCTACATTTGTTTCTTTTTTGACTGAGCCTGAGGATTCAACTGAGCAAGAGTTATAATCCTCTTTAACTTCTGCCAAGTGAAAAAAAACTTTTCTTGAGTAGTTGCTCACAATCTACAAAACGCTACACTTTTCAAATGAAAACATACTGTGACATTTGTGCTAAATATAACAAAATGAGCATGTCTCTGCATAAAGCAACTTTTGACACATCACCCTCACTCACCATTAGATTGAGGTGGGTGATTAATTCCAATCTGTATTGGAATTATTGAAAAATATCCCCCCTCAGTTTATAAGCAGAAGCACACAAATGCATACAGGGATTTTTTCCTAGCCAATAAATTAGGCTCAGTTCTCAGTTTCATTTGACTCTTTGTCTTGCATATATTGTTCGCTTGCTTTATATAATTTTTTTTCTTGTTCTTGTTTATTACAATCTTTGTCAATTCTGTTTGTTGGGCAGTTCTGCCATTTATTTACATTTAACTATGGCCACTCATTCTACAAATATAATTTAATAATCAAAAGATCCTTTGCTCTTTCCTCTTAATAATAACAAAGATTTTGACAATAGAACTTTGTATTTTTTTAAACTGTTTTCTTTTCTTGTTTATTACAATCTTTGTCAATTCTGTTTGTTGGGCAGATAAATATCATGATCAGAATTAATAAAGTCTGCAATGAAAAACGGTAAAAAAGATGAAACAGCAACAATGATGCAAGCAAGCAAACAATATATTTAAAGAAAATCAAAATTAGTAAGAAGAAAAAAGAACTCACAATCTAGGACTTGGTGTCTGTAAAGAAAAGCAAGGTCAACCAAGCAAACACAGTATGTCTGGTAGTTAAGGCAGATCTGGACGGAGTAATGTCAAAGCGCAAGCCGTCCCATTTTATTGGCTAAGAAAAATATCCCAGCGTGCATTCTGTGTCTTTCTGACTATAAGAGGGGGAAGGGGAAAATTTTTGCAATCATTCCCATCTTGGGAAATAAATAATAGATATACAATGTGGAATATATGGCATTAGCAACCACCCTACAATAAGCAAAATTGCTTATCCAATTATTAAATACCATGATTAATTCAAATGTCACTGTCTATGTGATAGTCAAGGTACAATAATTCTATTTACAACCACATCTACCATTAACATTCAAAACAACAAGAGTTAAGGAGTGAAATGAAAAATATGAAAAAGCCAAGTTACCAACAACGCTGTTAGTTATACAAATAACACACAACTGAATTAACTGTATGTTCTTCTGAATACAACATTCTATTTCAATACAGAACATTGAACATTCTATTCAGGAAACTTCCTTAATTACATTTATTCTTATTCAAGCTAACAGATAAAAAGAAACTACTTTTTTCACCTTAATATTCACACATTACAAAAATTGTTTTTATTTGTTGATTTTAATATATATTTTATCGTTGAAACACAAATCGGTTTTCCATTGTTTTTCCTTGTTTCAAAAATGTATAAATGTTAAATGCTCTTCAACACGAAGCCACATTAATCTTTTCAACACAAACAGCATTTACAAACGTATATACACTAAATTTTTATTTTATTTTTTTAAAAATATATTCAGGTACAAAGAACTGTTATGAGCTTTTCAATTTTTGATTCGTAAATGTACTTTTCACTTAACAATATCACCAAACTGCTGCCTTGAAGCAATGCAGATTTTTGAATGATTTTCGTTTTTACCCCTGTAATTTCCACATTTTTTTTTTTTTATAATTCTCATTTCTACCCCCTTTAATTTTTGCTCCTTTTTCTTCTAGTTTTCCTTTTTAATTGTGATTTTCTTTAATTTCTTCGTGTTCTTTATTCTGTGTTTCGCTTTAATTAATTTAATTGTTTCCTTTTTTTTCGTTGTATTGTCCAATTTATTTTCTTTTGTTAATTGGTTCGACTCGCTTAGGGTCGGCCATTTTGAATTTTTGTATCTAGCTTCGTCTGTTTTCGTTACGTATTTTTTTGTTTACTGACGTCGGCCATTTTTGATTTTTGTAACTAGCTCTGTGTTATTGTTTCGTAATTTTTTGTTGACGTCGGCCATTTTCAATTTTTTTTTACCTTCGGCTTTTGTCGAAGTTTTCTGTTTTTTATTGTCTAACGTTTTATTTTATTGTTTATTTTCTTTTACGTGTTTTTCTTTTATTGTTTCGCCTTTAGGCGATATTTGTTCTTTATTGTTTTTGTTATACGTATAAGTGATCTGTGTTTTTTTCGTCATGTAATCTTTTTGTGTGCTTAATTATTATTTTCCTTTTTTTTCCATAAATTTGTTTAACTATTCCCCCCACACCTTTTTCTCCCCTCCCCTTCACTGTTTTAAAAAATGGATAAGAAGGAAAAGAAAGTTCCTTCGTTTTCAATTTTGAAAAAGAAGCCTAAAATTGCTACTTTTAGACGCACGGTGAGGAAACACCTTTTCAACCCTAAAAAAGATCCCCCGGACAAAGACAATAAGGATGAATATCCTGATCTGCCCACAGTGCCAACAAATGAGGAGATTGTGGATGCACTGAAAAAAGCCTCCAAAATTAATGAGGCGGAAAAACTAAGAAGAGTAACCAAGTAAAAGACAACTCAACTGCTAATGCAGAGGCCGGGGAATCGCCCTCTTGTTGGAAGTCCCCTCCTAAATGCATAATCGACATTGCGGAGTTCTTGGGTCGTGCCAAGGGTTACGCACACCTTGTGGTGAAAGGTGGGCTCTTGCAGGATCCAATAGAACTGAAGAAAGTCGAGAAAAGAATAGTGTCAGTTTTTGTCGTCGACAAGCGATCTCGCAAAATTTGTCGTTCGACTAAAGACACAGTGTTTAAATCACTGGAGTCCCTGGTGTTTAAGCCCCTCCGAATTGTTATGGGCAAGGGATTTTTTATGTGGGACGTGCTGCTGCTCACTGCCGATGATTGTATAAGAGCAACAACGCGGGATCTGATTACGAAGGATATTATCCTTCGTAGATAGTACGAGGGCCGGCGTAGGAACACAGTAGCATTCTTGTCCCAGTACGGCGAGATTCTGGGTGCTTCTTGTGATAGCCTGACCGGGGGATGGAGCTTTGAGATGATGCTCGATCATAAAGCCTTCGGTTCTATCCCCAACTGTCTTGACGTCGGTGACCTGAAGCTGCCGGTCATCGTGACCGGCCGTAAACCAGTTTGCTAGAAGTGTGGAGTGACTGGTCACCTCTCCTCTTCCTGCCCAGAGAAGAAGGCCTCTGGATCTCAGGTTCCAATCGACCAAACTCTGACCGAGTCTTCTAAAACCGCCACGCCTGTAATGGGTACGCCGGCCACCAGGACTGGAGCGGTTGTACCACCGGTTGGGTCCTCATCAAAACCCCCATTCCCCGAAGAGCCTTCTTCCACTGTAAGTGTGGTTGAGGAGAAGGAAAAGGGGGAATGGCAGGTAGTCGGTAGGGCCAGAGGGAAGCGTCAGACAGCGGGGCCTCAGTCCCCTGGAGCCTCGGGGACTAAAGACACAAACAGACCCACTCCCTCTGGCAACGGTAAGGGCGATGCCCCGGTCTCTATTCTGTCCATTGAAGAAAAAAAAAGAAATATGACCCGGGATATAGTAAAATGGAAAAGATTAAGGATTTAAAAAATAAACTCGTGCATCAAAGGAACGGAAAAGAACCTCTTTCCAAGATTTCTCCCACCTTGCAGTCTTCACAGCCCTCTACATCCAGTCCACCAAAGTCCCCCTCTCCAAAGAAATCCACTCCCTCCACATCCTCCGACCCATCACCTTCTCCCCGTCCCTCAACCTCTCTTCGTAGAGCGAAGCCACCACTTGCTTCCCCTTCCACTTCTGCCCAGTCCCAAATTCCTCTCAGTAGAGACCCCAGCCCTTTTAGACAACCCTTTACCCCCCGCAACACTCCTAGTCCTTCTCCTACTAAATCGCTTGTAATGCCTCCTCCGTCTAAAAGACTGAGAAGTCCTACCCAAGAGTCCATCGATAAAAGGAAAAAACCTAAACCTATTTATAATTTAGGTACAGACGTTTGTAAAATTTCACCTTCACAAGCAGAGAAGGCGAAAGATTATGGAAATCGGATTACCAACTTGAAGTATCTGCTTTCTATAAAACAGTTCGGTGATAAAGAGATAGACTACCCAAAGAATTTTCCAAACGCGCAAAGGGTCTTGGCTGTAATAAGATCTGAGACTGGGGTGAGACAGATTTGGGCCATGTTGGACGAGGCAATGACTTCGTTCAACATGACCCCTCCCATTGCGATTACAGAAAATGAGAAATTGAAAAAAATGAAGTAATTTTGTGCAGGGAGGGTCCCGGTTTTCGTTCACCCCTCCCTTTATAGAGCACTAAAATTAACTTTCCCCTGGGATATCGGCGGAATCTCCCAAGACGGTACCATCAAAACTAGAATGGGTCATGGGTCTATGGGAGAGGCTGTCGGTATCCTTACCGCGGTCATGTTTAATTCAGGTAAACAACCCTAATCGGACTCCTCGGTGGCTCTCTGGTTAGCTACTCTAAATGTGCGGGGCCTGAGGTCCGAGTCTCGCAGGGCGAGGCTCTCTCGTGACCTTCAGTGTGTGAATGTTTTTTGGGTGCAAGAGACCCGATTTTCTTCTCATGACCGTGAGGATATACTAGGGGGTTCGCCCTTTATTCAGCATGTTTTGATGGTCGTTCGAGGGATGTCTCTTGGCTAGTGAGCAGGTCTTTGAAGGCTGCATGTACCCTTGTCTTCGCAGATCCGGCGGGCAGGCTTTGTGTGCTGGATGCTACCATAAAGGATAAGGCTTTATGTCTCATTGGGGGTTATGCGCCCAATAACCATGCTGAGCGGCCTGCTTTGTTTCGGGTAGTTTTAGTTCTCGTCGGGTAGTTTTAGCGGGGGGTTGGAATGCCGTCCTTGACCCCGATATAGATCGTATAGGGCAAAGAACGGGTACTAACAATCCTGATGTGAAGGCATTTCGGGACTTTATCGGCGGGTTTGATCTTGTCGATAAGTTTCGGAATGAGCACCCTCGGGAGGTAGCATGGACTTGGACAAATAGTGGCAACTCGGTGCCTCGGGCGCTTGCGAGCTACCTGGACCAAGTCTTAGTTAAGAGAGTCGACGTAGGGCTCTTAGGGTGTCCAAGTTTCCACTATATAGTTTATACGGATCATAGGCTTGTCCGGGTCCGTGTAAACTTAGATAAGCCTAAGGTTAGAATGGCTGGTTACTGGAAATTTAACTGTTCATTATTTGGTGAGCAGGATTTCCGGGACCAGCTGCTGCTAATGATTCAGAATTGACGGGAGCGGTTGTGGGAAACACATGGTGGGACAAATTAAAATCCAAAATTAGAACGTTTGCTGCCGATTTTAGTCGTCGACTCAATCTAGATAGATTAGCGGCGCAAACGGCTTTAGAAGAAAAGGTTGATCGGGCCGTGAAATCCCGTGTTAGTGGGGATATAGCCTTAGCTAAGGCAGAGTTGTCCTTCTTGCTTATCAAGAAGGATCAAGCTCTGGTAGTTAGGGCTAGGCTAAAAAGAATGTCTTCTGAGGCGACGAACATGGCCGCTGAACTGCGTGCAGAGGAGATTCGGAACGCGCCAAGGCGACATATAACGTGCGTCACATTGCCGGATAAGCGGACCGTCACTACAAACGTGGGCATATGCGAGGCCTTTCGGGATTACTTTCAGGATCTTTTCACCACAAAGCCCGGTCTGAGCTCTGCTCAGTTCGATGCCTATTTGACTGACTTTCCCTGCCTCGAGGCAGCTGAAGCGGCTAGGTGCGAGGGTCCCATTACTAAGTCGGAAATCTGGGAAGCGCTGAAGCAGGTTGGCCTGGATAAATCTCCGGGACTGGATGGTCTTCCCTACGAAGTTTACTTGAGGCAGTCGCCCGTTTTTGTTCCTTTGCTGGAACTGATTTTCAATCACTGGATGAAGCAGGGGTCTATACCTCAACGCTTCACCAAGGGTGTGATCAAGTTGCTGCGTAAGGACAAGAACGGTGGGGATGGGTTAGGGAACTTTCGCCCTTTAACGATGTTAAATACTGACTTAAAGATTTTGGCGAAGATCTTAGCCAACCGTTTGCAGCTTGTCCTGTCTCGTCTGATTGGCTCCGAACAGACTTGTGCTGTGAAGGGCAGGACTATTCAGGATAACCTTCATATGGTACGCTTGATCTTAGAACAAGTCGACAGTGAAGCCGCGCTGATTAATTTAGATTAATTTAGATCAGTCGAAGGCCTTCAATAGGGTTGACCATCGCTTTCTGGAGGCTGTACTTTCGGCAGCCTGTTTCGGAGCCGACTTTCGCTTCTGGATCAGACTTTTGTATGCGACCCCCGGTGCGCTAGTGGAAGTGAATGGGGTAAGATCGAAGCCTTTCGTATTGTCTCGTTCCATTCGTCAAGGTTGTCCGCTCTCGTCCTTGCTTTACGTTCTTGCGTTGGAACCATTCCTTCGCAAGTTAAAGGCGAATCCGGTCCTGCGCGGAATTACCCTGCCTGGGGCTACCACCTCAGCCAGGTATTCTGCCTATGCTGATGACGTTTCGGTTCTTGTGTCGAGCAGATCCGAGATTGACGAAGTCAGCAAAGAGATCAGTGGGTATGACATGGTGACAGGGGCCAAGATCAACCGCGATAAGTCTGTTGGCTTGCGGTTGGGTGCGTGGAAGAGAGTTTCTCTTCCCGGACCTTTCCTCTGGACGGATAGGCCGATCAAGATACTCGGCGTCTGGTTCGGTCCTGATCTCCAGTTGGAAATGAATTGGTCGGAGGTACAAGGGAAGGCCGAAATCGCGGTTAATCTGTGGTCTCGGAGGGGCCTGTCCCTGAAGGGAAGGGCGGAAGTATGTGTTTCTCACATATATCCGATTCTCCTGTACCGACTCTCTGTACTTCCACTCCCGTATGCCAAACTAATATTATTAGTTCGGACCTTGTTCTCTTTCTTGTGGAGAGACAAGGCCCCTATGGTATGTCGCGAGATCTGTTGCCTTCATCCCTCTGAGGGCGGTCTGGGTATGCCTAGCATTGAGATTCGTCAACATATGCTTTGCATTACCTTTCTAGACCGAATGTGTCGCGGTTTGGATGAGGTGGTCACTTTCTGGAAAGAAGACGTCCGAAAACATTTCCCATCCCTGAGAAGTGTGCACTTGTGTGAGGAGGAGGCCGGCCGTACACCCCGAGCCGAGTGCTCCTTCTACCGCGAATGTCGTCGTGCTTTGAAACTCCTCTTACGGACGTCGGATGGACTCTCCGACGCCCAGGCGTTGTCTCACAAGGCATTGTATCAAGTGTTAGTTAGGGGGGCCGTACAAGATGATCTAATTGGCGAGCTCGGTCTTACGAAGCAGGAGGCTCGCTCAATATGGCATTGGGCGCCTGGGTTGAAATGTCTCAATAACGATGAGGCATCACTCACCTGGCTGGTGATTCGTGAAGCCCTCTGGGTCGGCAAGAGACTTTGTTCAGCAGGCTTGGAGAAATATCCAAACTGTCGTCGCTGTACGGGGGAAGTCGAGACCATTGGTCACGCCTTCTTTCAGTGCAGGGCGGTAGTGCTGTTGTGCAAGTTTGTTGAAGGCCTCATGGTTCGCATGCTGCAGGGAATGTTTTTTGTCCTGGAAGCCAGTTCTGTTTGTAGCAATGTGGTGCCGCAGATGACGAAGGCTGAACACTATGTGTTCTGTTGCTTGCTAGGGGTCATGAGAGTCGTGATTTGGACGACGCGTCAGAAGGGATTCTTTGAGGGCGAGAAGTTCACTTCTTCCCAACTGATCTTGTTCTTTAAGCATCAGCTTAAAGTCAAGAGTAGGACGGAAAGGCGGCGGCTCACCCCATCAGAAAACCGTCAACATAATTTTGATTGAAACGTAAAAAATCTAAAAAGTCTTTTGAATTTCATAACTTTTCCTTAAAATTAATGAGGTAAATAATTTATTCACTTAAATCTAAATAATTTCACTTCCTTCCATCCGTAGAAAGAATTATCCTCCCATAAGTTATCTAAATGTCATGAAAATGTCCTTCGTCATCTGTCAAATGATGCGAAAGGTCATGACCTGCTTTGTTTTATTTTCAAATTACATTTTTTCAGCGCAGAAGCTAAGCTAAGCTTGGTTCAAAATATTAGGTTGGTTGAAAAATAATGACGTAATAATGTCGTTTTTTAACGTCATAAAACGATATTATTACGTCATTATTTTTGCACCAACCTAATATTTTAAATAAACATAATTTCTGATTCTATTAAAATAAGTTTTGAAAAAATGATAATTGATTTTTAAAAGAATGTCAATGTCAAATTTTCATCTTTTTTTATAAAATGGAAAAAAATGATTGAAAATGTTTTTTTTTTTTTTTTTACCAAAAAAAACCAAAAACATTTCTAACGGAAATTTCGGGCGTTCTAGGCAAAATTAAAAAATGTGAAAAGATACTTTTATCTTTCCTCTTTAATGATAATATGAACATTAGATGATAAAATTTTGTTTTCATCAAGTTCGGCGTCTTTTTGTTTACATTTCGTAGAGGTACCTAATTTAAAGTCGACATTTACAATCCTGATGAAATGTCCAATTCAATGTCAAAATTACCTTCTGTGCTAATACCCAGCATGGAAATTGTCCATATCTGAGAAAATATCTACAGGTCATATATATCCTTACAACTCTCTGCATTTGAATTTCAATAGGCTAACCTTCCCAGAACCGGCGACAAAAGTCCAGCCCAAAGTTCATTTGTTGTTGTTTACTAAATCTCACAAGGGCAACTGCAAAGCGGAGTACAGCCTGTTCCAACTTTTGAGCACTTGTATCGTCCTCCACCACATTTTATCTTACATCTGCACTTTGTCAATTCACGACAGCTTTTAGAAATTGGTTCCAAGGAAGTCCAGGCAACTTTCCATTTGTTACCGTCTTTCAACCATCTCCACTTGGAAGGACACGGAAGCTCTGGATCACGAACGACGGACTGGTCCCAGATATGTCCTACTTGGAAGGCAGAATGTTTGGCATGTTCCTTTAGTGCTCCTTGTGTTGGCGGGATTAATTCGTATGACCTCTGCTTCCTGGCAAAAAAGATCTAACCTTGTTTCATCTACTGTAGTAGCAGCACTTGACCAGTCGTACATCAGAACAACAAATCTCTCTAGAACTTGTAGATCAGACTCATTAATTTCAGGAGGACAGTGACTGAGTTTCGCAAATGTAGCCGAGGCATCGTTGTAAACATTCCATGTCTGCCATGCTTTTTTCCCTTTGCCATTGAATCCAGACCCCACATCACATCCGGAAAACGCATGGAAGAATAGTATCCCTTCGGTTTTTTCCGGTCCCAAAGAAGATGCAAGGTCGTGTATTGGGATCCATCAAGTGTGCTCCCCCTTGCCATAGGCGATCCACATTTTCTCCATGCCCCTTGCAGTGAAAGAAGACATCAGGCTGAAGCCTATGACTACAATGTCCGTGTCATTATCTTCAATCATGAGAGACTTGTGTCCATCCTTAGCCGCATCCCAGGCATGCAAAAATATCCGGGTATCTGCCTCTTCATGTGTTCAAGGAGCCAATTCGGTTATCTTAGTATCAGGATGGCTGGAACTTGGTAGGACATATTCCTCTCATGTTACAATTACTTCATTCGTTGTAGTCATTTTACCCACTTCGTCAGCAAGGAAATTCAACAGCTCTGTTTTGTTGGTGCTGTCCCTTAGAAAGCTCTTCCAATTAGTCGATGTTTTGCTCTTTGCCGTTACTCTCCTCCTGATAGCTTTCCCGCATTTTGATCGTGCTTCAGACTTCAGACTAGACTCGTGATAGACATCAAAAATGATATCTGTCCTCTTGTAATTGCCACTGTAGTATTGCACCTTAGGAAGAATATCCTGTCTGGCATATTCTTCAAACATCTTCTTCAACATACTGTTTTATGACAGTTTCACCAAGCTTGCCGGATATCTCTAATACCCTGTCATACGATATGCTTAGTCCATGCTCATGGAATTTGTCAACCAACTCTCTTTTTCCTGTCTTGGCATACACCTTCAACTCAACATAGACAGCAAAAGGGGTCTCATGGTCTTTAGAATGTTTTAGGTTGTCAATCCTTCTCTACATTTTGAATAGCGGTTGAACTGTAAAAGCTGAGCAATTCCGTATTCCGTGCGTCAGATGTGATTTTATATCAACACCATGTCCAATGCTGCACACGAATTGAAGAAGTGCAGGTGGGATAGCTTCCTCACCAAAGCCATCTTTGACCTCGCTGATGAATTTTGTCTTGTGCTGGAGCATTTCTTTTCTCGGGATATCTGCTGCCTTAGATAGATGGAGAGCATTGCTATACTGGCTAGCTTCATGGAGCACTGGTCCTATGTCCGCTTTGAAGGCAAGGAGTACATCACGTCCCTTCTTATGGCCTTCAAGTTCTGGAATCTGAGCAAGTAGCTGTTCCTTCAACCTGGTAGAGTGGACATTCGGGGAATCAACCTGAAGCTGTTCCAAGCAAAGCTTGTAGAGTGAGGCTAGGTCAGCAAGCCAAAATACAACCAGTGCTGCTTCCATGTTGGTGACTTTGCTATCCATGATGTAGATAACTAGTTCTGAAAAGGCCACTTGGTATAAATCCTTTCCTGGATCACTACTCTCTGCTTTCTCTATGGAATTGAGGTACACTCTTTCAGCATTGTACAACTTTTGGAGGTATCGAAGGTGGTACTTAACCTCCAGGGCAACAACGTCTCTGCCACTTAACTTTGCAAGGAGCTTTCCATCGTTCAGAGTTGTGGCACATTTATTGAGGTGTTCATTTAATCTCTCTGTCATCCCCTCTTGCAGATTCTAAATAACATCTTCTTCACAGAAGAAGCTTTCTACTTTTGGAATGTCTGCAGATTATCGTCTGCAGACATGCAGATCTGCAATGAACACTCCTGCCAAATTTCCAATTTATATCACAATTTTCGAGGTTCATCTGTTGCTCCGGAGGTACTCGGGACTGCTCTTCTTTGTTGTGCTCTTTCAAACTTGGTGTTGTTGAACAGCAATCAGCAACTCTGATGATATTTAGCTCCATTTCGAACCAGAGTGGTTTCTATACCTTCAACTTCATCAAGCCTTGAAGGGTCAAATGCTATCGGCATATCATTGATGGCATAAAACAATGGTACATTTCTTGCAATATTACTGTAGCCAGCATAATCTTGCTTCCTCTGGAATGAACTAAGAGGTGAAATGAGGGTTTCTTTGCTTTTTTCCTGCTGACAAAGGCAGCATTTGCTCCAATCAGTTTTCAATGTGGAATCTTTACGCATCATTTGACGGGAACGGCCGAGGGTTTATCCTTTTACCACCGTTCGCTCACTTTGATGTATGGGATACAACTAGGTTCATGCAACTGCCCTACAATTAGCCCGATCGTTCATCCAATGCCATTTGAATCCTGTGTAATCTGTACACCATCCAGATAACTTCAAAAGCCCCTGTTATCTTTGGCTTGGCTCTCCCACGTTGGCACAACCTGTCCATTCAGGTACGTCTATCTAATATATTAGGGGCTTACTAGATAGAATTTGGGATACTAAACTCCATGTTTAGCTGACATTGAACCCCATGCCGAGTTCCACAGCAGTGTCTGTCACCAGTGTGCCCTGGTAGTGAGCGACATACCCTCTCTTCATATCTCCTCACATTTCAATTTGAATGTTGTCTCCTGGATGAACTGTCACTACTCGACATTATCAATTAACTGCCCTACTCTGCCTCCTCGATGAACTGCCACTATGAGGCACTGGCCGCCATGTTGAGTTTTCACAATGCCAGAACTTTGAAAACAGATCTGCAAGGAACACTCCTGCCAAATTTCAAATTTATATCACAATTTGTAATATGGTTTTTGAGTAGAACCATGAAACAGAGGCCCGTTTAGCAGCCATCTTGAAAAAAGGCTGCCATATTGAAGTTTTTTTGTGGCTACCACTTTCACTTGAATAACCTACCTACAAGGAACACTCCTGCCAAATTTCATGTTTATATCACAATTTGCACTGATTTTTGAGCAAAATGCATGAAACAGAGGCCTGTTTGGCAGCCATCTTGAAATATGGCAGCCATATTGGATTTTTTCATGGCTAGCACTTTTTTCTGAAAAAAAGTGACCTATCAGGGACAATTATACCAAATTTCATGCTTATCTCACAATTTGCACAATGGTTTGCATAATCTGTTCCACTAAATTTATATCTGTTTATCTGTCGATCTATTAAGAGAAATGGAAAAAAAAACTCCTTCTCTCTCTCTCTCTTATAACGCTTCTCTCTTATTGTTTATTTCTCCCCTTCCCTACTTTCTCTCACTTGTTATCTCATGAAACCTGTCTATCGGACGGTCTATTTAACAGAAAAAATATCCTTTTTCTCCCTCATACAACTTTTTCTTTCCTATTCCTCCCCTTCACTTACTCCTTCCCTACTTTCCCTCCCTTGTAAACGCCCTTCAGCCCAGGTAGGGTGTGGTTATTCTCGCCCAATGAAATGCCATCTGCTCCTATGATGTCACAGCCTCTCAACTCAAGTCAGAATTTTCCCATCGATTTCCAAATAATCAAACTTTACGAAATAGTTTCATGAAAACATCGAGAAATTCTGGTTTTTACTGGATTTTTCTTCTTTTTTTTTTTTTTTAACTTAATTCATATTGAGAGAAAAACGTTTTATTATTACCTCTTACCTCCTCCATCTTATATTGGTCTATCTATCCTCTTTCTTATATTGGTCTATCTATCCATCTATCTGTTTATTTAAAGAAGGAAAAATGTCCCCTCTCTTTCATACCTTTCCTTCTCTCTCTTTATACTTCATTCTTCCCCTTTACTACTTTCCCTCCCTTGTTATCTCATGAAACCTATCTGTCTATATCAGACCTCTCTCTCTCTTTATATGGATATGAGTTTGCTGATTGGAAATATGAAATTTAATCATTTAGCTTGGGATTAAGTCTAAAATAAGTTTCCAGAAAGATTCTTCATTTTAAACCTTAGGAAAAATTTTGAGTTAAAAGTCAAATCATGGAGGGATAGATTTTGCGCTGTATCGATCTTAGTATAAAAGAGGTGGGAAAAGGTCAATCATTTTCGTTTTTTATTATTGGACCACTTTATTTAGTGCTTAATTTTCTTCTATTAACCTTGTGCCATACTTAGCAAGGGGTAATAAAAAATGTCTTCATCTTGTACGTGTCGTTTTCAAAGAAATTTAAAAAATAATCGGAAATATTAACATTTAAAAAATATTACAATTGATGACAAGAGAAGGTGACTGTGAAAGTGGGAAATTGGAGCCCCCCCACTCTCCCTTTCTCTCTCTGTTTCTTTTACCCTTTCTTTCCATCCCTTTCTCGCATTGCACTTCTCCTTCCCTTCCTTCATTGATAACCACTCACTCTGCCCCCACCTCTTCTTTTCTCTTTCATTCATTTGTGATTATTCTCATCTCATCTATCAATCTGTTTATTGAAGAGAAAAGGAAAAAAAATCCCCGTCTCTCTCTCTCCTTCCCTCTTTATACACACTTCTATTCTCTCACTTTAGTCCTCATTCCTCCTCTTCACTGTCTTCCTTCTCTCTATATCTCTCCCTCTTCCTCATTTTGGAAGAAAATGCTTTTCTTTTTGGAAATCGATTCGATTTTTTTTTTCCCTGTAAAATCTCAATTTCAGGTCATTTTACGTCCAGTTTTATAAATGGACTTTTTTTTTGTCTTTTTCTGATTTCTTTTCTTTCTTTTCAGATTTTATTTTTATCTTCGGAAGAAATTTTCCAAATGGCGTCCAATGTAAGTGAAGAAGAGACATTCCAATGCTCGAAATGCGACCAATTTGGCATCGAAGACATTGCCATGTCTTCATTCTTTCTCTGCCAATCGTTTGCTCCACCCGAGAAAATCCATTGGGTCGTGACATTTTCAAATTTTTCAGTGATTCTAGGGAGTCGTGACACACGACTCCCTAGAATCACTGAAAAAAGAAATGATCGATTAGACAGTAGAGACATCCGAGCATTTGCAGGTAGAAAGAGAATGCCGCCTGAAAGGATCGAACCTGCCGCGGATTATTTCATTAATTGTCACCGGCAACAAAGACAATCATGTCTTTGTTTGCGATTAGGATGGAGATTCGATCCAAGAATTCGATGAGTCAGGGGAATCGGTCGACCAATGTTGTTTAATGGATGGAGGAGATGGATTCCGCCCAGCAGGCATATGTCACCTCCCCGAAGGCATTTATCTCTTTTCAGAAAACATTTTGGTCTTTTGTTGTCCTTGCGGGTCGGGGGCGGGGGGTATCCAGGTGAGGAAGACTTTTCTTTTTGGCGCGAAAAAAAATGTCCACCATTTTTAGAAACCCAAACAATAATTGACACGAAAAAGATTTTGACAAAAAAATTTTCGCTTGTTATCGAAATTTGGAAGAAATTGTTTGTTTTGATGAAAATGGTAAAGAAATAAAAACAATCCACATTGGGGTGTTGCCGGGCTCGACTCTATCCTGACCCCCTCCTTTGTGCCGATCCCACAACTGGGAATTTGTTTGGGACAAAAAACAAAGAATGTTGGAAATCTTTGTCTTTAATGAAAATGGAAAAATTCTTCAAAAGTTGGAAATGGAAGAAGTAATTTGTGATTTTTGTGCAAATAAATTTGGATTTTTTTATTTTTCGACTGATGAAGGAATTTTTTCTCTTTTGAAGAAAAAAAATTGTATAAATTTCCGAAAAAATTGGATGATTTTCCGACGATTTTTGTTTCTCCTTTATTTTGAAAATAAAAAATCATTTCTCTTTTCAAAGTTTGCGCATTAATTATCATTGCGTTTCTATCATTTTTTTATTTTGTAGATAATCATGCTCTTTACAAAGTTTACTATAAAAAAAAAAACAAAAAAAACAACAAAAAAAAAAAACACTTGTCATCGCTTTACGGCATAACTTAAATGCGGAATAATTTTAGATGAGTAAGTTCAGTTAAGAGCAGTAAAAAGGCTCTTAATTAAACCTCCGCACGCAAAATGTTTCGCACTGAATGTTAATTTAATCAAACTCAAAGTCAGTAATGGCCGACAGCTGAATGCGACTGAGTCCGAACTTTTATTGTCGATAACTCCAAAACGGTATGGTTTTCTTCATAATATAATTGTTAATTCGAGTTCAGCATGAGCATTTGCACGGAAATATGACGATTTGGGAACATTTTAAGAGATATTTAGCGCGGGCGTTAAAAAGCAAATTACCAAAATTTCAATAAAATAAAATTGCTGATGAAATACTTTCTTTTTCACGTACCACCAAAAATGTCAGCTTCCCTTCCTTTCACACCCAACATGTCAGCTTTTCTTCCTCTCCCCGTCAAAAATCACCTTTCTTTCCTCCATCCCTTAAAATGTCAGCTTCCCTTCTTCCTCGTCATCCCAAACTATTTTTTCTCGATACTGTTTCTATTTTTTTTTTTATAGAAGCCATCCAAGTTCTCCATTTACCGATTTTCTTTTCTATGTGCTGTGGGCCCATGGACATATGCTATTATGGCTTTCCACAACTGACTTTGCAGCTCTTCATAAACTTTTTTATGTTATTTCTCCTGAGATCTGTTCCGCCCCCTCCCCCAATTTACTCCAAGTATGCCATACACTGTTCTCTTCTTGTCGTCTGTCCCGTGAGGATCAGATTTTCCGAGCCCTCATTCCTCATTATTCCCCCACCCCCAAACTCCAACTGTTTCTTCCTGATGTTAAGTATAAGTTTTCTTTCTGTTTACATTTTCCCCCCAAACCTCATCGTTGCTCACATGTTCAGCCCATGGCATATTCAGCATCATCCTGTTGTAGTCTCCTCTTCATCTCCACCGCCATAATCACATAGTTCGCCACTCGTTTCTAATGAATCTTTTCTTTTTCTTCTTCCTCAGCTTAGCAATTTCAAATAGCATTCAAGCTATTTTTGCTCGACGTTTTGACGACTTTACGGGGGTTGGGAGATAGATTAGAATTCACCTCATCTCCTTTTGTCTTTCCCAATTTTTTTTCTCTTCGAAATCGATTGTTTTTCTTTTTTTCTCTATATCCGAAGAAAGAAATCAAATATAAAAACCTAGTCTAAGGGAGATAACTCTGATTCCTTCTGTTATCGCCCTTAACAAATTGCGAAACATTTGAGACATCAGACACTTCAACCGAATTTTCGATTTTAAAAATGAAAAAGATTTCTTGAAGATTTCATTTAAGTTTTAATTAAAAGCTAAATGATTGAATTTATTTCCGATAAGTAAAATATTCTGGTGTATTTCAGATAGAAACTATATAGATTGGGATGCCAAATAATATTGCTCGTTTTTTAAATTTTTTTTAAAAAGTGCCATTTTATTAATTTTAAGAAATTTGTTTCAGTTTACAAATTTATCGGTTTTAAAAAATCTTTCGAAATTAAATTATCAATTTGTGGAATGTTATTTGAGTAAAATAAGAAAATTTAAAGTTAAATTAACCTGATTTGAAATAAATATTTCTTATAGCATAAAAAATCAATATACAAGCATTTCTGAACGATGGGTTCCTCTTTCTTTGATCTTTATTGACTTAATAAACAGCTCTTATGGATGACCGGAAATGAAGTAAACGCATTCTGTTTTTTTTCTTCTTTAATTTAACTCCCTAGTAATTTTTACAATATTTTATTGACTTTTTAGTTAGGTTTCAAGATTCATGAAATATGCATTTCGTCTCCAGGTTCTTAAGTCTACTACTACCTTAAACAAAAAAATTAACTGAAGTTGAAGTATGACCCAAACTAAAATAAATGCATATAAAATAAATATATCTAGGGAAATAGCAATTAAGAAAAGTAATTTTTTTTTGAAATTTTAAAGGAATGATTTACAAAGACGTTAATGAAACAACTGAATTAAAAGTGAAATAATTATTTATAATTGTAGTGCGTCAGACGACACTTAAAAATCATGTGACCTTTTTAAGGATTATGTCGTATAGATTCCTGTAGGTAAAAATTAGAAAACGTTTTTATCACTAAATTCTTTTTTATAGGCATGTTCATGAGATCGCTAAAAAAAGCGCATTAGTCTGATGAAAAAGACGTCAAACTCGACGAAAACAAAATTTTATCGCCAAAATGTTTATGTTACTATTAAGAGTAAAGAAAAAGAACAAAGTAATTTTTAATTATTTTTAAAAAATTTTCTGTCTTTATTACAATATTCTAACTTTCCATTGAAAAACGTGTTTCTCGTCATCACCGGAAGTTCCGTAAAAATAACATTGCGAATTTTTTGTCCATTTTTTTCTTATGGCACACATTAATTTTGAAAATCTTGCAAAAATAGAAATAATTATCGAGAGAGAGAGGGGTGTTCATTATCGCTAAGAGAAAAAAAAGCCCCAAACTTGATTAAAAAATGTTTGCATTATGTCATTATTTAGAGGAAACGACAAAGTTTTTTTTTTTAAATCCTAACATGTCCGAAATTTTAGCTAAAAATCTTTTTTTTTTTTTTTGAGTCATCAGAATTGACGTAAAAAAACAGTTACTTTTAAAATCCATCATTATTGACAGTTTTAAACAAAAGTAAAGTTTCCCATTTAAAAATCTTGTAAAATTCAATTATACTTTTTGCAAAAGATATTTTAGGAAAGTTAGAAAATTTAAAGTATAATGATTTATGTAATTTGAAAGATACATTACTTTTTCATCAAAATTTTTTTAAAAAGACATTTCCAACCGTGGTGCTTGTTTTTTGGGGCCTGATTGAGGGGTAACTGATGTACGTCAACCTGCCAACAACTTATCGGACGGTAGGGCAAAAGTGATATAAATTGTTCTAGCTTTAAGTGAACCAGTTCATTTTATTTATATATATATATATATATATATATATATATATATATAATTTTTTTTTTTTTTTTAACTTTACGTTTGAGGGAGAATTCTTGAATAAAAATAACATTTAAATTACGGAAAAATACATTTATAGTTCAAATTTTATAAGACAAAAATTTTGTAACAATATTGTTATCTACACAAAATTTTATGTTCATTTTTTTTAAGTTTTTTTTTCTCAGCACAGCTGTTTTTTTGAGGGTTCTTAGCCTCACTAAATTCAAAGTCAGTTCAGATTTGCTAAAGTAAAAAAAGTTTTTGTTTTTTAACACCTGACCCGGGTGATGATAACAACACTGAACAAATTTTTTTTTTTTTTTTTTTTTCCCACATTTCTTTCATTATGACAAAAAAAAAAACAAGCGTTTTAAACAGCTATTTTTTTTTTAGTTATGAAATATTTTTCTGAGAATTTTTCCCAAAGACCCCTTTTTTGTTGTTTCTGTCCCTAAATTTGAATTAAAAAAAAAAAATTAATATTTACAATATCTCACTAAAAAGAGTTTGATTATAAAAAAACAAAATTAGAAGAAAAGTTTTCACAAGGCCGTCACTCAATCAAGGGGAATAACTCTAACAAGATTTTTTTTTTAATATATGGGCATCTATATAGTCTTGTCGGAGATGATTTTAAATACATTTTTTAAAATCATAAAAAAATATTTCAAAATATATCGCAGTAACGGATTGTAATAAGCTTTCTAATTTATGATCTATAAAAATATATCTTTTTAATGACCGAAAAAAATGAGGGGCAACTGTTCTACTTTATTTTTGAAACATTTATCAATATTATCACTTTTTTTTTTTATTTAGATGTAAAAAAAAAAAAAAAGAAAGAGAAGTAAACAATTCTCGTAAAAATTTATTTTTCTACCGAAAAGGATTTTGACTTCATACAAAAAGTCCTTAATATATATTATTTATAAAATACATTAAAAGCTGTTTTCATTAAAAAATATCTGTTTTCTTGCATTTTTGTATTTTAAATTCGGAGCTAAAATTGCGGTTCTTGCGTGTAAAAAAAAAAAAAAAAATTACACGAAATTTATGATCTATATTCCTCAAAACAAAATCTTTATTTAATTAAAAAATAAAATTAGGGGTAACTATCCTAGTTTTAAAGTTTTCATAAAATTAAGTAATGTGGGTATCAGACGTAAAAAAAAAAAAAAAAAAAATTTTTTTTGCCATGTCTTTCTAAAATAAATTCCGTCATTTTTCAATAAGTTCTGAAAGTTTCACTAAATTGCGACAATTATTTGATTTTTGCAATAATTTCCAAATTTGTGTTTTTAAGTGAAAAAATGCTAATGCAAAAAGGTGATCTTTGACCTAAAAAAAAAAAAAAAAAAAATAATTTTCAACCACAAATTTAAACGTGCTAAAAAGGAATAAAAAATTTCAAAAAATTAAAAAAATACTTTGGTCTCTACTCTTATTAATAAAGTTTTTCATGATAAAACGTTGTTTCTATTAAGTTTGGGGCCTTGTTCACATAAACACTACTCCTACATTGTGAATATTTTACTTTATTGCTGTCTTGAGGTACAGTGGAGTAATGGATAGTAGCTCGGATTGAGGAAACGGAGAGCTGTGTTCAAATTCCAGTCAAATCCACTACATTCACTTACGTGTTAATACCCTTACAAAAGGTATGGATCCTCTTCTTCTCCCCTCAGCTATGGGTAAATAACAGGACAGACTAGGTTAATCTGAAAGAAAGTGGCAAGCAAAAAGTTCAGGATTGCACTCCATTTACAGCATTAACAAATTTCTTTAGTTTTACACTGCTGAAAGAGTTTGTACATAAATTGTCATTTTCTTCTGACAGAAAAAAGGTCAACATTGTTGTACTATTTTGCACTTCACTACTTATCCCTGCGTTCTTTGAATGTTGGTGAAAGACAGGGTTTTTAGATAGAGCTATACTAATGTGGTTGTCTTAATAGATAGTGACCTGCTCATATTTATTTTGAATTAATCATGATGTACTGGATAAGCAATTTTACTTCTTGTATTGTGGCTGCTAATAATGCTATATGTTCCACATCACATACTGACAGTTACTGTAAGTTCTTATCATCTCGATCTATAAAGGGCAGGATGTGTGTGACGAATGCACGGACGCAATTTTCGAGGCAAGGAAGTGCAAAAATATGTTAAGTGATAGCGATTACTGTACGAATCGTACGATTTTTGAATCAAGCATGGGCAATGCCAGGCCATGCTGCTAGTCATATATATCAGGCTATCAACTACTCAGTAATATTTTCATCTGTTTTACATCCACAGATATCACAGTGAAATGTGTCATATGAGATATGCCTTTTGGGAAATTTAAATTCAATGATTTCTCTTGAATGTGTGTTAATGGAACATTTGAGATTCGAATTTCGGTAATACTTAAATCCACAGTAGAAACATTTCTCTCAAGTCTGTGTAGAAATGTGTTTGAGACTTGAACATTGGGAACACTTTAATCAACAGATTTCACAGTGGAATGAGTTCTCTCCCCTATGTAATAACGTGTGTCATTTGAGAGCTGCATTTTGGGAAGATTTATATCCACAGATTTCACAATGGAAACGTTTTTCTCCAGTGGGTATTAACATGTGTTGTTCGACATGTGAATTTCAGGAAAACATGCAAACACAAATTTCACAGTGGAAAGGTTTCTCTCCAGTGTGTGTTAACATAGGCTTTTTGAGATCTGGATTTCAGGAAGATTTATTTTCACAGTGGATACATTTCTCTCCACTGTGTAACATCATGAATTTTTTTAGATTTACATTCATGGTCAATCTAATTCCACAGTTTTCTCACATGTTGTTATGTAGTGGTTTCACCATGGAGGCTTGTATTTGTACTAAGTCGGTCCTAAAATAGGTTCGACGTAGAAAACATTAGGAACTTGATATAATAGGTAATGACACAGTAATCCAGTTGTGGTGGCTGATACTTTAATATCCGGATCACGGTCGTCCGACATCGACTGACTGACCAACCCACTCCCTGAGCAACTGACTTGTTACGCCTACTTATTATAGGTGGGAGAGTCTATTAATTATAGAATAGGTGTGTTCCACTATAACACATGTATTTTTTTTCCTGTGTGGATTTTGGGTGAACAGCTATTCTACAAATTTCACAGTGTAAGAATGATTCTTTGTTTCCTGAATATTCAACATGATTTCCAGCTACTCACTAAGATACAAGCTGCAAAAAGAAAAAAACTAAACTCATGGAAAATGTAGGAAGGAGACGTATGTAGGATTATGAAATTGGTTTAAAATCAATGCAATAGGATATATTTTGGGTGGCATGAAAAACTAGAGCAGATTTATGCCAATAGATTATTATTAAATCATGTATCAGTGGACATGGATGTGTGGGTGTTGGAATGGGCACAGGAATAGAAAAACAAAATCAGGAAGCTGAGTTCTAGACTAGAAAAGGATAACTTTGAATTTCAAACTATGTATGGTATTATGCCAGATATACGCTAAACTGAAACTTCATGCTTGACTATCAAATGAAGCTGCCGAGTTCAGAGCAGAAGTATGTAACCTCACACTGGCATCCAGTAAAGCAGGCAAGAGAACAAGAATGTTGGAGAGGTAGATATACAACCAATAGCTGCAGAGATGATTTAGGCCGTCATGCACAGACTGCAGTCAGAGAATGGTATGTCTGCTTGCCAAACTTGAAGTGTGTGATGAAAACAAATGCTGTGTACCAGAGACTGGCTGAGAGAAAGAGATGAAATGTTAGTGGGAATAAAAAGCAAATTCCTGAAGATTCAAGTCTCGTAATATAATTTAATTGACAACTCCCATTCATTATCTTACTAACCATTTATTGTGCATGGAGAAGGAAATCCACTGAAAATTTCTCTAATATCTTGTTAGTGTATTAACCAATGGGGTAAATAAAAAAAAAAGATTTGTGTACCAACAATAAGTTCAATTGCAAATCCATATTCAAAAAGTCCAAGAGGCAAAGTGGTTGTAAACAGTCTAGCAGGCAAATTGATACCTAAAATAGGAAAAAAATCTGGGTAATTTGCATTGTAAGCCCTGATGTACCAATTCTAATTAAATTTTCCATTTTGGTGTAAATTTACATGCTTAATTTAAAAATAACAGTAAAAATTTATCGAAATATACCATTTTGGAGTTATCGACAATAAATGCTCAGACTCATTTGCATCGCGACTACAGCACGGCAGCCATTATTGGCTTTGTTTACATACATTTCCCTCAAGTAGTCATGTGCTGAAGCTTCACTAGTTTGTCTTGGTTACGTATGCAATTTAAACTGCAAATTACCCATGAAATCTTAAGGAGCTCTTTGAAATTGTCCTGCTCTCATTAATAATAAAAAAAAAACTTTGAACCTTAAATTTGTTCTTGTTATTATTATTTCCTTTCTATCATTTTTTTTTATTTTGTAAATAATCATTCTCTTTTTAAATTTCATGGAAAGCTTATGCATTGTGTTCACATTGATCAAGGGAAGCTTCAACTCATAACTACTGGAAACAAACATATGCAAACAATGCCAGTAATGGCTGTCATATTGTAGCTGTGACGTGAATGAGTCCAAACTTTTATTGTCAGTAACTCCAAAACAGTAGATTTTTACAAACTTTTAACTGTTATTTTCCAAATTAGCATGTATAATTACACCAAAATGGATATTTTCCGGAAATTTTAATTAGAATTGGAGCATAGGGCTTACATTGCAAATTACCCACAGGGTAATTTTCTTTTTTGTAAGCCTTGTGCTAAATATCTAATAAAAATTTCCTGAATAGTTATATTTAGGTGTACATTAGTACTTAATTTGAAAATAACAAAGAAATTTTCATAAAATCTACCGTTTTGGAGTTATCAACAATAAAAAATGAAAACATAAACCTACAGATTTCATAGTGGAAGCATTTCTCTCCTGTGTGTTAGCATGTGTTGTTTGAGATTTGAACTTAGGGAACACTTAAATCTACAGAGTACACAGTGGAATGATATCTCTCCTGTGTGTGTCTGCATGTATCATTTGAGACGTGAACTTCCAGAACATATAAATGCATAGATCAGCAGAGATCAAGAATGTTGGAGAGGTGGATATTCAAGCAACAGCTGCAGAGTTGATTTGGGCAGTCTCTCATACAATGCAGACAGACCTGGGATGTGGAATGAAAACAAAAGCTGCATATCCCAGACTGGCTGAGAGGAAATGATAAAATATTGGCAGGAGTAAAAAGTAAATTAAGATTGAAGTATTGTGTTATCATTTAATTAGCAACCCCCATTTGTTTTGCACTAACTGCTTATTTTGCATAGAGAAGGGAAACCACTGGAAATCTCACCAGTATCTTTATGAAAACATTATGGTAATTTATGTTAGAATTTTTGGGTACTTTAGTACTAGTGAGCCAGCCAAAATGAGCTTACTCATTTTATAGTTCACCAATAGAAGGGTTAACCAATCAGAAGGCTCAAAATATTCAATGCGACATGTATAAAGGCAGCCATGTTTTTTCCCAAATATTCACTGACAGCAAGCCTTTGGTATCGAAGACTGAAGAATTACAGAACAGCTGCTGGTGGTATAGTGTCTGACTCATGAGTATTAATCTTTAATGTTGTTTTATTGAACAGATTATGTACTGTGCTGTATTCTATATTCATAGACTATGGTGAACATGGTTAACAATTTACAGATATAGAAAGAAAGTAACTCAGCCATTCATTATGCATAGAGATGCTGACTGGAAAGCAATAAGCCAAAATAGAGAAACTGTTAGCATAGAACTTACAGTTACACCTAGCCATTTCAATGGTAAAATGATGCCAATTTAGTATGACACTTAAATTCACAATGTCTCACTGCCATAGAGGAAAGTTCAACAATTAACATGAAAGTATTTATAGAAAAAGCACAGGGAAGATGAATTATGGTGATGGGAAACTGACTGAAACTGAGCTGAAGTAGATAGATGTTGATGAAAATTTGGAACAATGTATGTCTAAGGAAGAGCCTCAGAAAACAATTGCATTAATGCTAAAATGATCCAAAAGAGTGGCTATTCAAAATAAATTACATTTCACAATTTGATAAGAAAGATTGAAATCAGTTCAAATATTTTGCCAGAAATACCATAACCTTTCAAGTTGTGAAGAAGACTATCATATCAAACCTTATCAACTGCCTTCAAGATAAAGACATAGTTTGATCTTTACTATTCTTACCTTAAGCTTGATAGACTCTTTCAGAAGTAACTGTTGACCTAGATAGTGAAAGACCCTGAGAAGTGAGATGCTTAAACAATTCAGAGTTAATAAGAGCTTTTACTACTTTACCAAAAGAGGTAGAAGGGTAATAGCCTTATTAAAGGATCAAATGTTTGAAATGAGTTCTGAATGACTGGAACCATAAAAGTGGATTTCCAGAAAGCAAGTCATTTGTTTAGACTTTAGGAATTAACTAAATATTTTAGTCTTTTTGGAACCCTAGAAATTTTGATTTGGAAATCTTTTTCTTTTGTTTATTTGGAATGGAATGAAATTATTTTAAAATAATTTCTATTTTAAAAAATCTGAGGAATGTTTTTTGAATCCATTACATTCAACTCATTTAATTCATATGAAATTACAACAAATTTTTTTCATATAATGTTGGGATTAGTTATGAGCAGTGGTGTAGCTACGTTGGGGGAGGGGGGTCTGCTCTGGGCAGTACTTTTAGTCAGCAGTGAGTTTTCAGAAAAGAAAAAGACAAGAGCATAATTTCAATAATTTTTACAAAAAAGCAGCAATAAGGAAAAAGATAGGCTTCCAGTGAAGCCAATTTGTCTTGTCTTTGATATGGCTGGTTCAAAGCCAGCAAGCCAGGAATAAAATATTAAAAATTGATGGGGGTACAAATAATTTTGTCACTCACTATATATAAACTTTAAGGGGTTAATATGCATTGTAATATTGTATACCTTCTGGGGTGGGGCACTAAAAACACTGGCTATGCCACTGGTTATAAGGACAAATCCTTTCTGAATTTAAATCTTTATATAATTTTGGTAAATACGACCTCCACCAGCAGAAAATCTGCCCTGAATCATTAAAAAAAAATGCAGTAAGACATTTTTTTTAATTAGAAAATCTTTTAAATTTTGCATTAATTTGCAAGGGCAAGTGATATTGTTATTAAATTAAAGCTATTTACTAATCTGAAATGGAAATCCTCACTAAAATTTAAAAATAATGTAAACATGTAATTGTGTTTTAATAGGGATATGCATACATGACATTATCAGAAAATAATTGAGCTATCAATAATAAATTTTAAATTTATTGGTAATTTTACAATATTTTCACAGCAAGCATCTATAAAATTCAATAAAATCTTATACTGCTTAAAATATTTTCTCAAATTGTTATGATTACTGGTCAATTAGAAACAAAATGACTATATAAACACAGTATTCATGTATTCATCAAGTAATTTCTTTCAGTTCATTCCCCCTCACTTAAATTTCCTATACATTGGACTACCAATGAATCACTCAGCACATCAGAACAAACATGCTATGTTAGAAAATATACTTTTCTGTTATATTTGAAACTAAAAATTATTTGTTTTAATTCAAATTGATTAAACTTGAAAACAGCTAATTTTTCTCAACATTAAGTAAAGTATATTTTATTTGTGAAAGATTTTTTAATACAGAGAATTATGTTGTCACAGATTTGTCAATATCAACAAATTTATAGATTCTACTGATAATCTGAAAAAATTGTACAAATTCAAAATTCTTTTAAAAATACTGGATTGTAATGACTTTTTCCATTTATGATTAATAAGCAGTGTTTTAATTTAATAATATCACTTGGCCACTTCAAATTAATATAGAATTTTAAGTTTAAAAATTATTGTAATTACAACTTAAAACAAAATAACTATTCTGGTAAAAATGCATTATTCATTAAAAAAAATAATTTAAAAAATATGATTATGATAATCAAAAAAAAAAACAAACAAAAAACAAAAATGGAGGTTTTATTTCTGAAAAAAAAAAAAAAATTACTACTCTCTTTATTTAAATATTCTCCAATAATCAGTGAATTTCTGGGTAATTTGCTTTTTAAGCACTGCACTAAGTATTAAATCAAAATTTCCTAAATAGTTTATATTTAGATGTAAATGTACATGCATAATTAAAAAATAACAATAAAATAACAATGAAATGTTTTGGACAATAAAATATCGACAATAAAATTTCAGATTCATTTCCATCACGACAGCCATTACTTGCGTTGTTTACATATATTTTCTGTGGAATAAAGATTTACTTGTCTTGATTATTGCGCACACATTGAGTCCTCAGTTGCGCAGTAATAGAGACAAGTAAAAGCAGTAAAAAGACCATTAACAAGGTAATCTTCTGTGCAAATCTAATCAGCAGCAAATGTATACAAACAACACCAGTAATGCAAATGAGTTCAAACTTTTATTGCCAATAACTTCAAAATGGTAAATTTTATCAAAATGTCTTTGTTATTTTCAAATTAAGCATATACATTTACACCTAATTATTTGGGAAATTTTTATTAGATACTTAGTGCAGGGCTTAAAAAGCAAATTACCAAATTATCTTATTGAGACAGAATTTTTAGTACTTATTCAGTATTTAATGAATATATAATAGATATGTTATTTTATTAGAAACATTTGTGAGAATATTTTTATAGGGTTCTGTTTCACCCCACCTTTTTAAAATATCATGTATACTCTTTAATTTGGGAAGGTGTCCTCAAATTTTTTTTACAGTTAGTGATTTAAAGAAAAATCCCTGATATTATTAGAATAAAAAGTGGTTAATTTGCAGTATAGACAGTATAGTCCAAAAGTCCAGGGTAATAAAAATGTTCCATTATGGTGTGAAATTGCTTGATTATTTCGAAAATAACAATAAAAGGATTACTATTAAGAGTTATGGACAATGTAAGACAATGTAAGACTTCTTTCATGTCAACAGAACGGCTGCCATTACTGGCTTTGTTTACATACGTTTGCCTTGAGTAGTGATGTGGCGTAGAAGCTTCACGTGTCTTGATTACTACGCAATGCTCGATGTTTAAAATGTAGGTGCCATTCCAAATATAGCAGTAAAAATGAAAAAACAAAAAATAAAATCGTAATTACATGTCTGAAAGGATAAAAAAATAAAAAAATAAATTTTTCTTTTTTCAACGATTTTTTTTCTTTTTGGGGGGTGAAAAAAAGAGTTTGTGGGATCTTCCACAACAAACCAGCCTTACCTCTTTTTAGGAAATGCAATCTTCCTATCTATTAGGTTGGTGCAAAAATAATGTCGGTTTTTGATGTTAAAAAATACATTACAAATATAACAAGTATTCATAGGTCAATCACCTCAAATCGAGCTTGTTGATTGGTCAGTTCCGACCAATCAAACCGCCTGCACGCGACCAATCTGTTTTCCCGCTCATATGCTGGGAGCCTCACGACCATTATAAAAACCCAACACGTGTAAACTCCCTCGAGTTTTATTTCATTCATCTCTCTCGCACGTCTCATTCTTTGCTACCAAGTGCCAAGATGTAACCTTCAAGAACTCCCGTCTTAGCCATTGAGGTGAGACGTTAAAGACAATTACCAACATTAACGAACTCTGAAATCAATTCTGAACTTTTACCAACTTTAGAACTCACAATTCCAAACTTTATTCTTCTAAATTACATGTTTAATATTACTTCTTAATATGAACTCCGGTACAACTAATTAATACTTAATCAAAGGGACACGACTCTGTCCTATCTTTTATAAATTTAATTGTTATGTTTTGAAATCATTCCGTTCAGTTTTTTGTATTTTATTCTATGTGCTATTTACGTCAAATATAAATTGCATTGCGTTCACGCATTGTCCTTAATCTCACCTTTCCTAGCCAAAGTTAAATATTGGTAACTCAATCACTACAATAATGGCGACCGCGACGTTCGACGTTCACAACAACAGTGCCTGGTAATACAACCGCTACAAGTTCACCTACGATAGCATAACCATTGTTTAAAAATAAAACAAGACGGTACACCAGCAGCGCAATAATCAAGGCATTGGTATATTTCTATTTATGTTTAAGAATGTATTAATTCTATGATCAATCGTTTCAGAAAGTTTTTTTATTATGAAACTTCGTAAATTAATTATTAACTTTGATTCCGTCACAATTTCGCTAAAAATGAGTCTTCATAACACACTAAAAAAGACCCTAAACTTGACGAAAATAAAATTTTATCGTCAAAAAGGTTTAAGGAAAGACCAAAATATTTTTAAGTATTTTAAATTTTTTTTCCCATCCATTCTCTAACGTTAAAGTTTGATAAAGAAACCTTGTTTCATTTTGCTTTCAGGGGTACTAAATAACAAAGCAAAATTTTAGCACATTTTTTTATTGTTAATAATATTATTAATTCAGAAAATTTTGCAAAAATAAAAATAATTGTCAGATTTTAATGAAACTTTCACAAACTGTTTACGAAGTCAATCCTTAAGTGTATCAAAAAGTGACAAATCGTCTTTTTTATACTGTGTTTGTTTTTGTTTTTTTATTTTTTTAATTTAATAAAAAAATGCTTTTATTTTTTTTATTTTTAAACCAGTTTGATATTTTTTTAAATATCTAATTGCACCCAATGTTTTTTAATTATTCTGAATAATTATGGGGAAAACAAATTAAGATTGTGATATACGATGTTCTGGCATATTGTGTGCACCCAAACTATTTTTGAACAAGGAACAGATTCTTCTTTTACACCGTTTCTTGTAATCCCTTTGTTCTGTTCGCGGTTTTATGTTCAGAAACTACACACTATTTTCGAATAATTCATATTTTAAAATGTAATTTCCTTAAAAATAGAAAGTTTTATTAATTACAAAATATTGTCAAGCTTGAGAAAGAAATATAAAGTCCAACAACAACTACTTAATCAATCCAGTTTTTTCTATGAAATGGTTTTATTTAGAGAGAGATTCGCCCAGAAAAGGTAAGTTAGACGAACATTTACGGAGTTTCTAAAACCCTAAAAAATGAATTTAAATAATTTAAATGTCTTCTTGGAAAAAAAAATTCAGTTACATTTTTTGTTTTATTTGAAAGGTAATAATTATAGCAAAGCTAATGTGAATTAAAAGAGGAATTAATTTCGGTAAATTTGCAGTTTTTAGCACCAGTGCTGAGTTTGCATTAAACATTTCCAGAATACTTACATTTAGGTGTCAATATGCTTCATTCGAATCTGGCTTGACAAATTTGATAAAATCTACCGGTTTGGAGGTATCGACAGTAAAATTTCGGATTTATTGGCGTCGTTGGTGCCAGCCATTACTGGCGTTGATGTTCGCATACATTGGCTGCGGAATGCTAAGCGCGGAAGAATGTAGTTAACGGGCTTTTTTTTTTCCTTTTTTACTGATCATTCTTACTCATCTCAACTTGTCTCAATTACTGCGCAAGAGGACTATATTCCAATCATAGCCAGATTCGAATGAAACATGTACAATTTACACCTATGTAATTATTCTGGAAATTTTTTAATGAGAACTGAGCGGAGGTGTTACACTGCAAATTAACCTAAATATTTTTGTCATTTTTTTTTTTATTAAAATCCGACAATTATTTGGCTTTTATAAGAATTTCCAAATCAATGTGTTTTTCACCGGAAAAAAGCGCAACAACAGTAACACTAATCATAAAAATTACGCCTATCACTGACGTAAAAAAGATTTTCAACTAAAATTTTGAACTTGTTAGAAAGGTTTAAATGTGGTCTTTCCTCTCAAGAATAATAAATATTTTGACGATAAAACTTTGTTTTATTACGTTTGCGGCATTTTTTTTTTATCATGCTAATAATGCTGGGTTTTTTTGTTTTTTTTTTTTGTTTTTTTTTAGCGAAAAATTGGAGGTACCTACAATTACATCCAAAAATTCGCCGAAAAACAGCATAGCATGATAAAAAAAAAGGCCCCCAAATTAGTTTTATCACTAAAATGTTTGTTATTATTAAGAGGAAAGAGAAAGGCCAAAGTATTTCATAATTATTTTTTTTTTTAATCCTTTCTAGCACGTTTGAAATTTTGGTTATGGTTTGTTTTTTTGTCAGCGGTCACATAATATTTAGCATTTAGCAGCTAATGATTAGCTTTTTTTAAGCACTTTTTTCAGTTGAAAAACATTAATTTGTAAATTCTTGCAAAAATTAAATAATTGTCAGATTTTAATGAAACTTTCAGAACTTATTCAAAAATGAATGAATTTTAGAAACGTTTGTTTTTTTTTAGAAAGTCATAGTAAAAATTTTTTACTTGTTACCCCCCCCCCTCCACTTAATGTTATGAAAACTGAAAAACTTGACTATGTATATTTATGTGATATTTTTTTTTAATTAAATGCTGAAGACTTTGTACAACACTAAATAAATCTTTTTCAATCTGCCATTAATGATTTCCCACACACGTCACCAATGTGAAAAAATCGCTCTCCTTCTCACTGCTTCAGCCCTCTTTTATCATACCATGCAAACAACGCGAATGAATCCGAAATTTTACTGCCAATACCACCAAAGTGGTAGATTTCATCAAATTTGTCTAGCCAACTGACCAATTAGCATTCTTCGCTTTGTCCTCGGTTACTCAGCCAAATGGCATCCTCCAGCCCGACCAATCAGCACATGACTTGCAATTAGTCAAACCACACTAAGCTGTACAAAAGCCACCATTACTGAATATATGCTTTAGGAATGATCTAAAGAGGGGAGATTCATGACATTTTCAAGGAAAAAATACTGCTGCTACGTGTCATGTATTGAGGTAAGGAACTTATTTTCCTTTGCACCCGGTACAAGCCATTCTGACTCGTTTGCTTCTATGTAATTGTTCACCACACTCCCCCTGATCTCCTGATCACAAAAAATACAGTTGAGAGCAGGTCTCTTTTCTGGGTACTCTGAGTTGTTTTCAGATGAACTGCCACCATGGGAGATAGCAGGACATTACCGCATTAGTATTTTAGCTGCCAATAGTTGGGGAGTTGTCCTGTGAGGTTGTTTTGTCTTCAAAGGATTCATTATCAGGGGAGTGATCAGGTTCTCCTAGTGGGGTAGATCTTGAATTTACTAATGGCTCACTCTTCAGAATTGCTGTCATGTGCAGACGTCGGGACCAATCCCACGAAAGGACATAGGTCCTTCACGTGACATGGAATTCCATTGAAATGTATTGATTATGGACTATTAACCTGAGTCACATGGCCTATTCTAAACTTAGTTGTGCATTTCCTGTGAGAAGTTTTACCCAAACAATGTCTCCCACTTCCTATGCTTTTCGAGTATCCTGGGGTTTGGGGAGGGGGCATGGCCTTGAGTGGTTATCTTTAGGCATGGCTTTATACCAGTAGACCATCTCTGGTATAGAGCACTGCTTTCTAGCGACAATGGTTTTGATGCTTCGGTGACTTCCTTCTACTATACCATTCCCAGCGGGTGCATAGGCACATCAGAACCACAAATGTACATCCCAACAACTCAAAAAGTTCTTGAAATTCTTGCATGTGATCGCTGTGTCATTGTTGGTCAGTATCTCAAGTGACAGACCTCGTTCATAAAAATTGACTCCAACTGGCAAACTACACCGGTAGAATCTTGTTGACGTAGTGGTCGCTGTATTGTGAACTGAGAGGGTCAACAATCAATGATTGTCAGAAAATTTGTACTACCATAGTGGGTGATGTCTATTGCTAACCTGTTCCAGTTGTCCTTTATAACCAGCTTTCCTTTTTGCCAATACACCTGATGCCGGGTCAATGGATTGGCAAGCCTCACATTCCTTAACAACTGATTTTATAACTTCTGGTGATACTGAAGTGTCCAGTTTGTTGGTAGATATTAACCACTTGATTTGCATCCAACTTGGTCTTTGTAGTAGCGCATATCAACTGTAATTTTAACCACCTCTGTGACACCCTGTAAGGTAGTCTACCCAATTCAGATTGGACGTGACCAGTGTTGTGTCTACTGTCAAGCCATATTCAGCCACAAGTTTGCAATGTGTGTTCAGCCATATCTGTACTAGCATTTCACCAGATGCTTTTGTATTTATTCATGGCTTACCAGTTAGGGTGTTTGAAATCCAGTAAGATGTAATGTTGACACCTACCATCGAGAGAGCCAAACTGACACCTTTTATTGTTGCATCGAGCTCAGCCAAATAGATGTGCTTAGCATCTCCAGCCAGACACAGCCAAGAAGCATCATTGACAATATTTCCATTTACTTCTAGTACCACTTCTATGGCTACAGAACTTGCATCTACCCACAGGCTCATTTCATGGCCATTCACATACCAATCTCCTCCTGCAGGATCTGCCTCACGTATTCTGGCTATTATATCAGTTTTCATGCACTTAAAAAAGGCATCCCTTCCTGTGGTCAGCGCACTTGCTTGTTGCTTCATGAACACATTTGCCATTTGCAGCCAGCTACAATCGGAAAAGTGACCCACAAGTCTCCCACAGATGGAGAACATGTCAGTGAGTAATCTTTATAGGGATAACTGGAATTTCTCCACCTCACCTCCATCAGAGAGTGCTGTTATCACTCCAGACCTGCAAGCCCAACACCTTAGTTCCTGTCTTCTAATCTTGCCAGCTCTTTACATACTAGTCCGTGATTGGACATGTGCTCTCTCACATGTGTGACAGGAACCAAGGTCTCATTGACATAAATGTCATCAATATATGCCGATGTGGCATTCCTGATGGCTTTGTCTTTAGACAGTACTGCATCAATTACAGCTTTCATTATTAGAGGTGTTATATTTAAAGCAAAACCCAGTTGGGTGAGGCAGTATTTTCAACCCTTCAATATTACAGTTCGATAGGGCCACAGTGCCTTCTCAACATGTATTTGCAGATATACTCTTTGCAAGTCCAATAAGGATATGTTAGCCCCCAATTGTTGACATTCCAGCAACTTTTGTGCACACACCTCTGAGTTAGTGGTATATGGTTCCACAAAGCCATTTAACTCTTGGTAATCCAGTACTGGATGTACTTTCTGCTTGCTCTCTTGTATAACTGCCATTAATAGGATATGACCTAAGCCAAGCATTATCCTGCCATGACTGGAGCTCCATCTCATATTTGCCCTGTGCATAGTCTGGTACTGCATATTCTGACATTCTATTCTTTAGGCTGTAAGTGGTTGTCCATTCGCCCACTTCCATGAGGCCATCCATGCAGTTTTACGACAATTGAACTCTGCACTATATAGTTGGGCTCATTGGTGGAAATGACAGCACACAGAGGCATGCTTCCTTCAAAAAAAGTGCACTTCTCCTGAGCAAGTTATGTGCACTCCTTACTGTTCTCTGATTGCATCAATCCTTAGAAAATTGAAACCAATTATTTAATATGATTTTTAAATGGAGAATTTCACTTTTTTTTTACAAAGTTGTTAAAAATGTCTGATATAATCGATTTTATGTAAATTCTGCTGACTCAAAAAATAAAACAAGATTTTTAACTAAGATTTTGGATGTGCTAGGAAGGATTAAAAAATTTACAAAAATAATCAAGAAATACTTTGATCTTTCCTCTTAATAATAACATAAACATTTAGATGCTAAAAATTTTTTTATCAACTTTGGAGCCTTTTTTCATCAGTGTATGCTCTTTTTTAGCAAACTGTTGGACATACCTAAAAAGAACTTATTCACAAATAAATGAAATTATTTTTAAAAATTTTTTGTTTTAGAAAATCTTGGTAAAAAATATTTTTTTACCTGTTATCCTCCCTTTAATATAAGCTGTTTTATAGCTTATATTTTTAAAATAATTTTCATTTTTTTTTTTTTTTTACTTTAACCATTCTCATTTTTCATCTATGTTAGCCTATAGGATGCATTATTATGAAAAGGTCACATTTTGTAAGAGTTGATCTCCATTTACAGAGAAATTTCCTTGTCTGCAATTCATTGCATGTTTGCATCTCAACTTTAAAATTAAAAATATATTTATTAAAAAATATAAATTAGTAATAAAAAAATACCATAACATTTCAAATTTTTGAGTTAACTCTCTCATGGTATTTCGTCTCGGTTATTAAATTTTTAAATTAATCTAAGAAAATTTTATACTATTTTAAATGTTGTTTTTTTCCGAAAGCATCTTCAACCATAACAATGAGATATTAGACAATTGCTGAAAATATGTTGATATTTAAAAATTACTAGGTAGTTAAAACCAAAAAAGTAAATATGTTCATTTAGATTTCATAAATTTATGTCAATTTTGATCATCCATACTAGCTGTCAACACCTCAAAGCTCATTGATAACATCAATAAGACATAGGAAAAATGATCCATCATTAAGAAAAGCTTGTATACTATATTTTTTTTTATGCTATAAGTAACTAATATTTGTTTCAAATCACATTAATTTAACTTTAAATTTGCTAATTTTACTCAGTGTGTCACAAATATATATTTTAGTTTTGGAAGATTTTTAAAACTGATAATTTTGTTTTGTATACAAATTTCTTAAAAGTGAGAAAATGGCCATTTGTAAACAGATTTTTTGAAATCAAGCAAATATTTGACATTCCAATCTATATAATTTTTATTTGAAATACACCAGAGTATTTTGCTTACTGGAAATAGTAAATTTAATCCTTTAGCTTTTAATTAAAGCTAAAAAGAAATCTTCAAGAATGTGTTTTCATTTTTAAAGTTTATTTCTGAACCTTAGGTGTTGAAAATTTATACCGAACTACTGGACATAAGTAAATCTTCATGAAATTGCAAAAAAAGGAGTATGACATGATAAAAATGGCCTTAAAGTTGATGAAAATAATTTTTTATCATCTAAATGTTTATTATTAAACGAAAAAACCATAGTATGGCAATGAAGATGAGAATAACAGAACATTCTAGCTTTTTTTTTTTATATATCACAATTCAGAGCTGATTTTTGGTGAAATGAGTTCCAATTTTTTTTTTTTTTTTTTTATAAAAGTCAGCCTCTTAATAATAACATAAAAATTTGGATAATAAAGTTATGTTTCCATCAAGCTTAAGGCTGTTTTTTATCATGGTATACTCTTTTTTAGTGATTTCATGGAGATGCCTAATTTAACAGTACCAATAAATTTAAATCTCTTAAAAATTTGATATTGTAGTGTGGACTGTTGAATTGATATTTGCTCTCATTTAGAAACTTCCTTTCAAAATGTTAAATTCTTTCAAAATGTTAAATTCTTCTTATTTTTACTTTTAACTCATATTTCATAAAAATAGTTTCCTTTTATTTTGTTTTATGTTTAGTTTATTATCCTTTTTTGTGAGTTACATATTTTGTTAAATTAATTAAACCATTTGAAAGGCGACTTTTTAATTTTAAACCTAATGTTTAATTATTCTTATAGTTTATTTCATTTGAAATTTTCTCATTTTATAATTGCGAATAGTTTTTTTTTTCATAGTCATGTTTTTATTGAAGAAGAATGAGTGCTCCAACTGACAAAATTAACTGAATGACATTAAATTATTTAAGATGTTGTGAAATATGTTTCAACATCATGTAGCAGCAAACTTATGAATTTTGTAAAATTAAGATTTACTTTTTAATTAATCCTTAATGAAATGAAAATAAATTGTTTATTTACACATGATAGACTATGGGTTTAGGTCAGAATAAAAAAAAAACTGTATACTATAATCATAACCTTATTTTAAAAAAGATACAAGAAAATACACCAAACACCAGCAGTGAAATAATCAGGACATTGGTATTTATGTGTAAAAATACATTGCATTTAACTTTATATAATCAATAGTTTCAGAATATCTTTTGTTAAATATGATTTTATTAAATTTGGTAGAATGAATAATTTTATTTTTAAAATGAGAAATAGGTTTTTCTCTTCTTTTTTTTTTTTTCATTAAATGATACTTTTGAGATTAATAATTTTTTTTATTTTCTAAGGTGATCACACTCAAGTACTTGACATATAGAGATATTGATCTCCACCAAGTTCCTGGTACTGGCAGAATCTATCCTTAAAGTGATCTGTTTGAATTTTATCTGGTAATACATACATCATTTTAAATTCTTCTGTGCAATAATTGGCTAGTTCTAGAATTGCATGAGTAGTATGATGCATTATCTTGAGGAATGCAAGCCAAGATTTTAACCAGAATACATTGAGAAATATATAATTGTCATCATTTGTTTTAAGTGGATTAGCATATTTATTAAGCCACCAATTGTTATATGGTGTTTTTACATTCAGTATTTTCCACCAAGTATAAAATATGTTTATGTATTCTGTAAAGTTAGGCAAAGATCTGTTTCTCTAAGGTTAGTGCTTCCTGAATAGTGAATTGGTTAAAAATTTTCAAAACTAATAAAATATTTTGCCTTTCAAAACTAATGGGGGAAAAAGAGCCTTTGCGGTCAATTTATAGCAATATTTCAAAATTGACTGAGCTTTCAGGACATGAAGCTTCTGTAAAGTATTAGGTTGGTGAAAAAAATAATTTCGTTTTCTAACATATGTTACTATGTGAGAAAACGAAATTATTTTTGCACCAACCTAATACAAAATGGTGCACTTTGGATATTATCTAAATCATGATTTTTATTATGTCAAAACTTTGGGAAGTTTATTTTATTTGCATCTTTTTGATCAAGCCAGTTGTTTTTAACACATTTTAGTGTATGAACTGAATTGATTATAAAGAAAAGAGGTCTAGATTTCATAACTGGATGTGGATATACAATTGAAAGTTTTGCAGGACTACAAATGAAAGATATAACTTTCTTATTTATTTCATTATTATCTGTTATGACTTATATTATTTTAAAGCCTATCTCATCTAGACTAATTATTACATGTTTAACTACGTCAAATAAGTTCTCAGCTTTAAGATAGTGTGTTGGCATAATATGCACAACATTCTTGTGAGAATACACTGCTAAGCAGAAAACAAAAGCACTTGTTGCAAACTCATTGCTGTTACTACCTTTATAATCAAAATGAACTTTTAGGTGAATTTCATTTACGAGTAAAGGTACTGTAATGTCTTTTTCCTTTAGTAACTTAAACTTACTTGCATTATTTACATAATTCTGTTATTCTCATCTTCATTGCCATATTCATGTTTCGGTCGTTGCCTTCTTCAGGTAATATGAATTTTGAACCAAACCCTTTATTTTGTCCACTGGGGTACATAGTTCTAGTTCCACGGGCCATGCCTCTTCCAGTGTCTTGGTTATTTCTCTTTAACTCGACTCTCCAAGTTTTGGTTCACCACTGCTGTGGCCTGGTATTGAACTCACAACTCTTTTCAAGGAAATGATTAAATAACAAGGAAGGCCAGATGTGTCATATTTACTAATGAATGAATAAATTTTTTATTAGTTAAAAGCATAAAAGATATTGGGAACAAATAATTTGGCCATTAGAGCATTAACAATTTTTCTGTTTCACACTTTGGACTTTGATAGGCAAAAAGATTATATACCTCCCACTTTTTTGCTGAAAAAAACAGCGTAGCATGACGAAAAATGGCTCCAAACTTAATAAAACAAAATTTTAACATCAAAATATTCATAAAAGGAAAGAGAAAAAGCATTTTCTATTGTTTTATTAATTTTTTTAATGAGGTATCTCTGCTAATTCACTGAAAAAAACAGTGTAGTGTGATGAAAAAAAGGCTCCAAACTTAATAAAAAAGCTTTGTCAAAATGTTTACGTTATTATTAAGAGGAATGACCAAAGTATTTTTTTGATTATTTTATTAAAGTTTTCATCCTTTTTAATACATTTAAATTTTAGTTAAAAATTTTTTTTTTTTTTTTTTTCTTTAACACCAGCGGTCCACATAATATTTACCATTATTTTTTTAGTGCCTGTTTTTCAGGTGAAAAACGCATTAAAACTTGGTAATTCTTTCAAAATTCAAATCGTCGGATTTTTAATGAAACTTTCAGAACTTATTTACATATAAATTAATTATTTTAGGTGCTTTTTTTTTTTTTTTTTTAGAAAGTCATAGTAAAAAGATTTTTTACATCTGTTACTCCTTTACTTAATTTTATGAGAACTTAAGAAAGATGATTGCATAATTTTAGTGCTTATGTTAATTAAAAGAAGTCTTTGAAAAATATAAATCATCGATGTTTTTGTAATATCAAAATACACAGCTTACCAAAATTCACCTGAATTGTAAAAATACAACACCTAATAAAACTAATAAAACATTACTTAATTAGAAAAGCTTTTAATGGATTTTATTAATAATATATGTTACGGTCACTATTGTCTGATGCCAAAATATTTTTCCAATGAAAAATTAATTTTTAGAAGAATTGTTTTTATTTATTTCAATTTTCCATACAAACTGCGATAAAGTTGTTAAATATTTTAAAATTAAGTTTGAATCCTTTTATGCTGTCATTAAGTAGATTTATTTTTACAGATCATAAATTTGAGAGCTTCATACATGCGACATACATGTATTTTTTTATAAGAATTTTGCACTGTTTTTCAGTATGCATAAAAACGTTTTTTCCAAATATATGGATGATCATAAGTGACCTTAATGTTGTGTTTTAATAGTTGTTTTTCCTGACAACAATAATCTGACATTAGAAAATGTTACTTACTTTTCATACTGCGAACATGTGTTGAATCCTCTGACTGACCATCATTGTCACGTTTTCAAAAGCTTTATTTATTTTACATCCTATTTAAATAAATATTTTAATTTAATGTTTTAAATATAATTATTGTTTTTCAGTGAGAGCCATACTGCAGTTATTTTTTTTTTAGCTTCTGTTCTAGAGTTGGAAATAAAATAATTATTATCAAAAATAAGGAAAATTTACACATTAAAAAAAATGACATTTTGTAAAAATGAGAGTGGTACCTATAATTGTTAAGATTATTATTATTTATTTTTTAAATTTTATGATATTATTTTTAATCATTTATTTTCATATCTCAGTTTTTAAAACATTTCATAACTGAGTAATATAAAAATAAATGATAAAAATAATACCATAGAATTTCATAAGAGATGTACTTAAAAATTAGTCCCTTCTCTCTTACATTTTATCCTGCTCTCGGTTATGAAATTTTAAATTTATTCTATTTTAAATTTTTTTCCAGAAACCCTCTTCAAATGTAAAGCACTTAGCTACTATCTACCTAAAGTTTACAGTACCTAAAAAAAATCAATAAAATATTAGATTGTTGAAAGTATTTAATTTTAAAAAAATACTGTGTAGTTAAATAAATTGGTTCACTTAAAATTAAAAAAAACATTGTCACTTCTGTCCTTCCATCCAATAAATTTACCTGATGTTAGCTGTTAATTGATGTAATAATCAATTCACACCTTCAAAACAAGTAACCACGCTTGAGACATGCTACTTTTATTCCAATAGCATTAAGTAAACTTTCAATTTTCTAATTTTCCTCAAATAACTATTGAAAAAGGTATAATTGATTTTTACAAGATTTTTAAATTGCGAATTTAACTTTTGTTTACAAATTTTAAAAAAATGGTTGACATCATCGATTTATGGCATTTTTGCTGACTGAAAAGATTTTTAATGAAAATTTTGGATATTCTGGGAAAGATTAAGAATATAAAAAAAAATAAACTTTGCTCTTTCCTTTTAATAATAACAGAAACATTTAGGCGATAAAACATTGTTTTCATCTAGTATGGGGACTTTTTAGTCAATTAGTAGAATACCTATTTTTAATCGTTTGTAGCATGCTCAAAATGTTGGTTAAAATCTTTTTTATTGCATTAGCATTTAACAATATTTATGATTAGTGTGTTAGCACCTTTTTTTTTCCACTGATTTGGAAATTCTTGCAAAAATCAAATAATTGTAGGATTTTAATGAAACTTTCACAACTTATTCACAAATGAATTAAATTATTTTTGTAATTTTTTGTTTTAGAAAATTTTGGCAAATTTCTTTTCTTTTGCATATGTTACCCCCACTTAATTTCATGAAATGTTAAGAAATTAAATTTTCACCCCCAAAACCTTTTTTATCAGTAAAAACAGGACTCCTTGGTGATTGTAAATCATCAATTCTTTTTTCCAATCTACCAGTCATTTCCTGAAAATCTCATGATGAAATAAAAAAAATGAAATAAAATTATGCCATTATTTAATTAGAAAAGCTTTTAATTGCTTTTGTAAATCAGATTTAAGGACACTGTTGTCTTAAGAAAAAGTTTTTCCAATGAATAATGAAAAGAACTATTTTCTTTTTTTTAAATTATAAAAATGTATAAAATGTTGTAAAATTCTCCATTACATTCAGGTTAGGTAATATTATTAAGTAAACACTATACTTACTAATCAAAAATTGAAAAGCTTAATCTTTTCAATTTTTGATTAGTAAGTATAGAAATGATTTTGCATAGAGTTTTTAAAAAATAATTCTTATATATATATATATATATATATATATATATATATATAAAATATTGTGTAACGTGCCCATTTCATTTTTTAAATTATGGTCGACCATACACAACATTATCAGAAAATAAGAGTGATGATGTCAACATTACTAAAATTAGATTAGAGAATGTTTTCCAACATTTTCAAGATTACCAAGTAGTTAAAATTATACAAAAAAACTCTCATGTCATTTGCTCAAATTATGTTTTACAGATAAAGTATCCATAGAACAACAATCATTATGTAATCATCTACATAAAAATTGTAGAGGCGGCTAATTGTCTGAGAAAAAGGACAAATGAAATTGCCTATTTAAAAACAAAATCGCAATTTTGAAATGGAAATCTTTTTTAGTAATCAGATTTCACCTGCCATTTTAATTTGTTACTATATTTACCTTTCGTCACACTGTCAAAGAATAAAGGCCGTAATATTTGAATACATCCACTTACCTACTGTCTCCCTACAGTTTACTGTACTTAGGAACCAAGTTTTAACAATTTTGATTGATTTAATTAGAAGAAAAATGTAGTGGAGGAGGGTGTAAAATTTCATCTTTTTGTTATACCCTTTAGCTTTCCTATGACATGGTGACAGACAGTTTATGTTGGACACACTACAACAATGTTGTCTCAGTGGCTAAGTTTTCATTTGAATATGTTTAACATTTCTAAACATTTACAACAACATACCTGTCTACATTTGCAATTCAGAAAAATTCTCGTTGAAAATATCTCTATACCTTTTCATGAAAAGAAACATAAAGTAAAAATTCTTAAAGTTATCTATATTAAAAAAAGTTAAACCAAACCTTAATAAAATGAATTATGAATACTGCACAAATATTTAAAAATGTGTATCACAGATAGGTTGAAATGCCAACATTTACAATAATAGTCTCTCTTTTTACTACTCATGTTGTAAAAACTCTCAGTACCATACTTAGTTACCTCCCTTTAAACAGTTCTGCTGTCACATACTGACAGTGTTCCTCACTTCATTTGTAAAAACTTAAATTTTCAGATAACACAACAATTTGTCTCTGACAATAATGGATACTATAATATTCATTTTATTATAAACAATACCCTGAGGATGATGTGGATATGTAGAAAGTACTTGGTAATAAAACAAATATGTACAAACACAATGATTTTCTCTCATCTTTCAGTAATGACATCAAAAAACTTATCTGAGAGTATGAAAGGACCTTAATGAAAATGTGTCTAAACTGTACAATGAAATACACACACACACACACACACACACACACACATATATATAGTGGTCGTTCTGATTCTGCGGAGATTTGCAGTAAGAAATCTTTACGGACTTGGTAAGTTTTAGATATTTTAGTTTTATAATTTTTCTTATGAAGATTCTTGTTGATGATATTTTAGAAAATTCCCAATAAATTTTAAATAGCTGTTGCTCTTATTTCTTGGTAATGTCATGTATGGATACCAGTATTTAAAGAAAATCATCAGGTTTATGCATACACAAAAAAAAAATTCAAAATTTTTTTTAAATTATATGCTCACTGAATTGTAAGTTTTTTGATTTATGATTAGTAAATAAAGTTCTTACTTCATAACAATATCACTTAACTGATGTACATTAATACTTAATTTTAAAAGATTTAAAACCCAATAAAAAGTATTAAAATTTTTCAAAAATGAACACAAATATAAAATTTCATTCTTCAAAAACTTTTCACTTTGAATAGGCACTCATATCTTCTATACTAATTTGTAGTCCATGCAAAAAGACAAAAATTTCAGCATAAAACATGACTTAATTTTAATACTAATAGTCAAAAAATCCTTTGGTCTTTCATTTTAATGATAGGTTTTGATGTTAAAACTGTTTTTATTAAGCTTGGGTCATTTTTTCCTCATTTGTACTCATTTTTTAGTGTTCCATCTGCCATGCATTTTCTGGATATGTCAGCATCAGTTTCATTCCCTATTTCTGGATAACTCAATATCAGTTGCTTTACTTGTAGATAAAAGCATTTGTTGAGTAATCCAAAAATCACTTAACCAAAAGAAGTGTAAGTTCAATACCTGGCCACAGCAGAGTAAAAAAAAAAAATGGATAATTTACTTACTAAAGGGAATTAACTGATATTGAGATATTCAAAAAGTAACTAAAAGGCATGGCACATGAAATTAGAACAAATCTAACCCCCCCCCATGGATTAAATGGTTTGGTTTGAAATTCCAACGTATATCACCTGAAGAAGGCCAGAATGTGTAGCAACTATAATGTTATCAATATGGCAATAAAGATGTGGACTACAGTCTGGACAATGTAAATAGTGTAAATAACAACACCACCTCATTTCAGAAATATAAACAGATAATATCTACTATATCTATAGAAGTAATGTACTTTCTTCATTTCCTTACCAACCAGCCAACCAACCATATCAGCATTAATATTAGTTGAAATGCCAGTAAAACTAATCAATCTTCATTTGCCTTATTTTTCACTTCAGATATCTTTTCTCTCATTCCTGTGTTACTGTCAATGTTTTCATTAATATTTCTTGTTCTTCTTAATTTCCACAATACACTTAAATAAAAACTTTTTTTTACATAATATATAATTAAATCAAGTGGAAAATAGATTAATTATGGAAATTATTTCATTATTCCTGTGTATTTTTCTATTATTAGGTAAATAAATAGCATGTGTTATTGACAAAAATCTCTTCTTGTCACTGATGAAAATTATGGTGGGGAGAGATGTGCTTGTAACAGATAATCGCATAGCAGATGGTGTCTGCTATGAACTTGATCATTAGAGCCAGTTGATTTTGGAACCGTGGTATGGCACTCAATTTTTTGGTGATGTTGCTGACAGGGCCCAAGAAGGCAGGTCTTAGCAAAGGATATTCTCTTCTTGGCACTGACGAAAATGATGGTTTGTTTTTATTGGGAGATCAACTATCAGCTCTCATGTTTGAGATGTTGCTGACAGACCCAAGAATAGGTCTTAGCAAAGTTTCTTCTCTTTGGCATTTGTGAAAATGATGGTTGGTTTTTATTGGGTAGTACAACTAGCAGCTCTTGTTAGGTCAGGTTAATTTTGAAACCATTTTATTGCACTCAATTTCAAAGTTGGAGTTTGACATTTTACACTGTAAATATTTTTATTATTTTTTGCTTCTATTTTTGTATCAATATATGTGAAGTTATTAAACATCCATTTATTCATACACTTCTTTATAATATCTTCTATTGAAATAAAAAAGACTTTTTCCCATAATATTTAATTAATTTGAGCAAACTTGAAAATTATTTCATTTTTACTGTGGGTTTTATATTCCAGTTGCTAACTATTAGTTTAATAAATACTTCAGATTCTTTTCCAGATGAATTTTCATCTCATGGGTTTGTGCATTGTTGATCGTCCCATGTAGGGAGACTTGGCAAAAGATCTTCTCTTCTTGATTCTGATGAAAATGATGCTTTGTTTTTGTTGGGAAGAGATTCCTGCAGGAGATAATCTTGCACCTGATGGTGCCAAGTTTGGACTTGATCATGCTGCCAGTGGCATTAATCCAAGATAATGTCTAAAAAAAAACTTCAACATATTTTTCAAGATCATATGTGATATGATGTGATGGTGAAGGAATTTTGTTTCATTGCAACATATTTGATCTTTGCTGATGGTAGCTGTTGCTGCATTATTGAAATAATTATGTGTATCTCATAATATAAACTGCTTTCATATATTATTCATAGCTCATATTAATATATCATTTATTCTGCTTTCTTCACAGATGTTTTGGCTGTTGTTAAGTCGAACATAATAAGCCAGATGGAAACACATATCAAGAAACCGTATTCTTGTGAAGATTTTGGATCTGCATTTTCAGAGAAGTCACATTCAGTTAGACATATGCATACACACACTGGAGAGAAACCTTACTTTTGTGAAGTTTGCGGATCTACATTTTCACGGAAGATACATTTGGTCAATCATATGCGTACACATACTGGAGAAAAACCATATTCTTGTGATGTCTGTGGATCTGCATTTTCAGGCAAGTCAAATATGGCCAGACATATGCGTACACACACTGGCGAGAAACCATATTCTTGTGAAGTTTGTGAATCTACATTTTCACGGAAGATAGAGTTGGTCAAACATATGTATACACACACTGGAGAGATACCATATTCTTGTGAAGTTTGTGGATCTGCATTTTTAGACAAGTCTGGTTTAGTTAGACATATGCGTACACACACAGGAGAGAAACCTTACTCTTGTGAAGTTTGCGGATTTGCATTTTTACAGAAGCCAGATTTGATCAAACATGTGCGTATACACACTGGAGAGAGACCATATTCTTGTGAAGTTTGTGGATCTGCATTTTCAGACAAGTCATATTTAGGGAGACATATGCGTACACACACTGGAGAGAAACCTTATTCTTGTGAAGTTTGTAGCTCTGCATTTTCAGAGAAGTCACATTTAGTAGCACATATGCATACACACACTGGAGAGAAACCTTACTCCTGTGAAGTTTGTGAATCTACATTTTCACGGAAGGTGCATTTGGTCAATCATGTGCGTACACACACTGGAGAAAAACCATATTCTTGTGAAGTTTGTGGATCATCATTTTCACGCAAGTCAAATATGGTCAGGCATAGACGTACGCACACTGGGGAGAAACCATATTCTTGTGAAGTTTGTGGATCTACATTTTCACGGAAGCCAGATTTAGTCAATCATATGCGTACACACACTGGAGAAAAACCATTTTCTTGCGTAGTTTGTGGAACTGCGTTTTCACAGAAAACAAATATGATCAAACATGTGCGAATACACACTGGAGAGAAACCCTATTCTTGTGATGTTTGTGAATCTGCATTTTCAGAAAATTCGCATTTAGTGAGACATATGCGTACACACACTGGGGAGAAACCTTATTCCTGTGAAGTTTGTGGATCTGCATTTTCAGAGACTTCGCATTTAGTGAGACATATGCATACACACACGTGAGAGAAACCTTACTCTTGTGAAGTTTTGTATCTACATTTTCACTGAAGCTACATTTGGTCACACATATGAGTACACACACTAAAGAAAAACCAGATTCTAGTGACGTTTGTGGATCTGCATTTTCAGTCATGATAGTGTAAGTAAAAGCAAATTTTGTTTTAAAAAATTTAGTTTTCAAAATCAATGAATTTCTGATGTTTGACTATCTCCTGAGCAATAAAAATGTATTTACCATCTTTCCTCTTGCCTTTTCTTCTTTGATTATTATTGCAACTTATCCAAGAGTCACCTAACACAACCTGTACTTACATCTGTCTCCTCTGAGCACGAGGAGTCAACTGTGGAAGTGTTGCAATCCTCTTCATCTTTCCAAGAGAAAGCAAACTTTTCTTGAGTCGTAGCTCACAAAATACAAATGGCAACGCTTTTCAGATGAAAACTTCATGCACTGTGACATTTGTATTAAATATAAGGAAACCGTCTCATCTCTGCATCAATTAAATACACCAACATTTGGCACTCCACCCTGATTACTGTATTTTAAGCAAAGTGTTTCAGTTCTGCCTCATTATTCTTACTCAGCTAAATGATTTCAAACAAAGTAAGGTGAAATTGAACAGTCAGACAAAGTAGCACTGGTGGTGTTAAAAACTTTCACTAGATGGCCTAGGAGTCCCCCAAATAAAGTTTGAATTGTTACACAACTTTCTGACAGATTGGAGTCCCAGAGCTCTTACATCTACAGCAGTATGTCTTTTGTTTTACTCCACAATCAAAATGGAATATTCCAATATTATGTATTGGCAGAAGATGTTTGACACTTCTCTCTTCCCTTCTTTCTTTCTAAATCCCTAACTTACAAACATTCTTTCAATAATAATTTTAAAATAATTCAGCAGATGCTATTATTTTATTTATAGTAATTGGATTTGTAGTAATTACCTTACTTGAATTCCTGATACTTTGTGCCTGGAAAATGGTTCATTTGCTGTGGTTTCTATACTTCTCACCCTTGAGACTAAGATGAAAGTGTACTAACTGTTCTTATCAGCTTAATTTGATTCTCTCAGTCCATTTCTGTCTTCACTTTGTTCTTACCTTCACAGATTCAATGTACCTATGATTTCAAAACGAAAAATAGTTTTCCTTATGTGCATAACTGTTCAGATTTTTGTAGATATGGATGTTCATACATGACATGATTAGACAATAAGAGCAATAACAATAGTAAATTTAAAGCCTGAATCTAAAATTCAATAAAACATTAAACATTCCATCTGCCATAAAAGCTGTCAACACCTGAAATAAGCAGCTACCACCATGTTAAAAAAAACTGTGATATTTTTGCACTAAGTAATATTTGTTTCAAATCAGATTAATGAAACATTAAATCAGCATATATTCCTCCAATAAAGTTTCAGAAAAGTACATTTTATTTTTTAGAACATTTTTTGAAGCTTTTAATTTAAAACTAACAGATTAAGTTTAATACTTCCAGTAAGCAAAATACTTTGCTGTATGTCAAAACTAATTTGACCAGAAGGAGTTTTCATTTTGAAATTGGTGAAATCTTTTATTTTGGTGCTATTTTTAACAATCTTTCATTTCAATATAATTAAAAAATTTTGTTCTTATTTGGTTTTGTGCAATGTTTTGATCACATGCAGTAAATTCATCTCAGTTTTATTTGAAAATTTATTTTAGTGCTATTTAGGTTGTTATAGAAATGATTGTTGGAAGCATCACTGATTAATTAGTCCCATATGTCTAAGCAGATTCAAGGCAGATTACTTCAATCTTTTAAAGGAAAATTAGCCTAATCTTATGTGCTTTTTATAAGAAACTAAAGTCAACACATCTAATTTATTAAACAACTTTGTTGTCATAATTCCCACTAAATATAATTTCTTCATTAAATTGATTTTGTATTGAATTTTTGTGTTTAATTTTAAAAAACTTTTGTTCTATCAGCTTAATTCTGAAATATATTTTTAATTGAACTGAGATTAAGTGTAAATACTAGTTTTGCTTGAAATTTATTGAATCCATTGAAAAAACAATTATTTTCTAATAATTCTCAAATATAATGTGATTAAGTGTAAATACTATTTTTATTGTATTTTTTAATTTAAAATCTTTCTAAACTCCTAAATATATATATATATATATATATATATATATACAGTTTCTTAATGGAACTGTTTTTTGTATTGATGTTTTTTTTGTATTTTTAAAAAACCTTTTGAATTTTTGTATGCAATTTTTTAAAAGTTTTGTTCAGTCAATTAATAAAATAAACTCTTACCTGTCATAATTCAAAAAATAAAGTTTCTTAATTGTACTGTGTTTTTTATTTTGAATTTATAGATTCATTTTAAACAAGAAAAAACATTTGTTTTGTTATAATTCTCCTAAAATACGGTTTTATACTTGTATATAAAATAAATAAATATATAAAATACTGTTCTTATAATTAAATTATTAATTTAATTAAAAAAAAAAACACAGTTGTTCTGTCAATTTAAGTGATTTGATCTGATTAAAATTGTTTTTAAATTGATGGTAAAAAAAATTGCTAAAAAGGACATCTATAGCCTTGCAGTTTTTGCGCAATAATGTATTAAAAAACTTTAGTTAGTACACATTGAATTTTCCAGGGTTACACCCAAATCCACACCTGTGTGCCCTGGGAACTCTAACATTAAAAAATCATTTAGCATTACTGCCTCATCTTTATTGTTATCCTCCCAACCTTCTTCAGGTGTCTGTCAGTCCAGGTAGCCAGGTAAAATTTGGACCTGAACTGTTTATTTAATCTACAGGGATAAATTGTTCTTGTCCCACTGTCCATGTCTGGGGATGTCTTGACTTGTTCTTATTTAATACTGCTCAGGTATTGCTCACCTTGTTTCCACTGAAACCAAGATTGTACTATCCAGCCCAGGGATTGAACTCACAATTACTATGTCACCAAATGCACAAACCAACACTTTAATTCACCAGATTATTGTCACAAACTTGGAGCCCTAAAACTACATACTGGACAGCATTCAGCCTCACTTCTCATTCTGACTGATGCTAAACCCATTTTAAAGAATGATAAAAAGTTTCATCTCTTTAATCTGGTTGAATAATAATTTGAAAAGAAAGTCCTTTTTTTTTGGAGCATCACTGATTAATTAGTCTCAGGAAATTCACTTAATCTGATTTGCTTTTTATAAGAGACTTAAGTCAACACATCTGATTTATTAAAAGATTATAATAGAACCTTATCATTTTGAAATGTTATGTTTTTTCATATTCACTTAATTGTCCAAATATAAAATATAAGCCGGTATAATATCTGATTTTACACATAGTTTCTGTGTAAATTTCTGTGATGAGGAGTTATCATTTACTATTGTCCTCATCTTTGTAGTTGTTGTTACAATGACATTTCCGGTTGTGTAAAGACACATTTTATGTGTAAGCATTAGCTGTAGAAAGTAAGTGAACCCCCGAATATATTGTTTTTAAAAAATTGTTTCTTTTTTTGAGATGATCAACAAATTTTAATTAAAATATATATTCATTAAGAAAAACCTTTATTCAATTAATTACAAACACTTTCAAAAATTTCTAGCTGCAATAAAAATATTAGTTGAAAATTAAAAATTAAGATGTGCAAAAATGAACCCCTTGCATTTAATATTTGGTGACTGATCCATTTGAGATTACAATGTCAACCAGTTTTTTCTATATTTTTTAAAAAGTTTCTCACAGTAGTAAGTGCTGATTTTTGAACATTCTTCTTGGCAAAACTCCTACAATTACTCAATATTACCTGGGTTTCTTGCATGCACTACCTTCTTTCACTTGAATCAAAGATTTTTCAATTGAGTTTAAATCGAGACTTTGACTAGGCTGTTCTAAGACTTGAAATTTCTTTTTACGAACCCATTCTTTTGTGGATTTGCTTTGATGCTTTTGAAAGTTCCATGATGACCTAAACCCAAATTTTGAAATGAGCTTAAGACACTTTTGTTCAAAATTGCTTCATATCTTGCAGAGTCCATTGTACCTTCAATGCATACTATTTTACCTGTTTCAGCTGCAGCAAAGCACTACCCAAATCATAATGCAATTACTGCCATTTTAATGGTTGGTATGATATTCTCTTCAAAAGTTGTATTAGGAACTCGCCAGATATACCAGCTATTGTTCTTCCCACTGAAGCCAAGCAACATTGAACTTGGTCAGTACTAAGGTGGGTGACCAGTTGAGAATAATACCAGGTGCTGTAAGCTTGGATATGCAGGTGGTGTAATGGATAATGGCTTGGAATCATTAATCAGAGAGCTGGGTTCAAATTGTTGTGTAAATACCCTTGACAAAAGTAAAAAAATAAATTACTTATTCTACTAATTTTCTGTGGGGAAATTTGTTCTGGCTTTCCTGCATCAAAGGGCTGAGGTTAAAAAAAACTCCTTGATGTGTAACAATAAAAGAAGAAAGTGTAAGGGTCAGAGGGATAAAGACAATTAGGAGTGAAAGAAAGGAAGAAGAGAAAATGTCCTTTAAGGGAAGAGAAAATGTTCATTACAGAAAAAAAAGGCTTGCTCAAAGTATTTCTCTGAGCACCTAAAAAGTTCTTTGAGTAGAATTTTGTTAAGGTTTAGCAACACTCGCAGTTCTTATGGAGTAGGAAAATTGTTGGTAGATATAGAAATCTTGCAGTTGAGTGAGTTCCTAGGTCAATGACAGAAGTCTAGTGGGCATGACAGAAGGAGAGGTGAAGGGATGCAGCTTTCAATTTGTTTTTAGTAGTGGGTTGACGTTCGTTCTCAACAGCCCTTTATTAGTTCTTCTTTGGCTGAAAGTGGTTCCGAAATTTACTTGTGCTCTCTATCATCGACCTCACAGACAGTGGTCGAATTCTCACTGCCAAATAGGCATAGATTCTCCAAATATATCAGGGACTCTTCCCTTCTAAATCATTATACAAATTTCCTGGCCCCTCCATTGGTCAGAAAACAAATTCTTATCTCTGATAAGAATCATGGCTTTGGGAACCAGTTTTGCAAGTAATGAAAACAGGTTGGAGTGAACAAGCTGTGAGGTTTCCCCCAGATTTTATGGCACCATGGAAAGAATAATGGTGGTGGAATTCCTTTTTATATTTTCCAGCTCTCTTGTTAGTCAGAAAATATATTCTTACCTCTGATAAGAATTAAGGCTTTGGGAGCAGCCGGTTTTGAAAGTAAAAAGAGGTTGGGGTGAGGATAGAAAAATTAAACGAGAATGTGAACTTGTAAAATATTGTTCTCAAAATTAAATTACATTTCATCAAAGCATATAGGATAAAAAATATATTCTTAAAATAATGGTTATATAGGGTTGGTTTAAAAATAATTTGCTGGTGTTTTAGTTTTGTATTTTTAAAGTTTTTCGCGTAATTTTTAAAACAGGGATTGAACGAGAATACTCTCTGAACTCGCTGGTTAATTAATTGTTTTTTATGGATACTTTCTCTGCAATGGAAGTAAAAAAAATCGACAATGTTTATTTTATCACAAGTCCTTGGAGAATTTTTAAATCATCAATTTTTGTAGTTTTTTTTTTTTTATGAAACAGAAAAAGCGCATTATTTTCTTTCTTTCAAATTCGATAGAAAAAAAATAGTTGCTATTCGTCACAGGAGTCGAATTTATTAAATGAAAAATGAGGATTTAAAAATGTCAAGTTTAATGTTTTTTTCGTCGAGTACGACCTTTTTAAAAAAAGTACAGTGTAACCCGGATATAAGAGAAACCCGGATATAAGATAGATTTTATCTGGTCCCAAATTAGAGCCTGTGTTTAAAATAAACCAAAACCGGATATAAGAGAAACCAGGATATAAGAGACTTTTTCTCCGGTCCCGACAACTCTCTTATATCCGGGTTACACTGTATTTTATCATTTCTCATTTTAGCAGCGTTTAGATTATTTTTGGTACGGATGTACAAAAAGGAAAATAATTCTATTATACAATATCGAAGGAGTTCATTGATCTAATTTCATATTTCCCATTGAATCTATATAAAATACAATTATTCATTAAGTTTAATATAAGCGTACACAATGAGAATATTTTTAAACTACTGCTTATATAAGGTTAAAGAAAATTTATTTGTAAACATAAACAACAAATTTTTGATTATGGCACTGCTGATCTTCCGTACTTCTTTAGGATTCATTTACTTTCTTCCCCCGTGATATTTTCATACAGCGTTAGGCAGGCATAGTGTTTTTCTACCAAACATTATTTTCATTCTGTTTTAAAAAGGTAAGCATTACTTTAAAAAAAAAAATCTGTTAATTAATCCTTAAATTTAATAACAAACTTTGAAACACATCTCTAGGACAAATATTGGATTTTAAAGAGAATTTTAAATTTGCTTTTCTTTTTTACATTTTTTTCCCTAGAACGAAGGATCGTTGTGTTGATGAGTGACGAAAAAAGTATTAATTAAACCTTTAAAATGCCTAAAAAGTTTATTTATATGCAGAAATTATTTTTTCTTTTAATTTAGATTAGCTTTAAAACCGAAATTTAAAAAAGGTATTCGTTAAAGTCTGTGGCCGTACCTGAACCTAAGTAATGATATCCTTCATCTAAAGTTACGACATAAAATGCATTCGTTTTGTTCATTTATCAAAATAATAAAGTGGAAAAAAAATGTTATTTAATGGGAAAACAGAATGCAAATATAAAAATTTAAAGGAAAAAAAAGATACGAAAATATTGAAATTGCTTTTTTTTTTAATTGTCTGTACGTAAACTCTTTTTAAAACAAGGAACAAATTTGTCTTTTACACCGGTTGCTAATATTCCAGCTTAAAGTCAAGACGCGGTCGGAAGGCGGCGGCTCACTTCATCAGAATTCGGCAAAAGGTGGGTGAATCTTGCGCGTTTGTGTCATGTGAAAGGGGCTGACCTGGAGTGGTACTTTGATGCCGGTTAGGCATTGGGATATTGCTTGCCTGGGTTGAACACGGGCAACCCATCACAAATTATTAGGTTAGGTTTCGTTTAGTTTTTTGTTTGATTCTTTCTTTAATGATCTTTAGTTTCCTTTAAACTTAGCTAGGGTATGTGTGCTCATTGACCCCTTTTATTTCTGTCTCTATTTTTCTTTAAGTTTAATTCCTCATCCCCTCCCTCGTTAGATGGTCAGTGGTGGATGCGGGGCGTTTTTCGTTTCATGTGTGTGTGTTTTTTTTTTTTCGTATTTGTTGTTGTGTATGAATGTGTCTGTACCTGTGTGAATGCTTTGGAGTTTGGAGGAATGAATGTTTCCTTTATTTTCATAGTCCGATTTCGTCCGGTTAACTGATATTTTTTTCTGCCACATTTAAGGTTTGTGGGGGTTTTAAGTAACACCTTTTTGTTTAGTTTCTTGTAAATATTTTATGTCATATTGTATATACTCATTAGGGATCTTTTTATTTAAAAATTGTTGTTTTTTTATGCCTTTCCCCCCACGAACAATATTTGTACATAAGGGGACTATTTAGGATTTTCATTGAGACGAAGAGGTATTTTGGTGGATGTAGTATAAAAGGTATGTATACTATAAAATAATGTGTTGTTTTGGTGATAGGAATATTGTTTTTTGTATGATAGGGTCAGTGGTTGTGGCTAGCTACGTTATAGGTACCTCCACGAGATCGCTAAAAAAAGAGTATATAGCATGATGAAAAAGACGCCAAACTTGACGAAAACAATATTATCGTCTAAATGTTTGTTATTATTAAGAGGAAAGATCAAAGTATTTTGGGGGGTATTTTTTTCCATTTTTTAATCGTTCCTAGCATGTCCGAAATTTTCGTTAAAAATCTAGTTTTTTTTGAGTCAGCAAAATTGACCATTTTTTTCCATTTGTCAAAAAAAAATTGAAAATGATTATCTGGACAGATAATCATTTTCAATCATTTTTTTCAATTTGATAAAAAAGATGAAAATCTCACTTTGAAATTCTTTTAAATATCAATTATCATTTTTTCAAAACTTATTTCAAGAAAATCAGAAATTATAATGTTTATTTAAAATATTCTGAACCAAACTTAGCTTTTGTGCCACAAAGATGTAATACGAAAATAAAACAAAGCAGGTCATAAACTTTTGCATCTCTTGACAGGTGATGAATGACATATTTATGAATTCCATGAGGCTAATTTGTTCTACGGAAGGAGAAAAGTGAAATAATTTACATTTAAGTGAACAAATTATTTACCTTGTTATTTTTAACAAAAACTTTCAGCGGTCTAATTTTTTTGTACTTAGCTTTCATCTTTACGTTTATGATGCTTTATGGAAAATATATTATAAAGAAATTAAAATAAGACTGTTAAGAGTGAGATTAAATTTCATATTTCCTAAGAAATGTATCTAATTAATTTATAGGTACCTTTCTTATGAAATTTTATCAGAACTGTACATAAAATACTATAATTTTATGTACATTTATTACATTTTACTGTTATTTGTATTTGCATTTATTTTATTATTAATTTTGATATTTCATTTATGGAAAAATGTCATAACTGAGATTAATATAAAAATAAGATCATATAAATTTCATAAGATGATACTGATACTTGTAGGTACCCTTTTCAGTTGAAATTGAAAAATCAAAATAACTTCACACATGTTTCACAAAAGTAAAGGCCTTAACAGTGGAGAACATTGCTTAACTCAAATAACGCAACTTAATTATATTCTGGTTGGTCTTCCGTACTTTATAATTACAGCCCGGTTATAAGCACAAAATTACATTTCTTAATTACTGTGGATCTTCTGATTAGTCAAAATGATACAATTTACAACGCGCTAAAAAAAGATCTATCTCATAAGGACACTTAGGAAAGCCGATGGGGCTTTTAACTAATTTTATAATATTTTAGCAACTTAAATGTAAAATCTATTATAATTAATGAAATAACAAATAATTGTATTAAAAATTCATTTTTCATCAAAAAAAATTTTTTGCTTTCAGAAAATATTGTCCATATTCATAAAAACAACTAAAAGCAAATAAAAGCATTTGAAATTAAATAATATATTTGTTTTATTGAGTTTTGTATGTTACAATTCAGAGCTGATTTTCAGGTACGTTGGCTCTAATTAAAAAAAAAACAAACAATGATTTGCATTCCGCAAAGCCCTGTGCTTTTAATTATTGTAATCACTAAACCCGATGCGATCGAATTTCTAGCATTTTCATAAAATTAGTTAGGGGTGGGGGGTAATAAATATTTAAAAAAAATATTTCTACCATGACTTTAATAAAAAAAAAAACATATTTATAATAATTTCGATCATCTGTGAATAGTTCCTGAAAGTTTCATTAACATCCGACAATTATTTCTATTTTTGCACGATTTTTCAAATTAATGTGTTTTCAAAAAAACATGCTAAAAATTGTCTATGTTATTTACATAGTTCCGCTGATACAAATAGAAACAAGGTATTTTTAATCAAAATTTAGAATAGAATTTTAGAAGAAGGAAAATTTTTTAAAAATAATTAAAAAAAAAAAAAACGTTGCTTTTTCCTCTTAATAATAACATAAGCATTTAGACAATAAAATTTTGTTTTCGGCAAGGTTGACATCTTTTTCATCAAGCTATGCTCTTTTTTTAGCGATTTTGTAGAGGTACCTAGTTTTATATTAAGACAAGTGATGACCGTCCTTTTCCCCAACCCCCTTTTTGGCCTTGTGCCACATTTGTTGTATATCTACAGCAATAAATATTGTCAGTGACATCAGTTCTCTGGTGGATGTGGGGCGTTTTTCGTTTCGTGTGTGATTTTTTTTTTTGTATCTGTTGTTGTGTCTGAATGAGTGCATGTCTGTGTGAGTGCTTGTGATGAACGAATGTTTCTAATTTATTATAGGCTCGCATTAATTTCATCTAGTTAACTGATGTTTCTGCCACATTTAGTGATTGTGGGTTTTTTATTACTAACATGATTTTGTTTAGTTTCTTGTAAATAGTTATTAGTTCATACTGTAAATACTCATTGGGGCTAGTTTTAATAAAAAATTTTAAAATTGTTGTTTTATCCCCCCCCCCCCCCCCACAGACGATATATTGTACATATGGGTACTAAATAGAAATAGAATTTTCATGGAGACATTGAGGTATTATGGTGGATGTGATGAGAAAGGTAAGTAAGAATGTGTTGTTTTTTTTTTGGTGTAAGGAACATTGTTAGTATGATTGAGTCAGCATTTGTGGCTTAGCTAAGTTTAAAGTTAAGACAGAAAACTGACCACCTCCCCTTCCCCATTTCGGCCTTGTGCCACATATTCTGTTAATACAGAGTTAAATAAACCAGTTGCTGATATTCTTTGTTTTGTTTCCAATTTGTGTTTCAAACCTCTATCTTCTATTTTCAACTTCTTAAATGTTTTGTAATTATATTTTATTTGAACATAAGTAGTTTTATTGTTTAATCGTGTAATTTTTTTAAGTCCCAAGCTAATGCTCTTTTCAAAGTTTGTGCATTAATTATTGTTTTTTTTATTTTTAATTTAAAAAGAAAGCTTTATTTTATAATTTAATTTGTTTTATTTTTAATTAAAAAAAATGCTTTACTATAAAAGAAAAAACATTTGGAAAAAAAACACTTGTCATTGCTTTTCGACACAACTTAAGTGCACAGTAATTTAGACGAGTAAGATCAGTTAAGAGCAGTAAAAAGGCCGTTAATTAAGCTTCCACTAGGAAAATGTTCCACAGTGAATGTAGTTAAACAAGGCGCATAATGGCGGACGAATGAATACGTCTGAGTTTGGATTTTTATTGTCGATAACTACAAAACGGTAAGTTTTATCAATTTGGTTGTTACTTTTGAGTTCAGCATGTACACGGAAATATGACAACTTGGGAAATTTTTAATAGATTTTCTGTGCAGGGCTTAAAAATTTACCAAAATTGTTTGGCGATTACCTTAAGTGACTGAGTAATTCTTGGGAAAATATTGCAACCAATTCCTGTTCAAATAGTAAGTTTGTTTTAACAAGGTACCTCCACGTTTTCATGAAAAAACAGCATAGTGTAATGAAAAAGGCCACAAACTTAATAAAAATAAAGTTTTATCGTCAAAATGTTTGTTATTATTAAGATAAAAAACCAAAGTATTTTTTGTTTTTTTAAAAATTAATCCTTTCTAACACGTTTGAAATTTTGGTTAAAAATCTATAGTTTACATCATTAGGGTGGCGTAATAATTACATTGATGTTTTTTTTTTTTTTTTTTTTTTTGGCACGCGCTTTTTTTAGTTAAAAATCATTCTTGTAAAAATCAGATACTTGTCCAATTTTAATTAAATTTTCAGGACTTATTTACAAATGAATGAAATTATTTTTTTTTTTATTAGAAAATTTTGGTAAAAAAAAAAAAATTTTTGTTTTACATATGTTTCCCCCACTTAGTTAATTTCATGAAATTTTGTAAAATACCTTTCTGTTTCATGAATTTTTTTTATTCATTAAAAGTTGGACACCTTGGATAATGTAAATCATCTAGTTTTTTTTTTCAAACTTTCACTATTTTAACTGAAAATCTACTCTGAATTGAAAAATAATAAATGCAATGAAACTATGATATTATTTAATTAGAAAAGCTTTTAATTGCTTTTGTACATAAGTTAGATTAAGGACTATTGTCTGATGAAAAGTCAATTTTTACAAGAATTTATTCATTTTTTGAAAATTTTAATTATAATAATTTTTAGGTCACTGAGGTAAGTCACTGCTACTGTTAACAATTTGCAGATCAGATGAACAAAGACAGAACTACATCAGTAAATTTGGGGTGGGGGGAGCCCCCACCCCAAATTTACTGATGTATTTTAATATTACTTGATGTATTTTAATATTACTGATGTATTTTAATATTACTTGACCAGTGGGCCGCCAACTCATTGCCTTATTGGCAATGAAATTATAAGATTGGAAATTTTAATGAATCTCTACAATTTAGGTACCACCTGAAATGGTGCTGCTTTTTTTTTAAATGAAAAGAAAAACCATGTTACCTACTGATTTTAAAAAAAAAAAAAAAAAAAAAAAAAATCAGGAAATTATTGGATTTAAATGAAATCTTCAACACTTATTCATTAATGAATAAATTGTGTACTGACTAGTTTATTTTATTATAAAACTTTATAAAGATTTGTGGGGAGCAGCTAACCCCCTTTTTTGATCATGTATATTTACTTTTGGCAATACCCAGTGTTTAAAATTAAAAGTTTACTTAATCTAATTGGAAACAATCATTCTTTATGTAAAGTAATTGAAAATAAGAAAACCTTTTTATAACCGTCATTTTACTTGTGTTTAGGGTGTTAAGTAACTATTAAATTGATGTATTGACAGCTCATTTGACGGTAAAAGTTATTGGGTGCAAGAACAGAAAGGGGCCTAATTTTTTTGAATTTTAAATGAACTAACTTATTTAACTACCTAGTAATATTTGAAAGAAAAATTGACTAATACTTACAACAATCTAACATTTTATTTTTTATTTTTAGGTACTTATGCTTGAAGATGCTTTCTAGAAAAATAATAAAATTTAAAATACCATGACAAAATAAATTTAAAATTTCATAACTGAGAGTAAGTTAACAAAATTTTATCTACCTATCATTTTTTAACTACATCTCTTATGAAATATTCATTTTTATATTATCTGTTATGAAATTTTAAATTAATAAAATTTTAAATTTCATAACTGAGATAATATAAAAATTAATAAGTAAAATACCATAACATTTAAGAGAGGTACCTAATAATTATAGGGTACCTCTCTCATTTATGAATTATTATATTTTATTTTTTAATGTGTTAATTATTTTATTCCTTATTTTTAATATTAATTATAAAATATGACAGTTATGAAAATGTCAAATTTTGTGTTAATTATATAATCATTTACACATTTTATTTAATCATAGTCCTCTAACAATAGGAATATATAAAAAAAAAACTTGCTATGCAAATTGTTAAACAAGATCTTTCTCAATCAATAGTGACAACACTTCACATAACAACCGAAAAATGTTAAAATTTATTGCACATGAGTACAAATAGGGTACAAGGTTAATAATATGGAAAAGGGAAGGCTGGTTTTTATTTGTTTTATACTAAAACTTAGCCACAATCACTGACTTAGACATAACAATAACCATTGCATCAAAAAGCCACATTCTTACTTACCATTCTTACTATAACCACCATAATACCTCAGAGACTCTAAGAAGTCCTAACTAGTCCTTATATGCATAATTTTGTCTGTGGTGGGGTGGGGAATACAAAAACAACTTATAACAATTTATAAACCTCAATGAATATTTACAGTGTAAAACAAGATTTATGTACACGAAACAAAACAAAGCATTATTAATAATAAAACCCTGCACAATCACTAAATGTGGCAGAGACATCAGTTAACTGGATGAAATTAATGTAGAATTCAAATAATCAAAAAATCACTCAGACAACCTAACACTTACAGAAACACACCCGCAGTAAAAGTCAACAATAAATATAAAAAATTACAACCTAAAAGTGAAAGGTGTCCTACATCTACCAGATAACTAATATCACGGTGGAGGCGAGGGGGATTAAACAAAGAAAGTTTTTGTATGGCATAAATAAATGGGACCAATGACCATGTATACCATAGCTAAGTTAACTTGGGCAAAGAAAAAACACAAACCTAAACTAACCTATTTTTGACAGGGTTGCCAGTGTTCAGCAATCACAGTATCCTTAATGCCAGTTAGGCATTAAGGATACATTTCAACCTGGGCACCCAAGGGCCATATAGAGTGAGCCTCCTGCTTCAACAGACCAAGATTACCTATTAATTCATCATGAATGGCCTCCCCCATAACTAACACTTTATATAATGTCTTATGAGACAATGGCTGGATGTTGGAGAGATCATCCCTCACCCGCAAGAGGTACTTAAGCCAACATTCATGGTAGAAGGATCCCTTGCCTCGGGATAAATGAAGGTTGTCGTGAATAGTCCTGCCCTTCACAGCACAAGTCTGCTCAGAACCAATCAGGTTAGGGAGGACAGCCAGCTAAGATCTTGTCTAAAACCCTTCACCACTGTGTTAAACATCATCAAAAGTCAATAATTATCAATCCCATTCCCACCATTTTTGTTTTTGTGAAGCAACTTGACCACACCCCTGGTGAAGCATTGAGGTATTGACCCCTGCTTCATCCAGTTGTTGTAAATCAGTACCAGCAAGAGGAGAAAGACAAGTGACTGTGTTAAGTACATTTCATAAGGAAGACCATCTAATCCCAGAGTTTTGTCCAGTCATTCAGATCTTAGATTCTGTAATAGGACCCTCACACACAGCCGCTTCAGTTACCTTGAGGCAGCGAAAATCTGCTAAATAAGCATTGAACTGAGTAAAGCTCAGACCAAGCTCACTGGTAAACAGCTCCTGAAAGTAATCTTGGAAAGCCTCACATATGCCTGCATCTGTAATCACAGTATACTCATCTGGCAATGTGATTTCTCGTGATATGTCGACTGGGTGCCTTCCTTTGCATACAATTCAGTGGCATATATATTTTTGCTTTGGAAGATATGCTTTTTAATCTAGCCCTAACTACTAGAGCTTGATCTTTCTTGATAAGCAAGGAGGCTACGTCTCCACTATCACAGGGTTTGATTGCTCGATCTACTTCCTCTACACATGCCTTTTGTGTTGCTAATCCTGCTAGATTGAGATGGTGACTAAAATCAGCAGCAAAAGACTTAAGTTTAGATTTTAAATGATCCCACCACTTATTCCCAACTATAGCCTCCATCAATTCCCACTGTAAGAGTAGTAGCTGGTCCCAGAAATCTTGCTCACCAAATAATGATGCGTTCAATTTCCAGAAACCAGCCATCTTGACCTTAGGCTTCTCCAAGTTTACACAAACCCAGACAAGTCTATGATCTAAGTAAACTGTATCATGGAAACTTGGACATCCAAAAAGCCCTACGTTAACTCTCTTAACTAGTACGATGTATTAGGTTGGTGCAAAAATAATGTCGTTTTCTAACATATGTTACTATGTGAGAAAACGACATTATTTTTGCACCAACCTAATAGCTACGATGCCCCACTGAATCCGAGATGCTGCTTTTAATCCAAGTCCATACTACCTGCTGTGGGTGCTCATTTCAATACTTACTGATAAAATCAAACCTGTCAATAAAGTCCCAAATTAACATCTGGGTTGTTAATACCTGATTTTTTCCCATTATTAAGACCCACAAATCCAGCATCTCTATATGCTACCAGTTTCATTCTTGCAAGATTGCCTAAGTTAGATATTAACAGCCTGGCTGGGATTTTTTTAGCTGATTTATTTATCAGCAATATACTCTCAACCTTTCTATCTTTTTGTTATGGTCCAGTTCCTTGTACCACGGTGATAGTCCAAAGTAGAACCAATAAAGAAGAACTCGAATATGGATATGGAATAACACAGATATATTACAAACAGGAATATATACAGAGAAATAGAAAGTGTTAGTACGAACAGTCAGGTTTAGTAGTACTTGTCTGAACGCGACTCTGTTTCGGACTACCTCTGACTGACTGACTCACTCACTCGCTCTGACTGACTGACAGACTCCTGATGGACTTCAGACTGAACTCTCTGCTTCCTCTTGAGGCGCAGTATTTATTACGTATGGAATAGTCCATTATGTTATTATGGGTAAGGTCCCATAACACTATTAAAGATGATATTGCATTCCGTCATATGACTTAAATCAGGTCATGTCTGTAGCTAACCAATTTAGCTTTCTTATTGAGCTTCTAAATAATTTGTGTTTGTCATTTGATAAAACTGAACTTGAATTATAGTCAGTCTTTGTATGTCTCATAGGGATTGATTTGACAAACTCATTTTGACTCATTATTATAGACTCCTTTCAATAACAAATCCCAAGACCAAGATATTTGAAACTTGAAGTTTTCTCTAATCTGACTTGTCTCTAATAAAGACTTGCTTGATTTTCTTTATCACATTTTCTTTAAATTTTTCAGTGCCTGACCAGAAGAAGTCATCCACATGAGCTGATATGATTCCATTAATCTTATCATCATTAATCTTATCATCATACCCCATGTGAAGACAACTTGGTCAGATTTACATGAACAGTTTACCAGTTTCATTAGCTCTTCTTTAACTGTTAAATATCATTATCAAAGAGCATCATTCCTTCCATATATGCATTTATTTAATTTCTATAAACAATATTCAGAAACTTCAGCTTTTGGAGAAGGTTTCAAACTGCTTCCCTTGGAAAAATATTGTCTTGATATCCATAGAATTACATGTCCACCTCAAAGCCACAATGATGGCCAGCATAATTTGTAGACTCTCATTCAGAATTTAACAATTTCAAAGAATTCATATTTAAAATCATTCTGAAGAGCAAATGTTTTGTGACATATGGTGACCATTGATAATTAAGTATAACTCAAGACTTCAATGTTAAGATAAAACAGTATTTAATTACAACCACAAATAAATACTTAACAAGAACAAAAAAGTAAAAGTCAACCAAAGATAATCATTTCAGTAAATACCTTGTTAGTAGCACAGCCCAACTTAACATCTGGTAAATCCAAAATCAAAATCCAAGTCATCAACATAATAATTCATACTAATTTGACTGGATATTCCAGTAGTCACTTAATAATCGTTGTAGTCAGTAGTCTGACAGCGCTATTTATGCACCTAGTCGAAAACATATATTCATAGTTCCAGAGTGTTACACTTGAACCTCGGTGTCGGTAGTTACTCATTTTCTTCCTATATGACAGAATGTCAATTGAACTTATTTACAGTATTTACATTATTCGGACTATTGTCCTCATCTTTGTCGCCATATTTATCACAACATTTCGGCCGTTGTACGCTCAGGCCTTCTTCAGGTGGTTGGAATTTCGAACTGAACCCTTTATTTTGCTCACTGGGGTAGACTGTTCTAGTTCCACGTGCCATGTTTGATGGATGTCAGTTATCAGTCCGAATAATGTAAATACTGTACATAATACCTCATCTCAGAAATATAGACAGGCTCTGAACTTATTTAACTATGATCATTTTCTTAAATTATGTTTTCCAAATAAAGTCTCCATAAAACAACAATCTCTCATTGCCTTGTCAAATACATAAACATGCTTAAAAAACTACTGCTACTGTTTACTTACAAAATTAATTTCTGTGGTATTTTAAACTTAAAGCAAATAATGTTTCAAATCAGATTAATTATACTTTAAATCATCTAATATTGTGTTGATGTGATGACAGATCTAATGTTGTTCTACAGAGACTTTATCTGGAGAGCATAATTAAAGAAAATGACATGGGGTACCTTTTTTTTATATCATTTTTAGTTATCAGCGAACTGAAACATTCAGGAATATTTTCTTTGTAATCTAATAGTTTTATTAAATTTTAGAAATTTTGTCTTTCAATTTTCTATAGTCATTGTTCTTATTTTCTGATAATGCTGTGAATGGTCACATCAGCATGTTTATACACATACCAAAATTCTTTTAAAAGTATTGGTATTTAATAATTTATATTAGCTTTTCCATTTCTGATTAGTAAATATAGTTTGCACTTAATAACAAGATCATCTAAAAGGTTGAAGTTCATACAAAATTTTAAAAGATTTAAAACTTAATAATTTTTTCTAATAAAAATGTAAAAAAAAAAAGAAATGAAAACAATTCTTGTAAAAAAATCATTATTCATCAAAAATAATTCTTAATTATTTTAATAAATTAAATAAATATTTTCTTAAATGACACTTTTTTTTTTATTATGGGATGCATTCCAACAAATTCCTTCATCCATACAACTGCATATGTTGTTTATGATTGCGAACATTTTCTTTCTTTTACTAAATCCTTTTTAAATATGCAATGCATTTCATCAGATTCTTTCATCCATACAAGTGGATATGTTGTTTATGATTTCCAACACTTACTTTTACTAAATCCTTCTCTCAGTACATCTAAATCTTACAGTATTTTGTTGATTGCATCACTATATTTTTTTCATTCATTTTTTTAACTGAAATTTTCAATTTTGTTTATGTCCTAAACATTTTCCCTTCAGAAAAATAAAACATTTCCTCTTTTATGATTTAAAAAAAAAAAAATGATCTTAATTCAGAGAACAAAAACTAGATAAATTTTTTAATGAAAGAGAATTTTGTTTAACATAAGTTAGCTTTCTTTTATTTCATTTGTTTTTATATCTTAAAAGTTAGAAGTTGTTGATTAAATACAAGCAATTTTTTCACCTTTTTCATCAATGTTTTATGTTTATGAAAATTAAAATGTCAAAAAATGTAGATTGCATGAGTGTCATTTACCTCTATTGTTGTTTATGTGTAAACATATCACGAGGAAACATACACTGCTTTATCCAATATCTTTTAAGAGCATGTATCATTGTGAGGAGAAAAAGAGGCAAGCACATGTGAAATTCTCTTTCTATGTATTCAAATTATTGTTTTCATGTATGACAAGGTTTATAGAAAACTATATGTTTATGTCTCGCATTGAAGAACCCATGAGAGTTGTAACTGTGAACACAACTTTCGAAAGAAACCCAAAAGTCTTTACCAGTTGACCTCACGGTTCCTCACATTTTTGTTGTGGTGTTACCAAATATATATATATATATATATGATGAAATATAGTTTTATGTAGGTACCTGTACTGAATGTTCAATACCTAAGGTTTAAAATGAATTTTTAATTATGAAAACGATTACTTGACACTTTCAATTTAGGTTTAACTGATTAATAATTTGAAAAAAAAGATTGATGATTTACATTCTCAAAGAAGTTCTGCTTTTATCTAATAAAAAAACTTTCTGATGAAAATTTAAATTCTCAATATTTCGTGAAATTATTTTGGTTGTGGTGGGTAACCTGCAAAAAAAATACTTTTTCCAAGTTTATCTCAAACAAAAAAATTCAAAAATAATTTCATTTGTGAATAAAAAAACAAAAAACAAAACAAGATTTTCAACATAAATTTTCAAAAAATAACTAAAATACACTTTGATCTTTCCTCTTAATAACAACATAAATATTTAGATGATAAAAGATTGTTTTCAGTAAGTTTAAGGCTGTTTTTCTCATGCCATTTTCTTAAATAATGTTTTACAGATAAAGTCTGCCATAGAACACCAATCATCATGTAATCACCTGTCATTGCCTCATCAATTACGTAAAATATGCTGATGTTGGTTACAAACACAGCTACTGTTTTGCTTTAAATATATATTTCTGTGTTATTTCAAACTTAAATCATTTTTTTTCAAATCAGATAAATTATACTTAGCTAATATTCCTCAGATAATTTTTTTTTTAATACACAATGAGTGCTGACTAAAATAGGGAACTAATCAGTTATTCTAGATAAAAAAGTTGATTCCAATCAATATAATTTCCATTTACAGTGTTTAGGGAACAAATTTTATGAAGTTGGCTTGAGTTAATAAAAAAAGAAAATTGGTGGGGGGGGGGGGGGGGTCAAAATTTTGTCTTTTTGTTTTACCCTTTAGTTTTTCTAGCACAGGATGATTTACAAATACAACTTTTTTCAGAAATGTTATTTAATAATCTCAAAGTGGCCAAACAATAATGTAGCTTTTTGTCTGTAAATAACAACATTGTGGTGCTAATTTTCTATAGGTTTTGCCACATTGACTTAATTCTTATTTAGCATTGTAGTATTCTTTGCAAGGGTTGTCTCAGAAACTCATCAAGTTAGATTAAGGGCTGAAGTATAAGGTTCGAAAGCCTATCAAGCTGGAGCAACTTATCAGATGGGTGGATATTCCAGTGAGTGAAAATTGTTCTTATTCCTTTTATTTTCTTATTTTAATAGCATATTGTTACACTTCCTCACTAAGTATTATAATGAAACAAAAACAGAATTCCATGATGAAAACAAGAAAAAAAATGGGATTTCTATACTGAAAACAGAATTCCCTAAAACTTGAAAAGGAAAATTGGTCCCTCTAAAAATTGTCAGATACCAATAGTTCAATGTATAAAATAAAGTTGAATTGTAGTCATTGAAAAAGTAAAAAGTATTATTTTTGGTTATAAGGAAGTCACAAATCATTTAAAATATCTTTGTTCTTTTTGAAGGCAGAAAAATTTGTTTCAGGGAAATTTTGAAAAGTTTCCTCTAGAAATTTGTGCATATAAACATGAAGCAATACAAAAAACAATGTCTCAGAATTTACATGAAACGAATTGGAAGAGGGTTGGAGATATGAAAAAATATGTATATGTAGTCATTGTGATTTGCATGAAGAAGTCCTAGCAGACTTAGTAAGTTTTAGGTACTTTGACTTTATAGCAAAGCAACTTTTCTGCTTCTTTGCACTGATGAAAATGATGTTTTGTTTTTAGTGGGCAACGATGCCTGCAACAGCCAATCCTGCAGTAGATGGTGTCTCCTATAAATTTGATCATTAGAGCAGGTCCATTTTGGAACCATGATATTGCACTTAATTTGAATTAATTTGGGGTTTGACATTTTATACTGTAAACATTTTTAGTGTTTTTTTGCTTCTATTTTTGTATCAATATATGTAAAGTTATTAAATATTTTGAAGTTGAAATAAATCTTACCAAATTTTTCATACATCTATTTATAATTTCCTCAGGTTAAATAAAAACACTTTTCCCATAATATGTAATTAATTTGAGCTGACAATTATGGAAATTATTTCATTTTTACTATGGATTTTATATTGCAATTATTAACCATTAGTTTAATAAATACTTTAGTTGCTTTCCAGGATCAGTTGTCATCTCTCAGGTTTTTGCTTTTGCCGATCATTCAATGTAGGGGGACTTGGCAAAGGATCTTCTCTTTTCACACGCTGTGAGGAAAATGAGGATTTATTTTTATTGGGCAGAGATGACTGCAGCAGATAATCTCAAACCAGGTGGCAGCTATAGACTTGGTCATGTTGCCAGTGATGTTTGTTAAAGATGATGTCTAAAAACGAAAAAATTAAGAATCAGATATTTTTCAAGATCCAAATTTGAATTGTTTCTGAATTGATCTCAACCACATGTATTTCATAAGATATGATGTGACAGTGAACCTAAAGAGGTGATGGCTGCTGCTGCTTTATTGAAAACATAATTACATGTCTCTCATAGACTTGTTTCATATATTATTCACTGTCCCTATTAATATATCATATACCTTTTTTCTTTGCAGATGGTTTGGCTGTATAGAAACCGCAGTAGTTTTTATTGAGAAGTTCAATGAAGGAAAAGACATTTCACTTTTCATGAACGCACACACATGGTTCATGTGACTGTGATGGCACTACATTGTCAAAAGCATAACAATGAATTTTACTTGGCAAGAAATAATGTACTTTGAAATGTGTGGTTTATTTTTATACAAAAATGCATTTAGTGTCCTGTATGAATAATCAGTAAAGGTAGGCCACATACATAACACATATGTTAAACTGTTGCAAAGTTAGACATAATAGACCAGATGGAAACGCATATTAAAAAAAAAGCATATTCTTGTGAAATTTGTGAATGTACATTTTCACGGAAGCCGAATTTGGTCAAACATATGCATACACATACTGGAGAAAAACCATATACTTGTGAAGTTTGTGGATATGCATTTTCATGGAAGTCGCATTTAGTGAGACATATGTGTACACATACTGGAGAGAAACCATTTTCTTGTGAAGTTTGTGGATCTGCATTTTCACGGAAGTATGATTTAATGATACATATGCGAACCCACACTGGAGAGAAACCATATACTTGTGAAGTTTGTGGATCTGCATTTTCACAGAAGTCGTATATAGTGACACATATGCGTACACACACTGGAGACAAACCATATTCTTGTGAAGTTTGTGGATCTGCATTTTCATGGAAGTCTCATTTAGTGAGACATATGTGTACACACACTGGAGAGAAACCATTTTCTTGTGAAGTTTGTGGATCTGCATTTTCACGGAAGTCACTTTTGGTCAATCATATGCGTACCCACACTGGAGAGAAACCATATTCCTGTGAAGTTTGTGGATCTGCATTTTCACAGAAGTCGTGTTTAGTGACACATATGCGTACTCACACTGGAGAGAAACAATTTTCTTGTGAAGTTTGTGGATCTGCTTTTTCACAGAAGTCGGATTTAGTGAGACATATGCGTACGCACACTAGAGAGAAACCGTATTCTTGTGAAATTTGTGGATCTGCATTTCCGTGGAAGACAGATTTGGTCAAACATATGCGTACACACACTGGAGAGAAACCATATACTTGTGAGGTTTGTGGATCTGCATTTTCACGCAAGTTGTATTTAGTGACACATATGCGTACACACACTGGAGAGAAACCATATACTTGTGAAGTTTGTGGATCTGCATTTATACAAAAGTGTGATTTAGTGATGCATATGCGTACACACACTGGAGAGAAACCATATTCTTGTGAAGTTTGTGGATCTGCATTTTCACGGAAGCAGGATTTAGTGAGACATATGCGTACACACACTGGAGAAAAACCGTATTCTTGTGAAGTTTGTGGATCTGCATTTTTACAGAAGCAGGATTTAGTGAGACATATGCGCACACACACTGGAGAAAAACCGTATTCTTGTGAAGTTTGTGGATCTGCATTCTCACTGAAAGCAAATTTAGTGACACACATGCATAGACATTGAAAAGAAACCGTTTTCTTGTGAGCTTTGTTGATCTGCACTTTCACAGAAGTTGCATTTAGTCAGATATATGCATACTCACACTGGAAAGAAACTATATTCTTGTTAAGTTTGTGGATCTGCATTTTCACAGAAGTCGAAATTGATCAGTCATAAGCGTACACATGCTAGTGATATTCAAGGATCTGGATTTTCACCGATGCAATGTTTTGTCATGTGTACACACTGGATAGAAAGTATGCAAAATGCAGATCCACAAACTTCACAGCTTTGGGGATCTGCATTTTCACAGAATAAAAATTGATCAGTCATATGTTGTACACATCTTTTCAGTCCACATAGTGTCAATATAAATATATATCTTATCTAAAAAGAAAAGTTACTTTTCAAAATAATTTTTGATGTTTGGCTCTGTGCTAGACAATAAAAATGTATCCTACACTTATTCTATTCCCTCTTCTTTGATCTTCAACACAACTTGTCAATTTTAGTTATATTGTTTCTAACCAGAGAGAGAGAGAGACTCTCCACGCCCTTCTTATGCTCTGTGTTTTTGTTTTACAGACATTAGAACAAATTGACTTTCTCAGTAAACCAACATAACCTGTACCTACATCTGTCTCCTCTTTGACTGAGCCTGAGGAGTCAGCTGTGGAGTTGTTGTAAGCCTCTTCATCATCTTCCAAAAGAAAACAAACTTTTCTTGAACCATAGCTCACAAAATACAAACGGCTACACTTTTCAGATGAAAGCTTCATGTGCCGTGATATTTGTACTAAATGTAACATGCACATCTCAGCTTAAATGCAGCAATATTTGGCCCTCAACCCTGACTTGTGATGCTTTAAGCAAAGAACATCAGTCCTACCTTAATTTTCCTACTCTGCTAACCAACTTTAAACAAATAATTTGACATCGGACTGTCAGCAAGACAAATCTGTGCTGGTGATATTAAAAATCACTCACTAGATGGCACAAGAGAGAGACCCACTTTCAAAATGTGAGTCATAACATACCTTTCTAATGGAGATTGGTGTCCCAAAGCTCATACTGCTAGAGCAGAATGTTTTTTGGTTTTCTGTGCAATCAAAATGGAATAGTCCATTAATTATGAGGTATGGTAGAAGATGTAAAACACGTCTATCATCCCTTCTTTTAGCCAAATCTCTATCTTACAAACATTTGAATCATTTTAAAAGAATTCTACAGTGTTATTTTAGTTATGGTCACTAGATTTGTGGTGATTACCTTGCTGTCATACTTCTAGGTCATTTGACTAAGATCAAAGAGTAGTATCTGTTCTGATCAGCTTCATCTGATTATCTCTCTCCACTTCTATCTTTCCTTCATCTTCTAGGCTTTTTCATTAAGATCAAAGTGTAGTATCTGTTCTTATCATCTTCATCTGATTATCTCACTCCACTTCTATCTTTCCTTCTTTCTTTCATCTTCTAGGCCTTTTCATTAAGATCAAAGTGTAGTATCTGTTCTTATCAGCTTCATCTGATTATCTCACTCCACTTCTATCTTTCCTTCTTTCTTTCATCTTCTAGGCCTTTTCATTAAGATCAAAGTGTAGTATCTGTTCTTATCATCTTCATCTGATTATCTCTCTCCACTTCTATCTTAGCTCCACAGATTCATAATAACTAAGATTGAAAATGGATTTTTAAAAAGATAAAATCTTTATTGAAGCTTTTATTTTAGTTTTAATTTCAGACTGATAGATTAAGTTTAATGTTTCCAATAAGCAAAATACTTTATTGTATTTCAAGTCTAATTTAAGTCGACTCGGATGAGTTTCCATTTTGAAGTTACCGAATTTTTTTTATTTTTGCACCAATTTTTATTCATCTTTCATCACGTCATATTAAAAAATGTTCTGAAAATAAAATATATTTTTCAGAAACTATCAGCTGTTTTAATGTTTAATTAATGTAATTTGAAACATTGCTTTAAATCAAAATATTGCAGAATAATTTTGACAGTGGTAGCAGTTTATTTAAGACAGTGACAGCTTGTGTGGAGGATGGGAGTTTAATGTTTTCTATAGTGGATATATCTGTAAAAATAATAAATGTTACATTTTTTCATATTTGCTTGTCCAAATATAAATCAATATGATATCTGATATTAAAATATAGTTTCTGTGCAAATTTCTGTGATGAGGAGTTATCATATAAATTGTGGCAATTTCAAAATTCCACTGATACCAGTCAGTAGGTATTTCTCTGTTTTATGATGTTTAGTGTTAGGAAATTCTTTGAAAAAGAATCTTAGTTTCTGAAACACATCATTTCAATATAAAATTCATGGAACTGTCATCCTCCAGCCTTCATCAGGTGTTGATCCAGGTAACCTACAGGGAATTCTGAACTGAACCCTTTATTTAATCTACAGAGTTAGACTGTTCTTGTTCCACTGCCTAGTTCTTATTTTTAAATAGTTGTTCAATTATTGTTTGCACATTTCCACTGATTCCATATGCACACACTGACCATCCCAGGGACTGAACTCACAATTCCTCTCTCACTAAATTCATGAATCAATGATTTAATCCTGTAGGACAATTTGCTGTAGTGAACTTGGAACTTTAAACCTAACCTGCCTGCTGATTAAGGATGCTGCTGCTACCTGAATGATTGACAGCATCATTTGGTTTTAGGTCAACAATTTTTGTCTTAGTGCATTTTTTCCAAGAATTAAAACTACTTTCATGAATTTATATTAAATAAAACTGACATACTTATCCATTCAGAGAAATATTTATAGAGTACTAGCTGAGGTACTAGTCATTGCTCAATTGTATAATCCCTCCCCCCAACATATCTAGAAATGTTTGCCTGCATCCCCGCTAGCAAGCATCATCTGTTGGTGTACTAAGCTACTCCTCCCCTCATCTTTTTTATGGTATGACCTTTGCAAGTGTTTCATTGTTCTTAATAAAGCAATTCCATCGATAAAATCTTCTTGCGTGGTTATTGCTTGGGGTTAAATTGTTTCAATTTTTTAGATATTCAGTAAATTTCCTATGGCCATAACAACTTTCAAATAGTGTGGCATTGTTCACAAATCTAATGAAACAAAAACAGGGATGAAAATCAGAGCTCGATTCAATTGCTAGTGCAAATGCATGAATGCCTCTCTCCTCCTTCGCATGTTTACTGTAAATCTGAGGTAATAAGAAGTTCTTTGGGTTTTTTCCCTTTTAATACCTCAATAATCCTTTTCAATCTTTGCATCAAAGGATATTTGAATGCCAATTTAGGATGGAATCGTATAAAGAAACTATTGGCTAAGTGGTAAAAACTGATTTTGGACCTAGTTTGTTGCAGATTGTGTCCACTGAAATAATCTAAACCAAACATATATGCAAGACTATTTGTGTCATGGCACATTTGGAAATCATTGGAGGAAAAACCAGTTTTTTGTTATACGCGGGACGCAAGCAGGACTGAAACCACACTCTTTGATTTCGTACATAATGGCAAATTTTTGCGACATATTTGAAGAAAAACAAGGATAAAAAATGAAGTTTCAAGTTTTTATTTGATGTACTACAAAACACCTGATGTTTTTTGCAGTTTTTTGTGTGAAGCCAATGTTGCAAGAAAACTATTAAGCACTCTATATAAACCTTGTAACATGAGCTATGTTTTGCATTAAGTACAAGTAACATCAGCTCATCCAGTAAAAATTTTGTTTGTTCCTAACTTTGCCTTGGTTTTTGCAAAAAGATGTACCCACCTTCAGTTTTATTGATTATTCTACCAAACCAGGGGACCTGGCAATTGAAACATTGGTCTTGACCTACTTTACTAAAGTTACAGAATGTGTGTATAATTTCATCAGAATCGGCCAAGAAATGTAGATGTGCATAAATAGCATACACACACAGACATTTGCTGTTTTATAGATAAAGATTTTTAATTTTCCACCTTTTTATATATGTAATGAATTGGTTATTCTGTCAATCTTGTGGTCTTGTTAATGTTACTTATATATAATAAAGGTTAATGGTCAGAATTGATTCAAACCAGGAATCAGTAGTACTAAAAAGTTCTCAATACACATGTGAAAAAAAAAGAAATAAAAGTAAAAATATGTCGAGCTTTTAACTTTAAAAATCAGGAGGTCAGTTGAATCTGCTACATTGGTTTCAACCTTATGGTCTCCTCAAACAATTTTTATCAAATGTCTTCCCAATGCTTTATTTAAAAATAAAAAATCTAATAAACACTATTCATTTTTTTAAAATAATAATATAAACAAATCCATGACATTGGGTGCAAAGGGAGGAGGATGAGGATGTGAAGAACTTGGAATAGAAGAAAAGCAAGCGTATGTAATGTATCAGTGTGGGGTTAATTGAAACCCTTTCTATTACACCCAATGTTGTGTGTTTATTTTTTAAGATAATAGTGTTCATTATTTTATTTTTATTTTTTCAAAAATAAAGCAATGTGAGGTCATTTGGTAAAAATCGCCTGAGGATACAGTAAGGTTGAAACCAAGGTAGCGAATTCAGCTGACCTGATTTTTAAAGTATACATACATGACAGAAATGAAGCACAGAGAGGAAGGTTTTAACTTTGATAAAAAACTGGAAATCTCTTGTAAAAGAATATTTTAATAAAGTAATGGAAAACAGAGGAAAAAGCATGTACATACATAGATGCAGATGCATACATGTGTGCACATAACTATACACACATAAGCACAAGCCCACGCACAAACATATGTAGCACCATACACGTATAGATATATATATTCATATACAAAATCAATATGTATCTTCATAACCCTGTCATTACATAAGCTTGTATGTAAAGGAATATTAGTGATAGATTTTATGATGGTCTAAAGTGGGTGATTCCAATCAATGATGGTGAGAAAGTGAAAGAATAGACAATAGAACATAAAATATAGTTGGTAGGTGGGGGTGAAGGCTATAAAAATTAAGGGGAAAATTGGGGCTTCCTCATGTGAGGTTTGGTGTTTTGAATTATTTTTCAATATGAGAATTTGCTTTTAAGATGAACTTCAAATCAGATCTGCATCTATCATTGCAGCTGTCAAACCAAAACACCAAAACCATGTATCTGGCATCGTCAGTGCCTATGACCAGATTGGTTGAAGTGCACAGAGATCTGAAAATTGTTGTTTTCCCTGGTGTTTTTTGTGGTTGTTGAAACAGTTGGAATTCTGCTCCAGTTTCTCCCACAGGATTCCCCTCCTCACATCCGTGACAGGAAAGTAAATATATGAGATTGAAACTGTCACAATTAAGAACCCTGGGCTTAAATATCACATGAGTTCCTGGTTGGTAAATGTTGTGAGTGATGAGTTTGAAGACCAGGCACTAGGATTTGTTGCAAGTGACATTATCTTGGTCAGGTGATGAGCTGCATGTTAGATGATTTTAAACGTCTGAAGAATGAGTTCGTAAAAAGAAATTTCAAGTGTTGGAATGGCCTATTCAAAATCCTGATCTAAACCCAATTGAAAAAAAATCTGGGATTCAAGTGAAAGAGGATAATGCATGCAAGAAACCCAAGTAATATTGAGCAATTATAGGAGTTTTGCCAAGAAGAATGTTAAAAAATCAGCACTTACTACTGAAAGAAACTTCTTACAACTTATATTAGGTTGGTGCAAAAATAATGACGTGATAATGTCGTTTTTGACGTATTTTTTAACGTCAAAAAACGACATATTTACGTCATTATTTTTGTACCAACCTAATAGAAAAAACTGGTTGACATTGTAATCTCAAATGAAGCAGTCACCAAATGTAAGGGTACATATATGTTAATTTTTAATTTTTAGTTAATATTTTTATTCCAGATAGATAAAATATTTTGAAAGCTATTGTAACTGATTGAAGGGAGGATACATCATATTCATTTGAAAAAGACTGAAGTCAAGATGCCAGGTAAGAACAATTAAATATGGTATGATTTCAAATAGATAAGAAAATAATAACAAAAACTATTGTTATTAACCTGTTTTGAAGACAAGTGAACAAAGTATTTATAACTAAACTGAACTCATTTGCTATTTGTTTGAGAGATTAAAAATAATTATTATTATATTTACAAAATCCAGTTAATGCTTAAATTTACTGACTTGGAAACCGATCTCTGCCATAAATATTCTATTTTTAAGGGATTTTGAAATTTTTTGTCTCCATTTTAAAGGTACCACCAAAACGGATACTTTTCTGCAATAAAAGTAAAAATTGTTACTCACTGTTTTAAAATATTTACCAAAAAGTCAGGGAATTATCCAGTTCAAATAAAAATTTCAAGTGTTGATCTAAACTTAGTTGCAAAATCTGTGATTCAAGTGAAAGAGAGTAGTGCCTGCAAAAAAACCTGGGTAATATTGAGCAATCGTAGGAGTTTTGCCAAGAAGAATGTTAAAAAATCTGCACTCAATACTGCAAGAAACTTTTTAAAAATTATAGAAAAAACTTATTTACATTGTAATCTCAAATGAAGCAGTCACCAAATATTAAATGTAAGGCGTTCATTTTTGTACTTCTTAATTTTTAATTTTCAACTAATATTTTTATTCCAGCTCAGTAAAAAAATTTGAAAGTGGTTGAATAAAGATTTTTCTTAACAAATATATATTTTAAGATTTGTATATCATCTCGAAAAAAGAGACAATTTTCAAAAATATTGTCTTCAGGGGTTCACGTGCACAGCACTGTATTCTAATGCTTGCACGTAAAATGTGTCTTCAAGAAGATGACAAAAAAACACATAGGACAACTTTTCAATCACTTTCTCAATAGGAATTGCCCACTGACAACAATCAAAGAATCAATCATCAAGGCTTCCAAATATATCAGAAACACTCTCCTTACCTTTGAAAGTAAAAAAATAATTCCAGAATCCTCTTATTTTAATTGCAACATCCACAAACTTTCCTGCATATTAACCAAAGATTTCCAGTATTTGAAAATAGACAATCCAATTAAAAAATATTTAGCCATAACCCCTAACACATGAGGCGACAACCTTACTAACCACTTCAGATGTTTAACATCATCCAATATATGTAACTCATCATAGTTATTATAAAACCCAGGTTGTGTGTGTCTGTTCGTTTATATATTGGACCGGATTTCCTACATTTTTCAACCGATTTCAACAAAACTTCACAGGACTACGTAAAATTACCTTGCGGTGGTTCTGACAGCGCCCAAAATTGGAAAAACATAATTGTTTTTGCACGAAATCAATTTGAAAACACGATTAAGAGGCATCGCGAAAATGAAAGGGGGACAACTCATATCGAGTTATACTCATTATAAAACCCAGGTTGTTTGTGTGTGTGTTCGTTTATATATGGGATCGGATTTCCTACATTTTTCAACCGATTTCAACAAAACTTCACTTTGGGGGCGGGCAGGTAGTGTTTCTTATTGTCTTGCACACTTTTTTCTTTATTTTTACATTCAGAATGTTTTAAAAATTCCATTTGCAAGACAATTGTTTATAATAAAATTCTATTCAATCGGTAGACTCATAACGATTGAAAACTATGTTTTTTGGGGGGGTTTGACCAATTCGTAAAAAAAACAAAAAAAAAAAACAAACAAAACAAAAACTAATTATGACATGCGTGTCCGTCAACCTTAAACAATAATCTTTGTCAATTTTATTTTTCAGTCTTTATTATGGTCGATACTTGATCTATCTCTTACAGTTACATCCCCGGGCAACACCAGGCTCTACTGCTAGTCATAGATAAATGGTAGATTTATAAATGTGTAAGATAGATTCTGGCAAGGAAAAAATTGTCTAGCATGACACAGTGAACCAACTTTCTCAGCAACAGTAAAAGATATGTATCGAACTATCGATCGTTGCGTTTTGTTCATTCCACTCTCACTGCCGGCCACACGTACAAACAGCCAGGAAAATTCCTACAATATATTGTTTAGGTCTGGCAGTCAAGGTAATCATATAAAACAATTATCCAAACACACTGCTAGGACCATACATCACACTTGCAATGGAATTGTTAGTCTATGTTGACACCTTTTAGCTGCAATCCATAAATATTTACTACTTGGTCAATTTACAACTGATCCATTAGAAAAAGAATTTAGGAAACTTTGACAAGGATCAAATGGCACCTATTTTATAAATGTTCAACAGTGTATTGAAATGCTGCATATTAAGCAGACATCTTTACTTTTAAGTCAAAATGTAAATATTGATGTTAAGTCAGGTCACCAGAGTACATCTTGTAATTATAAACTTTGTGAGGAAGGTTCAGAAATATTTAACAATCTGGAAAATTTAGAACCATCTCTTTCGGGTGAAATAAAAATGGCTCTTGTATACATAGCTGGATATATTACAAGAATTGCTAATCAACACAGTGAATATGAAACTTGTTTTTATTATGAAAAGTATGGAAAATGAATTAATTCAATTGACTGTGAAAAACTTAAGGTTCCTTCTGACCACACTTGCTAATGGTTATTTTTTGTTTCATCCTTTTCCATACAATAAAGGGAAATGTCTGTTGTAAATCATTAAATATTTTTATTTCTGAGTTTCATTTTTTTCAACATGGAGAGAAAGCATGCTCAGATTTTTGCAAATATAGTTTTGAAAATTGCAAACATTACGCACAGAGATCAGACAATCAGCTTTAAAGGTTTTTAAACTTTTCCTGAACAATTTTGTTTTATCTGTCTATATTTCTGAGATGATTGTTATATACACATCTCAGCTAATCCCCTCAAGCTTTCTTCAGGTACCGCTTGTTGAACCCTGTAACTTTAATGGAAATTTGAACTGGACTCTTTACTCGGCCCCTGAGGGTAGACTGGATAAAGGGTGTGGTGAGACCTGTAAATAGTGTGAATATTTCTGTTTCAACATTATGTGGATCATATCTTTTACCATTAATCTTAACTACCTCTATGTTTTGTTTAATACTCACCAGTGCCCACAATAAAAATACATATTGTCATTTACTTAAAACTTTCAACATATCCTATTATCCTCAGGTATGGGCCAAATTGTTATTCTAGGTATTTTTGTAGGGTTCAGCGTACCCGGATTAAAAGGAGAATTTAATAGGGGATACCATGCCCACAAAATACAACGCAAATTTCAAGAAGAAACAACACGATGAGGAACGGTTGTAGAAAATAGAACATTGTATATTTATTATCTTGTGAATAGGGTAAAAAAAATTAATGCTTTAATTCGTTTAAGCAAAATGTGATTTTGATAAAAATGTCTGTGTTCGCTGTCTTTTAACAGAGTAGCAGAGTAATGTCTGTTTCTTTTGTTTTTGTATAGGTGTAAAGGAAAAAGGGGCGATCAATTTAAGTTGAAAAAGAGAGTGTGGATGAGAAATAAAAGATAAGAGGAAAATGTACTTATCGGGTTGAATTGTTTTGGAGTCAGTTGTAAATTTGTTGTTGTTGTTGTTTTCCTTTCCTACTCCACTTTCGGCTCTTAGTGTCGAGTTGAGTCAGTGATGGAATTGACTGTCAGTCTTCTGTCCTCTATGATCTCTGCGCCCTTCTGACTGGTGATTGACTTGAAACTCTCTATTTATTATTGACTTTTTTCACACTGGCTCGTTATCTTTTTTTTAGTTTAGCAAATCACCTCCTTTCATTGGTCAGAAAATTAATTTCACACCTTATTGCGAAATCTGTTTTTAATCGTTTTGATCCGATTTTGCGGGCATGCAAATCCACTTTGTGTTTTTTAGTCATTTGTTGGAATGATATAGAATTTGTATCCTATATTTTCAAAAATAGTTAGCAATTTTCTTCTAAAATTTCTGAAAATCAGTTTTCAATGGGTTTCCAGTTCTGTCTCTCAGTTGTACCATGAGCAGGCACTTAATATAGAACACCATGTGATGTCAACACATAAACGCCACCCATCAAACAAGGCCTTTTATCTAGTTGGCATTGAGGGTTGTCTCCCTTTAGGGGAAAAAACCCCTCCTAAAATGTCCGTCTTCTGGCTGCAAGCAACTTGTTAATTTCTCTTCCATCTTTTACTAGGTGGATATCATAACAGGCTTTGCAAATCATCCATTCAATATTTTAAAGTAAGTTTCTTTTTTCCTTCCTTTTTTATCATTTTAAATTTAATGTTTAATTATTTTGATAGTTTATTTCATTTCCATTTAAAATTAATTTTCTCATTTTATAATTGAAAATAGTTTTTGAAAATTGTCACTTTTGTATTGAAGGATGTATGCCCTGAATAAGATTCCAGGATACTGGCGTAACTTTAAATTACTTTCATTAATAGAAGATAATGTTAGAATACATGCTGTTATCTGCATTCAAACCAGCCACACAGTACTGCTGAGTAAGTAAGCTAAGAAGAACTCTTCTGGTGAACCGGTGTTACTTATATAGTAGTTCCTCATGAAAGACATTCACGCTGGAACCTATTACATTCCCCACTTGACAAGATTGAGTGAATGACATTAATTATTTGAAATGTTAAAGTGAACCAACATTTTAAACAAAGTGTGTCGAGCAAAATATGGATCTCTACCAGATTTTTACTGACATGACAAATGCATTTGAAACCATAAACAGAAAGACTTAGTAGAATATTTTAGGGAAACTGGTATGGCCCCAAAAAGTTTGTTTCCATTCTTCGCTTGTTTCATGATATGAAGGCATGGGTTGGTGGAAAGCTCTCTGAGCCAATGACAGTTGAGAGTGAAGCTAAGCAGGATGACATTCCGGATCCAACCCTATTTGCCCTGTATTTCTCTACCATTTTTGAGCAGGCCTTTAAGATCTGCAACCTTGGTATTTACATTCAGTATCATTTAATAGGAAAGTTGTTTAACATCAGGAAGTTTGATGCAAAGTCGAAGGTTCATTTGTCGCTGATCAGGGATGTAGTGGATGTGTTAATAATTATAATGGGTATATACTTGTTGAGAATAGGCTGCGTGATTATTAACGATTTCCACTATCATTAAAATCTCTATATTCATACATGGAATAAGATACAAAACTCAACGGAATGATTTCAAACATAACAATTAGATTTATTAATGTTTGATGCACAAGCATGCGGACTGAAAAGGTAGGACAGAGTCGTGTCCCTTTGATTTAGTAATAGTTGTACCGGAGTTCATATTAAGAAGTAATATTGAACTTGTAATTTAGAAGAATAAAGTTTGGAATTGTGAGTTCTAAAGTTGGTAAAAGTTCAGGAGTGATTTCAGAGGTTGGTGAGTGAGTGTATTGGAGTTGTTTTGTGTTAAATAAATTTAACTTTGTAACTTCAAAAGTATGAGTGACGTGGAGTTGTTTGGCAGTTGGTTATCCGTCACAAAGCTCACTGATAAACTTGTGTCCGTGCATCGTATTTATTTACATTCCTGGTCACGTGGGTTGCTCGCGAACACATTTCAAGATTTTTGGCGGTATTTTGTGTTTAAACACGTGTGCGTAGGCGTTGTTATTACTTTGAGATATATTGGCCAATCAGAAGCAATTATTGTAAAACTTGCGTCTGGAGCCTGGATTGTGTTTAGCTTGCACAAAAATCTATAACTAACATGAAAATGTAAATTAGGAATGTTTTTATCATTTCTTGTCCAATGAGGATGTAGTGCACTCAGTAATTGGTTCTCATCCACTGGCCTATAGAGGTTAAGCTCTATAGGGATTTGCAGCTTGCTATATACTGATGACTGCAATCTTGTGGTTTACTCAGAAGGAGATATGCAGCGTCTCTTTGGTGCTTTTACTAATGCATGTACTGGATTGACTATTAGTTTGAAAAAGACACTAGTCATGTACCAATCAACTCCAGGGAAGCCATACCGTGAATCAAGCATCTTTGTCTATGGTAAAAGGTTGAAGGCTGTTTACGCATTTGTGTATCTTGGGAGCACGTTGTGATCTTGATGTGGAAATTTCAAACTGCATACAAAAAGCTAGCAATGCATTTGGAAAATTGAATAAGTCTGTGGTTTCAGCTCAGAATTTCTCTGAGTACAAAGCTAAAGGTCTGTCGCGGTCGCCATTAGCCGCTCCTTAGAAAGACGGCCTTGACCTTCACAACCCCTGATCTCGCAGATTTAAGTCAAGCAACATGCGAGAAACCAGACGACTAGTCCAATATCGTTGATGCCAAACCGTACCTCGTGAGCATCGGATTATGCAGCGCTTTCTCAAACATCGGACAACCATTGATATTAATTCAATATCTACGGTTTTCTATCCCCTCTAGCCGGGGAGTACTTGAATAAATCGCTCCAAATATCATTAGCCCCTTTTTTCGTCCAAATCCGAGCCTCGGCCCGGTTGCTAGGATCAAAGTGTAGTACGCTGCCTTTGTGAGCTTCCGAGTCGGCGTTCTGTCGAACTCTCTGCATTAGCAGAGAGGAACCCGGACGAAGCTTTGCCGAAGGGCAAGGTTTCGTTCGGGGAGGTAGACAGGGCCTGAACCCGTCTAGGCGGGTTCAAAGGCTATATTTTTGGCCGAGCCTACGGGCTCGGAGATACCCACATTAAACCGGCCTTGTGCCACATTCGGTCCTCGTGGGTGGATTGATAAATACCGAGCTGCTCGGCCTGGGGGCCTGGATCAAAGTGTAGTACGCTGCCTTTGTGAGCTTCCGGTGCTTTGTCGAGAGTGTTACTCTTCGGCGCGATCCCGTTTCCGCGGTCGATCCGCCCTGGAAGACGTATCACCTCTCTGACCAGCTTCGCCAAGTGTTACACTTCGGCGCGATCCCGTTTCCGCGGTCGATCCGCCCTGTGAAGTCGTATCACCGTTCTGACTTGGCCCTGTTTAGGGACATCGATCAACCTGCTGCTGTTCCAGACTATTCTCCCATCCGGCAGTCGACCAGCTACCATCGCCGATCAACTCTACATTCGTTCGCCGATACGATCGAAAGCAGTTACCCCTTAAACAAAAAAAACAGTCATACCGGACCCGACACCGATTTAAACACGTTTCTCCAGAGTACACTCTTCTTGTACCATTGGCATAAAATCGACGTTATTGTTTCCTAAACCTTTGCCTTTGTCCCCTCATTGTCTTAGCTGTTCACACGTTTCTTCATAAAGCTTGCGGGGGCGACATCCTTACCGGCCCCGCAACAGGTCTATCATACCTGTGTGCTTACAGCACTCCTTTATGCTTGCGAGATGTGGGTGGTCTACCACAGACAAATGAAAAGGCTTGACAGGTACTGCTTACGTCATATCATTGACATTACCTGGCAAATGTTTGTTAGTGATGTAGAGGTGCTAGAGAAATGCGGCTGTGATAGTGTCGAATCCTTAGGTCACCTCATTAGAATGGGTGACAGCTGAAAAAAATCTCTTGGGAAAATATTGGATTTACAAGAGGTTTTTAATTTTGTTGATTGCTTTTTATCAACAATAAATTTTATAAAAATTCAGTAAAAAGCAGATTGCAATACAAATAAATACTTATTGTCTGACTATATTGCAATACATATTGTCTGACTATTTTTGAGTAAGGAACAAATTCTTCTTTGACACCGGTTACTGTAATTCTTTTCAGAAATTACGTACTTGCTTTCTGTTTTCAAACAATTGATCTTCGTTAATTGCAACTTCTTTAAAAATAGGAAGATTTATTGATTACAAAATATTGTCGAGCTTGAGAAAGAAATTTCAAGTCCAACAATAACTTAATCTTATTTATTTTTAAATGAAAATTGTTAGATTCGCCCAGTAAAGGTAAGTTACTTTTATACTATCACGGACTTGATAAAAGCCCCGCATTTTGAATAATTTAAATCCTTTCTTCGAATTTAAATTTCGGCTTCATTTGAAAGATAAAAACCTGAAGCTAATGTGAATTAAAAGAAAAAATAACTTTCCTAGATTATTATCTTTTTAAAGCATTGACACCTTACTATAGTGCAACATCAACTTTTACTTAAGTCTTCTTAATTTAATAATCATTTAATCCTGTTTGTTTTTATCTGAAAATTGTTAGCTTCGCCCAGAAAAGCTAAGTTACAATCACGGACTTAATAAAATCCCCACAGGATAAAAGAGGCATTTTGAATCATAATTTCAGTTTCATTTGAAAGAAAAAAGCCTGAGGCTAATAATGTGAATTAAAAGAAAAATTAACTTTCCTTGATAAGCCTTTAAAGACGAAGAAATGCAAACGAGAATTTCATTTCACATCTTATTTTCAAATTATTAATAATTAGATTATTAATTAAGTTATTAAGTGAAGACTATATTTACTAAGTGAGAATTGAAAAGCTTAAGTCACACAAACAGTTTTACAATAATTAAAAATAATTTTTTTGTGTGTTAAAATTTTTTCTTGTTTTGACTCGAGTACGGTGTTTCAAAACTAAAGTGACATTAATAAAATTTTAAATTACTATGAAAATTTAATAAAATGTCATGTTAACAATAATAAAAAAAAACAGCATCTCTACTTTAAATAAATAAATAACAAATAAATAATAAAAATCCGTTTTTATTGTAATGATTATTCCATAAAGTTTCAATATTGACAGAGAATATTTTTTTTACATTTACATTGGAAAAGAAAAAAAAATAGCTTTGATTTTTACATTAGAATAAAAAAATTTATTTTCTAAAGGAAAATTATTTAATGTTTTACACTTGTTTCTAAGTAAATAATGTATGTTTCATTATTAAATTTAAAGACTGTAAAATATTTTTTCCTTATTTATTTTTGATTGTGTTAAAATTATTTGAAAATAATTTTCTTTAAAATAAAAAATCTGCATGGTTTCAATTTCTATGTTTTATCTTCTTTTAATTATCCTGTAGTAGTAAACTTAAAATATTGACATTTTGTTGTGTAAAAAATAAAATACAAACTTTAAATAATTATAGAAATTTATAGAGGTGTATGGGAAATTTAGCTGAAGGTTTTTGAAGTTTTCTTTCTTTGGTTAACTTGTTTTTATTACTTGCATGGTTTACAATATTTGGACTGTTATCCTCACCTTTACTGCCATATTCACAACCATTGTACATTGCCATTGTACACGCCAACCTTCAACAGGTGATTGAAATTTTGAACCCAACCCTTTATTTCATCCACTGGGATAGATTGGTCTAATTCCACATGGCATGCCTCTTCCAGATTTCTCAGTTATTTCCCTTTAACACAACACTGCAAGTTTGGATTAACATTGCTGTGGTATTCACTCCAGACAAGCATTATTTGTAATTTCTCACTACTGTGGCCTTCGCCACAAGAGTCTACATGAAAAAGATGATCATTATCTGCCAAAACATTCAAGGTTATATGCATTGCTAATATCCTTTGATTTACTGAATGGTGAAGAAAAGAATTTTTTGTCAGTTTACCAATAATTGTATAATTATAGAGAACAGCATATGTAGTAGTAGAATATACCAGAAAACCTCTATTAATCCTTAGAAAATAACTGTTTATTTCAGGGATATTGTCCTCATTAGAACTTCCAGATATTAAATTCTTGCAACTGTTACATTTAATTTTCTTAAAAACTACATAACAGAAATATCCTGCTATGTTTAATATAAAAGGAGAAACTTCTCTGCATTCATTAACATCCTCATCTGTTACATTTATGTTAAATATATAAATATTAAATGTTTGTTCCCCTGCCACATCATCCCAGTTTATTTGTAAATTCTTTAAATTAATACTTTGCTTATTAAGTGATAGGCACAATTTTAAAACTGACATTCTGATTTTTTTCACACTTGATGTATAGAAATATTATATTGCTCACCACTGGTACTGGCCAGATCTATCCTCAAGGTGATCTGTTTGAAATTTACCAGGTAATACACAGATCATTTTAAAGTCTTTTATGGAATATTCCATCACTTGTAGAATTGCATGAGTGGTATGATGCAATGCTGTGAAGGTTTCATTTGTTAGCTTCTCATTATTTCCAAGATTCTAACCAGTTGCAGAATACATTGAGAAATATATAATTGTCATCATTTACTTTATGTGGATTAACATATTTATTGTTAAGCTACCAACTTTTATATGGTGCTTTTACATACAGTATATCTTTATATATATATATATATATATATATATATATATATATTTGTCAACTTACATGTTATATATCATATAATATCATATATATTTTATAATATAATATTATTTAATATTTATATATATAATATTATTTTATAATATATGTAATATCATATATATTATATATTTGTCCACCAAGTATAAAATATGTTTATGTATTCTGCAGAGTTAGGCAAACATTTCTGATTCCCTAAGGTTAACAATCCCTGAATAGTGAATTGGTCAACATTTTTTAAAACAAATGAAACATTTTACCTTTCAAAACAAGTGGGAGAAAGCACCTTTGATGACAATTTGTAGCAATACTTCAAAATTGACTGAGATTCTAGTTATTTCTAATGCACTTTTGTATATGAACCAAACTGAATATGAAGAAAAGACGTCTAGATTTCAAAACTGGATGTAGATATACAATTGAAACTTTCCCAGGACTACAAATGAAAGACATAGCTTTCTTATTTATTACATTATTATCTGTTGTGACTGATATTACTCTAAAGCCTATCTCTTCTAAACCAATTATTACATGTTTAATTATGTCAAATAAATTCTCAGCTTTGTACTTTTAGTTGGCATAATATGCACAATATTCTTGTAGCGTGAGAATATACGGCTAAGCATTTTGTTGCTGTTGTTGGCTAAGCCAAAACATTACCACCTTTATGATTTGAATTTCATCTACAAGTAAAGATACTGTAACATCTTTTTACTTTAGTAACTTAAACTTATTTTTAATATAGATAAGAAAATTGTAAAGTACAAAAATCTGTAAGTATAAAATGGGGCACTTTCGGCATTATCTAAATCATGATTTCCATTATGACAAAATTTTGGTAACATCTTGCATATACTTGCATCTTTTTGACGAAGCTAGTTGTTTCTCATGCACTTTAGTATATGAACTGATTTGAATATGAAGAAAAAAGGTCAAATGAAAGACATAGCTTTCTCATTTATTACAGGATTATCTGTTATGACAGTTACTGTAAAGCCTATTTCTTCTAGACCAATTATTACTCATTCTAATCTATCAAATAAAATCTCACCTTTAAAACCTGTAATTGGCATAATATGCACAACATTTTTGTATCATGATAATACACTGCTAATCATAAAAGCACTTGTTGCCGACTCATTGCTGTTATTTGCTAAGCCAACGACATTACCACCTTTATAATCAAAATAAGGTTTCAAGTGAATTTCATCTACAAGTAAAGATACTGTAATTGTCTTTTTCCGTTAGTAACTTAAAATTATTATTAATATAGATAAGAAAATTATCATGTTGCTCAGCTATAGGATTCAAATAGGTTGATAAGGTTAGTCTTCTGATGGCTGAAGAACTTGGTAAAATTATATTTTGGTGTCTTTTATCACCTATCTAGGGAAGCAGTTATACAACAATGAAGAAAATATCATTTCTGGTGAATAATCATTGAGAATTCTTTTTGTGTTTTTATTTTAAACATTTAAACTACTTTAGTTTAATTACACATAAGACAGAAGTACGTGTAATATTTTTGTATTAGAAAATGAATGAAAAAACATTTAAGAATGTTTTTACATAAACTTAATTATATATAATAATCATATATAACTATATTTTGGTCTTTCTTATCACCTATCTAGGGGAGCAGTTATACAACATTAACAAAAAATAAAAATATCAGGTAAATTTGCTTTTTAAGCCCCACAAAAAAAATCTATTATAACTTTCCCAAATTATCATATTTCTGTGTAAATGTATATGCTGAACTTGAAAATAATGCCCAAATTTTGATAAAATCTACCGTTTTGAAGTTATTGACAATAAAAATTCAGACTCAGTCATGTTCATTCAGGCCTCACTGCAGAACACTTTGTGCACAAAAGCATAATTAACAGCCTTTTTACTGCTTTTACTGATCTTACTCATGTAAATTACTTTTTAAATTTAATGATATACAATAATAATTATAATTAAATTCTAAATATTTAATTCAGTATTTATTTTTGATATTGTAAAAACTTTGTGAGTGTGAACGAAATTAATCCTCCTGCTCAATCATTTTTCCAGGGACTTCAAAAGTTTTTAAAAACTATGATAAATAAGTTAGCTCAGTCACTGACTCAACATTTTTCTCTTAAAATTTTATTCAATGTTTTTCAAAAAAAACAACCTAACAACTATGCTTCAAAAACCAATTTTGTTTCTGCCCTGCATATGTGTTTGTAAAAGTTTTAAAAAAAGGATGATTCTTTTTTACCACATTTTCTTTTTACTTCAGTAATGAACTGTTTTCTTTTTACTTCTGTAATGAACTGTGATGATTTATTTATTAAAATTAAAGGAAAAAATGACATTAATAAATAATATTACAATAAAGTCAATGCCTAGTTTTTAAAAGATGGACATCTTGTTTTTATGTTATACTTGGAAAGAAATTAAAAATTATTATTATTAAAATTAAAGAAAAAATGACATTAATAAATAATATTAGAATAAAGTCAATGTCTAGTTTTTAAAAGATGGACACATCTTTTTCAAGATGTTTTTCTACATTTGTTTTTATATTATACTTAAAAATATATTAAAAATAAATTATTATTATTTCACAAAGTTACTTTAATATTTTTCTCTAATGTTATTCATAAAGAAAAAATGCATTCGTAGAATTATTTTTTTTATTAGTTGTGTTTTTTCCTAAGGTAAACTAAATAATGTTAATTTTTAAAATTTTCCATTAAAGCATAAAATAGAACGAAATGTCATTCTTATTATGAAATTAATGAAAAAGCCACTTAAGGATGTTTTTATGTAAATTTAATGTCATATAATTAAATTTGATATATTTAATTCGGTATACTAAAATCATGAATGATAGAGATAGGCAGTTTAACAGAAATACATAAATACATACATACATATATACATACATACATATACATATATATATATATATATATATATATATATATATATATATTAGAGATGGGTGGTTTAACCTTCATCTTCACATTGTGAAACCGAAATTGTTCTTTTTATTTTTTAAGTGCTATTTCTACTGAGTGACCATATCCAAAGAAACACTATTGAAAAAGATTTTCAGATGTTATTAAAATTAAATTTTATCAACATTTATACTGTTATTGTAAGAGAAAAAGATTGAACAAATATGTTAAAAACATTTAATTGGTTAGTTTTAGGAAATGAATGTGAAATCTTTTTGTTTACAAAAGAAATGATGAAAAAAATGGAAATACGACAGATATAACACTTGAAAATAAGAATGTTTTCAAACATAATAAAGGAAAATACGACATGATGTCCTGTAGTGGAAACTTTGGTGGATACAATTTTTTTAATGGTGTTGATGGTCCAAATCAATCCATACAATTTTTTACTCTACAAATATGTTAAGCAAAATGTAAAAACAATAAAAGGAAACAACAAGAAACATTTGTGATTGAAGACAAAAGACAAATATTTGAATAACAAGTTATTTTCAATATATTTTTGTAATGAAAATATTTTACGAAAATATAGTTGATTTTTTTTTTTTTAGGTAAAATCTTGTTAGTTTAATTTATGTTGAACTCAAGTTTGAAAGATTAAATTTTGTTAATGAGTTCTAATTTGAAAGGTTGTTCATTAGAATCTGTTATTGAAGATTCTGTAAATTAATTGCAAGAGAAAAAATTTACTGTTCATGCAAGTAGTAAATGTTTGTAAAGTTAAATGCAATTTGTGATCAAAGAAGTTAACTACCTTTCATTGTTTTGTGTAATACAATGTTCTCGAATGTAGAGAAATAAAGTTGATTTGTTAGCAGGAATTTGTTTAACTTCTGTGTAAAGGAATTTGGTGAGTGAATAAGAATAAAGTGTCAGTATCATTAAGTTGTATAATGTATGAATGAATAAACTTAAAATTGTGTGATGTGAAGTTTAGTTGCAATTCGTTTGATGTCATAATGCTCACTGGCGAGTGTGAATGAGTTTCTGTTTTTATTTGCTTCAGGTGGCTCACAGAGACTTGGCACAAACTTGGATTTCAGTCATGAGCTGTAAAAATTAGTTAAGTGTGGATGGATAGTCATGCTTACTTGTATATTAACCAATGAGGGCTCAAGATTTTTTGAAAGTGTATGAAGTTGAAAGTGTTCTGTGATCCACTTTTTGCACAGATTTGACCCAACTATTTTGGGTATTGGAATAATGTAGAATTTGGGTTCTACAGTTCAAAATCTATTTCTTTCCATTTAAAAAAAAACAAAACTTTTTGTTAACAACAAAATAGCGAGTAAAAATAAAAAATAGTTGCCAGTTTTGTCTTAATGTTAAATCTTATTTTTATGAAGTTGGGTTTTTGATAAGAGTTTTTTAAGCTATTATGCCAATCACAAGGAAAAGTTGTTGTAAACAAGAAAAATGAATGAAGAGTTTTTTTTTTGTTTTTTTTTTTTTATAGATAAATCTGTTTTTTTTTTATCTAGGGAATGCACCTTAATTAGATATTAAGAATAATTAAAATAGTTCTTCATTTCACTTTTAAAATATGTATATTTCCAGATATGTGAGTCTGCTCAGAAAATTATTTGTTTTCTACAAATACACCTAAAAATTAGATATTAAAAAAATAAAGTAAGTTTTAATCTCAGTTTTAAAATGTGTAGATCTTCAAAACTGCAAGTCATTTCTTTAAACCCAAAGTAAAAATTATTCTTTTTTAGCCACTAGTGTTCGGTGGGTGTTTGCCTAAAATTCTTCTGGAAAATTAATTCATTTCATTTTTACAAATATCTTTATGGTTTTATGTAGCAAATACACTTAAGATTAAAAATGATTAAAATAGTTTTTAATTTCAGTTTTAAAATGTGTATCTAAAAAAGAACAGGTGATACTCACAGATTTGGGAATATACGTATTCTAAAAATGAAATTAAAAGTTTTAATTATTTAAAAAATTTAATTTTAGGTATATTTGCTAGATAAAAACAAATTTATTTGGGGGGAAAAATAACTCATTGATTTTCCTTGTCCAGAAGAAATTTGTTTGCAAAACCCCAATAACATTTGATTGGCGTACCAGAAAAGAATTGCCATATTTTTAATTAATTTAAACATGAGGAGTTTCATTTTTTGGCCTTTTAAAAGCCATATCATAAATTCTCTGGAGAGCTATACCATTTTCGCTCTCAAAAATCTGTCCAAAGATGCAAATTAGTATGCGACAATATCTTCTGTGTTTATCCAATTTCTTAATAAATATGGTAGTTATTTATAGTTGACTATTTTTTATTTGGAAGTTTAATAAATAAACTTTGATCTAAGTCATGAATTCTATGACTAAATTACCTTCAGTGACTTTAGGTGAACAATCCTTACTTTATTACCCACCCTGATTTGCAGTTCTCAGCCCCAGTGGTCTTTACGCATCTCTATAAATTTTTTTATTACCTTTGCTTAAAACCAAATATTGAGCCCTTATGCACCAGACTTCCAAAAAAAATGGCATTCAAAAGTCAAAAAGTATATGGGACATTTATTTTAAGCAACAAGACAAACTTCTTGTAGAGGGTCATTGTGTAGTTTGTCAATTTGAAGGGTCTTAACATAGCTGTACTTTCAGACTAGGTGTGAAGTGCATTACATGATTTTTTCTGAAAACACCTTGAGGTAAGTAGAAACCCATTGTCTTTCTATGGGCTTTGAAGCAATCTGAATTCCATTTAAATCTGAAAGGTTCAGTAGTCTTTCAGATTCAAAATGATATAACTGTTTAAGATATGCCCATTTTGCAACTCCTTTTAATCTATCATCATCAAAGATTAGTTCTGTCTTTTCTGTGAGCCACAAATTGAGAATATTTTTAAACAAATGAACATGATCAAAAAAGAAAATGTTTATTATCTTCGGTTGATCAAGGTTTTTCAGGGAGTGTGGAATATAATTTAAAAAAAGCTTGATTTACTTGGTTGTCATCACATATGATAGCCTTTACATCAGCTGGTACAGAGGTGATGGCCAAACGTTAACTCAGTTCAAATAAAAAGGCTGATGTCAATTTTGAAATTTGAATCAATCTTTTAAGAAATATCATTGTACCAAGTACTGTTTCTGCAAGTAGAGATGGATTGTCAACTGAATTACCTAATAGTTGTTTGCCATGATAGAGTAACATTTTATTGATATGTACTTCACCCTTTTTGACTGGCATTAATAGTATTAAATACAGATATCAAAAAAGATTTTTCATTAAGTTTTGAAACTTTTGATGTAATGTTGCTAATGATGGTAATTGAAAATCCTGTCTTAACCTGTTATACAATGACCATGGCATTACATAGTATCATGACATTACTGTATTTCAGTCCAACCATTTTGGGGGTCATTGCTGAAAAGGGGCTAACTCTACATATCCTTCATGTGATCAAAAGCCATTGAATTTAAATATTGGATAATTTCTTCCAATGTTGACCACATATCAATTGTATTATTTGGTTTTTGGACAGATCACTAATATAACACTTAACTCCATAATGAAAGGTTTCAAACTGCAAATCACTATAAATTCTCAACATAAAAAGAGGGATACCATCAATAACTTTTGACAACTGAACAGTTTAAATATTTTCAGCCAAAAGTGCTACAACTGGACACACAAAGTCTTTTTGTTGTTGATTACACTTTCCTTCAAATTTGTATAATTAATCTTATCTAATTCTAAAAAAGAATTTATTTCATCATCAATTTGATGTTGAGCAGTACTGGAGTTTTTTTTTTTTACATCTCTTTGAACAGCAGAAGGTACTTGGCCATACAGAAGGGGGATTTTGGAGGTATATTTTTCGATGAACTTTTATGGTATCAAAATTTGAAGGCCAATATAGTTGACAAATAACTGTGTTGTTTGTAACATCCAGATGGAACTGATTTTCTCCATTACCCTCTCTTCATCATTGTCTTTTGGAAAACAATAAACTGATATTGTATACAACTCATACACAGTTTTGTCTTACTATCTTCTGTAATTTGTTTTGCAAACAATAACACAACACTTCTAGAGCATTGCTGGAAACTAGGTAATATCTGAAATGACAGATTAATCTTCTTAAGTACAATTATTTCTTTTACTGCTTCAATTTAGTGGTAACTTTTCATGCCAAATTAATTATACTCTTAATCTCGTCTTTTACCTGCCACCATACAAATAAAGTAAAAACAGAAATATTAGAGAGTTGCCTTAAACCTGAGAATTTGGTATATTGTTTATTTGGAGTATATTTTTAATAAAGGTTTGCAAAATATTACATAATCTTTTAATTAATTATCAAGTTAATTAAGTATCTAAATTTCTGGCACTTGTCAACATAAGATCAGCTATTACCTGGCTCTCTTCAAGGCTGTTGCCCCTCCAGCAAACACCTCCTCATCAATTTAAAGGTGACAACTAGTGCTTTTGCTGGTGCACTGAGAAGAGAGGGCTTTGTTTATTTTTGAGACAGTGTCTTGTAATGGGGCAATCCACCGTAGTGCATTTTAATCTTGGCTTTGTTTAAAAAATTAGTTTTTTTCTCAACTTGAGTAAATAAATATTCTAGAAGGACCTGAAAAAAATGACTGAGCAGCAAGCAGCAGTTATGGTTAATATTTCATTCACTAGAGTTGGTCAGTTTGGCAATGTTGTCTGTTTCCATTTTCTTTTTCTTTTTTCCTTCATACTGCAGTTTTCGATTCGGTTTTAATTTAGTATTTTGACTTTGTAAGGAAGCCATTCATTTTCTTCTGTAATGATAGCATTTCCAGTTGATATCTGATTTTGTTTTAGATTGATAAATTTGCAACTTAGTCCATTCAACTCGCAATCTCTCATGTTCAATCTTAAAAACATTCATATAACTTGAAAGAAAATAAAATAATCTTTCTAAATATGTAATTTGAATGTGCTTTTATTGATTGAATTATTTTTTTACAGTGAGTTAAAACAGTATTTTGTTTTGAATCACCAAAAATGCGAAATATGTATTTTTTTTTTTTTTTTTTTTTTTTTGACTCAATTTTGAAGGTTACTTTGTTTCGCAAAATCAAAGTGACCAATCTTTATCAATATTCTTGAAATTGTACACTCTATAAGAAGACACCTTAAACTACAGCTAGGAAAATGTTCATTTCTTCTCTGACCCATGGAAACAAATTCTTTCAAAAATTATAAAGTAAGCAAAAAACAAAAAAGCAACTGATAGTAATAAATGTGTGATAAAAGAACTTTCAAATTTTTTAAACTACTGTCTGACACTTATAGACACTTGTTTTCAAGTGATTAATTATTTTATTGAGAGGCCAAGAATTCTCTTGTTTAATCCAGAAGTGCTGCTAATAGTTTGTATTTTCTTTTTTGCACTTATGGCCTGCCATAGAAAATAAGTGTTTATTATGTTAAGGCACAGAAAAATGATTTAAATATTAACTGTAACAAAGGTAAACATTCATGGAAAAATGCTTTAAAACAAAACGTTATGTGTAACAGAAATCTGTTTAACACATAAACTAGGAATTGTTCTTCATATTAATCTTAAAAGAAAACAGTAAAATGATAATTTTTCCATTTTTTATTAATGTTTTAAAATATTTTTTTAAAAAGTTGTGCATGTTCTTTTTGCCTGCTTTTTGTTTATCCCTATTTTATGGTAAACTTTAAAAAAATTAATAATTTTATGTTTCTGTTTCAACATTATGTGGATCATATCTTTAACCATAAATCTTAACTACCTCCAAAACAAAAATACATATTTTCATTTATTTAACTTCCAACATATCCTTTCAGGTATGGGCCAAAATGTTATTCTAGGTATTTTAAAAAAATAATTTTCTTCCAAAATTTCTGAAAATCAAACATTTTTCAATATATCTTCAGTTCTGGTTCTCAGTTGTGCCATAAGCAGGCAGTTAAAATATAGAATGTCATGTGATGTCAGTACATAAGCCCCACCCATCAAACAAAGCCTTTTTTCTAAGTGGTGTTGGGGTTTTCATATATAACATCCTCTTTAAAAAGTCCCATATTTTAAAGGTTGTCTCTCTTTCTGTGGAAAAACTCTCCCAAAATGTCCATCTGGCTGTGAGTCTCTTCTTCATTTCTCTTCCATCTTTTAACAGGTGGACAACTGAACAGGCTTTTGCAAATCATTTGTTCAGCATTTAAATGTAAGTTTTCTTTTTTTCATTATTCTTATTTGAAAGTTATTTTTTTTCAATTATCAGAATACATACTTTTGCTTGATTTTTTTTTTATGTGTAATAACCTTTTACAAGAATTGTTACTTTTTAAACTTTTAATTAAAAAAATTTATAAACTTTTAAATTCTGTATAATTTTTTAGTGGTCAAGGGATATTTGATTAAAACTAGAACTGTATTCATTTATATATATAAATGGCAATTTCTGTCTGTTTATCTGAATCAAGTTGCTGCCTAAACCCATGAAACAATATCGATGAAACTTTGCAGTCATGTTAAAGTAATATCCAGTTTAATACTAGGCCGATAGTTTTTTTTATAAAGAAATCTATCTTGGGACCAATAGGGATCCTAGATTACAGCTCTTCACCCAGTTTTTATGTGAAATGCTATTTATCAATGTGTTTAAGCAAGGGAGATTATTCCCCTCGTAAACTTTTTATAAATTAAGATACATGTATTTCGAAATAATAACTCTTCTAAAGCTAAAAAATTTCAGAGAAATATGTTTCTTTGTTCATTTTTAAAAATTGCGGGGACATCATCTGAACAAATCACAGGGTATTTTCTAAATACAATCTTTATTTAACACATTAATTAAGCATAATCTTACTTTGAATATGATCTCTGTGTGACACCTTAGGGTCTGAAGAGATAGATCAATAGCTATACAGGAAATATGTGACCAGATTTTGTAAATTTGGAGAAAGAAGAAGCTGGAACATCTGATTTCTTTTCCCACAAAGAAAAAGAAAAATTATGTTATTTTTCGTCTCTTGTCAACAGAAAAGAATGAATTTGACAAAGCTGAATCACCAAGAGATATTGTTTAAAAGAAAACCTCAGAAAATTGTCCACAGGCCATGAGAAAAATCAGTCATAGGCAAAATTGTATTGATAAAAAAAAAAAAAAAAAAAATATTTTCTTAGCGGCAGTGAATGAAAGGTCATATGATAAAATTTCAAACTTGACTGAATTCTGAGAAAGTGTATTCCAGTTATTGAGGAAACGTGAGCCAAAGGTAAACAAAAGAACAATTGATTCCTTATGACAGGGAAAACAAACCCAAGGAAAATTGAAATACCAAAATAAATGTTATGAATAAAGACCAGGCTGACTGTTCCAAGGATCGGAGTGGAGTGGGAAGAGGGAGTTAACTCACCCTGACCAGGAACCATAATGAGGGAAATACTAAGGAGGTGGGAGAAAAGAGAGAGAGTTGTCTCCACCCACTGAAGGGTAGAAGTATCAATATACGGCTCTGATGAAGGCTCAGAGGAATAGTTTCAGGTGGATAGAAGAGAGAGTGGTCTTTACCAAACAGAAGTGCTGGTGTGAGACATGACTTAAAGGCAGCAAGTGTAACTGGGAGGAGCAAGGCCTGTGCTCACTACCTGTGGAAAGAGATAACTTCAAAATTGGGAAAAATTAAAGATGTTGCAGAAAAATTCTAAACAAAGGAACTTTGTTAGAATTTAGTTAATTAGACCAAGAATTAGAAAAAAAAAGCTGAAGACCCCACTCTCCAAGTTAGAGCCAAGGCCCGTAAAAAGCAGAGCACGAGAAGGGACCAGGTGAAGAGCGACAAACAACTGTTCCACATGACTTCCTGCCATTGAAAAACGTGACCTTACCTAGACTTAGTCATGATGAACAAGGTGTCATGAAATATTCAAATGAGGGAAGAGTCAAGTGACATTGCATTTCAAGATATGCCTGTCTGAAGAACCTATAATCTTGCATGGGAAACAAAATTTGTATTACTAGTTCTGTATGAAAAACGGCACATAAAATATTATTTCTTACAACTTGTGACTTACACTTTTGTCCAGTCCAGATTAGTTCAATGACAATTGACCCTCACACCTTATGATCTAAATTGAATGTGAGAAAAGGTAAAGCTTGTGCTGAAGTGATTGATACCAATAGCAAATACTAACCAGAAAGACTGGATAGACTATTAGTGCGGCAATGTCATATCCATGGTGTGTTTACATTGCAAAAATATTAATTTGTTACAAATTTCACCATGTACATCATTAAATTCACCAAGTGTGATTTAGTGAATACAAAGAAATTGTTTTTGCTCATTTTTTAGCATTCCACATTCTCTGCCTTTTCTGGATATCTTAGCATCAGTTACTTTCCCTGTGGATAAAATCATTGGTTGAGTAATCCAAAAAGTGACTCAACTGAAAGAGTTGGGAGTTCAATACCTGGTCACGTTATTAGGAACAAAAGACATTTATTAAGCTTGGTCATTTTTTTCATCATGTGTACTCATTTTTTAGCATTCCGCTTGCCCTGCCTTTACTGGATATCTTAGCATCAGTTACTTTCTCTGTGGATAAAATCATTGGTTGAGTAATCAAAAAAGTGACTCAACTGAAAGAGTTAAGACATCAACACCTGGCCACTGTATTAGGAACAAAAGACATTGATTAAGCTTGGGTCATTTTTTTCATCATGTGTACGCATTTTTTAGCATTCCGCATGTCCTGCCTTTTCTGGATATCTCGGTATCACTTACTTTCCCTGTGGATAAAAGCATTGGTTGAGCAATCCAAAAAGAGTTGTGAGTTCAATACCTGGCCACAGTAATGGATATAAAAGACTTAGGGAATTGAGCTACTAAAATGAATTAACTGATACTGAGATATCCAAAAAGTTACACATAGGCATGACACAAGAAAAACAATCTAGCCTCGTCAGCAAAATAAAGTGTTTGATTTGAAATTCCAGTGTATCTCACCTGAAAAAGGCCAGGCCATACAACAGCCAAAACTTAGTGAATATGGCAATAAAGATGAGGACAACAATTCAAACAATATAGAGTAAATAGTTAAAATACCTCATCTCAGAAATAGAGACAGATCCTGAATAAGCCTGAAGTGTACATTGGCTGAAACATTGTGAATATAGACAGATAATATCTACTATATCTAACAGAAGTAATGTACTTTCTTTATTTCACTACCAACCAACAGTTATGGAATTAATGACATATGTTTAAAAAATGCTGGTAAAATAGGCAATCAGTCTTCATTTGCCTTATTTTTCACTTCAGATTCTTTTTCTTTCATTCCTGTGTTACTATCAATATTTTCATCAATTTTTTCATGTTCTTCTTAATTTCCACACTTTACTATTCCTAAATAAAAACATTTTTTTCCCATAATATATAATTATATCAAGTGGACAATAACAGATTAATTTGGAAATTATGTCATTATTATTGTTTTTTTCAGTTGTTAAATATTAGTTTAATAAATAGAAGGTTGTATTAGCAAAAATCTTCTCTTTCACACTGACGAAAATGATAGGTTTCTTTTTATTCATCAGAGATGCTTGCAGCAGATAATCTTGCACCAGGTGCTGCCACCTATGGACATGATCATGTTGGTGTGATGTTAGTCAAGGATGAGGTCTAAAAGAATTTAAAAATAAAAAGATATTTTTCAAGATCGATACTTGAATTGTTTTCTGAATTGACAATGTAACAATTTTAATTGCATAGATTTCATAAGATGTGACTGTGAAGCAACCTTGTTTCACTGCAAAATGGTGGTAGCTGCTGCTGCTTTACTGAAATAATAATAACATGTATCTCTTCTAATATAGATTGCTTTTGTATATTATTCATTGCTTCTATTAATATATCATACCTTTTTTATTCACAGATATTTTGGTTTTACAAAATCTACAGTGATTATTATTGAGAATTCCAGTGAAGAAAAAGACATTTAAATTCCCATGAAAACACAAATATATGCTACATGGTTCATGTGAAAGTGATGGATATATATTGATAAAAACTTGACAATGAACTTTACCTGGCAAGAAATAAAGTACTGTGGTTTATCTTTCTATAAAAACACATTTAGTGTTATATTTGAATAAACAATAGAGATAGGTCATTTCATGTGACATCCTTTAAACTGTTGTGGATTTGGATATAACAGGTCAGATGGAAACAGATATTACAAAGAAACCACATTCCTGTGAAATTTGTGGATCAACATTTTCACGGAACTTGCATTTAGTAACACATATGCGTACACACACTGGAGAGAAACCATATTCTTGTGTAGTTTGTGGATCTGGATTTACACAGAAGTCGCAGTTAGTGACCCATATGCGTACACACACTGGAGAGAAGCCATATACTTGTGAAATTTGTGGATCTGCATTTTCATGGAAGCCAAGTATGGTCAGACATATGCGTACTCACACTGGAGAGAAACCATATTCTTGTGAAGTTTGTGGATCTATATTTTCACAGAAGCCAGATTTGGTCAGTCATATGCGTACACACACCGGAGAGAAGCCATATACTTGTGAAATTTGTGGATCTGCATTTTCATGGAAGCCAAGTTTAGTCAGACATATGCGTACTCACACTGGAGAGAAACCATATTCATGTGAAGTTTGTGGATTTGCATTTGCATGTCAGTCAGGTTTGGTCAAACATATGTGTACACACACTGGAGAGAAACCATATACTTGTGAGGTTTGTAGATCTACCTTTTCACGCAAGTCACATTTAGTGAGACATATGCTTACACACACAGGAGAAAAACCATATTCTTGTCCAGTTTGTGGATCTGCATTTTCGCGGATGTCAAATATGGTCATACATAAACGTACACACACTGGAGAGAAACCATATTCTTGTGATGTTTGCGGATCTGCATTTTCAGCAAAGTCACGTTTAGTGAGACATATGCATACACACACTGGAGAGAAGCCATACATTTGTGAAGTTTGTGGATCTGCTTTTTCACAGAAGCCAGTTTTGGTCAATCATATGCGTACTCACACTGGAGAGAAACCATATTCTTGTGAAGTTTGTGGATCTAAATTTTCACACAAGTCAGTTTTGGTCAATCATATGCATACACACACTGGAGAGAAGCCATACACTTGTGAAGTTTGTGGTTCTGCATTTTCACGGAAGCCTAGTTTGGTCAGTCATATGCGTACACACAATGGAGAGAAACCATATTCTTGCGAAGTTTGTGGATGTGCATTTTCACAGAAGTCAAATATAGTCAAGCATATGTATACACACACTGGAAAGAAATTATGATTTTGTGTATCTCCAATTTCATGGAAGTGATATCTGGTGAGCCATCTATATATATGCACACATGGGAGAATCATATTCTTGTAAAGTTTCTGGATCTGCATTTTCATGCAAGTCAGATATAGTCATGCATATAGACACTGGAGAGAAAAAAATTGTCATGTTTCCTTATATTCTCAGTCAAATCAGATTTTTGTTCATTATGTGAATATACAGTGGAAAGTAACCCTATTTTCTGAGCTTGTAGAAAATTCTTCTTAGTGCATCATGGGAAAACCGATAAAATGAAAAAAATTTCTTTATAGGTTTGTGGATATACCTTTTCTGATAACTCATTTAGTACTGGAATATGACTCATATTCTTGTAAAAACTGTAATGCATTATTTTCAAATACTCCACAATACAATAGGCATGCTGCATTGCTAACAAATGCACATCCTGCATTACTGTTGCAAAATCTAACACAGTAACTTCCCCCATTAGAGTATTTTATGAAAAGAATAAATTGCGCAAAATCAACCCATAGAATTTACGAGTTAAATTAAAGGAATTTCTTGTAAGTTTATACTAAGTGAACACTGTTGATTTAATTTCCAATGTAACTAATATATTATTTCTTTATCCAAATCATTTGTCTGATGGACAAGATATTAATGGTAATTATTACATAGATATTTATTTTAAACATCTTGTATTTTTGTTGCTTAGATTTTAATAATAAACACTGCAAAAAACATTTGATGTTATTTTTTCAATTATGTTTTATTATTTTTTCTTTGTTTCTCTCCTTCTTGCTTTGGACAATGGGATGTATGGGTGGCATAAAACAGACATCAGTTTTGCCTTACAAGACATTCATGGTTCATTTTCTTTTTTCTTTGTTTCTTTCCTTCTTGCTTTGGGCAATGGGATGTATGGGTGGAATGAAATAGACATCAGTTTTGCCTTACAAAACACTTTCATGGTTAATTTTCATTTTACTTTGTTTCTCTCCTGCTTGCTTTGGGCAATGGGATGTATGGATGGCATCATATAGACATCAGTTTTGCCTTACAAGACACTTTCATTTTCTTTTTTCTTTGTTTCTCTCCCTCTTGCTTTGGGCAATGGGATGTATGGATGGCAAGAAATAGACATCAGTTTTGCCTTACAAAACTCTTTCATGGTTCTTTTTCTTTGTTTCTCTCCTTCTTGCATTCGACAATGGGAGGTATGGGTGGCATGAATTAGACATCAGTTTTGCCTTACAAGACACTTTCATGGTTCTTTTTACTTTGTTTCTCTCATTCTTGCTTTGGGCAATGGGAAGTATGGGTGGCATAAAATGGACATCAGTTTTGCATTACAAATCACTTTCATGGTTTATTTTCTTTTTTCATTGTTCCTCCCCTTCTTGCTTTGGGCAATGGTATGTATGGATGGCATGAAATAGACATCAGTTTTGCCTTACAAATCACTTTCATGGTTTATTTTCTTTTTACTTTGTTTCTCTCCTTCTTTGGGCAATGGGAAGTATGGGTGGCATGGATTCGACGTCAGTTTTGCCTTACAAGACATTTTCATGGTTCATCATCTTTTTTCTTTGTTTCTCTCCTTGCTTTAGGGAAATGGGATGTATGGGTGGCAGGAATTCGACGTCAGTTTTGCCTTACAAGACACTTTCATGGTTCATTTTCTTTTTACGTTGGTTCTCTCCGTCTTGCTTTGGGCAATGGGATGTATGAATGGCATGAAATAGACATCAGTTTTGCCTTACAAGACACTTTCATGCTTCATTTTCTTTTTACTTTGTTTCTCTCCTTCTTTCTTTCGGCAATGGAATGTATGGACGGCATGAAATAGACATCTGTTTTGCCTTAAGAAACACTTTCATGGTTCATTTTCTTTTTACTTTGTTTTTCTCCTTCTTGCTTTGGTCAATGGGATGTATGGATGGCATGAAGTAAGCATCAGTTTTGCGTTACAACAAATTTTCATGGTTAAACGACATCATCAATTTAATCCTGCTTGTTTTTGTCTTAGAAAAATTAAGACGAACTGTCACTGACTGTTTAAAAGATTCACAAAAATACATTTTAAATAATTTAAAATAATAGAGTTTTGTATAAAAATGTTTTCACCGAGAAAAACTAAGTTAGACGGACTGTCACTGACTTTGTAAAAACAATTCCTCAACACAGTTCTTCTTTGAAAGACATTCACTTATATTTCTGTTTTGTTTACAAGATAATAGTTATAAAATAGAATATATGCCATAATAATTGTCATAACCCTTATCTAAGAAACGTGTGAAATAAAAACTTTAATTATACGGAACATCATCGGTGCAATAATGAAAATATTGGTATGTATGTATAAAATATGTTATATTTAACTTTATATAGATAATTTCTTAAGAATTTTTTTTTTTACTATACAATTTTGTGAATCTTACTATTAGATTATTTTTTTTTTTAGGTTAGTGCAAAAATAATGTCGTTTTCTCACATATGTTTATATGTGAGAAAACGACATTATTTTTGCACCAACCTAATAGTATGAATAATTTTATTTTTAAAATGAGCTTTTTTTTGGTTAAATGATACTTTTGAGTATTAAATTGCTTTTACCTTTTATTCATACAAGCATGATATTTTAAAATATTGCACCCCATATGTATTTTGTTTTTTTTTATTTATTCTGTATTTACAAGTTATTGAATCATATTACTTTTTCAATCGGTGGTGGGTGGGAAGTAGTTCAGAATTATTTCCTTTTTGAACATCCATAAAAAAAAAATAATCTAACATTTAATAAAATGAATAGTCATTTTCCTCTCGAAAGTAGCATTAAACTTTATATTTTTTGATTCATTGGGTATGCACTACCAGAAAAATGTGGTTGGACTGCCAAGTCAGGTGAGGCAGCACCTCTGGCATCATTAAGGATGGACAACATAACACTGGGGCAAGTTCTGACCCAGACACAGGCTATTATGTCAGACAGGGAAGAATCAGTCGTAGCAGCTATACAACCGGTTCAATCCAGTACCAAACATATCTCACCTCGTACATTGGGTAGTCATAGCATTACATTTTATAAATGCTCAGAATTGAACCATTTTTCAGTATCAGTGTGGAGAGGGGTACTGTAGCCCCATATGCAAAATACAAGCGGAAGGTAGGTCTGTTGTAGGTGCAAACATTTTTTACTGTGCCATGCCTTTTCAGCGCCCCCCACCCAAATATGTCAAGCCCCATGCCAGTTTTAGATGAAAGTCAATATAAGTAAAGAAAACCTGTGACTCTAGCCTTGTTCCAGACTTAACTAGATTGAGCAAAATGCCATAACAGAATCCAAAGTAGGAAAGGTCAATATTTCTATAGAAAGAACAATATACAATAATATGTAGAAATAGACCCAGGAGGATTCCTGTCTTCTCTTTATTATCTGCATGAATATTTCTTATTTTATTCATTTTTTCTTCTTGTGACATAACTTTGCTAGGATTAAATTAACACAACAAATCCTGTCAACAATTTGATCCTTGCCAGCTATGTGATCAATCGACACAGCATGGCCTTGCATGAAAGTGACCAACTTAACAGCCAGCCACAAGGATTGACTATCAGACCAACTGGTAGAAAAAAGGGTTACAATGATGCACTTGATTTAATTATATATTAAGTGAAAAAAAATTATATGTATTTTAGAACAGATAAGTGTAGAAATTATGAAAAACATTAAAAATTGATGAAAAAGTTAAATTATTTTCAATTTGGAAAGCCTGTTTTCTTTTCCCGAACAGAAGTAGAATAGAAATCAGGGCCATTTGATATTACTATGAAAGCCATATAGACAAGAGGTTGACAGCTGATTGATGAGACAGTCCTAACAGTGCTACACTATCAAAACACTGACCAAGGGATAGGAAAATAGTGGCCTCCAATGACAAAGTTGTGGAAATAGAGTTTCCTTCATGTACTTGAAAGACAGCTGGTAAATTTCTAATTTTATGAGGAATTGCAGACTGAGAAAACAAAATAATAATCTTAATTGATGACCAGAAATTTAATGATGCTCACAGCTGAGAACCAGATTTGGTTACAGGACAGCCGAAATGAGAAGTACTGGTGAAATACCAAGGAGGGTGGAGAAATTACCTAACAATATAAGCAGAACACCAAAGTGACCAAATGACTATTTCTCATTGAACACTAAAATAACAGTTAAAGAGAGTCAACTCTTGGTTAATTCAACTTTTTCTTATTTCTTGCTTTCCTTCACATCGTCGTTTGATATTGTACGTCATATTTTATGTGTAACAATGTCTTTTAGCTATCCTTTTTTGCATGAGCCTTGTTTTCCTAATCTAAAGTTAAATTAATGTGGTGAAGTCCGGCACACTATCACCAAAGCCAGAAAAATTACTTTGCCATTTAAATGTTAATTTATTATTATTATTATTATTATTATTATTATTATTCAGTTCGATAAAATGCATCACACGAAAACTTGTTCCACTTTGTCATACATTTTCCCCAATATTTTTCGTGATATTTAAACATTTATATATTGTTATCACATTAATATATTGATATAAATGCACTGATAAACGGATACATGTGTTTATGTGCAATGTGCATGCATTTTTTTGTGTGTGTATATATATGTGTGCGTGTATGTGTGTATTTGTGAAACAATGAATGTAAGCATATGTACGCATATTCAAACAATAAATAAAATTTCATTGTAAACGAAACCTGCTATAATTAATATCCTAATACTTAAGATACCACCAAATTAAACAAGAAAAATGACATAATGGCTAAGTGAAGACATATATAGATATTTACCTTGCCATTTAAGCATTAATAAAAAATAATTTAATAATAAAAAAAAAACACCTATATCTTCTAAAATGAAGAAAATCCCATAATATTCAAGAAATATTAAGAGTAAAGACAGTCGGTGACACCGGATGTAAGATTACTGCTTTTATCTTTGACACTCAGAGTCTAAAGAGACAAAGGGATAAAGGGAGGGATTATAAAGAGATAAGAAAAACAATGAAAATGAGAAAAAAAAATTACATTCTACACATACAGATATAGACAGACACACTGGAGCACACACACTCAAATACGCACAATGAAAAAAGAAAAACATAAGTCTTGCACCATTAAAAACCACATAAATTATTTTTCAACTTAATATAAAACTGAAAAAATAAGGAGTCAGTTGCTAGTGTAGTGACTACTACGATTACCACAAAATGATAATCTCTATGATTGGTTAGAAAATAAGTATTGTTTACAATAGGACAATTTACTAATCGCAGTATCCACACTAACATTTTCTGCCATGACTTTGCCCAACTTAATTTTCTAAAAAAATCAGTGATTGGTTGATTTGTGTCCAATCGTGTATTTTAGATATTCTTTTCAACTTTTCCCGCTTGTTTCTCTGGAGCCTACTAAAAAGGTATAAAACAGTTCTTACTCCAGAAATAATTTCAGTAGAACTAAGAAATGTTATAAAATAAAATAAGACATATCTCAGCTGATTTAGAGGCAAATAAACTAACATACACAAGAGCGAGAGCCGGATGTGAACGGGACAAGGCGCCGTCACAAAATGACCATTATCTTCGTTTACGCATGTTCCCGACGCACGAGTTCCGATCGAAAAATAAAATAATATTTTAAAGGGTTTCTATTTTTCGACCAATAAAAATGCTTCCCTCCTAATTATACTCGCGTCGTTTTTCGAACCTGTTAAGCCATAAAAAAACGCCATAGAAGGGGTCACACGGAAGTACAACGGCAGTCAACAGGAGGCCAGGGAAGAGACCTGTCACGGTCAGGTTGAGCGGTCAGCAGCAGCCAGCAGCAGTAGCGACACGCCAGCCAGCGAGAACTACTATGAGAGATCAACCCAGATCTATGGCGCCTATGAACTATACCGCAAGGTAGATGTCCCTAAACCACACGTTCCTATTGAAATAAATCACAAATTTATTTCTGCTGTTGTCGTATTTCTTTCTTGCAACCATACACTTGTCTATAACAGAAACTTACACGTAACTACATTCTTCAACGTTTCTACTCAACACGCGCACACAGACACAGAACTAATATTACATTACTCTATTAACTGTCACCAAGCCAAGTTCACAAACTAAATTCTGTTATCCTTTTGTACAACACAAATTTGAACTAACTTAATTTCATTCTTGAATTCAAAATCTTATGTTCACCGAACTCTTGTAGGAATCCTTCTACTTGGTTTTTCGTTGAATGTTAAAATTTGGAGTGTCGGTATTCAATACATTAACAAAATATCGTTACAAGGTAGAATAATCAAAAGCTTTTCATTGAAAGAATAAAATTCAGTAGAAAATACGACGTAGTTTCAACAAATAAACATTAGAGTCTGTCTATATTTCTGAGATGTACAGTATTTACATTATTCGGGCTATTGTCTTCATCTTTGTCGCCATATTTATCACAACGTTTCGGCTGTTGTACGCTCCAGCCTTCTTCAGGTGGTTGGAATTTCGAACTGAACCCTTTATTTCGATCCCTGGGGTAGACTGTTCTAGTTCCACGTGCCATGTTTGATGGATGTCAGTTATCAGTTATCTCCTGCTAATTTTCCCTCTGAAAGTTCTCCACTGCCTTAACCGGGTATTGAACTCACACTCTTTGGGTCTGTCACTGGATCTAACACAACGCCTTTATCCACTGTGCCATGTGTCCTTGAGGACATCTAGGTATTATAAACCTAATGTTTTTCAGCAACCATTTTTACCAGTGCTCATATTGCAATTTTGCTGTTATCATTTTTACCAGAGCTCATATTGCAACTTTGTTATCATTGCTTTTCTCTGACACTCCTTATTACTGGTTCCCATGTTGTATTTATTTCTATGCTTGGTCGGCTCAGGAGATTTTTGTGGCCTAGCATATGTGCTGATTCCTTAAGTTTACGAATTTTCCAATGGTGTTCCCAGTCTATGATCTCAACATGATCCCACAGGGGACGGTGATCTCCCTTCTCTCTCCATATGTGGTCAGCCACGCCTGATTTTTCTACTTCCCCTCGCGTTACAGCTTTCTGGTGTTTTTGAAGCCTTACCTTGAGGGGACGGCCTGTCTCTCCTATATATTCCTTTCCGCAGCTGCACGGGATAGCGTACACACAGTCTTTAGTCATGTTCTCCTCTATGGGGGGGGTCTCACTCAAGAGAGATATCTGCGAAGTGTTGTCAAGCTTTTGAAGGTTGTCCTGATGTTATATGGACCGCAGATCCTTTGTATTTTCTCTGATAACCCCTTCACATAAGTCAGGCAGACTGTTTTCTGAGTGTTGTTTTCCTCCTCCTCCTCTTCTTGTACCAGCCTATCCCAGCTTATGGCGGCTGCTGCCATGTACCCAGGGTAGTTGGTACGTTGTAGGGTACTACTTATACTGACCAATTCTTTATCTAACGTCTCAAGGCTTCAAGAACACCATGAACCGACCGTGAACCCGTTTATACGGGTTCAATGGGCATATTTTTGGACGAGCCCACGGTCTCGGAGATCCCACGTTAAACCGGCCTTGTGCCACATGACGCTCTCGTGGGTGACTGGATATCGGCAGCCGCGTGTATATTGTTTTGGGAACGGATTTAGTATGTTTTTATACACTTTTTCCGAACAATATCGTCTCCAGAATTAAATTATTTATTTATTCCTAATTGGCCCTAAGAAGTCACGTGGTATGTCTTCTACTACGTCCGTACGATATTTGGTCGGTATCTACCTAAAAATGATGATGTCTAATACAACAAACATTCTGATTTGTAATCTATGATTTTATTGGTGTGTTTTAAGATGTAAGTGTTTTCTTGAGTGTGATTGGTTTATAAATATTGTAGTTGATATTTTAGTGGACACGACAGACGTTTTGGCCCACCTTGGAGCAAAGAATTTACAGAAACTAGTAAGGGACCAACTTGTAACTGGCATTGACTATGATGTAACCAAGTATATCAACTTTTGTGAGCCATGCTTGGATAGAAAACATCATCGCTCCTCGTTTCCAAAATCTGGTGGAAGGCGAGCCACCCAACTTCTCGGAATTGTACATAGCGATGTTTGTGGAAGGATAGAGGCAAAATCGCTTGGTGGAGCTGAATTGTCACATTTATTGACGATAAATCAAGATTTGTGAGGATATACATGCTCAAGCACAAGAGAGATGTGTTCAAAAGGTCCATGGAATGGAAAACCATGGTGGAGAAATCCACTGGACATAATGTTAAAACTCTACGCACTGATAATGGTGGGGAGTACACTTCAAGAGAATTTGAAGATTATTTAAAGAAGGAGGGTATACGACATGAATATACTAATCCTAAAATTCCAGAGCAAAATGGAGTAGCTGAAAGGATGAACCGAACATTGGTGGAAACAGTGCGAGCAATGTTGTCGGATTCAAAGCTGCCTAAGAAATTTTGGGCAGAGGCTTTATCCACTGCTTCATATGTTCAAACCTGAGCCCAACAAATGCAGTACAAGGTATGACGCCATATGAAGTATGGAAGGGCTACAAACCTAACGTGAACCATTTACGCATTTTTGGATGTGATGCTTTTGTCCACATACCAAAGGACTAAAATATTTAAAATGGATTCCAAAGCAAAGAAAAGTATATTCCTCGGATATGGTATTGGTGTTAAGGGGTATAGACTCTATGATACAATAAAATCAAGAGTATTTCATACCAGAGATGTCATCTTCAACAAATCAGATTCAATAGCTGAACAGGGGAGAAAGGAAGTTGTAAACCGATCTCCAGTAGTAATTGAATATCAAGACAACTGTGATGATGATGACAACTCGCAGGAGGTGACAGGACCCCGAAGATCACCAAGGATTAAGAAAGCTCCAGATCAGTATGGTGAATGGGCCATTGACAATGAAAGAAGCACTTTCCAGTCCTGAGAAAAATGAATGGATGAAAGCAATGGAAAGGGAAATTTCTTCCTTACTAATAAAGTATGAGACCTTACGTAATTGCCCAGTGGACGAAAAGCTATTGGTAGCAAGTGGGTGTTTAAACGAAAGTATGATGCTAACGGAGACATGGAACACCATAAAGCTCGAGTAGTAGCTCAAGGTTTTCTTCAGAAGTACGGAATTGACTATGACGAGACCTGCCCAGTTGTCAGATTTGAATCGGTGCGAACTGTTATTGCCTTAGCAGCACAGCTTGACTTGAGGCTACATCAATTAGACATAACCACTGCATTCTTAAATGGTGAACTGAAGGAAGAAATTTACATGAAGCAACCAGAAGGATTTAAAGTTAAAAACAAGGAACATCTTGTCTGTAAACTGAAGCGAAGCATCTATGGTTTGGAACAATCGCCAAAATGTTGAAATGAATCACTGGATTGCCAGCTGAAAAAGATGCATTTCAAGCAGTTAGAGAATGAGCCTTGCATCTTCAGGAGGAGAAATCTTTATAGCTACTGTTTATGTTGACGATATTATTCTGGTTAGCAAGTCTCTGGCACGTATCCAAGAATTTGTTAAAACAATATCGAAAACTTCCAACGTCAAGGATTTGGGGAAACTACACTTCTTGGGTGTTAAGATTGCTTATCCCGAATCAGGGAAAATATGGATTGAACAACCGGCATATACAGCGGAAGTTTTGAAAAAATTCCAAATGGAACATTCAAGAATCAAAACTCACGTCAACTCCAAAGAGCAAGTTTAACCAAAGCAACTAAAGAAAGCAAGCTGGTCAACCAAGAGTTGTATCAATCAGCAGTTGGAAGCCTACTGTATCTGACAACAAGGACACGACCTGACATTGCCTATGCTGTCGGAAATGTTGCAAGATTCTGCTCCCAGCCTACAATGGAACACTGGAAATCTGTAAAACATATCTTACGTTGCCTAAACGGTACACGAGGGTATGGTTTAGTTTATTATATGACAAGGAGAAAGCAACCAATCTCCTGGGGTACTCAGATGCAGACTGGGTTGGTGATTTAGATTATCGCAGATCGATCTCCGGGTACTTGTTCAAATTAAGTGGAGCGGCTGTCAGTTGGAGAAGTAAGAAGCAAACCTGTGTTGCATTATCGACAGCTGAAACAGAACACATGGCATTGGCAAGTGCGGCACAGGAGGCAGTATGGATGCAGCGTCCTCAAGGTGATTTAATAGGTGCTTCAGTTGAACCGACACTGATATACGAGGACAATCAATCAACAATATGTATGGCAAAACATCCACAATATCATGGACGAGACAAACATGTTGATATTATTAAGTTTCACTACATTCGAGAGCAGGTGGAGATGAAGACTATGAAACTCGAGTACTGTCAGAGCAAAGACATGATAGCTGATGTGCTGACAAAAGGACTTGTGAGCACACAATTTGTGAAGCTCAGAGAACTGTTAGGTGTTAGAGAACTGATACAGTATTCTGACAGCAATTGAGGAGGAGTGTTGAATTATCAATGACTGTCAGTCTGCCAAGAGTTATCAGCTCTTAGTTTTGGTTACATTTTTTTTACACAGTCCCTAAATAAATGTAAATAAAGCGTTCACCTCGTGCGTGTGTTAAGTAAAACATGTCTATGTGGTTTTTATTAAATTTCTCTTCCAGTCTGAAGTATCAAGTCTAATCAAAACAAGGTATGTTTCGATCTGATTGATTCTTGACTTTATTTTCCTTTTTCAGGGTGTGCAAGTGGTGTAAAAGGACAATGGCTCGGAATCATTAATTGGAGAGCCAAGGTTCAATTCCAGCTGAGTTCGTTATATTTACTTACACGTACCTTTGGTAAATGTAAGAATTTCAATTCGCCTCTTCTCTCCCATTTATCGATTAATTAGTAAAACTTGTATCGCAAAAACTGCTATTATTGTAAAGGAGATTTCTTTTTAGTTTTTATTAAACAAAACTTTAATAAAAAGAGACATGTTTGCGAAATAAAAAAAATGCCAATTTCAAGTTTTTTTAAATGAATTCAAATGTTTTTCATTTTTGCATCGTAACTTAGATTGTTTTTTGTATGGGTGTCCAAAAGGGAAACAATTCTGGATTACCGCCTTTGTTTTGTTACGTTGCCTTATAGGAAGAATATAATTCAATAACTCTTAAATTCAGAAAAAGGACCACATTAGGGTCAATTAAATATGGTATGATTCCAAACATGTAAGAAAATAATAACAGAATAAAACCAATGTTATTAAACTTAAAAGTAACATTTAACAATTTCTTTATATTTTTGTTTAAGTTTTTATTGGGACACTTACATCATACCAGCAGAAATAATCCGATATTGACAGAAATAAAAGCATACAAAGAAAATACATGTTAAATTGTAAGAAAATGTCAGATTTCACAGGTTCTATGAATTACCTCCCTTGATTTTGCCTTTTTGGAAAACCTTTTTTCTTTTTCGTTCTTAAATGTCATTCAACCTTAATGTATTTTGTTTCTTTAGATTTTTTTAATATTTACCATTTTTTTTTTTGCTATTTTTACACGTTGCGTTACCTTACAGCAATCAAAGGAACGAATGCAAAAAATGTAAGTACAATTATTTATATTTGCATTTAATACTTTTTACTGTTCCCTCATATTTTTTTTACTTGCAATGAATTCAGCAGATCATAATGCATTTGTTATAAAATAAAATAAAACATATCTCGGCTGATTTTCAGGCAAATAAACTATCATACTTAAGAGCGAGAGCGGGATGTGAACGGGACAAGGTCCCGTCACAAAATGACCATTATCGTCGTCTACGCATAAGCCCGACGCACAAGTTCCGGTCGAAAAATAATATTTTAAAGTGTTTCTATTTTTCGACCAATAAAAATGCTTCCCTCCTAATTATACTCACGTCGTTTTTTGAGCCTGTTAAGCCATAAAAAACGCCATAAAATGGGTCACACGGGGAAGTACAACAGCAGTCAACATGAGGTCAGGGAAGAGACCTGTCACGGTCAGTCAGCAGTAGGAGCGTCACCCCAACCAGTGAGAACTACTATGAGAGATCAACCCAGATCGGCAGCCGGCTTATGAACTATACCACAAGGTAGCTGTCCCAAAACCACACGTTCCTATTGAAATAAATTACGTAAATCTATTTCTGCTGTTGTCGTATTTCTTTCTTGCTATTTCTTTCTGTCTATAACAATTTTTTAAGTAACTTACAAAATAATATGAAGCCATTCTGATAATTTTGAAATTATTCTAATAAGAACAGAATTCTCTCGAGATGATTTTTTTTTTTTTTTAATCTTCTGAAATATGAAATTTCTAAAGTTCATTACAGGTGTTACTTCTCGTTCCTAATATTTTTGTTTTGAGTGACTGAACGTACGCAATAAAAATTAATTAGTCAACTAATTATCCTAAATACCATGTTATTTATTAGTAAACATATTTTGAGAAATTTTTTAGTTTACCATCCAAAAGGGAAATGTTGTATATCTGAAAAGAAAAAAGTTTATTCTCGATTCATTTCCGTATTTTTTCTCTTCACCTATTTAAAGTGTATTCTCAACGTTTTGACAAAATGAAGACGCATAGGGGCCTCGTACCATAGATTCACGATTCTGGCACTGTCGACTGCCAGGAACAAAAAAAAAACAAACACCAGTCATTTATTTTTGATTGCCAAGAAATCTAAGGATTTTTAAACATGAGGAACCACATCTTGTCTAACACCGCCACATTGCGTTGTTCGTCTGTTATTAATCTAGCGAAATATTGTCTGAAAAACAAAAATAATTTCGTGTTTTTCCATTTTTGAATTCTTCTTTACTTGTTAAATTTGTTACAATTTCGACATTATTATCAATCAACTGAACGAAAAATACAAAACTTGTGTCGGTTGAAGTAAAAATCTCAAGGAAATCATTTGAAAACACAAACAAATCAGACGATTTTGTGTTTTTCTCATTGAATTTTCTGGTCTGAAAGGTAAGTGAAGGAATTCTGATAATTTTGATAGAAGAAGAATTCGTTACTTAATTGATTTCTCTCATTATTCGTGGGTTGGGGTCTGTTTTTAGCAAGACAAAAAGAAATGTAAATAAAAATTCAGTTGTGATCGTCTCAGAAACTCTACTTATAAATTTTCGATACCTAAAGTTTAAAATGAATTTTTAAAAATGAAAAAGCATTTTATTTTGGAGATTTCATTTTAGTTTCAATTGGAACCTAAATGATTAAATTTACTAGTAAGTAAAATTTTCTGGTGTATTTTTAAATAAAATTATATAGATCGAAATCTCAACTTTTCAACCGATTTAAGAAAATTTTCTTAAAAAGCGACCATTTTCTTAATTTTAAGAAATTTGTAAAACTAACCAAAACAAAATTATCAATTTTAAAAATCCTCCAAAAATGAAATATATATTTCTGACATGTTATTTGAGTAAAATTAGCAAATTTAATCTGATTTGAAACAAATTTCTTAACTTGCCCTCTTTTTCTCATGTCTTTATTGACGTTCGACATCACCGATGAATTAGGAGGTGATGACAGCTACTATGGATGATCAGATTTGACATAAATTTACGAAATATATGTGAACGTAGGCTTTTTTTTTAAATTTTTAACTACCCAGTAATTTTTACAAATTAATTGTTATGTTTGTTATATCTCTGTGTGTAGCACAGTTCTCCTCGTTACGTTTTTTAGCAAACGTTTTTTCTAAGTATAGCCCTTATACTCTCCAGTTGCTCACTATATATTTATACTTGTCTATCTAATTTGCATACGATACTACCCCTCCCTACATCGGAGAGGTTGTATTCCCTTGTTTTTTCTGTTACTATTCCTGATTATTCTCGTACTGTGCTGTCCTTCCTCTTGTCTGTTTTCTCTTTAATGGTGATCTCGGTCTCGCTTCATTTTCTTCTTCATACTCGTCTGTCTTTTCATTCTCACTTTCATCCATTTCTTGCTCTCTTCCACTTTTGTAAATTTCCGTCTCTTGTTCTTGATCTTCTATTTCCACGTCATCCAGTTCGTTTCTGCTTCTAAATTGATCTACATGTGCCAGTATATGTTGTCCCTTTTTCTCAAGTATAGCCATGTTGTGTCCTTTTTGTATCAGGAAATTTGCTTCTTCTAGACCAGCCTCTTTATCCTTTCTATACCAAATCTTTTCTTTTGATGAAAAGAACATAGTTATGGGGGTTCTGATTTGTCTTCCCATTAATGTCGAAGGGTTCACTTTTCTTTCCACATGTGGAATGAATCATTTTTGGTAGATACATTTCTATGCTTTCATTAAGTAGTAATCCTATTTTTACTGTTTGTACCATTCTTTCTGAAGTGCCATTAGATTGTGGGTGATACGGTGGTGTCTTGTATGGGACATATCCAATCTGTTTTAATCACACTCATAAGCTGTCATCGCAAAATTCGGGTGCAATGTAGGTGACTATTGTCTGGGGTACACCATTCCTTCAGAATATAGGAGAACAATCTCCCTATTTTTGATATCTGCATGTGGACCCTTACCCATGGCGCTCTGCTTCCTTAGGCCATGAGTAACTTTTTGCTTGCTTGAAGATTTTTTTTTCCCACATATTTTGGGTATCTCTTAATGTATTCCTCCACATCTTTTGACTATCCTGGCCACCAGGCCAGTAACTGTAATCTTTTTTGTGCTGCACAATGCACATCATCATGTACTCCTTTTAATATATCCTTTCTCAGTATTTGTGGCGCTACTATTATATCCCCATTGCATATAATGCCATTTTCTATGGTTAGCTTGTGCTTCATTTCTTTAAAGGGTTGCTCTGCCATCAAACAATTACTCCATATATTATTTTTTATTTTCTCTCCTATTTTGCTTAATATTGGGTCTTGCTTCATTTCTATTTTAAGTCTATTTAAAGAAAGAACGTCCATTTCTACCCAGTGTATTATTTTATCTTCAGCATTTTCCTGTTTTTCTTGTTTCATTCTTGAACTGTAATCTTGATAAAGCATCTACATGAGAGATAGTGTTCTTTTTATGTATACTATGCCAAAATTAAATGCCATGATCTTTATCACCCGTCTTAAAATCCTTGACATGTGACTTTTGGCAATTCTTTTCTTGGGTTAAATATGAATTCCAATGGTTTGTGGTCAGATTTTAATAGGAATTTTTTCTTATTCTTTTGTGCCCTTTCCATGCTGCACACAACTGCCAGTGCTTCTTTTTCAATATTCGAGTAGTTAGTTTCTGCTGACATTACTCTTCTCGATTTGTATATTATTGAGTGTTCTTCTTGAGATAGAATAGCAGCAACCGCTTTTTCATTTGTGTCTGTGGTTAATGTTCTCTTTGTGGATTAAAAACTTTTATTATTGGTTTGTTCCTCAGTATTTCTTTTGTGTTTCTGTGGTGAACAGCCCCATAGAAGCAAGCAAGCCAGAGTGGCTTGCATCTGGTATATAGGAAAATAACGGTCTTACCTTAATGTGTGGCACGTGACATCAGCAAGTTTGCTTCGTGAAAATGGCATTACTCTCGCATTCAGCCATTCTAGCAGTATGTGCAGTGATGAGGGTTTTTTGTACAGTTTGGAATGCTTCCACCAATAGCAAGTCGGGTGCTGATTGGTTGAACTGGAGGAGGCAATTTGCCTGTGTAACCGAGAATAACAGTGAGGAACACTGATTGGCTAGGGAACCACGTTGTTGGCCTGATAAAAGAGTGCTGTAGCCGTGAAAAAGGGGAGAGAAACATTGGCTATACGTAGAGACGTGAAGAAAGCGAGGACGGTGAATTGAACCAGCGATATTGTGATTTGCACAAGTGACTTTGCAGCAATACAGACTTATTTAAGCTACAGTTTCAAAGGTGATAGTTTGCTTTTGTGTACAGTTAAATTCATTATTTTTTTGTGTAATTTTGCAAATGACTCTATTATCTTGGTATGTATTTACTATAAAAATTTATTAGCCCCCAAAAGGGTTCTAATTGCTTTTTATTTATTGGAATAGCTATTTCTATTTTTTTCTTTGTTAGTGTATCGTCAGGTGATATTTGATATCCTAAATATATCTTCTTACAGTCAAAATTACATTTTTCTTTGTTTACAGTTGTGCCTGTCTTTTTTAATCTCGCTAAAATTTGCTCTGTTTTACATTTTATTAGGTTGGCGCAAAAATAATGACGTAATAATGTCGTTTTTTGACGTATTTTTTAACGCCAAAAAAACGACATTATTAAGTCATTATTTTTGCACCAACCTAATAATTCTTCTTTAGTTCTTGCCCCTACACATATATCATCTTGGGATATTATTAACATTTTTATTTTTCCTAAGACTCTTTCAATTGATTTTTGAAAGTCTTTACCCCAAACAGTAGATAAGTCCATCTCAGTAAGCCTACAGGGGTGTTTATCATGGTGATTTCCTTGAATTTTCTCATCAATTTCTATTTGCTTGCATGCTTCTTTGAATCAATTTTTGCAAAATGTTCCATTTTTGCTAACTCATGGCTCACAGTTTTGATACTTGGCAAATGAAAAGAGTCTGAACATATCTGGTGATTTACCCTTATCTTGTAATCACCACAAATCCTTAAATCTCCGTCAGGTTTCTTTATCGTTACTATTGGTGATGCCCAATTGCTACCACCTTGAGTTACTCTTTCTAGTATGCCCTGTTATATCATTTTGTTTAATTTGACTTTGATAGGATATGAATTGGAACTTTTCTTGACTCGATATATTTTCCGTGATGATTTTCTTTTAGTTAAATGCTTGCTCTGCTTCCATGGAATTGATTAATCTTGCTGTATCTACTTTTAATACATCAATTCCTAGCAATCGGTGATCTTTTTCACATTATACAACTGTAATAGGAATTACTTCAAAATACTTGTCGGTTTCAAAATTGCCTTGAATTACCCATTATTTTTATTGCCATTCCATCAAATTGCTTGAATTGGATGTTGCTTTTTTTCAAATTTAGATTGTCCAAATTTTATCCGGAAATTTTTTGTATCAACTTTCAGTGATACTGATAGCTTTTTAATTTAATGAGTCTTGGGACCCATGGATTTGATTTGAATGGGTCCCCAGGAAATTCTGTGGGTTTTAAATTGTAGTTTCTTAATAAATTGTAGTGTTAAATTGTAGGGATCCAGACCAAGTGTTTTTTCCCCATCATCCCAAAAAAACAGTTTTAATTGTTCTGAATCACTTAAATTGGCAGAACAAAAGTTTTTTTTTTCTAAATTAACTTCTTACATTCAAAACAAAAACAGTATTTACGCTTAATCACAGTTCAATTAAGAAACTATATATAGTTGTTTCCCCTCTTATTTCTCTCCAATTAGAATAACTTTGAGGAAATTAACATGTTGAGGTTAAGGTCACAAAGAGGAAATAGAAAAAAAGAATACACTTATATTCCCCCCTCCCAAAGATAGTCAAACATTTCTATTGATGCAATTAACTTTAACCCAGTACATTTAAATGTTCCTTACAAGAAAGTGTTTAAGAGACCGAAGATACTCCAGGTACTGACTGACACACGGTCAACATAATTATTTTGTTGGTCAATCTTTAACTGCTATGAATTTACGAAGGAAGAAGAGCATGATAGTAATTCATTTTTACTTTTAAAAGAAAAGGTAATTTAATGGAAACCGAAAATAAAAAAGGCCACACCATAACGTAAACCACAACTTAACAATAAACAATTAAAAACATCGATACTTAATTTATTTTTAAAATAAAAATCGCCTTTGAGATCTTAATTTTAGTTTTAACTTTAAGATAATATAAATTTTATAGTTCTAAAGATAAAAAAAAAAAACATGCATTTAAGCGTATTTAAAAACATAAATAAAATGAAACCTGATAATAAAGTTTTGGGATCTATTGATCCACCTCGGCACCCCCCGCCCAAAAAATGTATTTTACTTATATTAATTCACCTCAATAAATTATAATGACTGAAGAAGGTTTGATCTATGTTAAATGTATGAAACTGCCCACCTCTAAAAATTAAATCAGATAGTTTTTTAAATATTTATTTTTTAATCAGATAATTTAGTGCTTAATCTATAATATTCTGAAGAATTTTTTCTTTACAAAACTTTGAGTCCTATAATTCCTCAAAAATTAAATTTAAACTTTTTTTATAAAGTTATACTATTCTTATATTAAAAATTGTTTTTAAAAATTACTTTGAAAACTTTTTAAGCATAAAGAAACAATTTATTAATTTTAAGTTTTAATACAAAACTACTTCATAAAAAAGGTTTTAATTTTATTAAAATAATTTTAATTTATTCAGTACGAAGCCCAATTTTAAACTTCTGTAGAATGTAGTTAAAAGTAAAATAAAATTATATACATCAAATATTACAGGCCACTATAGATTATTTGTGACTTTGTTTCTTTTCCTGTAACTATAATAAAGGTACCAGGTTTTTTTATTTGGGGCTTAATTAACAGGAAAGATCAGTTTTATTTATTTTTGAATATTTCTTCTAGGCACTAAAAAACAACATAAGGCTTTTCTACATTATCTGTCTACATTTCTGAGATTAGGTATTATGTACACTATTTACATTATTTGGACTATTGTCCTCATCTTTGTCTTCATATTACTTATGTTTTGGCTTTCTACAGGTATTTGGAGTGTCAAACTGAACCCTTTATTTTGCTCTTCTAGTTCCACGTGCCATGTCTAATGGATGCCAGTTCTCTCCTGTTAATTATCTTCTCCATGTTCTCCGCCGCCTTAACCAGGTATTGAACTCACACTCTTTGGGTCCTGTCACTGGATCTAACCAATGCCTATATCCACTGTGCCATGTGTCCTTGAGGACATCTATGTATGAATTTCTGGGTATTTAAAAACTAATATCTTCAGCAATCATTTTTTACTGGTGCTCATATTGCAATTTTTGCTGCTATCATTTCATGTTTTTATCAGAGCTCATATTGCAATTTTGTTGTTAGTCCGAATAATGTAAATAGTGGTTTTTCTACATGTGATTATTTGAAGGAGTTATTGGTACTCATAGGTTTAATCTATCCCCAATAATGCTATTGGCAAGGTTCGTTTTCGAAGACTCCAAATTATTTTGAAAGAAATGAATTTAAGTCTGTCTTTGTGTCTCTTAATTTTTTTCACTCTTGCAAATGCAACAAAAGTTCTTGTTGTCCAGCAAATTTAACGATCATATCGGCAACGCCATTGTTATGTTTGGTATATCTCTCTGTGTAGTAGCAGTCATAGCACAGTTCTCCATGTTACGTTTAGCAAACGGGTTTGCTAAGCATAGCCCTTATGCTCACCAATTGTTCTCTATTTATACTTGTTTATCTAATTTGCATATGATACTATAATATTTTCAGCAATTATCTAATATTTTATTGACTTTTAGTTATGTCTCATTAGGACATGTTCATTTTGGAAACAGTTAATTGTACTAAATTTCAAAGGTGGTGGTTGACATTTTACATGTAAATATTTTTATTGTTTTTGCTTCTATTTTTGTATCAAAATATGTAAAGTTATTAAACATTCTGAAGTTGAAATAAATCTTCTCCTTAAATTTTTCATACACTTATTTATAATTTCCTCAATTGAAAGAAAAACATTTTCCCATATTATATAATTAATCCAAGCTGACAATTGTGAAAATTATTTCATTTTTACTATGGGTTTTATATTCCAATTATTAACTGTTTAATAAATACTTCAGTTGCTTTCCCAGATCAACTTTCATCTCTAAGGTTTGAACTGTTACTGACTGTCCCATGTAAGGGGAGTTAGCAAAGGATCTTCTCTTCTCCTAGGGTATGGTGAAAATGATGCTTTGTTTTTATTAGACAGATGCATGCAGCTGATATTCTTGTAAGAGTTGGTGTCAGCTAAGGACTTAATTAAGTTTCCCGTGACATTTATCCAAGATGAGCTCTAAATAAACTTAAAAATCAACCGATATTTTTCAAGATCCATGTTTGAATTATGTTGGAATTGACAATGTTCTGATGTTAATTGCATGTAATTCATAAGATATGATGTGATTGTGAATCAATCTTCTTTCACTGCAAAATGTTTGATCATCACTGACAGCAGCTGCTGCCGCATTATTGAAATAATAATAATATGTGTATCTCATAATATAGACTACTTTGATATATAATTCACTGCACCTATTAATATATCATTTATCCTTTTTTTCTTCACAGATGTTTTGGTTGTACTAAAAATACCATGGTTATTATTGAGAATTTCAATAAAGGAAAAGACATTTAAAGTCAAGTTTAATGATCTGTATGAATAAACAGAAAAGATAAGCCATATTCATTTGACATGTGCTAAACTGTTGTGAAGTGGGACATAATACCCCATATGGAAACACATATTAAAAAGAAACTCTATTCTTGTGAAATTTGTGGTTCAGCATTTTCATGCAAGATTGATTTGGCCAAACATATATGTACACACACTGGAGAGAAGCCATATTCTTGTGATGTTTGTGGATCTGCTTTTTCACGGAAGTCACATTTACTGGGACATATGCGTACACACACTGGAGAGAAACCATATTCTTGTGAAATTTGTGGATCTGCATTTTCAGAGAAAGGGCCTTTAGTCAGACATAAGCGTACACACACTGGAGAGAAACCTTATTCTTGTGAAGTTTGTGGATTTGCATTTTCACGGAAGTCACATTTAGTTGGACATATGCGTACACACACTGGAGAGAAACCATATGTTTGTGAAGTTTGTGGATCTACATTTTCACAGAAGTCCCATTTAGTGGGACATATGCGTACACACACAGGAGAGAAACCATACTCTTGTAAAATTTGTGGATCTGCATTTTCATACAAATCAGATATGGTCAATCATTTGCGTACACACACTGGAGAGAAACCATATTCTTGTAAAGTTTGTGGATCTGCATTTTCACACAAGTCACATTTAGTTGGACATATGCATACACACACTGGAGAGAAACAATATTCTTGTGAAATTTGTGGATCAGCATTTTCATACAATTCAGATTTGGGTAAACATATGCGTACACACACTGGAGAGAAACCATATTCTTGTGAAATTTGTGGGTCTTCATATTCACTGAAGTCACATTTACTGGGACACATGCGTACACACACTGGAGAGAAACCATATTCTTGTGATGTTTGTGGATCTTCATTTTCACACAAGTCAAATATGGTCAAACATATGCGTACACACACTGGAGAGAAACCATATTCTTGTGGTGTTTGTAGGTTTGCATTTTCACACAAGTCAAATATGGTCAAACATATGCGTACACACACTGGAGAGAAACCCTATTCTTGTGAAATTTGTGGATCTGCATTTTCAGAGAAAGCACGTTTAGTAAGACACATGCGTACTCACACTGGGGAGAAACCTTATTCTTGTGAAGTTTGTGGATTTGCATTTTCACGGAAGTCACATTTAGTGGGACATATGCATACCCACACTGGAGAGAAACCAAATTTTTGTGAAATTTGTGGATCTGCATTTTCACGGAAGTCAAATTTAGTGAGGCATATACGTACACACACTGGCGAGAAACCATACTCTTGTGAAATTTGTGGGTCTCCATTTTTATACAAGTCAGGTTTGGTAAATCATATGTGTACACACACTGGAGAAAAACTATAATTTTGCCTCTCCATTTTAATGGAAGTGATGCTTGGTGAGCCATCTGTGTATACACACTGACGAGAAAAAATATTCTTGTGATGCTTGCTGACATGTATTTTCTGAGAAATCAGTTTTTGTGCATTATATGAATATACAGTGATCGTAGACCCTATTTTATTACACATTTAATTTCTGAAATATCTAACGTGAAAGCCCTGCAGCAGGCAGCTATGTACTGTCTCCCTGGTGGTTCTGGCCGCTGAAAGAAAACCACCTGATCCTCCTCCGGTGACCTGAAGGAACCACCACTATTCACCATGTGGTGAGTTTTTTTTTATCCGAACAGCAGTGTCCCAATCCTTCAAAACGGTCCGGTGGTAAAGGATGAAATGGCTGGGTTTTACGCTGAAAGGAATCGCTATTTGTGCAGAAAAAAGTTCTTGTCATAACCACAAGGACATAAAATAATAAGCAACACTTTCGGTTCCTGTACAAAGAGCCTTTTAAGGCTACTGCTTTTATGTCACTACCAAAGAAATTGCATGAATACAAAGTGTCTTAACGAGATTCACTCGTTTGGGTGGGAAAGTCACAGAGAGAGAAAGACGATTATTATGCTGATAGGAATTCAGCTGATCTTTGTCTGCACCCTACGATATAGTCTGCTTTCTCACAGCTTTGTTGACGAAGTTATCTGGATTCATACGGGTTCTATTTCTATCTCTTGGTTTGGATCGATCTTTTTGACGCAGGACAACTGACCAGACCAGCAAGATCCACCAAGCCATTTTCCGCCGCGTCCTCTCCGATCTCTGTCCGCGTTCTGCGCAATCTCAGTCCACATTCTCAGCATTCCATCCATATTCTGTTTAACTCAAGTGTGTAGGTGGCTTATATAGAGTGGGGCAGAGCTAAACAATTTTTAGGCACCGTCCACGAATTTTAATATGCAAATCGCCTTGACCACCATGGGTTTCCGCCTAATCTCTGAATCTCTGCAGGTAACTAGTTCTCAAGTGGTACTAAAAATAAATTTGGATTCCCTGCTGGGTTTTCCGCAGACATCATTTACTTAAGCCTTGCGAAAAGTACTTATCTCATCTAAGGACTCCATCCTGCAGACCACCCAAAAATCCAATTCACCATTTATCACAACCTCTACTTAATGAACCCATCCATTAATCACTCTGAAAATAATTCACCTAATTAACTAATAACTCAACCCCAGAAACAATTAAAAAAAAAAAAAGAAAAACTTCTTTCTGGAATTACTCCGGAATCCCTTCTACCCAACTAATTAGTACCTTCATCCCAATCATTTAGAACTGTTGATTAATAAACCCACCTGGTAGGGGTCTCTCTCTCTTTCTCTCTCTCTCTCTCTCTCACAATTAGTAGAAAATTCATTTTTAGTGCATGATGTGAAAACTTCTATTAATGAAAAAGTGTGGATTTACCTTTTCTGAGAAGTCATATTTTGTGTGCAGTATACATCATATTATTGTAAAAACTCTAATGTATTCTTTTCAAATTTTGTAAAATGCAACAGACATGCAGCAGTGCTAGTAGATGCACATCCTGCATCACTCTTGCATAAAAATCTAAATGCAGCAACTTCACCATCTGTGCATCCCAGGGACATAATTATATGTTCCCAAGAATAGTAATACATTACACAAAAACAGTGAAGAAAAAGACATTTTACTTTCCATAAAAATACAGACAAATATATGCTACATGATTCATGGGAATGTCATGGATATTATTGAAAAACAACCTGCCAGTGAACTTTACCTGGCAAGAAAAATGTATTTAGAAATGTGTAGTTTATCTTTCTACAAAAACAATTTTGTGTTATGTATGAATAAACAGTTAATATAGGCCATATTCATCTGACATCTGCTAAATTGTTGGACATAATAGGCCAGATGAAAACACATATCACAAAGAAACCAATTTCTTGAGGAATTTGTATTTTCATGGAATCTAGATTTGGTTGAATATATGCAAACACACTGCAGAGAAGTTCAGTCTTGACAAAAGAAAGATTTTTCATTTTTAAAAAGTAATTCTCAACCTTAGGTGTTGCATTTTTTGTGCAGGTCTCTACATTAAACTTTACCTATTTAAAATTTTCAAATGTGTCTTTATTTAATAAAATAAACTCTTGTGACAAACATCAACAGGATTAATTTCAAAATTGCACTAAAAAATTACATGTAAATTTTTAAACAGAAATATTAAATTTACATGTGTTTTTCTGTCGAATCTGAAAGGAAATAACATGTTTTATCAAATTGTGTGTGAGCACTGTCTGACTCTGTAATTAACAATTCCAAGTCATTAACCATTTCACCACCTGCACATCCAACCTTACAACATCTGATATTATTCTTAACTGGTCAGCCATCTAGGTACTGACCAAGATTGATGTTGCTTAACTTTGGTGGATGGAACAATAAGTGGTATATCTAGTGAACACCTAATATGGCTTTTGAAGAGAAGAATTTGATACCAACCATGAAACATGGCAGTAAATGCATTATGATTTGGGTGTGCTTTGCTGCAGATGGAATAGGTAAAATAGTATGCATTAAAGGCACAATTTTGAACAAAAGTGTCTTTAGCTCATTTCACAAGTTGGGTTTAGGTTAGGCTGGAACTTTCAACAGATCAGTGGTCAAATCTGCAAAAGAAAGGGTTCATAAAAAGAAATTTCAAGTCTTGATCTAAACCAAACTGAAAAATCTGTGCTTCAAGTGAAAGCGTAGTGCATGCAAGAAATTCAAGTAATATTGAGCAATTATAAGAGTTTTGCCAAGAAGAATGTTAAAATATCAGCATTCACTACTGCAAGAAACTTCTTAAGAATTATAGAAAAATACTACTTGACATTGTAATCTCAAAATGAGCTGTCACCAAATATTAAATATAAGGGTTCACATACTTTTGCACCTCTTAAGTTTTAATTTTCAATTAATATTTTTATTCCAGCTTGATAAAATTTTGGAAATCTGTTGTAATTGATTGAATAAAGTTTTTTCTTAATATATAGTTTAATTAAGATTTGTTGACCATTTTGAAAAAATGTGACAATTTTATAAAATATTATCTTCACGGTTCACTTAGTTTGGTAGAGCACTGTATTTTTCCAGCTAATGCTTGCACATAAAATGTGTCTTTTCACATATTACAACAAATGCATAGGACAACTTTGCAATCACTTTCTCACATGCCCACTTAGAACAATCAAAGAATCTATCATCAAGCATAGCAGAAACTCTCTTTACCCACAAAACTAAAAAATAATTCCAGAATCTCTATCGTCTTTTATTTTAATTACAACATCACCAAACTTTCCCACACATTAATCAAAGATTTACAGCATTTAAAACTAAAAAATATTTAGCGATAACCCCCAACACATGAGGCGACAATTCCCTCACCTATTCAGATTTTTTACATCATCCAATATATGAAACACATCATCTAACCATAGGAATGCCACTTGCAACAAACCCTGGTGACTTGTCTGCAAATGCATCATGACTCATAACTTTTACCAACGCCCCCCACCCCTGGAACTCATGTTGTACTCAAATTGAACAGCTATTTAAAAATAAAAACTAGAACAATCTATCTCAGGAGATTAAATAAAGAGTTCAGTTCAGAACTCCCTGTAGGTTACATGGATCAACACACACACACACACACACACACACACACAACGGTCTAGCGATTCTTGATAGAAGATAATGATTGATGTTGCATTTAAATTTTTTGAACATTGTTGTTTACAGGAAAGCAAGAAGCTGGAAGAGATTCACAGGCAAAAAAATGTGAGAGAAGAAACTGCCAGCATAAAACTTTTGGTTACATCTAGCAATTTTAACAGTAAAATAAGATCTCGTACTTTGATTAAATTCATGAAATCAAGTGACCAAAAAGGAAAGCTCATCAGAACAATGGCCATGAATAATAGATATAGAAAAACAGTAGAAAGATAGTTTATGTTGGTGAGATATTGATTGAAGCTAAAAGGCCAGAATCAGGACTGATAACATAACAGCTTCCTTTTGGAGATTTTGTCAAGAGTCTCTGGATACATAGCAGAAGCACCAGACCAGATGTGGCAACAATATCCCATGCACAGATGAATGGTAGATTTATAAATGTGTAAGATAGATTCTGGCAAGAAAAAATTGTCTAGCATGACACAGTGAACCAACTTTCCCAGCAACAGTATATATGGATATGAGCAGTATTATAGAAACTGTCTCACCTGTTGGCTGTGCGATCATTGGATTTTGTTCATTCTCCTCTCACTACCAAATGCACTCACAAGCAACCAGGAAAATTCCTACAAAGTATTGTTTTGGTCTCGATTTAGAAAATAAGTATAAAAATTTTTGAAAAAATAATATAAGCTGATAGTACAAGTCATCCCCAGACATGGACAGCAAGACAAGAACAATTTATTCCCTGTAGATTAAACATTTCAGTTCAAAATTTTATATGCATGAATATAAAAATAAATTATTCTTAAAATATTGGTATTTGATAATTTGCGCTTTTTTCGATTTATGATTAGTAAATCTAGCTTTTCATTTCACCTAACACGAGTAAAGTAATGCAAAAATTAAAGATTCAAAACATTAAATTATTCAAATTTAAATTTAAAAAATGAAAACTATTCTTGTAAAAATTCATTATTAATCAAAAAAATATTTCTTCAAACAATAGTGTAAATAAAATATATCTTAAATGTCTTTCTTAAAACAGTTGTGTCCACAAGATTCAAAAAAGCAATTAAAAGATTTTCTGATTAAATAATAATTAAATCAAAAAATACTTAAAATTAAAAAAACTGGGGTTGGAGGGGCTAATAAATCTAAAAAAAAAAATATATTTACTATGACTTTCTAAAAAAAGATTTCTAAAATCGATTCATTCATTTGTGAATAACTCCTGAAAATTTTTTACAATCCGACAATTATTTGATTTTTGCAAGAATTTCCAAATTAATATGTTTTTACCCTGCAAAAAAAAAGACACTGATATTTTCCATACTAATATTTGGTCCCTACACTGAAGAAAGAAAAACAAAATTTTTAACCAAAATTTCAATGTTCTAAAATATATATATATATATATATATATATATATAATACAAATCAATTGTGAATGCTTATCTATATATTGTGTTTATTAACCCCCATAGAAATGTGGAGGAAGTTAGGGGAGAACAAATGAGTGCACTCAACTATTGGGGTGGGGTGTTGGTTCCAATCTATATTGGAATGATTGAAAAATACTTTCCCCTCTACAATTCGCTGTGGGATTTCTGAGTTAACAGAGTTTTGGAATAGAGGTTTTGTAGAGAAAGATTTTTCCGTTAGTTCTCACGGGTGGGACAGGGAGATCTGTGTGTGAAATAGCTAGGACTCGTATGAGTCTTCTGCAGGAACGGTTGTGTGTAGTTTTCCTTTGTGAAGGTATCACGAAGGGAGATTTGTCGGCTTGAAACAAGAAATCTGAATGCTACTCATATATAATATATATATACATGATGATTGCGACGTCTTGTCAGAAAATTGACACTCCTTCATCGATTGACCGTCTGTGGACCTATTGATGATTCTTTAGTCCTGCCACTGACTTGCATATCGTGTAGCAGATTTGTCACTCATGATCTTTCATGTGACACTTGAGACCACCAGTTGATCTGCAAACTCTAGAGAAGTGGCAGCATTTAAAATTTCCATCCTGAGACTCAGTGTGTGGCATTGGAGGGACAACAAGTATATTTGGATTCCTTTCGTGAGATTTCATGTGATTAACAAGACATGCCTTTGACAGTAGGGTCCAGTTACACATCTCAAAGACCCACACATCTCCACAACTGGCTGGCAGAGGTTCCCGTTTTCTGCATACTCTCTTGAGCTTTGCCCGGTCTAATTCAAAAAGTTCAGTACCCTCGAAAATCAAAGCCCTCCACTGGACATGATCAGATGCTTGGGACTCCCAATCACCAACAGGAATGCCAAAATATGCCAAACTCTCCTTGACACTATCTTGAAACCGTTTTTTTTTTTTTCCTTTTTGGATTGTGCTGTGCTCTCTAACCATAAAAGAGCTGCTTTGGTAGTCTGGAATCATCAAGCCGAACAAGATGACCAGTCTAATGCATCAGGTTTCTAATCACAGTTGCACAATGTTGAATGTTTTCGAACTCAACTCGTCAGGCGGACTTATTACACGTCTCTAATAAGTCCGTCTTATTACATGTGTAATAAGTACGTCTGATGAGTTGAGTTGGAAATTTCCATCTCAATGAAATAAATACCATGATGATCTTGTAATAAATTTCGTTTTATTTCTGATATATATATATGCACATACATTGTAACAAACCTAGACTTTTTTTTTCATTTTTCAAAAAAAATAAATAAATAAATAAATGTATATTTTTTAGACAATGTAAACTTGTTTTTATGGTAACATTTAAATATGATTTCATTTCTCTGGTTCAATAACTGACATGTAATTTTGTACTTTATTATTTCATTTTTTTCTTCCAGGCATACATTGCATAGAAAGAGATGCAGCAGTTTATGCCTGTAATATTTTTTCACCTTTTTTTTAAATATTATTATTATTATTATTATTAAATGACTATGAAAATAGATTCCATTTTCGGTTGGTGTTAAAAGTTTACCCATAAAATCTTTCCCTATATTCCCTTATTCTTATATACAAACTGCTTTTTATTTCCACCATTTCTTTCTGTACAATAGTGTAAACGCCCAACAAAAAAATTTAAGATTAAGTTAAAGTTACTACTTTACTTTATCTTTTTTTTTTTTAATTAAATGTCTGTTTTTTTGTTTGTTTTTTTATCAAATTGTCTAAATTGTATAATGGGTAGGATAAAAAAAATCTACGCACACACACAAGTACTTGCACATACGTATAAAACTATATTTCTTATTCAAGTGTTATATATACAGTGCTCAATGTTATAGGACAGAGCTATCAGTGTATATTAGTGAATATACATAATAATAATATTCAACGTTGATAGCACTACTCGGAGTTGCATTAAGTTTATGCAGTCTTCAGCGCCTCAGCTGAAGATTGCATAAACAATGAAACTTCGGGTCATGCTATCAACATTTGATATTATGTATATTCACTGACATACATACATATATATATATATATATATATATATATATATATATATATATAATTAATAAATTCATACCCGATTATATGATGACTAATTAAGGCTTTTGCTTATTATCTATTTATATTGCTCTGTATATATATTTATACATTGTTAAATTTTAATATTTTATATTAAAAAGAACTCATTGGAATAATCCCTACCATGTACGAATTTGGTATTACACACACACAATTAAATGTCGTTTTTTTTATCAAATTGTCTATATGTATTATATATATATATATGTGTGTGTGTGCGTAAAATAGATACGTTGGTTAATAAAACAAAGGCAAACGAAACGGTACCAATATAAACAGCACAAAAAACATTTATTAAATATTATATTTATTAAGCATATGATTGAAATGAAGCACGGTAATCAAGGTTTTAAGTTCGGAATTTTCGGACACGACTGTGACCTTCATCAACGGTTCGAGAAAAAAAGAACAGAGAAATTGAGATTAATCACAGACAGATTTTTTTTTTTGTCGATGATGTAAATTCAGGTGAAGATCATATTAACAAAACCCCAATCTCTGTCTGATTACTCGCTTTTAAAATATTTAGCAAAAAGTTGGGGAATTATCCAGTTCAAATGAAAATTTCACGATGTATTCAGTCATGAATGAATATTGTCGCAAATGTGTTATAAAAAAATCTGGGGAAATAATTTTGGGGTGTATGTTTCCCATGTCTCTTTTCAATATCACGTGTATACTTTTGAATTTTGTTTTGGGAGTGTTCGTCAAATTTTTATAAAATTATATAAAATCATTTTTCATTTTCTCGAGATAGAGGGTTACAGAGTAAAATGCACAGTTTATGGGGGACATAGGAGGAAGATAACGGTTAGCACAATACAGTGGAGATTCTGGAACTATGAAAGTGTCGGTGGGGGCACTTGGAAACCAAGATTTTTCTGTGGAGGAGGGGGCAAATTCAAGCAGCGTCTTGTAATCATCATCATCATCATCACACAGATACATGCACTTTTGGGAGAATCGGATCCCAAAAGCCTTCTCAGCTTAGTAAATATTTTCGGGAAAAATCAGCTTAATCTAATTGGTCAATAAACACACGTGGGCGTTGCAATCCACCCACGTACAATATATTTTTCCAGTGCGTGACTAAGTCAAGTTTCCCGACAAGTTCTTTTGTTCCTGTCACGTGATTACATAATAGCAAACACGAGTTTGCCTTTTTTTTCTCTTTTTTCTCTCTTCTTGCTGCAAAATGTAATCCAAGAGAATTATCGTCTCGACCATGCCGGTCAGACGTTAAATAATATTTCACACATTCACGTACGTACGAACTCTTACGAACTTTTCCAACCTACATTACAAACATACAGAACATTTCCAAACATGCAACAAGAACTTTATTCTTCTAAAACTACAGTTTAATAATTATTCCAACTTCGTGAGCTCCGGTAAAAATATTCCCAGTCTAAAAGACATAACTCCATCAATTCTGTTATAGACAAGCGTATGGTTGCAAGAAAGAAATACGACAACAGCAGAAATAGATTTACGTGATTTATTTCAACAGGAACGTGTGGGTTTGGGACAGCTACCTTGTGGTATAGTTCATAAGCCGGCTGTCGACCTGGGTTGATCTCTCATAGTAGTTCTCGCTGGTTGGCGTAGCGCTCCTCCTGCTGACTGCTACTGGCTGACCGTGACAGGTCTCTTCCCTGGCCTCTTGTTGACTGCCTGTTGTACTTCAGTGTGACCCCTTTTATGGCGTTTTTTTATGGCTTAACAGGTTCGAAAAACGACGCGAGTATAATTAGGAGGGAAGCATTTTTACTGGTCGAAAAATAGAAACACTTTAAAATATTATTTTATTTTTCGACCAGAACTTGTACGTAGGGAACATGCGTAAACGAAGATAATGGTCATTTTGTGACGGGGCCTTGTCTCGTTCACATCCGGCTCTCGCTCTTAAGTATGTTAGTTTATTTGCCTGCAAATCAGCCGAGATATGTCTCATTTTATTTTATAGCAATTCTTTAACTTCTACGCATGTGCATCAACACACAAATAAATACAATGTTATGTTTGTTATAAAACCTTTTGTTCCTCCTTTTGGAAATCATGCGTTGTGGAATAAAGCGTCAACTCAAATATAGGTCGGTGGTCACGTTAAATCACCGCCGGGACGATTCGCAGAACCTGATGGCCGCTTTCAGACTGCCTCTACACAGTCTTTATTTTCATACTACGCGTCTATCGTATACACAACTTAGAAATGAGTTTTAGTATGAATATGTTACTTCACTAAATTAAACGGAATAATTTGTCATTCATAGTAGTGGAGTTCTAATCTATTCTTGCCCTGTTTTCTACTCTCAAGCTGTTGGACCACAAGAGAGGTTAACTTCAAAACAAAATCAAAGGGTTCATTAATAATACTAACATCAATGCTAGCAGTAAATTGTCACCTCTGATTTTTTCCTCTACAAAACTGTTTCGAAGCACAAAAAATAGATACAAGAAAAAAATAATTGCGAAAATAAAATAATGCAGCGAAATCAATCAAAATACTGTGGGCACTAAAGACGTACAAAATCAGCTAAAAAATTAATCAATGTTTTCGGCATACTATGGCCATACGATCAAGAAACTACTGTGAAATAAGGAAATAATTTAAATAATTTCTCCATGACCCTGAAACAAAACATCAAATAGGGCAGCTGGATTAACAAAAACTGAAGTTATTAGGTTGGTGCAAAAATAATGTCGTTTTATCACATAGTAACATATGTGAGAAAACGACATTATTTTTGCACCAACCTAATATCATACCAAGTTAATGTAAATTATCTTACATCAAAATTCAAATAAATTTACTTCTTAAAGAGCAGAGTCAATTTACCCTACTAGCTCAAAAAATGTAAGATTGATTGAATGGTCGGACTCGAGGTATAATCGGTAACCGGATAATTTGTAGCGGATGGGTTTGATTATCGGAGTTTTATTTTGATATCTCTAAACTAGAAATACTTTTGTATAATTTAACGTAGTCACAGAGATCGTCGCCGTTAACAATCCTCATGATACAATAAAGTCAATATTTATTCAAAAAGAAAAAAAGAGAAGGAACAAATTTGACGTGAAACAATGAAGGAAAACAAATAAAAAACAATAAAAGAATTTGTAAAGCTTTATGGAAAGAAAAGAATGGTAAATAATCATTTTTAGAATGAAGGATTCACTTTTAGTCTTTTTAAAATGAATTTGTTTTTAACAGTTTTTGTCTTGTACTTACTCACAAAGTCCTTTAATGGGTTTAAATTAAAAATCACTGCTGTTTAATTCTGCGATTATCATGATGGCTATCAAATTCGTCAACAAAACATTCCAAGTCTATTCCTTCAGTTTGCGAACTTTAAATCGATAGCAGTGCAAGGTCACTTACTCGGTTGGCATTCATTGAATTTACTAGTTTCATTTCTGAGAAGCCTCTTTCACCGGAAGTATTTGTAACCGGAAGTGTTAATGACTGATATTTTAGTTGTCCGCTACCACTTTTTCATCAATGTCGATTTTCGTGCAAAAAGCGGATCACAGCTTCATACATGTTTCTAAAAACCTGAACTTCTCATTGGACAATTAAAATTATCTCATATATCTTCACGTACATTGTTCTCAATAAACAACACAAAACATATCAGGCTCCAGACTGAGTTTTGCAAGGCGCTTTCTGAGTGGTTAACAAATATTAAAAAAAAACAATTTACCTGCTCACCACTACATCCGAATAACATCAACCTAGTTTTTGACCTGATGAAAAAACAATGCTCTCAGGATCCTATCACATGATTAAAAAACACATAAATTGAAGGTCTGAGCGAACCTAGTCAGTGAGAATTTACGACGACTTGAATTTGCTAAACGAGTTCATGACGCTTGTATCATTACTGCAGCGAAATACAAAGTTAGAATCTCAAGTTCTTTAACACGAAATAACTTCGCTGTAATTCAAGCTAAAATATCAACCAAACAACTCGCTTACCAACTTCTGCAACTTACTAACTAAAACTATTCAATCACGTTATTGAATCTTACGAAACTTAAGTACGAACAATACATTCAACTACGAGCAACGAAAACAAACGGAACATTCACTTCTCCAACTTCTTTGAAGCTAAAAGTTTATCAACATATTTTCAGCTTTACAAGATTCTTTAAACTCTCTTTCAGTGAACATTTTGAACGACAAGATAATTCAACTTTTTCTGAGCTCAGGTAAAAACATAAAGACTTTAACCCAGTCAAAGGGAAGTAACTCATATTAATAGTTATTGTAAAACTGTTGTCATTTATAAATATAAATATTGTGCCTGTTATGAAAAGTTATTTTCTTGTCTTCTTTCTCTTGTTTGCTTTTTGTTTGCTTACAGATAAGTAAAAAAAATGTGTGGGTTCATTTATGCCGTCAATACCACTACATAAAATATGACCCCGAATACGAATGTGCGTGGAAAAGTATTGAGCGATATTTAATGAGAGACTTACTCAGACTTCACATTGGCAACTCTGACGTTTGTACCGACGTTTAAAAATTCGAATCACCACTTAACTGGTATCTTAACTCCGCGTCGAAGAGATATTAATTAACATTAATGGCTGAGCAAACTGATGCACACACAGAAACCGCAATAACTGTCAATTTGCCAGCTTACAACAATGTCAATGTTCAAGTTTGGTTCGCACAGTTAACTGCTATATTCAACACCAAGAGGATAACTTCCCAAACTTCCCGATATGCCTACGTTGTAGAGAAGCTACCGGCGGAGGTAGCGATTGAGGTTTCGGATCTCCTGGATGAGATGCCATTTGATAGACCTTATTATACCCTAAAAGAATCTATACTCCATAGAACTGGTCAATCTGAGGAACAAAAGCTGCGTGACTTCTTTAATAACTTAAGCTTGAGACAAAGTAAACCGTCACAACTTCTGCGTAAAATGCGGGTACTATTAGGAAGTAACACAATGCCTGACACAGTGTTAAGACAGCTTTGGTTGGACAAGCTTCACGTGAACACCATCCAAATTTTGGCTTCCCTCCCAGATGAAACTGAACTATAAAAACTAGCTGAAATAGCTGATAAAATAGCTGATAACCAGCCAGCTAGTCCTGTGTATGCTGCGACCCAGAGACAGCCAGTAGCATCGGTGGTTGACGCAGACGACATGCGTAAACTCAGTGACAGGTTAGCACAACTTTCTATTCAGGTACAGGATATTCAGACGTCTATGTAACAACAGAAATGCAACTTCACTCATCGAACTCCTCCTGAATCACGACGACGTAGACACAGATCGTTGTCACGAAATAGGGAAAACTATCAGGACAACGTATGTTGGTATCATGCTAAGTTTGCCCACCAGGCACATAAATGCCGTAAACCTTGTAGGTTTAGCGCGAATTTATTTGGCAGAAGATCGACACAGCAAGCGGGAAACGACGTTTCCGGCAGCAAGTGAAGACGGCGTTCGCTACCGGGGAAAAAAATATTAACCGTCTTTTTTATGTTAAGGACGCCAATTCTGGTTACCTATTCTTGGTTGACACGGGCGCACAGGTTAGTGTGATTCCGCTTACAACAAACATGGCGACCAAAGCTACATCATACAACCTCCAAGCTGCCAACGGTTCTCGAATAGAAACCTATGGTGAAAAATCACTTACATTAAACCTGGTATTACGTAGATCGTTCACTTGGGTATTTACCATCACGCAAGTAAAGACACCAATTCTAGGAGCTGATTTCCTGGCCCATTTTAAACTCAACGTGAACATGTCTTCCCGATCCTTAGAAGATAAATATACCGATATTGCAATTAAGGGAATTACTTCAAAATTGACAACGGCAGGTATCAGTACAGCCCTACCCACTGCCAACGGTCTTCAACATTTATTACGGAAATACCCAGAAATTCTGACACCGTTCAACTATATGGAACCAATCTTACACAATGCGGAACACAGGATACAGACGACTGGTCTTCCCGTGCATTCACCTCCGCGGCGTTTACATCCCGATAAATATAAAAATGCGAAGATTGAGTTTCAGCATCTGTTATACTTAGGGTTAATCCGTCCATCATCCAGCCCATACGCTTCTCTTTTGCATATGGTGTCGAAATCGGAGGCTGGAGCTTGGAGACCATGCGGTGATTTTCGGCTACTTAATGCTCAAACTGTCCCGGACAAATATCCGATCCCGCATCTACAAGATTTTGCAATAACGTTACAAGGAGCATCAATTTTTACAAAGTTGGACTTGAGAAAGGCTTTTCATCAAATCCCTGTGGCAAAAGACGACACCCACAAAACTGCTGTGACTACACCGTTTGGTTTATTCGAGTTTACTAGAATGCCCTTCGGTCTAAGAAACGCAGCGCAGTCCTTCCAGCGACTTATAGACGAAGTATTGCGTGGCCTGCATTTCACATTCGCCTATATTGACGATGTTCTGATTGCGAGTAGGAACATCGAAGAACACACCGATCACGTGGAACAGGTTTTCCGGCGATTGAAGCACTTCGGACTTAAAATTAATTCTACTAAGTGTGAGTTTGCTGTACCGAAGCTGATCTTTCTTGGTCATGAGATAGATGGGAAGGGGATTACACCCGTCTCTCATAAGGTCGAAGCAATTCGAAACTTCCCACAACCAACTACACTTCGACAGCTATGTAGATTTCTTGGTTTAGTAAACTATTACAGACAATTCATACGTCATTGTTTGCAAGTTGCTGATTCCGTTGACAAACTTGTTGCAAAATCAAAGAAAGAGGAACAGCAAGATGACGATGCACTGCCAGCATTTAATAATGCCAAGGAAGCCCTGGCTAATTATACCAAACTATCTTACGTTTCGGATAGGGAAGAAGCGACACTTACTCTTACTACGGATGCATCTGCTGATAGTGTGGGGGCCGTATTACACCAGGAGAGTGATAACGTGAAGAAACCACTTTCATTCTTTTCCGTGAAATTGAATTCAGCTCAACGCAAATATAGTGCTTTCTCACGTGAACTGCTTGCTATATATCTATCTGTTCGTCATTTCCGACATCTGTTAGAGGGCGGGAATTTTATAATTTTCCCTGACCACAAACCTTTAGTGTATGCCTTGCACTCTAATACAGATAAGTATAACCCTCGTGACATAAGACAGCTGGACTACATCGCACAGTTTACGTCCGATATTCGTCACATTAACGGGAACGACAGCATCGTTGCTGACACCGTTTCTAGAGCTACTATGAATTCCGTCAAGTTACAGCTATTAGATTTTGAATGTTTAGCCAGAGAACAGCAGAGGGATGCCACCCTAGAAAAAGTGAAAAGTGAAAAGTGACACGTCACTGCTCATTGAGCAACGACCAATTCCTTTCAGTGCGGCATACTTGTTTTGTGACGTTAGCACTAATCATCCTAGACCCTACATGCCCCCTATTATGCGCAGACAAATTTTCAACCATTTTCATTCTATGTCTCATCCAGGCCGTAAAGCGTCAACGAAACTTTTTTCTGAGCGATTTGTCTGGCCAAACATGGAAGATTTAAAATGCACCACAGCTGAGCTTGTTTTTGGGAGACCACTTACACTCCCCGGTCAAATGATGGAAAAAGATGTGTCGTCAAGACCATCTACATACTTCATTCAGGGCTTGAAAGAACGTATGTCCAACCCCAACGAGCACATCAAATAGAGCAATTTTCGTACCGAAAACTTTGGAAAACTGTGAGTTTGTATTTCTACGCAGACATGCAGTTAAAAAACCTCTCACACCGACATACTCCGGTCCTTTCCAAGTTATCTCCCGTGCACCGAAATTTTTACCATCTTAATCAATAATAAGACAAACACTGTCAGCATTGACAGGTTGAAACCTGCTTTCATTGATGCCGATAAGCATTCTTCGACCTCGTTTGATCAAAATTCTTCCGCCCAGCAAAAGGATATTCAACCTGAAAATCCTCCGACAAAAACTACAACGAGAGCAGGCAGACATGTTCATTGACCTACAAAATTTGCGAAGTATCATACATATTGAATTTTTTTTTCTTTTCAAACTTTCAATTTAGGGGTGGAGTATTTTAGCTGTCCGCTAGCACTTTTTCATCAGTGTCGATTTTCGCGCAAAAAGCAGATCACAGCTTCATACATGTTTCTAAAAACCTGAACTTCTCATTGGACAATAAATATTAAAATTATCTCATGTATTTTCACGTACATTGTTCTCAATAAGCAACACAAAACATATCAGGCTCCAGACTGAGTTTTGCAAGGCGCTTTCTGAGTGGTTAACAAATATTAAAAAAAAACAATTTACCTGCTCACCACTACGTCCGAATAACATCAACCTAGTTTTTGACCTGATGAAAAAACAATGCTCTCAGGATCCTATCACGTGATTAAAAAATACCTAAATTGAAGGTCCGAGAGAACCCAGTCAGTGAGAATTTACGACGACTAGCATTTGCTAAACGAGTTCACGGCGCTTGTATCATTCATTACTGCAGCGAAGTACAAAGTTAGAATCTCAAGTTCTTTAACACGAAATAACTTCGCTGTAATTCAAGCTAAAATATCAACCAAACAACTCACTCACCAACTTCTGCAACTTACTAAAAACTATTCAATCACGTTATTGAATCTTACTAAACTTAAGTACAAACAATTACGAACAATACATTCAACTACGAGCAACGAAAACAAATTAGACATTTACGGAACATTCACTCCTCCAACTTCTTTGAAGCTAAAAGTTTATCAACATATTTTCAGCTTTACACGATTCTTTAAACTCTCTTTCAGTGAACATTTTGAACGACAAGATAATTCAACTTTTTCTGAGCTCAGGTAAAAACATAAAGACTTTAACCCAGTCAAAGGGAAGTAACTCATATTAATAGTTATTGTAAAACTGTTGTCATTTATAAATATAAATATTGTACCTGTTATGAAAAGTTATTTTCTTGTCTTCTTTCTCTTGTTTGCTTTTTGTTTGCTTACAGATAAGTAAAAAAAAATGTGTGGGTTCATTTATGCCGTCAATACCACTACAATATCAACAATAAATTGTATAAACAATCAAATACTGCTTTATAGCTGCACAAAAAAAGAAAGGAATTTTACAATAGATTTTGGTGGGTCATGTTGTTTAAGTAGTAACTTCTTTACAAGAGGAATTTCATGTTGTAAATCACCTGCATTGAGTGAGTAAAATGCTGCATAATCTTTTAAACCTTCTATAAATAAAAATGTGTGCCCTCCGGGTCAAAGAGCAAAAATGCTATGAAAAATGAACGAAGACTGATTAGAGAAACGGTCGTCCTATTCATTAATTAAACAGTCTAAAATTGGGTAAAAAATATTAATTAAATCACTGTTGTTGTTGACCTTTGACCGGTGGATTCTAAAACAATAAATTCGTCAAGCTGTTTCAGTTTAGGTCTTTTCGCTTGTATGAAATTGCAAGTGAAATTATGCATTTCTTGCAGTGTTCAGTAATCGAATCAGAATAAAATTCAGTCAAGTTCGAATTCCAGATATTAACTAGAGATTTTTCATGGAGCGAAGAAATCAGTTGCTCGGCTTTTCCTAAATCTGTCTGTTTGTCCTTTAGCTGCAGTGATACTTTATATTGACTTTCCTAAGAATATCCGGGGAAAAAAAGGATAGGAGATGAACAAATTCTGCATCTATATGCAAAAGTAATCCTCTTGCTGATATAGCGCTAGTTCCTGTTTCATTTGCAGATGTCTCCTCCAAGAGTCTTATGATGGCTTCCAGCCGAAACAGAGCATTTTCGCACGAAGTAGCCCAACACCACCATTGTGTATCACTGAGATGTTGCAGCTCTCAGACTTCTTCGTTGGAAAACATTTCTCGTTGTATTCCAAGAAATTTTTCATGAACAACAGAGTTACTTACGAAAATATACAAATTTTCCAGTAGGCTGAAGAAATCGGCAACACCAGAAATATGTATTGTTGCATTGATTAATACTAATTTCAGCAAATGTCTATAACAATGCACGTAACAAGCAAATGGTGCTTTATCGGGGATGCGTTTTTGAACCCCTCATGACTGATGCTACATCAAAATCTAATCCAATAAGTGAGGATTTATAATCCAATCCTAGTGTCTCCAGGGTGTTCAAAATGCAATCAGTGATAGATGCAGCATCCAACTTAAGCATTAGCGTGAAGGAAACAAAGCACTCCTCAATAGCAGAGGAAATTTCATCAAAAAGTTTTATCACGAAGGATAGCTATTCAGTTTGGCTGACATCATCAGCTTTGTCGGCCTATATTGAAAAATAATTACAAGATCCAACACTTTCTGCTATTTCCTTTCTCACCACAGATGCAAAAATTGCAATTATCTCTTTCTGTATCACAGGACTGGTATATTTTTCATTCTTGGGTCCGTCTCTGATACGGTCGGCGATGATTACATCATATTTAGCAGCAAATTTGATAATTTTACGGATATTTCATGGATTGAGTTCATTGTGCCCTTCTCTGTATCCTCTCTGAGCGATATCCTGAGTTACTGTCAACAGGATAATTTCTGCGATGGTCTTGATGTAATGTCGATTTTCCCGAACTTTCTTTTGATAAGCCAATCTTATGGTTTTTGTAGCAGCGGTCTTAGGTACATTGTGTTGGTAGTCACTCCATGCAACACAGGAGAATTTGTGGCATTGGGAATTCATATGTTTTTGAATTACCCCATCTTTTCCATGTGCTTTTTTCCATCGTCGAAATCCATTTTTAGTAAATGCGTCATCTGCATTACCATCGCATCACGTTCTTGTGAACATTCGGCTAATCGGCCTATTGGTATTTGTCGAACCAAGCACTTACAAATGACTGAGCCTGGCTCTTTCATTCACTGAGCTTGGGATATTCTCGTAGACGTGGTTGAATTGAATTACCACCAGCGGATTGGGATATGTCAATTGGTGCGGTATCATTCTTCTTCAGTTTTTTTAGATGAATCTCCAATAACAGTTGCAGAATATTCAGTATTTGACTTCAACATTTTTCCAGATACTCCAGCTTCTTCAAGCGTCATTTTTTATTCTTGAATCACGTTTTTTTATAATACAAAAATTTATCCATAATGCAATGTTGGTTTATATATAGTGTTGTGCTATGTTTTGTAAAAAGATGCTTGGAAATATAACTGTGTTTTGCCGCAAGAAATCTAATATGAGAGAGACAAAAAGACGTATAGTTCATTTGAACGTTCTTTTAAAAAAAAAGAATCATTTCGGTGGTCAGTGGTGACCACTATAAATAGGGAAAGAAAAGGTTTAAATTGTTTTTCTACCAACCCCTTTTCTTTGATTCTTTTACCAAATGCCGGCATTGTCATCAAATCTTAGTAGGAAGGATGAGTCAGGAGACCTTGGTTGGAACCACTGATAACTACTTCAGGTCACCTGCTGGGTGTGCTTCCCTCAGTGTAGAGATGGGCGAGCCAGTCTGCATACTTCTGAAAAATAGAAATTCAGCGTCTGGGTGTTTTGGCTCCTTCTGCACCCCACCCCGCTGTAGAATCTCCACTGCACAAGGGACCTTAGATCACAGCTCTTCGCTCAGTCTTACGTCAAATGTTGTTCGTCACTGTGCTTAAGTAAGGGATATAATTCCCTTCGCAAACATTTTAGAAATTAAGATACAATAATCGTAATAATTGGAATGAGGCTGCTAGTAGTGGAAGAAAGTCAGAAATCTCTTATCATCTATCTTAAAAAAAACTTGAGAGAGACCATTTGACCAACTCAAGGGCTAACCAAAATTGATAATAAAAAAACAAACAAATGAAAACTACAGATAAATTTCACTTTCTTTAGAAACAGTCTTTTACTTCTGTAGTTCACTGCTACTAACAATCAGGGATTTTTTCTCCTGAGGATGGCCTTGCTGGCTGAAACTAGTCAAGGAAACTAATTGAAATAATGTCACAAAATATATTAATATTAGGTTGGTGCAAAAATAATGACGTAATAATATCGTTTTTTGACGTTAAAAAATACGTCAAAAAGCGACATTATTACGTCATTATTTTTGCACCCACCTAATAGATACAAATGTTTAAATAAATGTTCTGTTTATAATAAACAATATTAATGTGTGTGTGAAAAGAAAGAGAAAGAACAGATGGATTTAAGTATTTACTAAAAGAACTAAATTGCTGCTAATTTTTTCCTTATTTGCCGATAACATTTGTCAATGTTACTTATTTTAAGCCAAGTGTTCACTAATGAAGGACGCTAATAACAGTAAAAAAGCACTAAACGAATTGATGGAGTGTGTTCTTTGTAATGATTGGCAAAAGATGTCAATTTGTCATCAGTCAGACCAGCTCAAAGAAATCATGATTTGTATAATTTTTTCTTCAATTACAGCACTGAGCCATCTTTCTTGTGTGTCTTCTTAAGTATGCTCCTTTTGGAGTTGCTTAATAATTTCCATTCACGTAGGGATATTTGCAAGTATTGCTGAGGCCATTTGCTGATTGCATTTTATGCTCTTTTTGCTGAAATACTATTTTACTTCAACTATTGAGCACTTTTGTTTTTCATTTTTTTTTTTTTTCTTTTTTGCAAATTTCAGTGCCATGGCGGCTATTATTCTCCTCCGTTTAGCTATTCCCTTCTCAGAGATTTTGCTTGGTGAGTATATGTATTACAGTATTCACTAACTAACCTTCTGATGACAAGACATAAAATAGTAATACCCATGTCACAGAACTTCTAATACGAAATGGCTGAAAAAAGGCGTAACTGTCACATAAGAAACCAACAGCCATAGTCAGTCAGAGCTGTACCAAGAAATTCAAAATTTTCAACTACCATCAAAGCCAGAAAATGTAATATTGCCATTTAAATGTTAATTAATACATTATTGTAATTAATATTCACTTCGATAAAATTCATCACATGAAAACTTTTACACTTTTTTGTCATATATTTTCCCCAATATTGTTCTTAAACATTTATATATTGTTAAACTCATTGAGATATTAATATAAAAGCACAGATAAATGGATACATGTGATTATGTGCGTGCATTTGTTTGTACATATGTGTGTGTGTGTGTGTGTGAATCTCTGAATTTAAGTATATGTACACATATTCAAAAAATAAATAAAATTTAGTCATAAAGAAAACTTCCTATAGTTAATACCCTAATACTTAAGATACCACCAGATTAAATAAGAAAAGAGAAATAATGGGTAAGTAAAGAAATATAAATATTCACCTTGCCATTTAAGCATTAATAAGAAAACATTTAATATAAATATGAAATACATCTGCATATTCCAATCTTAAGAAAATTCCAGAATATTGAAGAAATATTAAGAGTAAAAACAGTCGGTGACATCAAATGAAAGATTACTACATTTATCTTTGACACTCAAAGTCGAAAGAGAGACAAAAGTATAAAAAGTAATAGGGAGAGACTATAAAGAGACAAGAAGAATGATGAAAAAAATAAAAATAAAACATTATATTCTACACATACACACTTGAGCACACACACAATGAAACAAGAAAAACATCAATCTTGTATCATTAAAAACTACACAAATTACTTTTCGACTTAATAGAAAAATAATAAAAATGAGAAAATAAGCAGTCAGTTGCTGTTATCTCCCAACAAAGCAATGACTAAAAAGTTTATCTGACACCTGGAGTCAGGGTACTGAATATAAAATCAATCAGGTACATGACAAATTATATGTGTAGATTAAGCCTTTATATATATTTACTGGTCTCTCCTGATGAGTGGACAGAGTAATTGCTATCTATCTCTGGTCTATGAAACCTGACTTGAGATGCTGAAAGTAACATCAATCAGCTAAGTAACAAATTTTATTAATTGTCATTAATGCTTTATCTCTAATATAAAGCCATTATATATATATTTACTGGTCTCTCCTGGTGAGTGGACAGAGTAATTGCTGTCTATCTCTGGTCTATGAAACCTGAGTTAAGATGCTGAAAATAACATCAATCAGCTAAGTAACAAATTTTATTAATTGCCATTAATGCTTTATCTCTAATATAAAGCCATTATATATATATTTACTGGTCTCTCCTGGTGAGTGGACAGAGTAATTGCTATCTCGGGTCTATGAAAACCTGAGTTGAGATGCTGAAAATAACATCAATTAGCTAAGTAACAAATTTTATTAATTGTCATTAATGCTTTATCACTAATATAAAGCCATTATATATATATTTACTGGTTTCTTCTGATGAGTGGACAGAGTAATTGCTGTCTATCTCTGGTCTATGAAAACCTGAGTTGAGATGCTGAAAGTAACATCAATCAGCTAAATAACAAATTTTATTAATTGTCATTAATGCTTTATCTCTTATATAAAGCGTTTATATATATTTGTAGTGCCACGCCTACATTTTCTCCAATTCTAATTGGTCAATAAATACATACTTAAAAATAACAAGACAATTTATCTATCGCATTCCACCATAGTAAATTTGTTCCTACACTTTGTTCAAAACAAGTTTTGCTACAAAATCGCTGATTGGTCCATTTTCCGTCCAATATGATATTTTTCATGTATATTCAAACATGTACTATAGCATCTCTTCTTGGAGCCACTCCAGATAGTATAAATATTGGATGCATTCCAAAAAACCACTAGTAGTAATTTCAGAACCACAGTCGAGGTACCCAGAAACAATAGTTCTCATTTACTCGTTCGTGTATTTCATCCTACTCACTCCGCACGTACATACACACTACAGAACTTTATGTGACACACCACCAGTTCTCAGTGGACACATCAAGTTAAATCAAGTTTGTAAGTTGCAACTACTGAACAATTTTCTGAAAGAAATATTCTATTTTCAACAATGAACTCTGAACATTTTTCTCAGACAAATCTTCTATAAGACATTTCCTTACAGTCATGGGGAAGCTACTTTTTTCTCCCTTTTTCACTCATATTGCAACTACTTTGTATTATTGTTGAATTTAATATACATATTTCTTCGTTAAACAAAATTGGTTCTCATTGTTCTTTTTCCTTGATGTTTTAAGTATTATGTATGAATGTTGATTACCTTCTCAACACGCAGCCGCATTATCTATTTGACCCGTTCAACATTGGTGACCACAACACTCGAGAAGCAGTACATTCTATAATTGATCAACCCGACGTACTAATCAACACTACATAATTTACTGGTTTCTCCTGGTGAGTGGACAGAGTAATTGCTGTCTATTTCTGGTCTATGAAACCTGAGTTGAGATGCTGAAAATAACATCAATCAGTTAAGTAACAAATTTTATTAATTGTCATTAATGCTTTATCTCTAATATAAAGCCATTATATATATATTTACTGGTTTCCCCTTGTGAGTGGACAGAGTAATTGTTGTCTCTCTCTGGTTTACGAAACCTGAGTTGAAATGCTGAAAATAACATCTAAGTAACAAATTTTATTAATTGTCATTAATACTTTATCTCTAATATTGTGTAGATTATTGTAAAGTCTACTTGCTTTAAAAAGACTTTCTTTCAGAATTCCACTGACTGACAGCCTTTCTAGTTTCACACTGTTGTATCCTGTTGGCACTCCTAAACGTTTTAAAAACAATCAGAAGAAGAAGCGATTATTGTAAAACTTGCAGGGTATAAAATGGCCTCACAGCTCGAAAAGCAGTATTCCGCAGCCAAGATGACTAAGATCAAAATGTAGTAACTGTTCCAGTTGCAGACAGCCAGGGGGGCACAGCTCCAGCCATCATCATCAGCTGTTGCAGCACCACCAAACCATCGGCTGCTACTCCAGCTCTAGCCAGCCATCTCTAGCTCCAACCAGTCATCTCCATCTCCAGCCAACCATCTCCACCACAGCCCACCGTCATCTCCAGCAGCAATGATGTTGGGGACGTGTAGAATTTATTAATTATGCTTGAAAGAATCAGAAGGAATTTGTGTAGGTTGCATGACTTTCTGCATCCACAACAAATAAATGATTTTAAATAATAAATTTAAAATACGATTAAGAACAAGACATATTCAATTAGAAACTAATATAACATTTATATACAATTCAAAACAATATACAAGCAGGATAATTGGTATATGTTATGTTGGCAAAATGTGTATGTTTTAGATTTCAGAATGTCTCTCTTTGTAATTGTTCGTTCATTTACAGTCTTTTTAAGTTTGTATTGATATTAATAATTGTCGATATTAAGTGTCTTTTTAGAAGGAGTTTTTAAGAAGTGATCTACCTTTGACTGTAATGTTTTTTGTAAGGTCGTTCGCACATTGATGTTTACTTAATAGGTAGTGAATATAATTCACTTTAGATAAGCAATGTTTGAGAATCAATGTCCACAGAGTTGACTGAGTTTTTTTGATCGTGAGTGAGTCAGAGATGATGTATCTTTGCGCGGTAAAATCGTGATTTCGAGTGACATGGAGTATGTTGGCAATTTCTCTGTCGGTGTTTGTTACTGACAATATTTATTATTGTAAAAAGAAATACAACAAATGTGGCACAAGGGCAAAAAAGGGGTTGGGGTAAAGGACGGTCCTCACTTGTGTTAATATAAAACTTAGCTAGCCACAACCACTGACCCTAACATAAAAAAAAACAATATTCCATTCACCAAAACAACACATTTATCCATATCTTTCTTACTACATCCACCGAAATACCTCTTTGACTCGATGCAAATCCTAAATGCTCCCCTGATGTACAAATATTGTCTGGGGGGGGGGCATAAAAACAACAATTTTTAAAAGGATCCCTGATGAGTATATACAAAATGACAAAAATATTTACAAGACACCAAACAAAAATTAGTGTTAGTAATAAAAAACCCCACAAACTTTAAATGTGGCAGAAATATCAGTTAACCGGACGAAATCGATGCGGGACTATGAAAATAAAGAACACATTCATTCCTCCCAAGCATTCACACAGGCACACACTCATTCATACACAACAACAAATACGAAAAGCACACGCACGAAACGAAAGGCGCCCCGCATCCACCAGGGGACTAACATCACTGACCACCTAAACGAGGGAGAGGATGGGGAGTTAAACTAAAGGAAAAAAAATGGGGACATAAATAAAAGGGACCAATGAGCAAGCACACCCTTACTGAAAAAAAGAAAAACTAAAAATCAAAAAACAAGACCTAAACTAACCTAATTTCAGGATGGGTTGCCTATGTTCAACCCAGGAACACAATATCCTAATGCCTAACCGGCATCAAAATGCCACTCAAGGTCAGCCCATTTTACTCAGCACATACGCGCAAGATTCACCCACCTTTTGCCAAATTCTGATGAGGTGAGCCGCCGCCTTTCCGTCCTAATCTTGACTTTAAGCTGATGCTTAAAGAACAAGATCAGTTGGGAAGAAGTGAACTTCTCGCCCACATAGAATTCCTAACGCGTCGTCCAAATCACGACTCTCATAACCCCTAGCAAACAACAGAACACATAGTGTTCAGCCTTCGTCATCTGCGGCACCACATTGCTACAAACAGAACTGGCTTCAAGGACAAAAAACTTTCCCTGCAGCATGCGAACCATGAGGCCTTCAACAAACCTGCACAACGGCACTACCGCCTTGCACTGAAAGAAGGCGTGACCAATGGTCTCGACTTCCCCCATACAGCGACGACAGTTTGGATATTTCTCCAAGCCTGCTGAACAAAGTCTCTTGCCAACCAAGAGGGCTTAACGAATCACCAGCCAGGTGAGTGATGCCTCATCGTTATTGAGGCATTTTAACCCAGGCGCCCAAGGCCATATCGAGCGAGCCTCCTGCTTCGTAAGACCGAGCTCGCCAATTAGATCATCTTGAACGGCCCCACTAACTAACACTTGATACAATGTCTTGCAAGACAACGCCTGGGCGTTGGAGAGGCCATCCAAAGCCCGAAAGAGGAGCTTCAGAGCACGACGACATTCACTTTAGAAGGAGCACTCGGCTTGGGGTGTACGGCCGGCCTCCTCCTCACACGAGCGCACACTTCTCAGGGATGGGAAATGTTTACGGACGTCTTCTTTCCAGAAGGCGCCCACCTCATCCGATCCGCGACACATTCGGTCTAGAAAGGTGATGCGAAGCATATGTTGACGAATATCAATACTAGGCATACCCAGGCCGCCTTCAGAGGGAAGAAGGCAACAGATCTCGCGAGATACCATAGGTGCCTTGTCTCTCCACAAGAAAGAGAACAAGACCCGTACTAATAAAATTAGTCTGGCATACGGGAGTGGAAGTACAGAGAGTCGGTACAGGAGAATCAGATAGATGTGTGAAACACATACTTCCGTCCTTCCCTTCAGGGAAAGTCTCCTCTCAGACCACAGATTAACCGCGATCTCGGCCTTCCCTTGTACCTCCGACCAATTCATTTCCAACTGGAGATCAGGGCCGAACCAGACGCCGAGTATCTTGATCGGCCCATCCGTCCAGAGGAAAGGTCCGGGAAGAGAAACTCCCTTCCACGCACCCAACCGCAAGCCAACAGACTTATCGCGGTTGATCTTGGCCCCTGTCACCATCTCATACACACTGATCTCCTTGCTGACTTCGGCTCTGCTCGACACAAGAACCGAAACGTCGTCAGCATAGGCAGAATACCTGGCTGAGGTGGAAGCCCCAGGCAGGGAAATTCTGCGCAGGACCGGATTCGCCTTTAACTTGCGAAGGAATGGTTCCAACGCAACAACGTACAGCAAAGGCGAGATCGGACAACCTTGACGAATGGAGCGAAACAATACGAAAGGCTTCGATCTAACCCCATTCACTTCCACCAGCGCACCGGGGGGCGCATACAAAAGTCGGATCCAGGAGCGAAAGTCGACTCCGAAACCGACTGCCGAAAGGACAGCCTCCAGAAACCGATGGTCAACCCTATTGAAGGCCTTGGACTGATCTAAATTGATCAGCGCGGCATCACTGTCGACTTGTTCTAAGATCAAGTGTACCATATGAAGGTTGTCCTGAATAGTCCTGCCCTTCACAGCACAAGTCTGTTCGGGCCAATCAGACGAGACAGGACAAGCTGCAAACGGTTGGCTAAGATCTTCGCCAAAATGTTCAACTCTGTGTTTAACATGGTTAAAGGGCGAAAGTTCCCTAAACCATCCCTACCGTTCTTGTCCTTACGCAGCAACTTGATCACACCCCTGGTGAAGCGTTGAGGTATAGATACCCTGCTTCATCTAGTGGTTGAAAATCAGTTCCAGCAAAGGAACAAAAACGGGCGACAACCTCAAGTAAACTTCGTAGGGAAGACCATCTAGTCCCGGAGACTTATCCAGGCCAACCTGCTTCAGCGCTTCCCAGATTTCCGACTCTATAATGGGACCCTCGCACCTAGCCGCTTCAGCTGCCTCAAGGCAGGGAAAGTCATCCAAATAGGCCTCGAACTGAGCAGGGCTCAGACCGAGCTCCCTGGTGAAAAGATCCTGAAAGTAATCTCGAAAGGTCTCGCATATGCCCGCGTTTGTAGTCACGGTCCGCTTATCCGGCAATGTGACGCACGCTATATGTCGCCTAGACGCGTTCCGATTCTCCTCTGCACGCAGTTCAGCGGCCATGTTCGTCGCCTCAGAAGACATTCTTTTTAGCCTAGCCCTAACTACCAGAGCTTGATCCTTCTTGATAAGCAAGGAGGACAACTCTGGCTTAGCTAAGGCTATATCCCCACTAACACGGGATTTCACGGCCCGATCAACTTTTTCTTCTAAAGCCGTTTGCGCCGCTAATCTATCTAGATTGAGTCGACGACTAAAATTGGCAGCAAACGTTCTAATTTTGCATTTTAAATTATCCCACCAGGCGTTTCCCACAACCGCCCCCGTCAATTCCCTCTGAATCATTAGTAGCAGCTGGTCCCGGAAACCCTGCTCACCAAATAATGAACAGTTGAATTTCCAGTAACCAGCCATTCTAACCTTAGGCTTATCTAAGTTTACACGGACCCGGACAAGCCTATGATCCGTATAAACTATATAGTGAAAACTTGGGCACCCTAAGAGCCCTACATCGACTCTCTTAACTAAGACTCGGTTCAGGTAGCTCGCAAGCGTGCCGGTAGCCGAGTTGCCACTATTTGTCCAAGTCCATGCTACCTCCCGAGGGTGCTCATTCCGGAACTTATCGACAAGATCAAACCAGCCGATAAAGTCCCGAAATGCCTTCACATCAGGATTGTTAGTACCCGGATTTTGCCCTATACGATCTATATCGGGGTCAAGGACGGCATTCCAATCCCCCACTAAAACTACCCGACGAGAAGTCATTAAAAACGGCTCGATCTGCCGAAACAAGCAAGCCGCTCAGCATGGTTATTGGGCGCATAAACCCCAATGAGACGCACGCAAAGCCTTATCCTGTATGGTAGCATCCAGCACACAAAGCCTGCCCGCCGGATCTGCGAAGACAAGGGTACATGCAGCCTTTAAAGACCTGCTCACTAGCCAAGAGACACCCCTCGAACGACCATCAAAACATGCTGAATAAAGGGCGAACCCCTAGATAGTATATCCTCACGGTCATGAGAAGAAAACCGGGTCTCTTGCACACAACAAACATTCACTCCGAGGCGCTGAAGGTCACGAGAGAGCCTCGCCCTGCGATACTCGGACCTCAGGCCCCGCACATTTAAAGTAGCTAACCAGAGAGCCATCGAGAAGTTCGATTAGGGTTGTTTACCTGAATTAAACATGGCCGGGGTAAGGATACCGACAGCCTCTCCCAAAGACCCATGGCCCATCTCAGTCTTGACGGTGCCATCCTGGGAGATACCGCCAATATCCCATGGAAACGTTAGTTTCAATGCTCTATATAGGGAGGGGTGAACTAAAACGGGGACCCTCCCTGTACAAAATTGCTTGAGATGTTCTAGCCGCTTATTTTGAACAATGGCTACAGGTAGGGCCATCTTAAACGCCATGATGGCCTCATCTACCATTGCCCAGATCTGCTTAGCGCCCAGCCCAGTTCTAATGACGGTTAGGACCCGCTGGGCTTGCGGGAAATTCTGCGGGTTCTCCACGTCCAGGTCTGCATACTGGCTAACGGACAACAAATATTTTAAGTCCTTTATCCTGTTGCCGTAATCTCGGGCTCTCTCGGCCTGAGCCGGCGAAATCCGACAGACATCCTTCCCTGTATTAAAAATGTGCTTTTGAGCCCTCTTTCTCCGTTCTGTCGGATCCAGGGTCGGGCTTCTTTGCATTTAGTGGCGGGGGGAGGCATTTCAGATTTTTTAGAGGAGGAAGGACTGGGAGTCTGCCGAGGGGTATAGGAAGATTTTTGTTTAACAGGGGAAGGACTGGGAGTATGAAGAGGTGTATAAAAGGACCTGTGTTTGTAAGGGCTGGGATCTCGAGATTTGGGCGGGGTTGGCGAAGGGGAAGGTTTCTTCTTAGGAGAAAGTGTCTCCCGGGCAGAAGATGTGGACGGAATTGGATTTGAAAGCTTTTGTTTATTCTTTTCTAATTTTTTCTTCAGATCCTTTAATTTTTCTGATTTCTAGTACTCGGGATCGAACTTTTTTTGTTGCTCCTGAAACTTTTGGAGAATGGCCGGGGCATCGCGCTTAACGTTGCCTGATGGAGTGGGGCTGTTCGTGTCTTTAGCCCTCGGGGCTTCAGCGGACTGAGGTCCCGCTGTCCGGTGCTTCCCTCTGGCCCTACCAGCTACCAGCCATTTCCCCTCCGCCATCTCCACTACTGCACTAGCAGCGGGTGAAGGCTCTTTGGGGAATGTGGCCTTTGGTGTTGCACCAACCGGAGGATTAACCGACCGGTTCCCGGAAGCTGGTACGCCCATTACAGGCGAGGCGGATGGTACAGACGCGGTCAGAGGGGGATCTTCGTCTACAGGAGCTTGACTACAAGAAGCCTTCATCCCTGGGCAGGAGGAGGAGAGATGACCTGTCACTTCACACCTCAAGGATACCGGTCTTCGGCCCGTCACAATGACCGGTAACCTCAAGCTTCCTACATCCAGACAGTTGGGGATGGAGCGGAAGGCCTTCTTGTCCAACATTATATCAAAGCTCCACCCTCCCGCTCAGGCTATCACAGGAGGCGCCCAGAATTTCGCCGTACTGGGAAAATAAAGCAGCGAGATGTTCCGAGATAACTTGAGGCGTGACCTCATATATTGTTACAATTTTCTTCTTCGGCCTTTATACACTGTTCTTAGGATTAGATCCTTGGTTATTAGCTCGCGGCTAGCCGCGGCAACGCAGTCTTCTGGCGTGGGTAACAGTACGTCCCATATGAAAAATTTTGCACTCTTAACTATTCTGAACTCTAGTGTTTTCAATACTGTGTTTTTCGTCGAGCGACAAATTTTGCGCGTACGCTTGTCGACGACGAAAACTGACACAATTCATTTCTCAATTCTCTATAGTTCTATGGAGTCTTCTAAGAGTCCACCTTTTACGACAAGGTGAGCGTAACTCTTAGCACGCTCCAAGAACTCCGCTAAATTGATGATACATTTTGGAAGGGACGATCAACAAGAGGACGATTCCCCGGCCTTAGATTTGTCTTGTGTGCCATTCTTGGCATCCATATCTTTTGGGGATTTAAGGCTATTATTGGCCTCCTTGTTTAATTCATTGGTCATATGGCCATCATCGGCCTCCGTAATTTTAGTGGTTACATTCAGATTTTCCTTTCGAGGAAATGGGTTCGAGGGCTGGATATTCTTTTAAACTATACTTATCAGGAGGGTCTTTTTGGGGGGGGATTGAACAAATGTTTCCGTATTGACTTTCTGTAGTCAGCCAAATTCGGTTTTTTTCTTATTATTAAAAATGAAGGCGTTTTTTTTTTTCCTTCTTATCCATTTTTTCCGAAGGGGGGAGGGTGAAAAAAGGGGGGTAGTTAAACAAAATTAATCGAAATAAATAAATTAAATCAAAAATAAACAAGCTCACCCGAAAGAGAGACAACAAAATAAAATAATTATGCACACAAAAAAAAAATACACGACCAGAAAAACACGGTTCACTTATACGTATAACGAAAAAAACAATGAAGGACAAATATCGCCTAAAGGCGAAAAAAAAAAACACGTAAAAGTAAATAAACAACAAAATAAAAACGTTAGGCAATAAAAAAAAAAACAACAGAAAACTTCGACAAAAGCCGAAGCTAAAAAAAAATTCAAAATGGCCGACGTCAAGAAATAATACGAAAAAATAGCAGAAAGCTAGTTACAAATAATCAAAATGGCCGACGTCAATAAACAAAAAAAATACGCAGCGAAAACAGACGAGGCTAGACACAAAAAATCAAAATGGCCGACCCTAAACGAGTCGAACCAATTAACAAAAGAAAATAAACAAATAAATTGGACAATACAACGATTACAAACAAAAAAAAAAAAAAACACGTAAAAATTAAAAGATGGGAAGAAACAATTAATCAAAATAAATTAATCAAAAATTAAACCGAAACACACGAAGATAGATTTAAAAAAGAAATTGAAGAAAATGAAAATTAAAAAGGAAAACTAGATTAAAAAGAAAAAGAGCAAAAATTAAAGGGGGTAGAAATTAAAATCAAATAGGAAAACTAGAATAAAAGAAAAAGTGCAAAAATTAAAGGTGGGAGGGGGGTAAAAATAAAATGGAGGGAAGAAAGAAAAATCAAAAAACTTTTTCAATACAGTCACAAAAATGTAAAATTAAAATAAACAAACTTTAACCAAAATGAAGTTCAAAATAGCAAAAGTGTAAATTCCAAAAAAGAGACGAGCGATAAAAGGCTGTCCTCAACGGTCAGAAATCAAGACAAAAAGTCAAGGCCGACACACTGCCGACTCGATCGGTGTTTGTTACTGAAGATATTCAGTCAACCCCCCACGAGGGTGTCATGTGGCACAAGGCCTTTTTAACGTGGGAACTCCGAGCCTGTGGGTTTGGCCAAAAATATGCCCATTGAACCCGTATAAACGGGTTCAGGGCCGGTCTACCTCCCCGAAGGAGTCTCCGCCCTTCGACGTAGCCTCCTTCGGGTTCCTCCCGTCACTAGGAAGAGAGTATAACCGAACAGTCGGTCAGAAAGTGAGCGACTGACTCTCTGTGGATGTTGGCATTTATCAATCCACCCACGAGGATCGAATGTGGCACAAGGCCGGTTTAATGTGGGTAGCCCGCGTGCCCGTAGGCTCGGCCAAAAATATGACCTTTGAACCCGCCTAGACGGGTTCAGGTCCTGTCTACCTCCCCGAAGGAAACCTTGCCCTTCGGCAAAGCTTCCTCCGAGTTCCTCTCTGCATTAACAGAGAGTTCGACAGAAACCCGACTCGGAAGCTCACAAAGCGCAGATACTACACTTTGATCCTAGCAACCGGGCCGAGTTCTCTGTGGATGTTTGTTACTGACTACCTGGGGCGGTCAGCGTTTATTTTTATAAGTCATGAAAGTCCGAAGTTAGCTCACTTGAGTTTTAGCGCAATTTCGTTTTGCACGTGAACTTTCAGTGATGAACCAATGAGATTGGTCGATTCGCCTAGTACAGTTTTAATTGGTTGGAGTTTTCCGTACGTAGACGTAAGATATAGACTGTTCTGTTGCTAGGGTTGATAGGTAAGAAAAAGGACAAGTCTACAATGATATGCAATGAATGCCTCCTATTCAGAATAATAAATTGAAATTACGATAGTGTTCTACCATAGTTTTTTTTAACCAAACAATTTTCACCAAGGAACAATTGCTTTGTAATTAGTTCATTCTGTTCGCTGTTTGTATTTATTCATAAACTACATGTGTTCTATTTTTCAAATAATTAATCTTCTTATTGCAGTTTCTTGAAAAATAGATCAGTCTCTATTCATGATAAGTAAAGAAAGAGGTTGACTGACTTTTAACACAACAATTTAACAAATCCTGTCGATTAATTCTGAAATTTATTAATTTCCTCAACAATAAATTTTATGAAAAATCAGAAGAAAAAAAAAGTACATATAAAAATGCTTTGACATATTGTCTGACTATTTTTGTGCAAGGAACAAATTCTTCTTTGACACCGGTTACTCTAATTCCATTGTTCTGTTCAGAAATTTACGTGCTTTCAATTTTCAAACAGTTGAATGAGTTGATCTTTTTTAATTGCAATTTCCTTAAAAATAAAAAAATTTATTGATTACAAAATAATATTGTCGAACTTGAAAAAGAAATATCAAGACTAACATCAACTTTTTTAATCCTGTTTGTTTTTATCTGAAAAGTGTTAGATTCGCTCAGAAAAGGTAAGTTACTATCATAGACTTCTTTACTTTAACTAACAAAAACCCCACAGGGGAAAAAAAAAAAAAAGGTCATTTTAAATAATTTAAATGCTTTCATTGAATTTAAATCTCGGTTTCATTTGAAAGATAGAAGCCTGAACTTTAATGTGAATTTAAAAATAAAAAAAAAAAAAAATAGCACGACTACTTGGAATATGTAGTAAATGACCATTTTTTTTTAACTACTATTCAAATATCTCAAATATTTCCTAGTTGTTAAAAGCACTTGTAGCATTTGTATTTTCATTTATTTATAATTTCTACAGATAGTATCAAAAAACTTATGGTGTAAGCTACAGTAAAACAAAAAAGAAATTGGAATACTGAAAATTGTTTTTTTATTTTTACTTTAATAATTACGAGGTACTACATAAGCTGGGTCACATAAAAAAAAAAACGTTACGTCAATTATGTCCTTCTGTATGATAACTCGAATCTCACGTTAGCTGTCGATATATGATGATAGCCATCACTCACCAATGATGTTAAGATCGCCTCCTTTTTATTTTAAACAACATCTTTCTTTGAAGAAAGTAAGCAAAGGCTTTTTTCAAAATATATATTAAATAATCTTTAAATTTGCTAATTTTCGCTAAATAAATTTTGAAAAACGTATAATTGATTTTTGGACAAATTTTAAACTAGGATTTTAACTCAGTTTACAAAATTAAAAAAAAAATGTCTGATATCGAGTTTTTTTTTTAGTAATTTCACTGACAAAAAAACAAGACCAATTTGAACTGAGAACGGTGCCTACAAATATTAGTATATAGCCTATCATCTTATGAAATTTATAGGATCTTATTTTTATATTAATCTCGGTTATGACATTTTTTCACAAATGAAATATCAGAATTAATAATAAAATGAATGAAAATACAAATAATACAGTAAAATGTAATAAATGTACATAAAATTATAGTATTTTATGTACACTTCTGATAAAATTTCAGAAGAAAGGTATCTATAAATTAATTCACTCTCAACGGTCTTATTTCATTTCTTTACATCTTCCATAAAGCATTGTAAACATAAAGGTGAAAGCTAAGTACAAAAAAAAAAAAAATTAGAGCGCTGAAAGTTTTCCTTAAAAATAACAAGATAAATAATGTTCACTTAAATCTAAATAATTATGTCACTTCTGTCTTTCCATATGATAACTTTACCTCACGTATCCTGTGAATATGTAATGTAATCATCACTCATCACCTGTCAAGTGACACGAAATGTTATGACCAGCTTTGATTTATTTTTAAACTACATCTTTTCAGCATAGAACCTAAGTAATCCTAGTTTCAAAATATTTTAAATAGACATTATACTTTCTAATTTTCTTAAAATAAGTTTTGAAAAAATTAGGAATTGATTTTTAAGAGAATTTCAAACTCAGATTTATTTATTTTTTTATAAAATGGAAAAAAAATGGTTGACATGATTGATTATCTGTCAATTTTGCTGACTCAAAAAAAAACAAAAAAAACAAGATGGGTCAATTTAAAAAGAAAAATATATGATTTGCTTTCCTCAAAGCTTTGTGCTTTTAACTAATACAATCACTAAACAGAAACTGAACAATGTTGAATTTCAAGAGTTTTCATAAAATCAGTTATGGGGGTGGTAATAAATATATATAAAAAATATCTTTGCCATGATTTAAAAAAAAAGAAAACATATTTATAATAATTTCCATCATTTGTGAATAGTTTCTGAGAGTTTCATTAACATCTGACAATTATTTTTGGAAGATTTTCTAAATTAACATCTGTCATACAAAAAAAATGTGCATTTTTAAAATGATTTTTTTAATGTATATAAAATATTATGTAACAACCCTACATATTTTATTCAAAGTAAATGCACAACATTATATGAAAATAAATGTGATGGCAACATTTCTAAAACTAGATTATGGAGAATACTTCCCAATATTTTTAAGATTACTGAGTTCTTAATAATTATATAAAAAAATGCATTCACATTTTATTAAATTATGTTTTACAGCTAAAGAACAACAATAATTTTGTAATGACCGATCATCACCCTTAAAAAATTAATAATTGTAGGAATATACAATTTTGTTTATCGATGGGGAAAAATAATCTGGCTGAAGTTTGTGCCCAAGTATCTGTGCGTCATCAGAATTATTAATATAAAATGTCCAAACAGTAGTGTTTATATGAACTATGGAATACCAATTGGGATGAAGAAACTGTTCATTTAATCATGTGAGAGGTCAGTAATGTTGTATTCTAAGTTACCAACACCCCAGGGTTTTCGTTGCTACCATCACATTTATTTAGGCGTGTTTGTGTGCAAAATTACTCAAATCAAAGTAGCGAGACAGAGATAGGCAGTGAGAATGAAAGAGTCTGCTTGCTGCTGTAATAAGGGAGGAAGTGAACTCCAGTTATCTGCAAAATTGGCACAGTATTCCCAGTGAACTCCCTTATATCCTGATAGTGAAATAATTATGGCAACTACTAAGACCAAAAAAGGGTGAACCCCAAAACTACTACTCTCCTTTTAAAATTGTTTACCATATTTAATTTTTTTTTTTTTTTTCTGGACTACTTTCTTGTAAAAGAAGCATTATTCTTTTTCTACTAATTTCTTCCTTATATACATCTACATAAATTTTTCTTTCGACTAAAATCAACTTGTTCATATTTGATTTTTTTTTTTTTCTCTGCTTGACCTGATTCTTGCTCCCAACGAATTTGAAGGTGGACCAGCTGAAACTTCTGAAATCTACAATTTGTTAACTGCTCTCCAGGATGAAAAAAATTACAACATGGCTGGAAAGTGGAATTGAATTGACATTGGGAACTGGAGACTGGACCAACAGCCGGTTTTGTAGAGTACATTGATCCAATGGGATCAGGATAGATGTTACATAAAAGTTGCTGTTTTGTTTTAAAAATACATTGGAAGAAAAGGGAGAAAAATTGATTCCAATTAATATAATTTCTGTTTGAAATACACTGGAGTATTTTGCTTACTGAAAATAGTAAATTTTCAGTAAGTAAAATACTTGCTGATGAAATGTTAAAAAATTTCCAATACATTCTAAATAGCTATTGTGATTGAAATTCCAGTAAAATAATCAATCTTATTTTTCACTTCAGATTGCTTTTCACTCATTCCCATGTTCCTATCTATGTTTTCATCAGTTTTTAATGTTCTTAATTTCTACACTTCACCATTCTGAAATAAAAATTATTTTTTTTACGTGATATATGATTAAATCAAGTGGACAATTGTAACCTATTTCTCTACAAGTCAGTTTGATGGTCAGTCATCGTTGCTGACCGTTAAGTTAACGCAAAGGTTCCCCATGCTGTGTCAGTTTATCACAGAGTTGACAATGATCAAATTGTTGACTGGATTTCTTGTGTTAATTCGATCCTAGCAAAGTTATGTCACAAGAACAAAAAATAAATAAAATAAGAAATATTCATGCATATTATATATATATATATTCACGATATTGAATAGACTTTTTGGAAATGTACCCCCAAAACCATTTATCCTAGTCTATTTTTGATAAAGTAACAAAGTCCCTAAAATATGCTTTCATTACAGAATAAGCCCTCAAAATTTTATTCAAATCAGATAATTATTTGATTTTTGGCAAATATTTTGAAATATTTTTTCGCTTTGATTGCAGAGAAAGTATCCACTTTGGTGGTACCTATAAAATTACACAAAAAATTTCTAAATTGCATAAAAATACAATATTTGTGCAAGATATATCTTTCTATGTAAATTCAAGCATTAATGAACTGTATTTTGTAAATATAATAATTAATTTTTCTCTCTAAAACATAATGTAAATAGACAGCAAGTTCGGAGAGCATTAGTTACAATTATATCATTCAATACTTTTTTATAAATCACATGGAAAAAATTAAAAGAAATACAGAATGCCAGCAAATCATTTTTAACCTTATATTTTTCACTTCAAATTGCTTTTCGCTCATTCCCGTGTTACTATCTCTGTTTTCATCAATTTTTAATATTCTTCTTAATTTCTACACTTTACCATTCTGAAATAAAAATTATTTTTTTCACGCGATATATAATTAAATCAAGTGGACCATTGTAACCTATTTCTCTGCCAGTCCGTTTGATGGTCAGTCATCATTGCTGGCCGTTAAGTTAACGCAAAGGTTCCCCATGCTGTGTCAGTTTATCACAGAGTTGACAATGATCAAATTGTTGACAGGATTTGTTGTGTTAATTCGATCCTGGCAAAGTTATGTCACAAGAACAAAAAATAAATAAAATATGAAATATTCATGCAGATATTAAAGAGAAGACAGGAATCCTCCTGGGTCTATTTCTACATATTGTATATTGTTCTTTCTATAGAAATATTGACCTTTCCTACTTTGGATTCTGTTATGGCATTTTGCTCAATCTAGTTAAGTCTGTAACAAGGCTAGAGTCAGAAATTTTCTTCAGGCAGCAAGTTGTGGTATCTGACAGAATTGTTGTCTTCTCTGGAATTCTGGAACTACTGTCTTTGGTTGCTTTGGTATTTCACCAATAACTGTCATTTTGGCAGTCCTGTGACCCATCTGGTTCTCAGCTGTGAGCATGGTTTAATTTCTGGTCATCAATTAAAATTATCATTTTGATTTCTCATTGGCAAACTTTCTCAGCCTTCCCTTGATCATAAAATCAGAAAGTTACCAGCTGTCTTTCAATTATACAAAGGAAAGTCTATTTACCAAGGTGATCATTTTCTTATCCCTCAATTAGTGTTTTGATAGTTTATCACTGTTAGGACTGTCTCATCAATCAGCTGTCAACCTCTCATCTATGTAGCTTTTGTAGTAATATCAAATGTCCCTGATTTCTATTCTACTTCTGCACATGGAAAAAAAACGGGCTTCCAAAATTGAAAATAATATCACCTTTTCTCTCAATATATCCACTGTTCTATTCGTTAACCCTTCTCACCTAGTTCCAAATTGTATTTTAGTCTTTCAGAGTCTCATAGTGTCACAGCATAGCACATTAATTGTGGAAATTATTTCATTATGACACTGGGTATTTTTGCAATTTTTTAACTATTAGTTTTATAAATAGAAGGTGGCATTAACAAAAGATCTCTTGTCCTTGGCACTGATGAAAATGATTGGTTTTTGTTGGGCAGATCAACTATCAACTCTCATAAGGGCAAGTTCATTTTGGAAACATGGCACTCAATTTCAAATTTAACGTTTGACATTTTACACTGTAAATATTTGTATTATTTTTAGCTTCTATTTTTGAATCAATATATGTAAAGTTATTAAACATTTTGAAGTTGAAATAAATCTTCTCATTAAATTTTTCATACATTTATTTATAATTTCATCAATTGAAATGAAAACATTTTTTGCCTAATATATAATTAATCAAAGCAGAGAATTATGAACATTATTTCATTTTTACTATGCATTTTATATTCCAATTAGTAACTGTTATTTTAGTAAATACTTCAGTTGCTTTCCCAGATCAAATTTCATCTCTTTGTTTTGTGCTGTTACTGACTGTCCCATGTAGGGGAAGTTAGCAAAATATCTTTTCTTCTAGGGTTGGATCAAATTGATGCTTTCATTTTTCTTAGGTAGCAATGTCTGCAACAAACTTTCTCATACCAGGTCGTAACAGCTATGAACTTAATCAAATTTCCAGTGATTTGTTCCAAGACAAGGTCTAAATAAACTTAAAAATCAGCAGATATTTCTCAAGATCCATATTTGAATTATTTCTGAATTGATAATGTTCTGATTTTAATCACATACAATTCATAAGATATGACGTGATGGTGAAGCAATCTTGTTTCACTGCAAAATGTTTGATTTTCACTTACGACTGCTGCACTATTGAAATATATGTATGTCTCCTAGACTGCTTTTATATATTATTCTCTGTCACTATTAATATATCATTTATGCCTTTTTCTTCACAGATATTTTGGTTGTACAAAAACTGCAGTGGTTATTATTGAGAATTTCAATAAAGGAAAAGACATTTCACTTTGTTTGAAAACACAGACAAATATATGCTACATCATTCATGTGAAAGTCATGGATCTATATTGTCAAAAGCATGACAATGAACTTTATCTGGCAAGAAGTAATGTACATTGAAATATGTGGTTTAACGTTCTATGAAATCACATTTTATGAATAGACAGGAAAGATAAGCTATATTCATCTGACATGTGCTAAACTGTTGTGAAGTGGGACATAATACACAATATGGAAACACATAGTAGAAAGAGACCATATTCTTGTGAAGTTTGTGGATCTACATTTTCACAGAAGTCACATTTAGTCCGTCATATACAAGCACACACTGGAGAGAAACCTTATTCTTGTGAAATTTGTGGATTTGCATTTTCACACAAGGGGCCTTTAATGACACATAAGCGTACTCACACTGGAGAGAAACCATATTCTTGTGAAATTTGTGGATCTGCATTTTCACAGAAGTCACATTTAAGGGATCATATGCGTACTCACACTGGAGAGAAACCTTATTCTTGTGAAGTTTGTGGATCTACATTTTCGTATAAGTCAATTTTAGTCTGTCATATGCGTACACACACTGGAGAGAAACCATATTCTTGTGAAATTTGTGGATCTACATTTTCACAGAAGTCACATTTAGTCCGTCATATACGAACACACACTGGAGAGAAACCTTATTCTTGTGAAATTTGTGGATTTGCATTTTCACATAACGGGCCTTTAATGACACATAAGCGTACTCACACTGGAGAGAAACCATATTCTTGTGAAATTTGTGGATCTTCATTTTCAGAGAAAGGGCCTTTAGTGACACATAAGCGTACTCACACTGGAGAGAAACCATATTCTTGTGAAATTTGTGGTTCTGCCTTTTCACAGAAGTCACATTTAAGGGGTCATATGCGTACTCACACTGGAGAGAAACCTTATTCTTGTGAAGTTTGTGGATCTACATTTTCATATAAGTCAATTTTAGTCTGTCATATGCGTACACACACTGGAGAGAAACCATATTCTTGTGAAATTTGTGGATTTGCATTTTCAGAGAAAGGGCCTTTAGTGAAACATAAGCATACGCACACTGGAGAGAAACCATATTCTTGTGAAGTTTGTGGATCTGCCTTTTCACAGAAGACAAATTTAAGGAGTCATATGCATACTCACACTGGAGAGAAACCTTATTCTTGTGAAGTTTGTGGATCTACATTTTCACAAAAGTCACATTTAGTCAGTCATATGTGTACACACACTGGAGAGAAACCATAATCTTGTGAAATATGTGGATTTGCATTTTTAGAGAAATTGACTTTAGTGAAACATAAGCGTACTCACACTGGAGAGAAACCTTATTCATGTAAAGTTTGTGGATCTACATTTTCACAGAAGTCAACTTTAGTACATCATATGCATACCCATACTGGGTAAAACCATATTCTTGTGAAATTTTTGGATTTGCATTTTCAGTGAAAGGAAATTTATTGAGACATATACGTATACACACTGGAGAAAAATGATTGTCTTGTGAAGTTTGTGTGTCTGCAATTTCATACAAGTCAGGTTTGGTCAATCATTTGAGTACACACACTGGAGAAACTATAATTTGTGGATGTCCATTTTTATACACTGTAACCCGGATATAAGAGACGTCCGGATATAAGAGAGATTTTCTCTGGTCCCAAATTAGAGCCCATGTTAATGTATATATAATAGACTAAACCCGGATATAAGAGACTTCTTCTCCGGTCCCGACAACTCTCTTATATCCGGGTTACACTGAAGAAGTGATTATTGGTGAGACATCTGTGTATACACACTGGAGAGAAAAAATATTTTTATGATTTTTACCAATATGTATTTTACTGCCAAAAGAAATATCTTAATGCAGCAACTTCACCATCTGTGAATCCCAGGGACATAATTAGATGTTCCCATGAAAAGCAATACATTACACAAAAACAGTGAAGAAATAGACATTTCACTTTCCATGAAAACACAGACAAATATATGCTACATGGTTCATGGGAAAGTCATGGATACATATTGACAAACAACCTTGCCAGTGAACTTTACCTGGCAAGAAACATTTTTAGTGTTATGTATGAATAAACAGGAAAGATAGGCCATATTCATCTGACATTGGCTAAACTCTTATGAAGTTGGACCTAATGGAAACATCTATTACAAAGAAACTGTTTTGTGAAATTTGTAGATTTACATTTTCATGGAATCTAGATTTAGTCGAACATATGCACTGGATCTATAGCTACCACAAGATTTCTTATTTTAAAAAATGTCATTCTCAACCTTAGTGCTGCATTTTTTGTGATGATCCTTAAATTAAAATTTCCTTTTTTTAAATTTTCAAAGGATTAATTTCAAAATTACACTAAAAACTTACATGTATTTTTTTAAAAAGAAATATAAATTTACATTTTTTTCTGTTGAATCTGAAAGAAAATAATGTGTTTTATTAAATTGTATGAGTATTATTTCTCAATAAAATATTTTTGTATTGTATTAAATTGTTTTTGGTATGATGCAGGCTGAGACTTTCTTTCTGTTCATTTTTTTATTTCATAATTCATGTTTTTACCAAAATGATATCTTCAGGGATTTTTTTTTTATGTTACTGTAAAAGAAAAATTGAAGAAACACCCCGAACCCAAATTAAATTATACACGATATTGAATAGAGAGTTTGGAAACATACCCACAAAACTATTTACCAGAGTCTGTTTTTGATAAAGTAACAATGTCCCTAAAATATGCCTTCATTACTTAATAGGTCCTCAAAATTTTATTTGAATCGGATAATTCTTTGTCAAATATTTTGAAATATTATCAATTTCGTTTTGTTTTTTTTTTTGCTTTCATTGCAGAGAAAGTATCCATTTTGTAGTTACCTATAAAATTAAACAACAAATTTCCAAATTCCTTTAAAATACAATATTTGTGCAAGACATATCTTTCTAAGTTAGTAAATTTAAGCATTAATGAATTATATTTTGTAAATGTAATAATTACTTTTACTCTCTAAAAAAATTACAATGTGACATCGAATTGACATTGTGAACCGTAGACTTTGATTGAATAGTAGAATAAGTAATTGTATTTTTTACCTTTGCCAAATGTATTTATGCATATGTAAAAATAATGAACGCAACTGGAATTAGAACTTTGATCTCTAATTAACAATTCTGAGTCATTATGCATTACACTTTCACATCCAAGGTTACAGCACTTGGTATTATTCTGAACTGGTCACCCTTTTATGTACTGCCTAAGTTTGATGTTGCTTGACTTCAGTGGAAGGAACAATAGGTAGTATATCAAGTGAGCACCTAATACAGCTTTTGAAAGAGAAGAATTTGTAACCAACCATGAAACATGTCAATAACTGCATTATGATCTGTAGGTGCTTTGCTGTAGCTGAAATAGGTAAAATAGTATGCATTGGAGGCACAATTGACTCTGAAAGATACCAAGGACTTTTCAACGAAGGTTTCTTTAGGTCATTTCAAAAGTTCAGTTTAGGTCAAGCTGAAACTTTCAACGGGACAATGATGTGAAGCATTAAATCAAACACGCAAAGAATGGTTTTGTAAAAGGAAATTTCAAGTGTTGATCTAAACTTAGTTGCAAAATCTGTGATTTAAGTGAAAGAGGGTAGTGCCTGCAAAAACCCTGGTTAATATTGAGCAATTGTAGGAGTTTTGCCAAGAAGAATGTTCAGATCTGCACTCAATACTGCAAGAATCTTCTTAAAAATTTGTAGAAACAACTCAAATGAAGCAGTCACCAAATATTAAATGTAAGGGGTTCATTTTTGCACATCTTAATTTTTAATTTGCAGCTAAGGTTTTTATTCCACGTCAGTAAAAAAGTTTGAAAACTTGTAAGTATTTGAATAAAGGTTTCTCTTAGGTTTTATTTTGATTAAGATTTGTAAATCTTTTCAAAATTAGAAACAATTTTTAAAAGTATTATCTTTGGGGTTCACTTACACTGTATTTCACTGGCTAATGCTTGCTCATAAAATGTGTCTTTTCACATAAGGAAGGTTGCAACAAATACATAGGACAACTTTTCAATCACTTTCTCAATAGGAATTGCCCACTTACAACAATCAAAGAATCTATCATCAAGGCTTCCATATAAAACAGAAACACTCTCCTTACCAATGAACGTAAAATATAATTTCAGAATGCCCTTGGTCTTTTAATAACAACATCCATAAACATTCCAATGCATTAACCAAAAATTTCCAGCATTTAAAATTAAACAATACAATTAAAACATATTTATTGATAATCCCCAATACATGGTGAAAGCCCTCCCCACCAACCTCTTTAGAATTTTAACATGATCCAACATATGCAACTCATCACCCCCACCAAGGGAATGTAACTTGCAACAAACCCTTTTGCCTGGTCTACAAACACACATCACTCAACATTTACCCCACCCCTGGCATTCAATCTTCCAGTTCTAAGCTGTAACATTTTTAATCTCCTATATTTTCTGTCAGAGATGCAAATAAGAGAATCATGTGGGAGAAACTGACTCGAGTTCAGTAACCACAAAAGTAAACAAAACATCTGAGATAACAAAAGCAATTTCAGGTCTCTGTGCACTTCAACCAAACTTATCATAGGATTGATGATGCTGGATGCACGCTTTTGGCATCTTGGTTCAACAACCGGGAGGACTGATACAGATCTGATTTGAAGTTCATCCTAAAAGTAAATTATGACATTGAAAGACTAAATAGGGATTTCAGTTTACTCACAGAGTACAATTTCTACAGGGAGACTGATAATAACACCATTGCTCAAATAAATATGTCCCACCCCCGTTTTTTCCCTTTAATTTTAATAGCCTTCACCCCACCCAGCTACTATATTTTACTGTCTATGCTTTCACTCTTCCCCATCTTGATTGGAATCACCCACTTCATAAAATCTATCACTAATGCTTCCTTTATACATGAGCTTATGTAATTTCAGGGTGACAGGACTATGAAGATACATATTGATTTTGTATATGTATTTATATCTATACGTGTATGTTGGTACATAGGTTTGTGTGTAGGCTTGTGCTTATGTGTACATATGTATGTCTATGCTTTCACTTTCTCACCATAAGTACACACATTGCATCATCTGAATGAAAAACACATTCTTAACCTACTGGTTATATAAAGTTAAAACTAATTTATTTTTAAACATAAAGGTCTTGATTATAGCAGTGTTGGTTTTCCGTATTTCTTTTAATTTTTTTCATGTGAATTTGAACGAAATATTTGTAACTAATGCTCTCTGAAATTGTTGGCTATTTATAGTTTTAGAGGGCAAAAAGTAATCATTATGTTTACAAAATCCAATTAATTAATCTTTTAAAAAAATTACTAATTCAGAAACATATCTCTCACAAATATTGTATTTTTAAGGGATTTTTGAGATTTTGTTTCCATTTTGTATCTACCACCAAAAATGGATACATTGAAAGTAAAAATTCAACACTCCCTGTTTTAAAATATTTGTGAAAAAAGAAATTATCTCATTCAAATGAAATTTTCAGGACATATTCAGTAATGAATAAATGTATATTTTCATCAATGTGTTATAAAATCATCTGGGGATATATTGTTGCTAGGTATGTTTTCCACCTCTCTTTTTGACATTGAGCAGGTATTTTGACCAAGTATTGAACTCGCAACTCCTTCAGTCAAGTTAATTTTTACTTTTTAGATTACTTAACCAACGCTTTTCTCCACAAGGAAATTAACTTACTGGGTACTGTATTACTTAGCAATATCCCTTAATAGAACTCTCCGGAAGTAGGGGCAATTAACTCCCTTAGAACTACCCGATTTTCTACTGTTTTCCATCATGGAAAGAAAGACATGTAAAGCTTCGCTTGTCTTCTTGTCTCTGTGTTATAAGGGAATTCCAGAAAACAAAACACAGATATCCCGAAAAGGCTTGGCACGTGGAACGCTAAAAATGAGTAGAGATGATGAAAAAGTGCCCCAAACTTAAAAACAAAATTTTAACATCAAAAATTATCATTGAGATTTAAAGAGAAATACTAAAGGAGTTTTTATTTTTTTTATTTTTTATTGAGTGGGGGGTAAATTACTACAAGACAGCGACTTCTCGCTAGATTCGAGGTCGGCGACTGAAACGGTTCGCAGGCTTTCCGGCCAGGACATTGACCATCGGGCTGTGTATTAAGTTACGCTCCCATTTTTTTTTTTTTTTTTTTTTGTCTGCCAACTTGACGATAGTTGGAAACCTTTCTTTCTCTCTCTTACTTCTGACTCCTTGTTCGACTTTCGGCATTCCGTCCCTACTGGATCCTGCACGTCGTCCATAACCTTTCCCGTCCACTACGTTCGTAAATATTACGGGAGGTTACTAATATCGACTCGACCGGCACACACGCAACGCCTGCCCTGGACCTTCAACATGCCTGAACCACATCGCAATGTCAGCTCATCTTTCCTTCCCAACACGTCAAGTTTGGCATCTCGGCAACGACCAACATCAACTACAGCGATCATCTGCAACAACCAGCAGCGACCACCTGCATGACCAGCAACGATCACCTGTAATGACCAACTTCAACTACAGCGACCATCTGCAGCGACCACCTGCATCACTTGTAACGACCAACCTCAACCATCAATGCCTGCACCAGAACGTCTGCATCTACCTCTCCGACCACTTTTATTTCTTTGTTACCTTTCTAGAATAAATTAGCTTATATCTTATATATCCTCGTTCTGTCATCCATGTTGTTTTCACCTTTGTCAGATTTAACGTAATCAAAAAATGTTAGCGGGCCTCTTGTGACCTCATCACTTCCTTTTGTGATACGGGGCCACACGAGGGGTCCGCTACAAAGTCAACCTTGGTTCAAAATATTTTAAAAGGCAGGGCATGTGGAATGCTAAAAAATGAGTAAACGTAATGAAAAAAAATGAACCAAGCTTAACTTTTTTTTCTTTTTTAGATTCAATTTTGGGACAGAAATATTTGAACATGTCTTCCTTAAAAAAATGAATAAAATTTTTATGTATTACTTTATAGTTAAATAAGTTGGTTCACTTAATATTAAAAAATACTGTCACTTCTGCTCTTCCGTCCGATAAATTGCCCTGACGTCAATTCACACCTCCAAAACTAATGACCATGTTTAGAAATGCTTCTCTTATTTCCAACTAAATTCTAGTAACGTTTGTTTCAAATTTCATTAAGTATACTTTAAATTTTCTAATTTTTCTAAAATAAACTTTGAAAAAAGTATAAGTGAATTTTACAAGATTTTTAAACGGAGAATTTCACTTTTGTTCACAAAGTTGTCAAAAATGGCTGACATGATTGATATTATGTAAATTTTACTAACTCAAAAAAAAAATTTACCTAAAATTTCGGACGTGCTAGAAAAGGTTAAATTTTTTTTTTAAATATTCAAAAAATAATTTGGTCTTTCCTCTTAATAATGATATGAACATTTAGACGATAAAAAATTGTTTTATCAAGTTTGGAGCCTTTTTTCATCAGGGCATGCTCTATTTTTTAGTAAAGTATTGAATATACCTATAAAGAACAAATACATTTATTCATTCATAGAATTATTTTTTTTATTAGTTGTGATTTTCTTTAAGGTAAATTAAACAAACAAGTTACAAATATTAATGTTTAGTTTAATTTTTAAAATTTTCCATTAAAGCGTAAAATAGAACCAAAAAAATGTCATATTCGTATTAAAAAATTAATGAAAAAGCCATTAAATTTGTCATAATGTTTTTGATATTCTAAAAAACGTGGAGAACAAAAGACATTTTTCCAGTATTTATTTATTTACTTAATTTGAGCAAAGAAATAGTTTTTGACACAAGAAGGCTTCAAGTGCACTTCAGTGGATTGCCCCACAAAAAGGCATTGTCTCAAAAATAGCCAAAGCCCTCTTCCCTCAGACACCGGGCAAAACCCCAGTCCCCCACTTTAAGTCGAGGGTTAAGTACTGCTCCTACAGGCAAGTAAGAGCATTACTCTGGAAGAGAGCCAGGCAATAGATGATCTTATCTTGCCAAGTGCTAGAAATCCTGATACTTAATGAACTTGATAATTAATTAAAAGATTAGGTAATATTTTGCAAACCATTGTTAGCAATATACCCACAAACCAATATGCCAACATAAAAAAATAGAATAAAATTAAATACGGATTCTCAGTTTAATGCAACTCTCTAAAATTTCTGTTTTAACTTATTTGTATGGGATACAGGTAAAGTTAGGTTAAAGAGTATAGTTTGTTTTGTTTTGTTTTATGGCATCAACCTCAATGGGTCATTTAAGGCCGACAAATTTTTTTTTTTTTGGTAACTTTTTTGTTTTGTCAAAAATGTATTTCTGTTAATATTTTTTCCCTCAAAAATGTATAGCTGGTAATATTATTTTTTTCAGAAATGTATAGCTGGTAATATTATTTTTCCAAAATCGTATTGCTGGAGGAACGTATAGCTGGTAATATTATTTTTCCAAAATGTATTATCAGACGCCTTGCTGCTGGACGTAGTTTATCATCTTACCCAGGACATGGATGTAGTTTATTGTCATACCCAGGATGCGTAAAGAGTATAGTTAATATGGCTTGAAATGTTACTCCTAAATTGAAGCAGTAAAAGTAATAATTATACTTAAGAAGCTTAATCATTTCAGATATTACCTAGTTTCCAGAAATGCCTGGAAGTATTGTTTCATTGCATGCAAAACAAATTACAGATGCCAGCAAGACAAACCTGTGTGTGAAATGAATAAAATATCAGTTTATTATTGTCTGAAAGACAAAAATGAGAGAGTGTGATGGAGAAAACCTTGGTTAAGTGAAGATAATAAACGTTTGCTTTTTTGATCACGTTTATCTGTTCAAAAATATTCTCAATTTGTGGCTCACAGAAAAGACAGAACTAATCTTTGATGATAATGGAATAAAAGGAGTTACAAAATGGGCACATCTTAAACAGTTATATCATTTGAAATCTGAAAGACTACTTAAACTTTCAGATTTAAATGGAATTTAGATTGCTTCAAAGCCCATAGAAAGACAACGGGTTTCTTACCTCAGGGTGTTTTCAGAAAAAATCACTTCACACCTAGTCTGAAATAAGTACTGATAAGAATGATACTGTCATCTTCATATACAAGGTTTTGACATGGTGGAAAATTTTAAATGTTAAGACCCTTCAAATTGATAAACTACGCAATGACCCTCTACAAACAGAAATCAGATCTTTGCAAGACAGCCAACTTGATTTTATCATTGAGTTTGGTAAGCAAAGGTAATCATATAAAACAATTATCCAAAACACACTGCTATTACCATACACCATACTTGCAATGGAATTCTTAGTCTATGCCAACACATTTTAGATGCTTTTGCTACTTGGGCAATTTACAACTGATCCTTTCGAAAAAGAATTTAATAATCTTTATCTAGGCTCAGATGGCACCTATTTTATAAATGTCCAAAAGTGTATTGAAAAGCTGCATATTAAGCAGACATTTTTACTTTTAAATCTGAATGTAAATATTGTTGCTTTTTATGTTAAGCCAGGTCACTAATGTACATTTGTGAGGAAGGTTCAGAAATATTTGGCAATTTAAAAAATGTAGAACCATCACTTTTTGATGAAATAAAAATGACTCTTGTATAGCTGCATATATTACAAAAAATAATAATCAACCCAGTGAATATGAAATCTGTTTTTATTATGAAAAGTATGGAAAAGATACCAATTCTAATGACCGTAGATAACTAAAGGTTCCTGTTGACCAACACTTGCTAATGGTTATATTTTTGTTTTATCATTTTCCATATTTTTTTTTTACCTTATCTGCTCTGCCGATGACATAATACAAGGGAGGCAACTCTAACCCTTATTCAAGAATTCTTTAACTGAAGGATAATTGAGAAATAAAAAAGGAATATCATCGTAAGGAATATATTGATCCTAACCTGGCATTATCCATCCATACGATAATAACGTTTCGGGGTGGATCTATGATAATGTATTCACCACAATCGTGTCTGTCACTCCCATGTGGGCCTGTATAACCATAACATGTTTTTTTACTATCAGCAGATGATGCAACATATGTACTTATATGCTTATTTTAAAGTTTATTTACTTTTATGCTTATATCAAAGCTTATACAGTATTTACATTATGCAGACTATTGTCCTCATCTTTGTCGCCATATTTGTCACAACGTTTCAGCCGTTGTACGCTCCGGCCTTCTTCAGGTGGTTGGAATTTCGAACTGAACCCTTTATTTCGATCCCTCATATGTCCGAAACTCCGCCCACTTCATGGAAATAATCAAAGATGCTCCCATCCTATCCAACCAGATGGTCAGCTTGGACGTGGTGAGTTTGTTCAAGGTACCCACGGAGGAGGCACTCTCAGTAGTCAGAGACAAATTGACCTCTGACTCTTCCCTAGAAGAACGGACCAGTATTCCAATAGATAATCTGATGGAGATGTTGACTTTCTGTACACAAACAACACACTTCGGAATGGGATCAAACATATATCGACAGGATGAGGGCTTAGCAATGGGCTCGCCATTATCACCAGCAATGGCGAATATATACATGGAATACTTTGAAGAAATGGCATTAGAATCTATATCGCTAAAGCCTACTATATGGTTAAGGTACGTAGATGACACCTTCATACTCTGGCCACACCAGGAAGATGTCCAGGTTCTACTGGACCATGTGAACTCAATAAGACCTTCGATACAGTTCACAATGGAGAAAGAGAGTAACAACACACTCCCATTCCTGGATGTACTAATATCTCGAACAGAGCATGGGTTCAAGACATCCGTATACCGTAAACCAACATTCACCGGACAGTACCTCAATTTCAACTTCCACCATCCATACAGCGTAAAGAAAGGGATCGTCCGTTGCTTACAACACCGAGCAAAAGTCATAAGTGGCGACCCAGAGATGTTAGATAAAGAATTGGTCAGTATAAGTAGTACCCTACAACGTAACAACTACCCTGGGTACATGGCAGCAGCCCCCCAAAACTGGGATAGGCGGGTACAAGAGAAGGAGGACAACAACACTCAGAAAACAGTCTGCCTGCCTTATGTGAAGGGGTTATCAGAGGAAATACAAAGGATCTGCGGTCCATATAACATCAGGACAACCTTCAAGAGCTTGACAACACTACGCAGATATCTCTCTCGAGTGAGACCCCCCATAGAGGAGAACATGACTAAAGACTGTGTGTACGCTATCCCGTGCAGCTGCGGAAAGGAATATAAAGGAGAGACAGGCCGCCCCCTCAAGGTAAGGCTTCAAGAACACCAGAAAGCTGTAACGCGAAGGGAAGTAGAAAAATCAGGCGTGGCTGACCACATATGGAGAGAGAAGGGAGATCACCGTTCCCTGTGGGATCATGTTGAGATCATAGACAGGGAACACCATTGGAAAATTCGTAAACTTAATGAATCAGCACATGCTAGGCCACAAAAATCTCCTGAGCCGACCAAGCATAGAAATAAATACAATATGGGAACTAGTAATAAGGAGTGTCAGAGAAAAGCAATGATAACAAAGTTGCAATATGAGCTCTGGTAAAAACATGTAATGATAACAGCAAAATTGCAATATGAGCACTGGTAAAAATTGAGATTGAATGTCACGTGAGTTACAGGAGTGGGGTAAATGTTGAGTGATGTGCGTTTGCAGGGTTTTATAGACTCGTCCTATTTCTACCTGCAAACCCTGCTAACAGAACGGTCTATAATTTACGCCTACATACAAAATAACTTTAACCAATCAGAAACTGTAGGCGAATGGAGGAATTTAATTGGACGGCGACAACGATTTCACGTGCTGAAATTTAAATTGCGCCAAAATCTTTTGAGCCAACTTTGATCCTTCGAAAACATATAAAAAGAAAAAATCAACTAACCAAAATCAGTCAGCAACTGTGCCACAGAGAATTGCCAACTTACTCCACGTCGTTCAAAACCAAACTTTGCCGCCACAAAAAACACCTCAACGCTGACTTGCCTATAATTTAACTCTACCAATTCTGTGGACAGTATTTCTTAGATATTACTTACTTAAAGTAAATTATATATTTACTATTTATTAAGTGAAATTCTATATATGAAAGACCGTAGAAACATTACAGTAAAAAGGTAAATAACTTTTCAAGAACTTTTCTGAACTCTTTGCAAACATAACAGTAACACAGACCCATATTCTACTTGTACATGATATTGAACTGTATGCAAATGTTTTATCCAATTTCATTCATAATATGAACTCAGGCACAAGTACTCCGAGTTAAAGGGACACAACTTTGTCCTATCTTTTGGTACACATTGTACGTCAATTTAAATAAAACTTATTGTTATGTTATAAACAATTTGGTTGGATTTTATATTTTACTTTTGATGTAAGTGGAAATAGTTAATTGACACGCAAACTATTCTTAACAATATTGCCACACAGTTAACCCATCCACTACACAGTTTCTTGCAAGTGACATTCTCTTGGTGGGGTGATTAGTTGCATATGTTGGATCATGTTACAAGTCTGAAGAGGTTAGCGGTGGTGGGAGCTTGTGTTGGGGGTTATCACTAAATATTTTTTAATTGTATTGTTTAATTTTAAATGCTGGAAATCTTTGATTCAAACGCATTGGAATGTTTATGGATGTTGTTATTAATAATTAAAAGACCAACCAAGGGGATTCTGAAATTATTTTTTACTTTCATCAGAAAGGAGAGTGTTTCTGTTATTACTGATAGATTCTTTGATTGTTCTAAGTGGGCAATTCCTATTGAGAAAGTGATTGAAAAGTTGCCCTATGTATTTGTTGCAAACTTCCTGTTGGGGTAAAGAAAAGAGTAAAAAGACTGTCAACTGATCGTAGCAACAGCGATAGATTTCTTGCTTCTCGGCCGCAACACTTGTAGCCAAATCGCAGTTCACACGATAGTCTGACGTAACAGTCAAATACACACTGTAGAGACGACAAAATGGAGTCACACATCCAACCTTCACTTCTCACCAACAACAACGTGTGTTCGTCTCATAGGTAAAAAAAAAATCATCTCCTTTTATAAGCGAAAAACAACGACTTCTGTTCACCAAGAGAATTTTCTGATTGGTCACGCCATTCAGTGCGGGGAGAACATTAGTCATTGATGTAGATTTTTGCTGACTACTTTTTGGTAATTTTTCTTCAGCAGATCGCACACAAAACAAACACGAACTTTTTTCGGGGTATCTGATTATCTCTTTCACTTATGTGAAAAGACACATTTTATGTGCAACCATTAGCCAGAGAAATACAGTGTAAAGTGAACCCTAAAGTTAATCCTTTTAAAAAGTGTTTCTAATTTTGAAAAGATTTACAAATCTTAATCAAAATATATACTAAGAAAAACCTTTATTCAAATAATTACAACAGTTTTCAAACTTTTTTTTACTGAGCTGGAATAAAAATATTACTTGAAAAATAAAAATTAAGATGTGCACAAATGAACGCCTTACATTTAATATTTGGTGACTGCTTCATTTGAGATTACAATGTAAATCAGTTTTTTCTACAAATTTTAAAAAGTTTCTTGCAGCATTGAGTGCAGATTTTTTAACATTCTTCTTGGCAAAACTCCTACAATTGCTCAATATTAACCAGGGTTTTTGCAGGCACTACCCTCTTTCACTTGAATCACAGATTTTGCAACTAAGTTTAGATCAACACTTGAAATTTCTTTTTAGAAACCCATTCTTTGCGGGTTTGATTTAATGCCTCACATCATTGTCCTGTTGAAAGTTCCAGCTCGACCTAAACTGAACTTTTGAAATGACCTAAAGAAACCTTCGTTGAAAAGTCCTTGGTATCTTTCAGAGTCAATTGTGCCTTCAATGCATACTATTTTACCTATTTCAGCTACAGTAAAGCATCTACAGATCATAATGCAGTTATTGACATGTTTCATGGTTGGTTACAAATTCTTCTCTTTCAAAAGCTGTATTAGGAGCTCACTTGATATACTACCAATTGTTCTTTCCACTGAAGTCAAGCAACATCAAACTTAGGCAGTACATAAAAGGGTGACCAATAAAGAATAATACTAAGTGCTGTAACCTTGGATGTGTGCTGTTTCTTATTTTATTTTCCACACACACACATACACACAATAAAAATTAATCTAAACGTGTATCTAAAAAATACAATTGCGCGGGAATTCACTCCTTGCCATACCCTGTGGGGTCAAAAACAAGGACGGCGCACCAAAAAGTTCGGACGTAGTGAAAAGCACACCGCGTGGTCAAAAATATGATTTATTGACCAATCAGGGCTCGACATAAGAAACCCATTTCTTAATCTCCCCGGAGCCTCATCATTCAGATATAAGGAAGGTAGAAACTCTCATCAGAGCAGAGGGAGAACAGCGACAAGCTGACATCAAAGCTACACGTACAGTTTCGAGCACACGCGCGCGCGCGCACACACACACACACACACACACACACACACACACACACACAGAGAATTCAGCCGTTCACACAACAGGCAGTATCACGTATCAGTGAACATTCTTTCACCCTCTCTTTCTCTCATCTCGCTCCCTACACATCGTCCTACCTTTCCCTCTCACATTCCCAGTTCCTTTCTTTCTCCTTTTCTTCCACAGCTTTACGGACAATTTCATAGTTGTACAAAAAAATAATTCTTATATTTTTGTTTACGAAAATAAACAAAAGTTTATTTTACTTTAGTTTATTTGTAGTGCATTTTTATTTTTATTATTATTTGTTTGAGGGATTTCTTCGCACCCTCTACAGATGTGAAGGTGTTGTAATGCATAATGACTCAGAATTGTTAATTAGAGATCAAAGTTCTAATTCCAGTTGTGTTCAGTATTTTTTTTACATATGCATAAATTAAATACATTTTTGGCAAAGGTAAAAAAAAAATAGAATTACTTATTCTACTATTCAATCAAAGTCTACGGTTCCCAAAAGTCAATTCGATGTCACCATTGTATTTTTTTTGATCCTGAAGAGCCGTTAAATTGTAGATCCCAAAAGTTTCAGCTGGTCTATCTGCAAGTTTGTTGGGGGCAAGAATCGGGTCAAGCAGAAAAATATCAAATATGAACAAGTCGATTGTATCAGCGGAATTAGTAAATAAATAACAAATTTTTAACGTTTTTTTTTTTTTTTTGAATGACAGACGTTAATTTGGAAGATCTTGAAAAAATAAAAATAATTGTCAGATGTTGTTGAAACTTTCAGAAACTATTCACAAATTATGGAAATTATTGTAAAAAGCTTTGAGGAAAGCAAATCATATATTTTTCTTTTTTAATTCGACCCACTCCCGACATCAATATCAGCTCTGAATTGTAACATACAGAACTCAATAAAACAAAGATATTATTTAATTTCAAATGCTTTTATTTGCTTTTAGATGTTTTTATGAATATGGATATTTTCTGAAAGTTTAGTTAAATAATTATTAACTTAAATTGTAAGAAAATTTAACATTTCAGAGGTTCCATGAATTACCTCCCTTGATTTTGTCATTTTGGAAAACCTTCTTTGATTAAAAATGCCGGTCGTTCTTAAATCTCATTCAACGTGAATGCATTTTATTTATTTAGAACTTTAATATTTACTATTTTTTTACACGTTACATTGCTTTAAAGGAATCAAATCCAATGAACGAATGCAAAAAATGTGAGTACATTTATTTTTTTTAATACTTTTTGCAGACCCCAGCCTTTCTTTTTTTTTTTTACTTACGATGAATTCTAGCAGATAATGCAATTTTTAAAAGTAACTTAAAAAAAATAATATAAAGTCATTCTGATAATTTTTAAATTATTTTAATAAAAATGGAATTTTCTCAAGATTATTTTTTTTCATCTTCTTCATCGTTAAATTTTTAAAGTTCATTTATTTTCAAGTGCTTATCCTTATTTTCATAATTAATTGTTCGTAATATTTTTACTTTTTGACTGAACGTACGCAATAAAAATTAATTAGTCAACTAATTATCCTAATCACCATGTTAGAAAAATATTTATTCTTGATTCATTTTCCTATTTTTTCTCTTCACTTATTAAAATGGATTCTCTACGTTTTGATAGAATGAAGATTTATAAAGAGATTTCGTATCATAGATTCGCGATTCTGGGACTGTCGGCTGCCAGGAATAAACACCAGTCATTGCCAAGAAATCTAAGGATTTTTAAATACAAGGAACCACATCTTATTCGTCTGTTAGTATCTAACGAAATATTGACTGAAAAACAAAAATAATTTCGTTTTTTTACCATTTTTGAATTCTTCTTTCCTTGTGGAACTTGTTACAACTTCGACATTATTATATCAATTGAACGAAAAATACAAAACTTGTGTCGGTTGAAGTAAAAATCTCAAGGAGATCATTTGAAAACACAAACAAATCAGAGTCTGATCAGACGATTTTGTGTTTTTCTCATTGAATTTTCTGGTCTGAAAAGTAAGTGAAGGAATTCTGATTTTGATAGAAGAAGAATTCGTTACTTATTGATTTCTCTCATTATTCGTGGGTCGGGGTCTGTTAGCAAGACAAAAAGAAATACAAATAAAAATTCAGTTGCAATCGTCTCAGAAACTCTAACACAAGTTTATTGCATTTTTTCAGTTAAAAACATCCATGTTATTATTTCAAAGCTGGATTTTTTTTAAAGGAGACAAAGGACGACATAAAAATATATTTTTAATTTTAGTTTGATGTCAAAGATATTTGGACGAAATTAATGCTGCCAAATAATTTTATTTTATTTTTTTAATTTCTTTTTAGCACTTCTTACATGAACTTTATAGAAAATAAAATTTGGACCCAAAATTTTTATACGTTAAAAGCAGGACTTCTACAAGAATATTTATAAATCATCAATTGGTAATTTTCATTGTAACACCCGAGCGGTAATATCCCTTCAAATTTTTCCAAAATAGTCTTATTTCAGTGCAAATGTATGCTGAACTCAAATCAACAATTAGATATTGAAATTGAAGAAACCTAACTTTTTGGATGTTAACGACCAGAAAAAAATCGGAATTCTTCTCGCTCTTTTTGTCATCCCTTACCGGCGTATTGAGAGACATTCGCTGCTGAACTATTTCGCGCACTTATACAATTTTGGCCTATTTACTCCCTTAAAGAAATTAGTACGCCCTTTTTTCTTTTACATTTGTAAGTAAAATTTTTCAAAATATATTAAATAATCTTTAACTTTGCTAATTTTCGTGACATAAATTTTGAAAAACATATAATTGATTTTTGGACGAATTTTAAACTAGGATTTTAACTCAGTTTACAAAATTTAAAAACAAAATGTCTGATATCGAGTTTTTTCTGATTCGAGACCAACATTTACATTAAAAATCTTGTTTTTTTTTGAGTCAGCAAAACTGACAGATAATCAATCATGTCAACCATTTTTTTCCATTTTATAAAAAAAGATGAAAATCTGAGTTTGAAATTCTATTAAAAATCAATTTCAATTTTTTTCAAAACTTATGTTAAGGAAATTAGAAATTATAATGTTTATTTAAAATGTTTTGAAACTAGGATTACTTAGGTACTATGCTGAAAAGATGTAGTTTAAAAATAAATCAAAGCATGTCATAACATTTTGTGTTACTTGACAGGTGATGAGTGATAATTTCATCACGTATTGACAGCAGACGTAAGGAAAAGTTATCATACGGAAAGACAGAAGTGACATAATTATTTAGATTTAAGTGAACAAATTATTTAACTTGTTATTTTTAAGGAGAACTTTCATCGCTCTAATTTTTTTTTTTTTTTTTTTTTTTTTACTTAGCTTTCACCTTTATGTTTACAGTGTGTTATGGAAAATATAAAAAATTTGAAATAAGACTGTTGAGAGTGAATTAATTTATAGGTACCTTTCTTATGAAATTTTATCAGGAGTGTACATAAAATACTATAATTTTATGTACATTTATTACATTTTACTGTATTGTATTTTCATTTATTTTATTATTAATTCTGATATTTCATTTGTGAAAAAATGTCATAACTGAGATTAATATAAAAATAACATCCTATAAATTTCATAAGATGATATTCTCAGTTCAAATTGAAAAATCAAATTAACTTCACACATATTTTGCAAAAATAAAGGCCCTAACAGTGGAGAACAATGCTTAACTCAAATAACACAACTTAATTGTATTCTTGCTGGTCTTCCATACTTTTTAATTACTGCCATTTTATGAACACAATACTAGATTTCTTAATTAGTGTGGGCCTTCTGATTGGTTGAAGCAATACAATTTACAATGCTGTAAAAAAAAAAAAGATCTATCTCATAATGCCATTTACAAAACTGAATGCTGTTTTCACTAATTTTCACAATAATTTAACAACTTAAGTGTAAAAATCTAAAATAATTAAAGAAATAACAAATAATTGTAATAAAAATTCATTTTTCATCAAAAAAGTTTCTTTGCTTTCAGAAAATAATATCTTTCTTTAATTTGAGTTTTGTATTTTACAATCCAGAGCTGATATTCATGTCAGGAGTGGGTCGAATTAAAAAGAAAAATATATGATTTGCTTTCCTCAAAGCTTTGTGCTTTTAACTAATAAAATCACTAACCTGAACAATGTTGAATTTCTAGAGTTTTCATATGCGGGTGTTAATAAATATAGATAAAAAATATCTTTGCCATGATGTAAAAAAAAGGAAACATTTTTATAATAATTTCATCATTTGTGAATAGTTTTTGAAAGTAAATGCACAACATTATATGAAAATGAATGTGATGACAACATTCCTAAAACTAGATTATGGAGAATACTTCCCAATATTTTTAAGATTACTGAGTACTTAATAATTATATAAAAAAAAGGCAGTCACAATTTTCTTAAATTATGTTTGGCAGATAGTCTTTGTAGAACAACAATAATTTTGTAATGACCAGTCATCACCCTTAAAAAATTAATAATTGTAGGAATATACAATTTTGTTTATCGATGGGAAAAATAATCTAGCTGAAGTTTGTGCCCAGAGAATCCGTGCTTCATCAGAATTATTAATATAAAATGTCCAAACAATAGTGTTTATATGAACTATGGAATACCAGTTGGGATGAAGAAACTGTTCATTTAATCATGAACTGTGAGAGGTCAGTAATGTTGTATTCTAAGTTACCAACACCCCAGGGTTTTCGTTGCTACCATCACATTTATTTAGGCGTGTTTATGTGCAAAATTACTCAAATCAAAGTAGCGAGACAGAGATAGGCAGTGAGAATGAAAGAATCTGCTTGCTGCTGTAATAAGGGAGGAAGTGAACTCCAGTTATCTGCAAAATTGGCACAGTATTCCCAGTGAACTCCCTTATATCCTGATAGTGAAAAAATTATGGCAACTACTAAGACCAAAAAACGGTGAACCCCAAAACTACTACTCTCCTTTTAAAATTGTTTACCATATTTAATTTTTTTTTTTTTTTCTGGACTACTTTCTTGTAAAAGAAGCATTATTCTTTTTCTACTAATTTCTTCCTTATATACATCTACATAAATTTTTCTTTCGACTAAAATCAACTTGTTCATATTTGATTTTTTTTTTCTCTGCTTGACCTGATTCTTGCTCCCAACGAATTTGAAGGTAGACAAGCTGAAACTTTTGAAATCTACAATTTGTTAACTGCTCTCCAGGATGAAAAAAATTACAACATGGCTGGAAAGTGGAATTGAATTGACATTGGGAACCGGAGACTGGACCAACAGCCGGTTTTGTAGAGTACATTGATCCAATGGGATCAGGATAGATGTTACATAAAAGTTGCTGTTTTGTTTTAAAAATACATTGGAACAAAAGGGAGAAAAATTGATTCCAATTAATATAATTTCTGTTTGAAATACACTGGAGTATTTTGCTTACTGAAAATAGTAAATTTTCAGTAAGTAAAATACTTGCTGATGAAACATTAAGAAAATTTCCAATACATTCTAAATAGCTATTGCTTTTATTTTTTGATAATGTTATGTATGAACACATGCATTTCCAAAATCAGTTTTACATGCACGCCAGAAAGTGAAAATTCTTTTCAAAATTATGTGCTCACTAAATTGTACTAAGCTTTTAGATTTATGATTAGTAAATAAAGTTTTTACTTAATTACAATATCACCTAAATAAGGCATATTATAACAAAATTTTAAGATTTTTATTTTATAAAAATTATTAAAATCTTTGAAAAATGAACAGAAATGTAAAATTTCATTCTTCACTAAAAAAAAATTTAATCACAAAAAGACACTCAAATTTCCTATACTAATTTGTGGTCCTCCTTTGATGGAAGAAAAACAAAATTTTAACAAGAAACATAATTTAAAAACTAACAGTTAAAAAATCCTTTAGTTTTTCATTTTATGTTAGATTTTGACATTAGTATATTTTTTTTATAAGTTTTTGACATTTTTTCATCATGTGTAATCATCTTTCGGTGTTCCATGCCTTTTCTGGATACCTCAGTATTAGTTATTTCTCTTGTGGATATAAGTGTTGGTTAAGTAGTTCAAAAAGAGTTATGAGTTCAATACCTGACCACAGCAGAGTGAACAAGAAACTTGAAGAGTTTACATATACAAGTGAAATAACATATACTGAGATCTTCAAAAAGTAAATCAAAAACATGAAAGTAAATCAATCTGATCCTGTGTACTAAATAAGGGATTGGCTTTGAAATTCCACATATATCAACTAAAGAAGGCCAGAGTATACAGTGGTCAAAACTTTGTGAATATGGCAACAAAGACGGGGACAAAAGTTCAAACTATATAAATAGTGTAACTAGCTACAATACTTCATCTTAGAAATATAGACAGATTCTGAAGAAGGGTGGACCATAAAATTTCTGAAACAGTGTGAATATGACAATAAAGATGAGGACAACAATGTGAATACTGTAAATTTTGTAAATAGTTGCAATATAGGCAGATCCTGAAGTCTACAAAAGCCAAAATATTATGAATATAGACAGATAATATCTACCTTATCTACAGAAGTAATATGCTTTCTTCATTTCTCGATCAACCAACTGTTTTGGCATTAATGACCCATTGTGATTGAAATTCCAGTAAAATAATCTTCATTTGCCTTATTTTTCCACTTCTGATTGCTTTTCACTCATTCCCATGTAACTATCTATATTTTCATCAATTTTTAATGTTCTTAATTTCTACACTTTATCATTCTGAAATAAAAATTATTTTTTTTACATGATATATAATTAAATCAAGTGGACCATTGTAACCTATTTCTCTGCCAGTCTCTTTGATGGTCAGTCATCATCGCTGGCCGTTAAGTTAACGCAAAGCTTCCCCATTCTGTGTCAGTTTATCACATAGCTGGCAAGGATCAAATTGTTGACAGGATTTGTTGTGTTAATTCGATCCTGGCAAAGTTATGTCACAAGAAGAAAAAATAAATAAAATATGAAATATTCATGCAGATAATAAATCATGAAATTAAATTAAAATTCCAATCGAGTTTAGTCTGGAACAAAGCTAGAGTCAGCTTTTCTTCAGGCAGCAAGTCGTGGTATCTAACAGGATTGTTGTCTTTTCTGGAATTCTGGAACTATTGTCTTTGGTTGCTTTGGTATTTCACCAATAACTGTCATTTTGGCAGTCCTGTGACCCATCTGGTTCTCAGCTGTGAGCATGGTTTAATTTCTGGTCATCAATTAAAATTATCATTTTGATTTCTTATTGGCAAACTTTCTCAGCCTGCCCTTGATCATAAAATCAAAACGTTACTAGCTGTCTTTCAATTACACAAAGGAAAGTATATTCACTCAACTTAATCAACCAAGGCAATTATTTTCTTATCCCTCAATTAGTGTTTTGATAGTTTATCACTGTTAGGACTGTCTCGTTAATCAGCTGTCAACCTCTCGTCTATGTGGCTTTTGTAGTAATATCAAATATCCCTGATTTTTATTCTACTTCTTCACATTGAGAAAATCAGGCTTCCAAAATTGAAAATAATATCACTTTTTCTCTCAATATATCCACTGTTCTATTCGTTAACCTTTCTCACCTAATTCCAAATTGTATTTTAGTCTTTCAGAGTCTCATAGTGTCAAACCATTGCAATTTTTTAACTATTAGTTTTATAAATAGAAGGTGGCATTAACAAAAGATCTCTTGTCCTTGGCACTGATGAAAATGATGTTTGGTTTTTATTGGGCAGATCAACTATCAACTCACATTAGGGCAAGTTGATTTTGGAAACATGGCACTCAATTTCAAATTTGGTGTTTGACATTTTACACTGTAAATATTTGTATTATTTTTAGCTTCTATTTTTGAATCAATATATGTAAAGTTATTAAACATTTTGAAGTTGAAATAAATCTTCTCATTAAATTTTTCATACACTTATTTATAATTTCATCAATTGAAATGAAAACATTTTTTGCCTAATATATAATTAATTGAAGCAGAGAATTGTGAACATTATTTCATTTTTACTATACATTTTATATTCCAATTATTAACTGTTATTTTAATAAATACTTCAGTTGCTTTCCCAGATCAAATTTCATCTCTTTGCTTTGTGCTGTTACTGACTGTCCCATGTAGGGGAAGTTAGCAAAATATCTTCTCTTCTTCTAGGGTTGGATAAAATTGATGCTTTCATTTTTATTAGGTAGAAATGCCTGCAGCAAATTTTCTCATGCCAGGTGGTAACAGCTATGTACTTAATCAAATTTCCAGTGATGTTATTCCAAGACAAGGTCTAAATAAGCTTAAAAATCAACAGATATTTTTCAAGATCCATATTTGAATTATTTCTGAATTGATAATGTTCTGATTTTAATCACATACAATTCACAAGATATGATGTGATGGTGAAGCAATCTTGTTTTACTGCAAAATGTTTGATTTTCACTTACGACTACTGCACTATTGAAATAATTATATGTATGTCTCATAGACTGCTTTTATATATTATTCACTGTCACTATTAATATATCATTTATGCCTTTTTCTTCACAGATGTTTTGGTTGTACAAAAACTGCAGTGGTTATTATTGAGAATTTCAATAAAGGAAAAGACATTTCACTTTGTTTGAAAACACAGACAAATATATGCTACATCATTCATGTGAAAGTCATGGATCTATATTGTCAAAAGCATGACAATGAACTTTATCTGGCAAGAAGTAATGTACATTGAAATATGTGGTTTAACGTTCTATGAAATCACATTTTATGAATAGACAGGAAAGATAAGCTATATTCATCTGACATGTGCTAAACTGTTGTGAAGTGGGACATAATACGCAATATGGAAACACATAGTACAAAGGAACCATATTCTTGTGAAGTTTGTGGATCTGCTTTTTCACAGAAGACACATTTAAGGAGTCATATGCATACTCACATTGGAGAGAAACCTTATTCTTGTGAAATTTGTGGATTTGCATTTTCAGAGAAAGGGACTTTAGTTAAGCATAAGCGTACTCACACTGGAGAGAAACCTTATTCTTGTGAAGTTTGTGGATCTACATTTTCACAGAAGTCAAGTTTAGTCCGTCATATGCGTACACACAGTGGAGAGAAACCATATTCTTGTGAAATTTGTGGATTTGCATTTTCAGAGAAAGGGCCTTTAGTGAAACATAAGCGTACTCACACTGGAGAGAAACCATATTCTTGTGAGATTTGTGGATTTGCATTTTCAGAGAAAGGGACTTTAGTGAGACATAAGCGTACTCACACTGGAGAGAAACCTTATTCTTGTGAAGTTTGTGGATCTACATTTTCACAGAAGTCATATTTAGTCGGTCATATGCGTATTCACACTGGAGAGAAACCTTATTCTTGTGAAGTTTGTGGATCTACATTTTCACGGAAGCTACTTTTACTCAGTCATATGCGTATACACACTGGAGAGAAACCATATTCTTGTGAAATTTGTGGATTTGCATTTTCAGAGAAAGGGACTTTAGTGAGACATAAGCGTACTCACACTGGAGAGAAACCTTATTCTTGTGAAGTTTGTGGATCTACATTTTCACAGAAGTCAAGTCTAGTGGATCATATGCGTACACACACTGGAGAGAAACCATATTCTTGTGAAATTTGTGGATATGAATTTTCAGTGAAAGGGCATTTAGTGAGACATATGCATATACACACTGGAGAAAAACGATAGTCTTGTGAAATTTGTGTGTCTGCATTTTCATACAAGTCAGATTTGGTCAATCATTTGAGTATACACATGGAGAAAAACTATAATTTGTGGATGTCTATTTTTATAGAAGTGATTATTGGTGAGGCATCTGTGTATACACATTGGAGAGAAAAAATATTTTAATGATTTTTACCAATATGTATTTTACTGGCAAAAAATATCTTAATGCAGCAACTTCACCATCTGTGAATCCCAGGGACATAATTAGATGTTCCCATGAAAAGCAATACATTACACAAAAACAGTGAAGAAATAGACATTTCACTTTCCATGAAAACACAGACAAATATATGCTACATGGTTCATGGGAAAGTCATGGATACATATTGACAAACAACCTTGCCAGTGAAATTTACCTGGCAAGAAATGATGTAGTTTGATATGTATAGTTTATCTTTCTACAAAAACACTTTTAGTGTTATGTATGAATAAATAGAAAAGATAGGCCATATTCATCTGACATTGGCTAAACTCTTATGAAGTTGGACCTAATGGAAACATCTATTACAAAGAAACTATGTTTTGTGAAATTTGTAGATTTACATTTTCATGGAATCTAGATTTAGTCGAACATATGCACTGGATCTATAGCTACCACAAGATTTCTTATTTTAAAAAATGTCATTCTCAACCTTAGTGCTGCATTTTTTGTGATAATCCTTAAATTAAAATTTCCTTTTTTTAAATTTTCAAAGGATTAATTTCAAAATTACACTAAAAACTTACATGTATTTTTTTAAAAAGAAATATAAATTTACATTTTTTTCTGTTGAATCTGAAAGAAAATGTGTTTTATTAAATTGTATGAGCATTTTTTCTCAATAAAATATTTTTGTATTATATTAAATTTTTTTTGGTATGATGCAGGCCGAGACTTTCTTTCTGTTCATTTTTTTATTTCATAATTCATGTTTTTACCAAAATGATATCTTCAGGGATTTTTTTTTTATGTTACTGTAAAAGAAAAATTGAAGAAACACCCCGAACCCAAATTAAATTATACACAATATTGAATAGAGAGTTTGGAAACATACCCACAAAACTATTTACCAGAGTCTGTTTTTGATAAAGTAACAATGTCCCTAAAATATGCCTTCATTACTTAATAGGTCCTCAAAATTTTATTTGAATTTGATAATTCTTTGGCAAATATTTTGAAATATTATCAATTTCGTTTTGTTTTTTTTTTGCTTTCATTGCAGAGAAAGTATCCATTTTGTAGTTACCTATAAAATTAAACAACAAATTTCCAAATTCGTTTAAAATACAATATTTGTGCAAGACATATCTTTCTAAGTTAGTAAATTTAAGCATTAATGAATTGTATTTTGTAAATGTAATAATTACTTTTTCACTCTAAAACATAATATAAATAGCCAGCTAGTTCAGAGAACATTAGTTTCAAATATCTCATTCAATACGTTTTTATAAATCACATGGAAAAAATTAAAAGAAATACAGAATGCCAGCAAATTATTTTTAACCTTATATAACCAATAATTTAAGAATGGATTTTTTTATTCTATATGTTTTAATGAAAATTAGTAGAATAAGTAATTTTATTTTTAACCTTTGCCAAATGTATTTATGCATCTGTAAAAATAATGAACGCAACTGGAATTAGAACTTTGATCTCTAATTAACAATTCTGAGTCATTATGCATTACAACACCTTCACATCCAAGGTTACAGCACTTGGTATTATTCTGAACTGGTCACCCTTTTATGTACTGCCTAAGTTTGATGTTGCTTGACTTCAGTGGAAGGAACAATAGGTAGTATATCAAGTGAGCACCTAATACAGCTTTTGAAAGAGAAGAATTTGTAACCAACCATGAAACATGTCAATAACTGCATTATGATCTGTAGGTGCTTTGCTGTAGCTGAAATAGGTAAAATAGTATGCATAGAAGCCACAATAGACTCTTGAATTTTGAACAAAATTTTCTTTAGGTCATTTCAAAAGTTGGGTTTAGGTCGAGCTGGAACTTTCAACAGGACAATGATGTGAAGCATTAAATCAAACCCGCAAAGAATAGGTTTGTAAAAAGAAATTTCAAGTGTTGATCTCAACTTAGTTGCAAAATCTGTGATTCAAGTGAAAGAGGGTAGTGCCTGCAAAAAACCTGGGTAATATTGTAGGACTTTTGCCAAGAAGAATGTTCAGATCTGCACTCAATACTGCAAGAAACTTCTTAAAAATTATAGAAAAAACTTGTTCACATTGTAATCTCAAATGAAGCCGTCACCAAATATTAAATGTAAGGTGTTTTTGTAGCAAAGGAGTCAAATTCAAGGGTGAAAGGGACGCAACTCTTTCTGTCTGAAAATGTCTGACACGCTGCTACGCAAAACAATGTACACCGAACACGGGTGTAATGCCGTTCTGCCAATTTCTTCAAGCAACCTGCTTTTATGCAGCCCAGACACACCTCATTACCATGCGTGTATCGCGACTTTACGTGACTGCACGAGACCGTAAATATTAAGTCACGGACGCCATCTTGGACCCTTTCTTTTCTCAACCCACAGGCCAGACAGACGCGAGGGCGTTTGGGAGGTAAGCCATTTCTATTTTCCCCACACTCTTCCCTGATCTCATGATCACAGAGTTGACAGGGAGACGGCGATCGCTTTCGCCGGGTGCTTCTTCGAAGAGGGACTCTGCAAGCTTCATCGTCGCTTGTGCTTTTGTCCACAGTCTGAGGGTCGAAAAACACCGCGTCCCTTGGAAAGCTACTGATATCTGAGACTGCCTGATGGAGCTGGCATGAACCAGAGCGATGTCTCACTGGTCTCAGATTCCGATTCGCTCCCGTCGTCCAGCGATGGTTGCAACTGCGTCACTGGCCGCAGGTCCTTAACGTCACGGGGCACACCGTCGACCCGCACCGCCTGTGGGCTGATCACCTCAGTGACGCGTCCGGTTCTGTATTTCGTCGCGCACTTGCTCCGCGGGTTTTTAATCCAGATGACATCGCCTTTTTTCAGCCTCTCTCCGGTTACTTTCAGTTCCGTCAGTGGGTTGGTCTCTATGCCCTTCACTCTGACGTGGTACCTATGCAATGTGTTGGCTGGCGTCGTAGAGTGTGAGACATCATCCTTCGGGGTCACATTGTACAAGTAGACCGCCTCAGACACCGCGCAGCCCGTCCTGGCTGCGATGGTCTTGACGGTCCTGTGGTTCCGCTCGATCCCATTTCCAGTCGGTACGTGGGCGCACTGGAACCATAGGTGCACTCTCCAGCCATCTGCAAACCTCCTGAACTGCTCACTGGTGAATGCGGTGCCATCGTCAGTTAATATCTCCGTTGGGGGGCCACGTTCAAGGAAGATACTGTTTAACTGACGGATGATGGTGGCTGAATCTTGCCGACGCAGCAGTCGCCATATCGCAAACCTGGATGGACTGCAATCAATGAGCGTCGGGAAATCCTCGCCAGTGTGGTGAGTAACGTCTATCGCCAGGCGGCTCCAGTGGTTCCTCACGCTCAGCTGCCCTTTCTTCCAGCGGACGGGTGCTGGGTCTATAGACTGGAACGCCATGCAGTTTCTGACCACTCTTCTGACATCTGTCTTTTGTACTCCTGGGTCAACCAACTTGGCGAAATACAGGGTCCGCTTGACTCCAGGGTGCCCGCTTTGTTGGTGAACTTCTTTGATTTGATTAGATCGAACGGGACTTACGGACGCAGTGCAGCGGGTTGCACTGGCTCAATAGTTTTCTTAGTGGCATCAAGCCACCTTTGGGGCACCCTCGTTAAACAATCTGCCATGTTGAGGCTAGATTTGACCAGGGACACCTCCATTCTCAGTGCGTACTCTTGCAACAGCTTCACGATCGTGTCGAGCCGTCGTCGGATAAGCATCTCGTTGGTGGCTTTAGTCCGCACCCTGGCGCTCCCGGTAAGGGTATCCGAGATCCACTTATAGACGCAAGCGGAATCCGTGAACAGACGCAGGGTAGTCGACTTTCAGAGGATCGCCAAGTTGATCCCCTTGATGACAGCATCAAGCTCTGCTAGGTTTATGTGCTGGGAGTCCTTTTCTGGACGTAACAAGCAAGCATCTTCCACCACGGCTCCATCGTGAACTATCAATACACTGGTTGCAATAGAGCTTGCATCAACCCACACACCGAGGTCTTGGCTGTCGATGCACCATCTGCCCCACGCTGGGTCTTCCTTGCGTACTCTAGCAAGGACCTCCCTCATCATGGTGTTGAGGGGCGTCGTGAACTTCGTCATCCCATCCAGTGGTGACATCAGATGCTCTCCGCTTGATGAACGCCACCGCAACACGCAGCCAGCCACCTACAGGAAGGTGCCCAACTAACTTACCGCACAAGGAAAATATGCTTCGCCGCGTGACAACGGTGAGCATGTCTGGGACTTCGTTTCCAATACAGAACATCATCCTCTCCCCAGACCTGCAAACCAAGGACCCGTGCACCATCCTGCAGCCTCTCCGGTTCCTTGCTGAGGAGGCCAAAGTTGTAGAGATGCTCCTTCACGCGCACCGCAGATATGGCTCCCTCGTTCACGTACACGTCATCACTATATGCAGATGTTGCCCGCCGTATGCGCTCATCCTTCGTCAGAATGGCGTCAACAATCATCTGCATAATTGATGGCGCCACATTGAGTCCAAACCCCATGCGGGTCAGGCAATACCTTTGCCCCTTGATAAGCACAGTTTGATAGAGCCACAGTGATTGGTGCAGATGCACTTGAAGGTATGCCTTGCGAAGATCCAGCACAGATATATTTGATCCCGCCTGTCGCCATTCCCTTAGCTTCTCGGTACACACGTCCGCGCAGGCTGTAAAAGGGTCCACGTGCTCATTCAGTTCCCGATAGTCGAGCACCGGCCTCACCTTTTGTTTGTTGTGCTGGAGAACCGCCGTTAGCAGTATCAGACCCTTCGGGAGCCCCAATTCCTTCTCTGGATAAGGAACCAACCACCCGTTATTAATCCAGGCTCGCAACTCCTTGTATTCCACACAAGCTCGCGGGGGGATTTTATACTCTGGCACACTGTTATACAGCTTCTCTGGCGGTTGGTCGTCCGACCATTTCCAAGATACCGTCCAGGACTTTGTGCGCTGGTTGAACTCTGCACGTAAGTCAGGCCGTTCCAGCTCCATTGCTGCACCTAGAGCAAGACCAGTTTCAGTGAAACGTGCCCGACCCTCTTCGTCGACATGGACGCCACCCAATTTTTTGATGACGTCCATTACCAGGAGCAGATCTTAGCCGAGCAGTTCTCCGTCCACGACCAGGGCTTGTACAGCTACTGCAGGCCCATCACCGATGCTTGCGCGGATGATACAACTCCACAAGAGGTTAGCGAGCCCCCGCCAACAGTCAGAATTGGAATCTTTTTCTCGTCCCACGTGTCACAACATGCCTTGCGCACAAGGGTCTGGGTGCACCTGGTCTCTACAAGCGCGAAGCGCTCACACCCGTTAATCCGCACGCTCACTGCGGGTAGCGCCCTGTTCAGCGGCGATCCGGGGAGAAGACTGGCGCTGTAGCTTACTCCCCTTGCCCGTTTCCCAGACAGCTTCTTGCTACGTGGCCCAGCTTGTCGCACCTGTAGCAACGCATACGTCTCCGTGTTCCTCGGTTATGCGTATCCTTCGCACCGCTTCGGCTGTCTTTGGAGAAGTGGTTCAGTTCGCCACATTTATAGCACCTTGTGTCCTCAGTTGGCAGTGCGGGTGCTTCCACAGCTGCTGAGACGGGCTCCACGTCGTCCTTCAGAATATTCCCGGCTCTGGCCAGTAACTCGTCTAGCCCCAGCTCATTGAGCCTTGACGATGCTCGTAGCAGTCGACTGGCGTTGCCTGGGAGTCCTGCCAGAAAGGCGCATCCTAGGATTTGGTCGCTTGCTCCACCGAACGGTGCAGCCAGCTTCCTCAAATTGGCCAGAAAAACATCTACCGCTTCATCTGGCCCAAGACACCGTTCAGTGAACTGCCTCCAGGCGACAAAGGAGTCCGCACCGAATGCCGCGTATAGAGCCTGCTTAATTTCCTCCAAGTCTACGTCATCCCTGAGCTGCTGATACACAGCGTAAGGTCCTTTGGTGAGCCTCAGAGGGATGACCAGTGCGGGATCTTTAACTTTACACAGCCGGGAGATCCGCTCGGCCTTTTCCCACCACTCAACCACAGACGGGACAGCGGGGGAACCGTTGAACTCTGGTATCAACTTCAAGTCGAATCTGTCCATGTTGTAATAATGGCCGAAATAGCTTGTAGCAAAGGAGTCAAATTCAAGGGTGAAAGGGATGCAACTCTTTCCGTCGGAAAATGTCTGACATGCTGCAACGCAAAGCAATGTACACCGAACACGGGTGTAATGCCGTTCTGCCAATTTCTCCAAGCAACCTGCTTTTATGCAGCCCAGACACACCTCATTACCATGCGTGTAACGCGACTTTGCGTGACTGTACGAGACCGTAAATATTAAAAGTCACGGACGCCATCTTGGACCCTTTCTTTTCTCAACCCACAGGCCAGACAGACGCGAGGGCGTTTGGGAGGTAAGCCATTTCTATTTTCCCCATACTCCCCCCCTGATCTCATGATCACAGAGTTGACAGGGAGGCGGCGATCGCTTTCGCCGGGTGCTTCTTCGAAGAGGGACGCTGCGAGCCTCATCGTCGCTTGTGCTTTTGTCCACAGTCTGAGGGTCGAAAAACACCGCGTCCCTTGGAAAGCTACTGATATCTGAGTCACTGCCTGATGGAGCTGGCATGAACCAGAGCGATGCCTCACTGGTCTCAGATACCGATTCGCTCCCGTCGTCCAGCGATGGTTGCAACTGCGTCGCTGGCCACAGGTTCTTAACGTCACGGGGCACACCGTCGACCCGCACCGCCTGTGGGCTGATCACCTCAGTGACGCGTCCGGTTCTGTAATTCTCATTACCATGCGTGTAACACGACTTTGCGTGACTGCACAAGACCGTAAATATTAAAAGTCATGGACGGCATCTTGGACACTTTCTTTTCTCGACCCACAGGCCAGACAGACGCGAGGGCGTTTGGGAGGTAAGCCATTTCTATTTTCCCCATATTTTTGCACTTCTTAATTTTTAATTTTCAACTAATATTTTTATTCAAGCTCAATAAAAAAGTTTGAAAACTGTTGTAATTATTTGAATAAAGGCATCTCTTCGTATATATTTTGATTAAGATTTGTAAATCTTTTCAAAATTAGAAACAATTTTTAAAGGATTATCTTTGGAATATATTATATTATATTTCTCTTCACTGTATTTCACTGGCTAATGCTTTCACATAAAATGTGTCTTTTCACATAAGGAAATTTGCAACAAATACATAGGACAACTTTTCAGTCACTTTCTCAATAGGAATTGCCCACTTACAACAATCAAAGAATCTATCATCAAGGCTTCCATATAAAACAGAAACACTCTCCTTACCAATGAACGTAAAATATAATTTCAGAATGCCCTTGGTCTTTTAATAACATCTATAAACATTCCAATGCGTTAATCAAAGATTTCCAGCATTTAAAATTAAACAATACAATTAAAAAATATTTAGTGATAACCCCCAACACAAGAGGTGAAAGCCCTCCACCCAACCTCTTTATACTTTTAACATGATCCAACATATGCAAATCATCACCCCAGCAACCTGGTGCCTGGTCTGCAAACACACATCACTCAACATTTACCCCATCCCCATCACTCACGTGGCATTTAATCAGCCAGCTGTAAGCTGTAACATTTTCAATCTCCTATATTTTCTGTCAGAGATGCAAATAGGAGAATCATGTGGGAGAAACTGTCTCTAGTTCAGTAACCACAAAAGTAAACAAAACGTCAGAGATAACAACAGCAAGTTTCAGGTCTCTGTGCACTTTAACCAAACTTATCATAGGAGTGATGATGCTGGATGCACGCTTTTGGCATCTTGGTTCAACAACCGGGAGGACTGATACAGATCTGATTTGAAGTTCATCCTCAAAGTAAATAATTACATTGAAAGACTAAATAGGGATTTCAGTTTACTCAATGAGTACAATTTCTACAGGGAGATTGATAACAACACCATTGCTCAGATAGTTATGGCCCCGACCACGTTTTTCCTTTTAATTTTAATAGCCTTCACCCCACCCAGCTACTATATTTTACTGTCTATGCTTTCACTCTTCCCCATCTTGATTGGAATCACTCACTTCATAAAATCTATCACTAATGCTTCCTTCATACACAAGCTTATGTAATTTCTGGGTGACAGGGCTATGAAGATACATATTGATTTTGTATATGTATTTATATCTATACGTGTATGTTGGTACATAAGTTTGTGCGTAGGCTTGTGCTTATGTGCACATATGTATGTCTATGCTTTCACTTTCTCACCATCTTCATTGGAATCACCCACTTTATACCATCATAGAATCTGTGAGTAATATTCCTTCACATACAAACTTATTTAATGACAGGGTTATGATGATACATATTGATTTTGTACGTGTAATTATATCTATACATGTATGGCGTTATGTGTTCTTTATTTATTATAGTGGTATCATTTCGATTGATCTATCTTTATTAAGCAACATATCTATTCTCTCTCCCTCTCTACACACATTACATTATATATATATATATATATATATATATATATATATATATATATATATATTAGTTTGAAAATCAGGTCAGTTGAATCCGTTACCTTGGTTTCAAACTTACGGTATCTTCAGTTGATTTTTATGAAGCGATCCCCCCACTTTTTTTTAAAAATAATTGAATGCTTTAATATTTTCAAAATTAAACAAACGCACAAAATTTGGGTGTAATAGAAAGGGTTTCAATTGACCCCACACCGATACATATATAATACACATACATTTCTTCTCTTCCCCTTCTTCTTCTCCTTCCTTCACCTCCTCACCCCTCCGTTTTTATTACATCCAATGTTTGCCAGAATAATCAATAAAACTGAAGGTAATGAAGCTACACGCAAACAAAATTTATACTGGATGAGCTGATGTTCTCTGTATTTAATGCAAAACATCAGCTCATGTTATGATGTTTATATAAAGTGCTTGATAAATTTCCTGTATCATTGGTTTCACACAAAAAATGGCAAATATTTTGAAAAAAATCTGGTGTTTCGTTCTACTTAAAATAAAAACTTGAATAACTTCCTCATTTTTTTCCGATTTTCTTCAAATATGTTGCAAAACATTGCCATCTTGCAAGAAATAATATAGCGTGATTACTTTTCTGTGTATAACAAAATCCATGAGAAACTGTTCAAAAAGCCCATTTTTGTGCCAAAACTCCTGGTTTTTCATTCGATGCTTTCCAAATTTGCCAAACACACATACATGCAACCAGGAAAATTCATACAATATATTGTTTTAGTCTGAATAATTATAAAAGGTTTTTAAAAAATGATATAAGTAAATACATATATATGTTTTGATATAAGCATAAAAGCAAATAAATTTTAAAATAATCATATAAGTACATATGTTGCATCATCTGCTGATAGTGAAGAAACATGTTATGGTTATACAGGCCCACATGGGAGTGACAGACACGATTGTGGTTAATACATTATCATAGATCCACCCCGAAACGTTATTATCGTATGGATGGATAATGCCAGGTTAGGATCAATATATTCCTTACGATGATATTCCTTTTTTATTTCTCAATTATCCTTCAGTTAAAGGATTCTTGAATAAAGGTTAGAGTTGCCTCCCTTGTATTATATCATCGGCAGAGCACATAAAGTAAATAATATAGCGTGATTTTAATCCTGCTTACTTTTACCCGTATTTAACAAAAAACATGAAAAACTGCTTCAAAAATCCCATTTTTGGGTCATAACTCCTGGTTTTTCATTCAATCCTTTCCAAATTTGCCAGACACATATATACATGCAATCAGGAAAATTCATAGACTATATTGTTTTATTCTCAACTTCAAAAATTATTATAAAAGTGTTCTGAAAAATGATATAAGTAAATAATAAGCTTTGATATAAGCATAAAAGTAAATAAACTTTAAAATAAGCATGTAAGTACACACATTGCATCATCTGAATGAAAAATACATTCTTAACCTACTGGTTATATAAAGTTAAAACTAATTTATTTTTAAACATAAAGGTCTTGTTTATAGCAGTGTTGGTTTTCCGTATTTCTTTTAATTTTTTTCATGTGAATTTGAACGAAATATTTGTAACTGATACTTTCTGAAATTGCTGGCTATTTATAGTTTTAGAGGGAAAAAGTAATCATTATGTTTACAAAATCCAATTAATTAATCTTTAAAAAAAATTACTAATTCAGAAACATATCTCTCTCACAAATATTGTATTTTTAAGGGATTTTTGAGTTTTTGTTTCCATTTTGTATCTACCACCAAAAATGGATACATTGAAAGTAAAAATTCGACACTCCCTGTTTTAAAATATTTGCGAAAGAATAAAAGAAATCATCTCATTCAAATGAAATTTTCAGGACATAGTAATGAATAAATGTATATTTTAGTCAATGTGTTAAGATCATCTGGGGATATATTGTTGCTGGGTATGTTTTCCACCTCTTTTTGACATTGAGCAGGTAATTTGAGCAGGTATTGAACTCACAACTCCTTCGGTCAAGTTAATTTTTAGATTACTTAACCAACTCTTTTCTCCACAAGGAAATTAACTTATACTGAGTACTGTATTACTTAGCAATATCCCTTAATAGAACTCTCCGGAAGTAGGGGCAATTAACTCCCTTAGAACTACCCGACTTTCTACTGTTCTCCATCATGTAAAGGAAGACATGTAAAGCTTCGCGTGTAATCTTGTCTCTGTGTTTTAAGGGTATCCCAGAAAAAAAAAAAAACACAGATACCCCGGAAAGGCTTGGCAGGTGGAACACTAAAAATGAGTAGAGATAATGATGAAAAAGTGCCCCAAACTTAAAAACAAAATTTGAACGTTAAAAACTATCATTGAGATTTAAAGAGAAAGACTAAAGGTTTTTTTTTTTTTGGTGGTGGTGGTGGTGGGGGGGGGTAAATTTGCATTTTAAGATCCACACACCTATTGTAATTAAAATTTCCATTTCAGTGTACTGTAAATTTACATGCTTATTTCGAAAATAACGCTAAAAGTTTGCGGGAATCTACCGTTTTAAAGTTCGGACTCATTCGCATCAGGTCCGTCCACCATTATTGGCGTAGTTTACATCCGTTTGCCTCGAGTAATCATGCGCGGAAGCTTAACGGTCTCTTTACTCTTATTATTTGTCTCAATTACTGCGCCAGGGTTAGAGATTTTCATAAATTTATTTAAGTTATTTAGAAAAGCAATGACAATTTTTTTTTTTTTAATGAAACAAATCAAATAATAAAACAAATTGTAACACTAAAGAAATCTTTTCTGAAAACAACAAAATTTAATTAAAAAAATTTGAACCATAAATTTTTCTTTTTAAATTTCGCGCAGAGTTTGCACCTTGCGTGCACACAAATCAAGCAAGACAAATGAAGCTTCCTCAAATGACTGCACCGAGGCAAATGTGTGTAAACAACATCAGTAATGGCTGCCGTGCTGTAGCCGCGACGCGAATGAGGCCAAAACGGTCGAATTTAACAAAATTTCCTTGTCATTTTCCAACTAAGCATGTAAATTTACAGTGAGTGTAACTATTTGTGAAATTTTTATTAGAAAATGAGAACGGGGATTACACTGCAAATTATTCAAATTTTGAACCTTAAAATTGTTCTTGTTATTATTAATTACTAACATGTTTATTTTATTTTGTAAATAATCATGCTTTTTTTTTAAAAGTTTGCGCAATAATCAAGACAAGTGTAGCTTCAGCACATGACTACTCGAGGCATGCGTATGTAAACAACGCCAGTAATGGATGTCGTGCTGTAGCCACGACGCGAATGAACCCGAAATTTGATTGTAGATAACTTCTAAACGGTAGATTTCTGCAAACTTTTACTGTTATTTTATTCTATTTTTTTTACTATTAGTATTAATAATTAACATGTTTTTTGGTTAAAATGTTGTTTTTCTTGTCTAAGTAATATTGATAGAATCATCCATATTTGCTACTCACCCCTGTGGAAGAATACACTCTTCTTCTAAATCAAATTTAACCAATCAGTACTTTTTCAAACTTGACTTCTCATTGGTTAAAAGGGCACAAAAAGTGTAGCAAGTTGCGACAAATCTGTTTTCCCGCCCACCGATCTGAAACCCAAAAAGTAAATAAATAGGATCGTTTGATTTGATTCAGTCAGGATTTGAATCTTCGAGAGATGCCAACAGACTCCACGCGCGTCATCACACTGACCCAACAAACTTTTCCCGCGTCATCACACTGACTCAACAATCACCATTTCTTTCTCTCTCTCAAGAACTCAACTTACAATTTACTAGAAAAAGTGATAATATTCACTACAAGTAGTAACCATTCAATTATCATTCAATTATTATCAATCCAGTCAAAGGTGCATAACTCCTTCAGACGTTAAGCAAATATTTACTACTAAAACACACATACACAATAACATCTGAAATCATACAAGTGACATTTTCACCCTGCAGGACTTAATCTGTTTAATTTCTCAAACAAACCTGAACTACAAACCAATCTCTGCATGGCCATTCCTTACATTTTTAGTTTCACACGTCACACTTCTTAACCATTAATCTTAAATCCACTCTGTGTAAAATCAAACGTATATAAATGCCTGTCATTTGTTGAAATCTTTAACTCCATTGTTTCTCTTTCATTTCTTCCACTGGATTTGCCTTTTTAAATGCTTACTTGTTTTATTTGTTGTGGATGAATGTTGAACGAACACGCCCTTCACACAATTTAATCTTCTGACACATCCAAGTCATCACAAATCCGCAACAATATGTGATATGTGCTTAATTTGACTTTGTGTGCAGTGGACGCCTACGTACACCACGCCCACAAATTATCAACAGTAATTGGACGAAAAATAAACAATACTTTCTATACAGACAATTTACGCATCGCACAAGCCACATAAAAATTTCTCGTGTTTTTGCTTCACCAAACTAGCTATAGAAAAAAAATCAACAATTGGTCGATTTTTGGCCAATCACATTGACACTTTCTTCAATATCCTTCCCGCGCTCGTTCCTGGAGTCACCTTACATGAATAAAAAGCTGAAATTAAAGAAATAACTTTATAAATTTTCACAATAAATCACGTACGTGTATTTTCAATTTTCTACTCACACAGACACAGACATAAACTACACTCACACAACACAGTGAACTGCCTGTTTTCAAGCCAAGTGAATTATTCGAAACTATATCATTATTCTGCACAAATATTTCAACTTTCAAACATTCTTAAACTATCAACAAATTTAAAGAAAAAACATTAAAACATACATTTGTTCTTCACACAAGACAACACAAGGGAACCACTTCGTGTGATTTAATCTTTATTGTCATTAACAGTATTATATATATATATATATATACTTGTTTCAATACATGTTTTGCTTGTTGATTTTCATAGATCTCTCGTCATTCCTTTTTGTGTTTTCTTTACAAATTAAATGTGGAATGTTAATGTAAAAACGCAATCTTGATCAAAAAGCCTTCTGATCCTTTTCTAACCAACATCATTAGGTACCCCACATGTGTAAAAGATACATATATCTTCCATACATTTGTATCATTTGTATTATTCAACAAAATGAACAAAAAAGTATAAAACAAAATTGAGAAAAGACAAAGCAGTAATTTAGTTATGGATAAAATCCCGTAGAATTTTGAAAATCTTGTTGTAGTTTGTTAATTAACGTTAAACTAAAAATTATTTGTGCGTTTGACTGATTTTTACGAGTTTACCTAAGAAGTCAAGTTTTGTAGAGTTAAATGATTAAAATTTCAAAAAGTGGAATATAGCAGTAACCTTTTTGGTTTAAAATTAAACTTTTTGTTTAAAACAACAAATTTACGTAAGATGTGTGTAAATTTAGTTTGAGTAGAGTTATCTTCCTTTGATTGCTGTTGAAATAGAATGATCTTGAAAGTTTGGAAGATGTAATTTTAATTCACTTGCAAAATAAGTCTCTCAACTGTTGTGTGAATGAGTTGATAAGTGAATTCTCTGATAGGTGAAATTTTGCTAAGTAAGAATTAGCTTTTAATTTAGCTTAAATCAGAGTCCAGTGACGTGGATTTGTTTGACGAGTTGGTTATCATCACTGTTTTCGATATTTAAAAATACATATGACACAAGGTTAAAAAAGGGGAGGGATTGAGCAGTGGCGTAGCTATGGGGCGAGGGGGTGGACCGCCCCGGGTGCCATCACAGGAGGGGTGAAACAATGTTACCCCCAACAAAATTTTTCAACCAGACTAAGGTGCCAAAAATAGTCTGAAAACAGTGGTGGAGACACAGGGTTTCGCAGGCGAGCACATGACCCCCCAGTTTTGTCCCCACGTCAGAAATTTTCTAATAAATTGTCGGGAAATTTGTGAGTAGGAAAAATAGCAATGTTTTCAGCTTTCATGTGTTTCAGTTGCTACAATCTTGGTTACTAACAAGAGACATTGTTGTAACATTTTTATCGGATGATATGGTGTTTTAACTCTGCATCATTAATAACAACAAAGCGAAATACGAAGCCAAAAGTGCAACAATTTCAGTCTTGCCTGTGTATCAATTCGCTGAGATACAATTTTCCATTGAGTGAGCGATATACTTTTGAATATATCTACTAGTGGTGGGACAATTAATCGGAATCGAGAATCGGAAAAATCGGAATCGAGATTCGGAAAAATCGGAACTTTTGGGGGGTATCGGAAACGGTATCGGGATCGGAAAAATTTGTGCCTATTTTCCGATTCCAAAAACGATTCTTTTAAATTTTTAACTTAATTTTCCATTATTGGTACTAATTGTGACACTATTTGGCTTGCTAAAAAAAAGAAAGAAGAAAAAAAAATAAAAGAAAGGCGAGAATTAAATTTAGGTGATAAGAAGCCATCACGAAAAGGACACTAAGCGGTGTTATTTTTCTGACAAAGAAAAGTGGTGGGATTTTTATTTCCATTGAAGATACTGAATTTAATCTGATTTATGTTACGGGGCGGGTGAAAATTCCAGGTCGGTCAAATAACCTGCAAGATAGAATTCTAAGGAGATAAAAATTAATTAAGCACCCGCTGACCGAAGAACGAAAATGTCCATTGGACCACACAGAGTTACAAAAAACAAAAGACTAAAACATTAGTTATTTACGGAAAGGTCGTTTGGAAAAGGCATCTGTTTTGTGTCGGAACTGGCTAGGATAGCGAAACTATTTTATCGGATCAGTAATTGGCACCAAGAATGCAAACGTCCAAATGGCCACCCACTTGATGCTGGCGAAAAGCTGATTGACGAATTCCAGGTGATTCGGTTAAGAAATGGCCACCCACTTGATGCTGGCGAAAAGCTGATTGACGAATTCCAGGTGATTCGGTTAAGATAAAGAGTCTAGGGTGTGAGGTCTCCTCGAAGAGAAGAAAGAAAAGAAAGAAAAAGAGAAGATATTTTTTTTTCTTTGAGCAGGATTTTTTAAACCGAGGCTAGTCCGGCCACACCCACGCCACTGAGCGCCCATTGGCTGAATGGTGACGTGAGCGTTAGGCGGAGGTAATCATGTGAAGTAGGAGGGGAGGCCTGTTGACACTCATTGAGGGGATAGGTGTGAGATGCCACTGTGAGAGAGAGGGGAAACCCGTTGACACCCTCTGAGGGCATGGTGAGATCCCAATATGAGAACAGAAGAAGGTGGGAAGACGAAAGACTTCCAAAAATGGAAAATAATAAAACTTTCCTGACCGAAAACAAAGAAGTGGATTGTGGGTTGAGAATTATCAATGAACCTCAAACCCCGACAAGCCCACCCCGGTTTTGGTCGGCGTCCATATAAGCAGAGTTGCAGCAAGTGAAAAGCAGTTGGGGTTGGAGACAGATAGGCAAGCAATTGCACCCGCCTCGCAGATAGCTGACCTGAAAGATTCACGCAGATTCCGAACTCAACTTCTAGCCAAGAACAATTTATTTTTGAAGAACGACTTAGACTCACACCACCAAAACAAGTTTTACGAATATCGCCTGAAGATACACCAAGAACCAGTTTCTTAAAGAACAAACAACTTAAGATGTTAAGACTCGCCTAACAAACACTAAGTGTCACGAATCCATATAGCGGGTTGGGAAGTAGACGCAGTCCTGTATTCAGCAACCATATATAAAATATTGTTATCCTTTTTTAACACATTTGAACTTTTCGAGTTATTATTTTATTTTATTTTACATATACTTGTGCGATATCACCCTTGTTCGAACTCGACTTGCATTACGGCGCGGCGACTGATTGATTTCGTCTGCCTAAGATCAATTCACAACGTGGGTAGGTTAGACTGGAAATCAAAACAGTTACTTCGGTATCCAGACGTTGGAAGCGAGCTGGGAACGACAAGGCTGATACCGAATCTAACCAGATTCCCATCCGAATCACCAAAAGGTTAGAACGTCACATTTGGTGCCGCGACCAATACCAAGCCAGTTGGTCGTCACAGGACAGGATAGCACGACGGACGCGGCTAGGCAGACGTCACATTTGGCGCAGCGACACCAGGGGGACGCCACATAATGATAAATATTTATTGTTTTTAAATTATCACTAAAACTAAAATCATAATAACATCAAAATACGATGTAAATTTATTTTACTTGTATAAAGAAAAAACAAAAAATAAACTTTGCATAAATTCTCTAGGTAACCTTTGAAAGAATGCAATTGATTTACAATGTTCCGAAAATTGCTTAAAAATTAAATAGAACATTTTTGTCAAGAAAAATACTTTCATACATCATTGATAATTAAAATGGTACCCAGAAAATGATGCAACGGAAAATTGGACACCAGAAAATTAGCATCAGAAAATTATGAGCCAGTCGAGACTGTCGGATCTGGCTGTGCTGTCTATTGAAAACGAGCTTACAAAACAAACAAATTTTGACCAGTTTGCCACAATTAAAACAAGAAAACATTCATTCTAAGACCATAGTATCGAATGTCATTCTTTTGTGTATTGCCGTGTTCTTCTGCTTTTGAACTGATTATTTTGTGGTATTGGATCTTGTCGTGGATCATACATGTAAACAGTAACGTACCGGTCAGTAAAGTAGAGGTAGAGCATGTATGAAAATTTAGCTACAGCTAACCATTCAGCATAGGGTAAATCGGGGTCATTGGGCTGACATTTGAGCGGACCGCCCCGGGTGACGTTTACTCTAGCTACGCCACTAGGGTTGAGGCTGGTCATCATTAACTCTGTTCTTACTGGGTAGATGCGCCCGTGTGTCGAATTTATTTAGTTCCTGATCACGTGATAGGCTCTGAATTGTTTGGCATAATTTGTGTTTTCACTCGGGTCAAAAACTAGGTTGGTTCAGTTTGGATGTAGTTGAGAACAGGTGAATTGTATTTTTTTTTTTTAATATTTGTTAACCATTCAGAAAGTGTCTTTGCAAAAACTCAGTCTGGTGCCTGATATACTTAGATATACATGAAGAAACACAAAAGACAATTTTAAGTATTTATTGTCGAATCAGAACGTTGCTAAATGACAGAATTAAGGAAATTTAGGTGTCATTCACTTTTTGCACAAAAATTGAACAAGTCATTTTTAGCTATTTGTGATGGTGTGTAGAATTAGAATTGAACACTTGTATAAAAAAGGAACCATTTAATTATGCATCTGTGTACAGTTAATTATATGAAAAGTATGTTTTTATTCATTTGTTGAAAATACAATCAACGAAAAATTTGTATGTGTATGAATATTTGTTTCCCTTCCCTGTATATTGTTCAGACTGTTGTCCTCACCTTTATTGCCATATTCATACGCTCCGGCATTGTTCAGGTGATATACACTGGAATCTCTAATTAGACCCCATAATTACTCCACGTGGGTAGTTCGTTCTAATTCCACATGTCATGCTTTCGGGTAGGTACCTCCATGAGATCGCTAAGAAAAGAGCACAGTATGATGAAAACGACGCCAAACTTGACGAAAACAATCCTCTAAATGCTTATATTATTATTAAGAGGAAAGTTTTTTTTATTTTTTATAATTTTTCTTTCTGTTTAGAAAATTCTAAATTTTGATTAAAAACCTTTTTCTCTTTGTATCTCCGAGCTAAAAATTGTGTGTTATTTTACTAGTTCCTAGTAAAATAACATACGGTTTTTTTTTGGTTTTTTTTTGTATGACATACATTAAATTGGAAAACTATTCACAGATGATCAAAATTATTATAAATATGTTTTTTTTTTATTAAAGTTATGGCAGAAACATTTTTTATATATTTATTACCCCACCCAATAACTAATTTTATGAAAACGCTAGAAATTCGATCGCGTCAGGTTTAGTGATTACAACAGTTAAAAGCACAAGGCTTTGAGGAATGCAAATCATGTGTTGTTTTTTTTTTTTGTTTTTAATTGGATCCCCGTAACCTGAAAATTAAAAACTAAATTGTAACAAAACGATATTATTTAATTTCAAATGCTTTTATTTTCTTGTAGTTGTTTTTATGAATATGGACAATATTTTCTGAAAACAAAAAAATTTTTCAATGAAAAAGGAATTTTTAATACAATTAGTTATTTCTTTAATTATAATAGATTTTTACATTTAAGTTGTTAAAATACTATAAAATTAGTTAAAAGCCGCATCGGGTTTCCTAAATGTCCTTATGAGATAGATCTTTTTTTTAGCGCGTTATAAATTGTATCATTTTGACCAATCAGAAGATCCGCAGTAATTAAGTACAAAAAAAGATTAGAGCGTGAAAGTTTTCCTTAAAAATAGCGAGGTAAATAATTTGTTCAATTAAATCTAAATGACTTCAATTTTCCCCTTCCGTAGAACAAATTATGATCACGTAATCCGTCAATACGTCATTCAACACTTGTCAAGTGACGCGAAAGGTTTACGACCTACTTTGTTTTATTTTCAAATTACATCTTTTCGGCGCAGGAGCGTAGTCAACCTTGGTTCAAAATATTTTAAATAAACATTATAATTTCTGATATTCTTAAAATGAGTTAAACAAAAAAAAAGATAATTGATATTTAAAAGAATTTCAAACTGAGATTTTCATCTTTTTTATAAAATGGAAAAAAATGGATGCCATAATAAAATCTGTCAATTTTGGTGACTCAAAAAAAAGCCCCAAGAAAAACAAGATTTTTAACAAAAATTTTCGGACGTGCTCGGAACGATTAAAAAATGTAAAAAATACCCCCCAAAATATTTTTGATCTTTCCTCTTAATAATATTTTCTTTTCGTCAAGTTCGGCGTCTTTTTCATCATGCTATACTCTTTTTTTAGTGATCTCGTGTAGGTACATACTTTTGGGTAACTTTTTGGATATTTCAGTATCAGTAAATTCACAACACTTCAGAGTCTTCTTCACACTTCTGTGGCCAAGTTTTTTATTCACTCTTCTGTAGCCAGGTATTGAACTCTAAACTCTTTCAGTTAAGTAAGTAACTTTTTCGATTACTCAACCAATGATTTTATCCACACGGAAAGTAACTGATGCTAAGATATCCAGAAAAGGCAGGGCATGCGGAAATCTAAAAAATGAGTAGACGTGATGAATAAAAATGACCCAAGCTTAATCAATGTCTTTTGTTCCTAATACAGTGGCCAGGTATTGATGTCTCAACTCTTTCAGTTAAAAAAAAGTTTTAACATGAAAATCTATCATTAAGATGAAAGACTAAAGTATTTTTTAACTATTAATATTAAAATTAAATTAGCTTTTTTGATTAAAATTTTGTTTTTCTTGTATCAGAAGTGGGCACCAGTAATTAGTCTTGGAAATTTGTGTGTCTTTTCGTGGTGAAATCTTTTTGGCAAAGAATGAAATTTTACGTTTGTCTTCATTAGTGAAAGATTTTAATTTTAATACTTTTTATGAAGTTTTAAACATTTTAAAATTCCGTATTAATTTGCATCGATTAGATGAGATTCTTATTAAGCACAAACTGCGTGAACAAGCACATCATTTCAAAAAAAAATTGTGAACTTTTTTGTTTGTGTATAAATGTGCCACTTTTTTGGAAATACGGATGTCCATACATGACATTATCAGAAAATATGAGTAATAACTATTTGAGATTTATTGGGAATTTTCTAACATTTCATCAGCAAGTGTCTTTGTAAGTAAGAGTATAAAACCAAAGTACTTAAAACTTAGGAAGTCTGCAAAGTTTTACTACAAATCTCCGCAGAATCACAACGACAATTACATATTTTTTTTATATTTGCCACCCACCCACGGATCCTTTAATGTAAATTCTGAGAAATTCTTTTTTGTATTACTTCATGCACACATCATTGGAGAATTGAAAAAAATATATACCCTCATAAGATTCCTGAACAAATTTTTCAAAATTGCCCTGAAACGTATCATATTTTTTCACCTTCAAAATGAACAAAGACTTTTTTAAACGATTTGTGACTTTTTTTTTTTTTTTTTTAACTAGAAATAAGTTTTTACTTTTTCAACGACTACAATTCAACTTCATTTTGCACATTGAATTATCATAGAGGGACCAATTTTCCTTTTCAAATTTTCCTTAAATCCGTTTCAAGTTTCTTTTGTTTCCATGTTCGTTCAGTCTAGAATTCAGTTTTTTCTCTTGTTTTCAGTACTGATTTCTCTTTTTATTACTTCATTACTTAGTGACGATGTGCAAAAATACACTATTAAAATACGAAAATAAAAGGAAAATGAACAATTTCACTCTCTGGAATATCCACCCATTTCATAAGTTGCTCCCTCTTGATAGGCTTCTGAAACAACCGTTGCAAAGAATTCCACAATCCTAAATAAGAATTAAGTCAAAGTGGCAAAAAACTTATCGAAATGTAGCACCACAAAGTCATCGAGAGAAAGAAAAAAAAGCTACATTTTCGTTTAATCACTTCGTAAGATTTGACTTTCGTAAATGACTAACTGTTCGTAATCATCTGATAGGAAAAGTAAAGGATAAAAAACAAAAAGCCAAAATTTTGACCCCGCGCACCACCAGTTTTTGGCTTTAATGAAATTAAGACAACTTTGTAAAACTTTTTTTCCCTAAATACTGTACAAAAACAGGAGGTACGTGGATGTAAAACAAAAAACATTAATGAGTTTATCCTTTGATGTCTGTCGGACGGAAAATTAGCCCCTTTACAATTTCTATATATTTTTTCTAGGTACCTCCACTAATTTTCGATAACTAAGGTTTTTAATATTATTTTTTATAAACGAAAAAGTTTTCTTGAAGCTTTCACTTAAGTTTTACTTTGAAAGGTAAACGATTAAGGAATGTCCATTTTTTCGCTAAAAAAATGGCACACCCTGATGAAAAAGGCCCCAAACTTATTAAAAACAACGTTTTATCAGGAAAAACTTTGTTATTAATAAGAGTAGAGACCAAAGTATTTTTGAATTTTTTTTTGAATTTTTTTTTTCCTTTTTAGCACGTTTTAATTTGTGGCTGAAAAATCTCTTTTTTGTTAGGTCTGAGATCACCTAATATTTTGCAATAGCTTTTTTTCACTTAAAAAACACATTAATTTGGAAATTCTTGTAAAAATCAAATAATTGTCGCAATTTAAGTGGAACTTTCAGAATTTATTCCGAATTGACTGAATTTATTGTAGAAATGTTTGTCTTTTAGAAAGTCACAGTAAAACCATTTTTTTTTTTTACGTTTAATATCCACCTTACTTAAGTTTATGAAAACTTTAAAACTAGAATACTTGTCTCTAATTTTATTTTTTTATTAAATAAAGAAGACTTTGAGGATTATAAATCATAAATTTCGTGCAAAAATTTGATACGCGTGAACCCCAATTTTAGCTCTGAATTTAAAATATAACAATGCAAGAAAACTAAGGCATTATTTTATGAAAACAGCTTTTAATGGATTTTATCAATAATATATATTAAGGACTTTTTTGTCTGAAGTCAAAATTTTTTTTAGGTTGAAAAATAAATTTTTACGAGAATTTTTTCATTTCTAAATAAAAAATAATATTGATAAATATTTCATAAATAAATTAGAACAGTTGTCTCTCGGTTTTTTTGCTCATTAAAAAGATCTATTTTTACAGATCATAAATTAGAAAGCTTATTACAATCTGTGATACGCGCGATATTTTAAAATAATTTTATGATTTCAAAAATGTATTAAAAATAATCATCTCCGACAAAACTACGGGTGTACATTTAAGAAAAAGATGAATAAAATTATGTTAGAGTTATACCCCTTAACTGACTGATTGATTGAAGCGTGTACACTGTACAGACAGGCTTTCTGTCATTAGCTACTGTCTGTACAGTACACGCACTTGTCAAATTTTCTGAGTGACCATTATCGTCGCATTGTCAACAAACTTTTTCTACTTCTGTTAACAAAACTTTTCTTTTAATTATATTTTTAAATATAATCAATTCTTTTTCAGTGAGAGACAAATATTAATTTTTTTTTTGTAAGTAATCAGGAAAATAAATAAAAATCTCTTCATAAATGAGTTACGGGTTTCATTTTGAAATGTAATGGTATTTTTAGTTAATTTATCTACGTATGACCAGAAGTTCAAAGCTTGTGTTACGTAACTGACTTAATTAAAAAAAAATGAAATAAAACGTAACGGCTTTACTAAATAAAAAAAAGGAAATAAAGTAACTGTTACTTTATTTCTTTTTTTTTTTATTATTATTCCAGAACTTATCAAACGTAGGGTTTAAAAAAAAAAAAAAAAAAAAAATTAAATTTTTTAATTTTAGAAAATGAAAATTTTTAAAATGTAATTTTATCAATTAACACTATCCCAGCGCGCTAAAAATTGGCGCAAATTTTGTTACTTCCGTTCTACCGTACGATAAATTCGTCTGACATAAGTTGTCGATACATTGCATACATCAATACACACTTACCAAAACCGGTCACCCCGGTTGGAGATATGTCTCTTAAAACATTTTTGGCGAGAAAAGTAAGTAACTGTTCTTTCAAATTACATTAAGTAAGCATTAAATTTTCTAATTATCCTAAAAAAACGTCTGAAAAATTGATACTTAATTTTTTTAAATATTTTAAAATAATTAGTTTTAAATTTTTTTTAAATTCTGAAAAAATGGCTGATCGGGTTGATTTTCTAGTAAATTTAATTGACTAAAAAAACAAGATATTTCAATCAATTTCTTAACAGGTTAGGAAGGATTAAAAAATCTGAAAAAATACTTTAGTGTTTCCTCTTAATAAATTAAACATTTAGACGTTAAAAATTGTTTTATCAATTTTCGCACCTTTTTTTCTCAGAGTATACGTTTTTAACGTGATAAATTGGACATTCAGTGAGTAAAATACGTTGATGTATTTCAAATGTGGAATCTTCCACAACAAACCAGCCTTACCTCTTTTTCGGAAATGTACTCTTCCTATCTGGTAAGTAAAATCCTACTTTCACATAAATATAACAAGTATTCATTGGTCAATCACCTCTAATCTTGCTTGCTGATTGGTCAGTTTCGACCAATCTATTTTCCCGCTCATATGCTGTGATCCTCTCACGTGGTACACGACCATTAAACCGAACACGTGTGAACTTTTTGAGGAGGAGGAGGAGGAGGAGTAGTAGTAGTAGTATCATCATCATCATCATCATCATTATTATTATCATTATAATTTCATTATCTCTCTTGCACTTCTCATTCCTTGCTACCAAGTGCCATGATGTAACCATCAGGAACTCCCGTCTTAGTCATTGCTGACCAGACGTTAAAGATAATTACCAACATTCACGAACTCTGAAATCACTCCTGAACTTTTACCAACTTTAGAACTCACAATTCCAAACTTTATTCTTCTAAATTACAAGTTCAATATTACTTCTTAATATGAACTCCGGTACAACTATTACTAAATCAAAGGGACACGACTCTTGTCCTACCTTTTCAGTCCGCATGCTTGTACATCAAACATTAATAAATCTAATTGTTATGTTTGAAATCATTCCGTTGAGTTTTGTATCTTATTCCATGTATGAATATAGAGATTTTAATGATAGTGGAAATCGTTAATTTTCACGCAGCCTATTCTCAACAAGATTATAATTAACACATCCATTACACATCATAATTATGTTGATTGGAACCGATTTTTTTTACATTATTTGAGAAAAACTAGCTAATATAACGTCAACAGATTTTATAATATTAAAATTTATTATAATAAAAATTTTAAAAAAGTTTAAAACATTTCTTGTAAAAATTCATTGCTGATTATCTGCGGCAATTTTGACCTGAAACTTTATAAAAATAATTAACTATATCTATATAATTTTATAAAATGTTTTTCCAATATCAAAGTAGCAAATCTTGAAATAGAAATAGATATGTTACAATATGTTCTTCAATAATTCGCTGAAAAAGCAGTATAGGATATTGAAAAAAAAGGCCCCAAACTTAATAAAAACAATGTTTTATCGGGAAAAAGTTTGTTACTAGTCAGAAGAAAGTAGGTTTTAATATTTTTTCTTCCTTTCTAACACGTTTGAAATTTTGGTTAAAACCCCCTTTTTTTAACGTCATGGATCGCGTAATTTAGCATTTAGTTTTATTAGCGCTTTTTTTAGTTGAAAAACATTAACTTGGAAATTCTTTCAAAAGTCAAATAATTGTCGGATTTTAATGAAACTTTGAGAAATGATTAAAAAGTGAATTAAATTATTGTAGGAATGTTTGGTTTTAGAAAGTCGTAGTGAAAATATTTTTTTTACATCTGATAACCCCCCCCCCCCACCCATACTTAATTTATGAAAACTTAAAAACTCGAAGTGTTAAGACTTCGAAAAATATAAATCATCGATTTTTTTTTTTTTTTTTTTTTTGCAAATCAAGGTCTTTCTACCCAAAGTTTTTAGCTCTGAATACAAAACCCAATTAAGACATTTAATTAAAAAAGGCTTTTCATGGCTTTTATCAATAATATGTTAAATATCATCAAAATATATTTTCAATGAAAAATAAATTTACACAAGAATTTTCTTTTTTTTTTTTTTTCAATTTCAAATACAAAATGTGATGAAGTTAAATATTTTAAAATTAAGTTTTAATATTTGTATCTCTGGAATTGTTCTTATTAAAAGATCTATTTTTACTGATTAAAAATTTGAAAGTGTATTACAATCTGCGAAGTATTTCTATTTTTAGAATAATTTTTTAATATACCAAAAATGTATTAAAAACGTTTCCATCAAATCTATGGAAGCACAATTCAGAAATAATGTCCCAACTTTTAAGAGTTGTTTCTCCTGATAGCGAGGATCCGACCTCATAAATTGCATTGATATCGTATCAAATTCTCTGACTGACCGATCATTTTTTTTCTTTTTCAGTGGGAGATATACTGCAATTATTAATTATTTCTTTTTAGATTCAATTTTACGGACAGAAATATTTGAACATATCTTCCTTAAAAAATGAATAAAATATTAGACTTTTGAAAGTATTAAAAATTTTTATGCTCTTCCGTCCGATAAATTGCCCTGACGTCAATTCACACCTCCAAATCCATGTTTAGAAATACTTCTCTTATTTCCAACTAAATTCTAGTAACGTTTGTTTCAAATTCCATTAAGTATATTTTCTAATTTTTCTAAAATAACCTTTGAAAAAAGTATAAGTGAATTTTCCAAGATTTTTAAACGGAGGATTTCACTTTTGTTTACAAAGTTGTCAAAAATGGCTGACATGATTAATATTATGTAAATTTTGCTGACTCAAAAAAAAAAAAAATTAACAAAATTTTCGGACGTGCTAGAAAGGTTAAATTTTTTTTTTTTAAATATTCAAAAAATAATTTGGTCTTTCCTCTTAATAATGATATAAACATTTAGACGATAAAAAAATGTTTTATATAGTTTAGAGCCTTTTTTCATCAGGGCATTCTCTATTTTTTAGTAAAGTATTGAATATACCTATAAAGAACAAATTCATTCATTCATAGAATTATATTTTTTTTATTAGTTGTGATTTTCTTTAAGGTAAATTAAACAAACAAGTTACAAATATTAATGTTTAGTTTAATTTTTAAAATTTTCCATTAAAGCGTAAAATAGAACCAAAAAATGTCATATTCGTATTAAAAAATTAATGAAAAAGCCATTAAATTTGTCATAATGTTTTTGATATTCTAAAAAACGTGGAGAACAAAAGACATTTTTCTAGTATTTATTTATTTACTCAAGTTGAGCAAAGAAATAGTTTTTGACACAAGAAGGCTTCAAGTGCACTTCAGTGGATTGCCCCACAAAAAGGCATTGTCTCAAAAATAGCCAAAGCCCTCTTTCCTCAGACTGGGCAAAACCCCAGTCCCCCAATTTAAGTCGAGGGGTAAGTACTGCTCCTACAGGCAAGTAGGAGCATTACTCTGGGAGAGAGCCAGGCAATAGATGATCCTATCTTGACAAGTGCCAGAAATCCAGATACTTAATTAACTAGATAATTAATTAAAAGATTAGGTAATATTTTGCAAACCATTGTTAGCAATATACCCACAAACCAATATGCCAACATAAAAAAAATAGAATAAAATTAAATACGGATTCTCAGTTTAATGCAACTCTCTCAAATTTGTTTTAACTTATTTGTATGGGATACAGGTAAAGTTAGGTTAAAGAGTATAGTTTGTTTTGTTTTGTGGCATCAACCTCAATGGGTCATTTAAGGCCGACAAATTTTTTTTTTTGGTAATTTTTTTGTTTTGTCAAAAATCTATTTCTGTTAATATTTTTTTCCTCAAAAATGTATAGCTGGTAATATTATTTTTCCAAAATCGTGTTGCTGGAGAAACGTATAGCTGGTAATATTATTTTTTCAAAAATGTATTATCAGAGGTCTTACTGCTGGATGTAGTTTATCATCTTACCCAGGACACGGATGTAGTTTATTGTCATACCCAGGATGCGTAAAGAGTATAGTTAATATGGCTTGAAATGTTACTCCTAAATTGAAGCAGTAAAAGTAATAATTATACTTAAGAAGCTTAATCATTTCAGATATTACCCAGTTTCCAGAAATGCCTGGAAGTATTGTTTCATTGCATGCAAAACAAATTACAGATGCCAACAAGACAAACCTGTGTGTGAAATGAATAAAATATCAGTTTATTATTGTCTGAAAGACAAAAATGAGACAGTGTGATGGAGAAAACCTTGGCTAACTGAAGATAATAAACATTTGCTTTTTTGATCATGTTCATCTGTTTAAAAATATTATCAATTTGTGGCTCACAGAAAAGACAGAAGTAATCTTTGATGATAATGGAGTAAAATCAGTTGCAAAATGGGCACATCTTAAACAGTTATATCATTTGGAATCTGAAAGACTACTTAAACTTTCAGATTTAAATGGAATTTAGATTGCTTCAAAGCCCATAGAAAGACAACGGGTTTCTACTTACCTCAGGGTGTTTTCAGAAAAAATCATGTAATGCACTTCACACCTAGTCTAAAAGTACAGATATGTTAAGACCCTTCAAATTGACAAACTACACAATGACCCTCTACAAGAAGTTAGTCTTGTTGCTTAAAATAAATGCCCCATATACTTTTCAACTTTTGAGTGTTGTGTTTTTTGGAAGTCACAGTCATTGCATTAAGACAGGATTTTCGATTACCATCATTAAGAAGAATGACATCAAAAATTTCAAAACCTAATGAAAAATCTTTTTTGCTATCTGTATTTAATACTATTAATGCCAGTCAAAAAGGGTGTATAATTCTCCATGATGAAGTATATATCAAGAAAATGTTGCTATATCACAGTAAACAACTATCAGGTAATTCAGTTGACAATTCATCTCTACTTGCAGAAACAATACTTAGTATAATGTTGATATGTCTTAATGGGGGTCCAAAATTTCTTAAAAGATTGATTCCAATTTCAAAATTGACATCAGCCTTTTTACTTGAACTAACGTTTGGCCATCACCTCTGTACCAGCTGATGTAAAGGCTATCATATGTGATGACAACCAAGTAAATCAAGCTTTTTTTAAATTATATTCCACACTCCCTGAAAAACCTTGATCAACCGAATATAATAAACATTTGCTTTTTTGATCATGTTCATCTGTTTAAAAATATTATCAATTTGTGGCTCACAGAAAAGACAGAACTAATCTTTGATGATGATAGATTAAAAGGAGTTGCAAAATGGGCACATCTTAAACAGTTATATCATTTTGAATCTGAAAGACTACTGAACCTTTTAGATTTAAATGGAATTTAGATTGCTTCAAAGCCAATAGAAAGACATCGGGTTTCTATTTACCTCAGAGTGTTTTCAGAAAAAATATGTGATGCACTTCTCACTCTGAAATAAGGGCTGATAAGAATGATACTGTTATCTTTATAAACAAGGTGGAAAATTTTAAATGTTAAGACCGTTCAAATTGACAAACTACGCAATGACCCTCTACAAGCAGAAATCAGATCTTTGCAAGACAGCCAACTTGATTTTATCATTGAGTTTGGCAAGCAAAGGTAATCATATAAAACAATTATCCAAAACACACTGCTATTACCATACACCATACTTGCAATGGAATTCTTAGTCTATGCCGACACATTTTACATGCTTTTGTTACTTGGGCAATTTACAACTGATCCTTTAGAAAAAGAATTTAGTAAACTTTGTCAAGGCTCAGATGGCACCTATTTTATAAATGTCCAAAAGTGTATTGAAAAGCTGCATATTAAGCAGACATTTTTACTTTTAAATCTGAATGTAAATATTGTTGCTTTTAAGCCAGGTCACCAATGTACATTTGTGAGGAAGGTTCAGAAATATTTGGCAATCTAAAAAATGTAGAACCATCACTTTTTGATGAAATAAAAATGACTCTTGCATAGCTGCATATATTACAAAAAATAATAATCAACCCAGTGAATATGAAACCTGTTTTTATTATGAAAAGTATGGAAAAGATACCAATTCTAATGACCGTAGATAACTAAAGGTTCCTGCTGACCAACACTTGCTAATGGTTATATTTTTCTTTCATTATTTTCCATATAATAAACAAAAAGGTGTGTTATAAATAATTAAGTATTTTTATGCTTATTTCTGCGTTTCCATCTTTTCAACAAGGAGAGAAAGCACGCTCATATTTTTGTAAATATCATTTTGAAAAACTTTTGAAAACATTACACACCCAGATCAGACAAAGAACCAGCTTTAAAGGTTTTGAAACATTTCCTAGAAATATTTTGTTTTATCCATCTATATTTCTGAGATGATTGATTGTCGTATAGACATTTCAGGTGATGGCCTCCAGCCTTCTTCAGGCATTGCTTGTTGAACTAGGTAACTTCAATGTAAATTTGAACTGAACTCTTTATTCAGCCCCTGGGACGTAGATTGAATAGAGGGTTCAGTAAAAACTATAAATAGTGTGGATGTTTCTATTTCACCATTATGCAGATCAAATCTTTTACCATAAATCTTAACTACCTCTATGTTTTGTTTAATACTCATCAGTGACCAGAAAAAATACATATTTTCATTTATTTAACTGTTAACACATCCTATTATCCTCGGGTATGGGTCAAAATATTATTCTAAGTATTTTCAAAAATAGGTAACGTGATTTTCTCACAAAATTCCTTAAAATCAAGCATTTTTCAATAGGCATCCAGTTCTGGCTCTCAGTTGCACCATGAGCAGGCCTGGAGTATAGTACACTATTGTTATTACAGAAAAAAGTTGTTGCATGCATCACTGATGTCTAAGCAAGAGAGATTACTTAAATCTGTTAAAGAAAAATTTGCCGAATGTCATTTGCTTTTTAGAAGAAAAGTCGAGACATCTGATTTATTAAAAAAAAACTTTGTTGCCATAATTCACAAAAAATATATTTTCTTCATTGAATTCTTGTTGCATTGAAATTTTGTATTTAATTTAAAAAAAAAAAAAAAAAAAGTTTTTGTTCCATCAACTAAAAAAAACTATCATAATTCTTAATATGTTTTACTTGTACTGAGATTAAGTGTAAATACTGATTTTGTTTTAAATTTATTGAATCAGTTAAAAAATAAATGTTTTGTAATAATTCCCAAGAACATAATTTCTCAGTTGAAATGTGATTAAGTTTAAATACTGTTTTTATTGAATTTATTAATTTACAGTAAAAAATTATCAAAAATATAGTTTCTTAATTAAAATATTTTTGTATAGGGATTTTTGTATGTAATTTTTTAAAAATTTTTGTTCAGTCAATTAATAAAAACCTTTTTCCTGTAATAATTCTCAAAAATAAAGTTTCCTGAATTGTTTTTGTTTTAAATTTACAGACTCAATTTTTAACAAAACTTTTGTTTTGTCTATGTAAAATCTTTGTTCTGTCATAATTCTCATAAATAGGTTTGCTCAATTTAATTGTCATTAGGCGTAAATACAGTCTTTGTAATTAAATTATTAATTTAATTAAAAAAAAAAGATTTTCTGTCAATGTAAGTGATTTGTTATGATAAAAATTGATTTTTGGGGATGATGGTAAAAGAAAACAAAAAGAATTCTGTAAACCTGCAGTTTTAAGACAATTAAAAAAAACAATAATTAGGATCATTTAATTTCCCCAGGGACACACCCAAATCACCACCTGTGGGCTCCAGGAACTAAAACATTAAAAATCATTTAGCACCATTGCCTCATTCTTATTGTTATCCCAGCAGCCTTCTGCAGATGTCTGCCAATCCAGGTAGACAGGAAAAGTTTTGAACCAAACTGTTGTCCATGTCTGGGGATGTCATGACTTGTTCTTATTTAGTACAGCTCAGGTATTACTCACCCTATTTTCACTGAAACCAAATTTGCATTATCCAGCCCAGGGATTGAATGTCACCAAATTCTCAAATCAATACTTTAATTTGCCAGGATGTTGTCCCAAACTTGGAGCCTTAAAACTTCCTCCTAGAACAGCATTCACCCAGTCTTCTCATTCTGAATGCTGCTGAACCCTTTTTATAGAATGATAGAAAGGTTCTTCTCTTTAATCTGGTTGAGTAATAATTTGAAAAAAAAAATCTTTTAGATAGACATGTGGAACTAATTAATCAGAGATGCTAAGTGGATTCAAGGGAGATTACTTAAATTTTTTTTTAAAGGAAAATTCACCTAATTTGATTTACTTTTTATAAGAATCCTCAGTCAACATATCTGATTTATTAAAAAGAGAATAGAACTTTATCATTTTTAAATATTACGTTTTTTCATATTCGCTTGTCCAAATATAAATCAATATCTGATTTCAGAAATATAGTTTTTGAGTAAATTTCTGTGATGAGGAATTATCATTTATTATTGTCCTCATCTTTTTTGTTTTTACTACAATGACAGCATTTCGTGTTATGCCCTTTGACATTCATCAGGTTATATGTCAATCTGGGTAACCTAATGAACTGAACCCTTTATTTAATCTATGGGTGTAGATTGTTATTTACTTATATGCTTATTTTAAAGCTTATATAATTATACCACAGTGTTGTTTCAGGTCAAAGCATTCCACGATTAACATGACAGACATGATGATAACCTACCTCCTGTAGTTGTCAAAGGGTTGAGTTGGAGCAGGTGGAGGAGAAATGAAGACAAGCACTTGAACTTGTGAGAAGGAACAACTTGTTCAAGATACTCAATAGAATCGGTTGTCCTCCAAGATGCCTCGAATTACGACCTGGCAAATAATAAGATGGCAGTCTATAGGGCATGTGTGGTCAGCCTGCTGCTGTATGGCATCAAAAATTGGAGCTGCAACTCCAGTCAAGAGAGACATATCCGCAACTTTCAACTTTGATTTTTGAGATGCATTCTGGGCATCAATTTGTCCAACTGGGTCACGTATGTTGTATTTCTTAATCACACTGGCAGTGCTGGCTTAGACATGTGCACCATAAGCTGGATGAGAGTGTTCTGAAGGTTCTTCTGTACAGGGAGCTGGTTGCTAACAAGAGGGTGATCTCATCTCTACATCAAGGGCATCTGGAGAAGGGACATGACGGCAATGGACATTGAGAGGTGAGAAGATATTGCTTATTTTAGTGACACAGTTTACACCCAGTGATGGAGCAGGTGGAGGAGAAATGAAGACATGCTACCTGGAAGAACCATGCTTGACAGAAAGAAAACAGGAAGGCGACATAAGATGATAATATCATCACATTTTGTGATGAATGCAACCTAACATGTAACACCCATCCCCTTTCCACACCATAACCTAAATCACACACGCGTAGGCGAATGATAAAAATAACTCCGGCAGCACTCAAAAGCGGCAACATGATTGGTCAAGAGCAGCCAATCAGCAAGCAGGAAATTAGGCATTAAAAAGGAAGAGACGCACGTGGTGACCCTAGAAAATTAGTAGCAGGCCAGCCATTGACTGCAAACTCTAAACAATAAGCTGAGACCGCATGTTCCCCGAGGCAGAGAAATAAATCAGATTGTTCCAGTGCCGAGAATGTAAAAGTGTCTAATGCAGTCGGCCTTCGCAGCACAAATATTGTCATCTCAATAAGGAATCCTGAATTCTAACCCAAGGCGGAAGACATGATACAGATCGAAATCTAACCTCCAGTCATCATAAAGAAAGAAATATAGAAAAAGACTGTTATCGAAATTGTCCGCTAAATCACAAAATATCAGATAAGTCCTTATATCCCATCCCCAATATTACTGTGGCTTGCAACAGTACAATAACAGTATGTTCGTGCAAACACCATTACATACGTAATATCAGCTTATTAATATTATCCCATTACATATGTTGAGTTCTGCATTCGTTATCGCTCATTTTCTCCCAACTTTGGTTAGACGCAACATTTCATGCTATCCATTTATATGTTATTGTCATTTTCCCCCATTTTCATGATATTAAAATGTCGTATTTATTAACATCGATTGTTTCGTTTGCCGGTCATTTAGGGGATCCAGGAAAATTAAATTCAATTAAATTCTAATTGAATTAATATTTACTTTTTTTTTTTTTTTTTTTACTTTATCCATTCCGCCGATGAGATGATAATACAAGGGAAGCAACCCTAACCCCTAGACAAGAATCCTTTAACGGAACGTTGAGAAGTAAAAAGGAATATCATCGTGCAGAATACATTGATTCTAACCTGACGTCATCAATCCATACCATGATAACGTTTCGGGGTGGATCTATGATACATCATATACTGAATTATTTTACAATTATTATTATTAAGAGAAATGTTTGTAAGATGGGGATTTGGCCAGAAAGAAAGAAAGGGAGAAGTGTCTTGCCAATACCTAATAAATAATGGACTACTCTATTTTGATTGCACTGAAAAACAAAAGACATGTTGCACAAGAGGTAAGGACTTTGGGACTCCAATCTCTGTCAGAAAGCTGTGTAACGACTCAAACTCTGACAGGGGTACTCTCTTCTGTGCCATCTAGTGAGGGATTTTTAATACCACCAATTTGTCTTTTTAAGATGGGGATTTGGCTAGAAGGGAAGATAGACTTGTTTAACTTTTGCCAATGCCTCATAAATAATGGACTATTCCATTTTAATTGCATAGAATAAAATCTTTCCTTGACATGTTTCAATCACCAAGAGACTTGATCAATAAAAATGGGACATTATTTCAAATATGGCACATCTACTAAATTAACGATTCGGCTAATGAGAATATTATTAAGAGAAATGTTTGTAAGATTGGGATTTGGCCATATTTCATGCTATCTGTTTATATGTTATTTGTGATTTGTCCCGTTTTCGTGTTATTAAAAATATTATATTTATTAACATTGATTGTTTTGTTGGTTGAATGTGTCATTTAGGGGATCCGGGAAAATTAAATTCAATTAAATCCTAATTGAATTAATTTTTTTTTTTTTTTACTTTATCTATTCCGCCGAGGATATAATACAAGGGAGGCAACTCTAACCCTTATTCAAGAATCCTTTAACTGAAGGATAATTGAGAAATAAAAAAGGAATATCATCGTAAGGAATATATTGATCCTAACCTGGCATTATCCATCCATACGATAATAACGTTTCGGGGTGGATCTATGATAATGTATTAACCACAATCGTGTCTGTCACTCCCATGTGGGCCTGTATAACCATAACATGTTTCTTCACTATCAGCAGATGATGCAACATATGTACTTATATGATTATTTTAAAATTTATTTGCTTTTATGCTTATATCAAAACATATATATGTATTTACTTATATCATTTTTTAAAAACCTTTTATAATTATTCAGACTAAAACAATATATTGTATGAATTTTCCTGGTTGCATGTATGTGTCTTTGGCAAATTTGGAAAGCATCGAATGAAAAACCAGGAGTTATGGCACAAAAATGGGCTTTTTGAACAGTTTCTCATGGATTTTGTTATACACAGAAAAGTAATCACACTATATTATTTCTTGCAAGATGGCAATGTTTTGCAACATATTTGAAGAAAATCGGATAAAAAATGAGGAAGTTATTCAAGTTTTTATTTTAAGTAGTATGAAACATCGGATTTTTTTCAAAATATTTGCCATTTTTTATGTGAAGCAAATGACGCAGGAAAACTATCAAGCACTCTATATAAACATCATAACATGAGCTGATGTTTTGCATTAAATGCAGAGAACATCAGCTCATCCAGTATAAATTTTGTTTGCGTGTAACTTCATTACCTTCAGTTTTATTGATTATTATGGCAAACATTGGATGTAATAAAAAGGGAGGGGGGAGGATGTGAAGGAAGGAGAAGAAGAAGGGGGAGAGAAGAAATGTATGTGTATTATATATGTATCGGTGTGGGGTCAATTGAAACACCCAAATTTTGTGCGTTTGTTTAATTTTGAAAATATTAAAGCATTCAATTATTTAAAAAAAATAAAGCGTTAGGAGGTTGCTTGATAAAAATCAACTGAAGATACTGTAAGTTTGAAACCAAGGTAGCAGATTAAACTGACCTGATTTGTGAAGTGCATATGTGTGTGTGTATGTGTAGAGAGAGAGAGAGAATAGATAGGTTGGTTAATAAAAATAGGCCAATCGTAATGATACCAGTATAGTCAGTACAATAAATTTCTTGTAAAAAATTATTTTAATAAAATAATGGAAAAAGAGAGGAAAAAGCATATACATCCATAGATGCAGATGCATACATATGTGCACATAACTGTACAAGCACAAGCCTACACACAAATGTGTATCATCATGGCCCTGTCACCCTGAAATTACATAAGCTCATATATAAAGGAAACATTTGTGATAGATTTTATGAAGTGAGTGATTCCAATTAAGATGGGGAAGAGTGAAAGCATAGACAGTAAAATATAGTAGGTGGGTGGGGTGAACGCTATTAAAATTAAAGGGAAAAAACGTGGAGGTGGGGGGCATATTTATCTGAGCAATGATGTTATCATCAGTCTCCCTGTAGAAATTGTACTGTGAGTAAACTGAAATCCCTATTTAGTCTTTCAATGTAATTATTTACTTTTAGGATGAACTTCAAATCAGATCTGCATCTGTCCTCCCGGTTGTTGAACCAAGACGCCAAAAGCGTGCATCCAGCATCATCAATCCTATGATAAGTTTGGTTGAAGTGCACAGAGACCTGAAAATTGCTGTTTTTCTCTATTTTTTTTTTTTTTGAGACAGTTTCTCCCACATGATTCTCCTATTTGCATCTCCGACAGAAAATATCGGAGAATGAAAATGACATAGCTTGGAGTTGGCAGATTGAATGCCACATGAGTGACAGGGGTGGGGTAAATGTTGAGTGATGTGTGTTTACAGGGTTTGTTGCAAGTGACATTCCCTTGGTGGGGTGATTAGTTGCATATATTGGTTCATGTTACAAGTCTGAAGAGGTTAGCGGTGGGGGGAGGGATTTCACCTCATGTGTTGGCAGTTATCACTAAATATTGTTTAATTGTATTGTTTAACTTTAAATGCTGGAAATCTTTGATTAACGCATTGGAATGTTTATGGATGTTGTTATTAAAAGACCAAGGGCATTCTGATATTATATTTTACGTTCATTGGTAAGGAGAGTATTTCTGTTTTATATGGAAGCCTTGATGATAGATTCTTTGATTGTTGTAAGTGGGCAATTCCTATTGAGAAAGTGATTGAAAAGTTGTCCTATGTATTTGTTGCAACCTTCCTTATGTGAAAAGACACATTTTATGTGCAAGCATTAGCCAGTGAAATACAGTGAAGAGAAATACAGTGTAAGTGAACCCCAAAGATAATACTTTTAAAAATTGTTTCTAATTTTGAAAAGATTTACAAATCTTAATCAAAATAAAACCTAAGAGAAACCTTTATTCAAATAATTACAAGTTTTCAAACTTTTTTACTGAGGTGGAATAAAAACCTTAGCTGAAAATTAAAAATTAAGATGTGCAAAAATGAACCCCTTACATTTAATATTTGGTGACTGCTTCATTTGAGTTTTTTCTACAAATTTTTAAAAAGTTTCTTGCAGCATTGAGTGCAGATTTTTGAACATTCTTCTTGGCAAAAGTCCTACAATTGCTCAATATTACCCAGGTTTTTTGCAGGCACTACCCTCTTTCACTTGAATCACAGATTTTGCAACTAAGTTTAGATCAACACTTGAAATTTCTTTTTAGAAACCCATTCTTTGCGGGTTTGATTTTATGCTTCACATCATTGTCCTGTTGAAAGTTCCAGCTCGACCTAAACCCAACTTTTGAAATGAGTTAAAGAAACTTTTGTTCAAAATTCCTTGGTATCTTGCAGAGTCAATTGTGCCTTCTTATGCATACTATTTTACCTATTTCAGCTACAGCAAAGCACCTACAGATCATAATGCAGTTATTGACATGTTTCATGGTTGGTTACAAATTCTTCTCTTTCAAAAGATGTATTAGGAGCTCACTTGACCTATTGTTCCTTCCACTGAAGTCAAGCAACATCAAACTTAGTACATGGAAGGGTGACCAGTTGAGAATAATACCAAGTGCTGTAACCTTGGATGCGAAAGTGGTGTAATGCATAATGACTCAGAATTGTTAATTAGAGAGTAAAGTTCTAATTCCAGTTGCGTTCAATATTTTTACATATGCGTAAATACATTTCGCAAAGGTAAAAAATAAAATTACTTATTCTACTAATTTTCATTAAAACATAGAATAAAAAATCCATTCTTAAATTATTGGTTATATAAGTTTAAAAATAATTTGCTGGCATTCTGTATTTCTTTTAATTTTTTTCCATGTGATTTATAAAAACGTATTGAATGAGATATTTGTAACTAATGCTCTCTGAACTCGCTGGCTATTTATATTATATTTTAGAGAGTAAAAGTAATTATCACATTTACAAAATACAATTCATTAATGCTTAAATTTACTAACTTAGAAAGATATGTCTTGCACAAATATTGTATTTTAAAGGAATTTGGAAATTTGTTGTTTAATTTTATAGGTAACACCAAAATGGATACTTTCTCTGCAATCAAAGCGAAAAAAAAAAATATTTCCCAAAAATCAAAGAATTATCCGATTCGAATAAAATTTTGAGGACTTATTCAGTAATGAATGCTTATTTTCGGGACTTTGTTACTTTATTAAAAAATAGACTCTGGTAAATAGTTTTGAGGTTATGTTTCCAAACTCTCTATTCAATATCGTGTATAATTTAATTTGGGTTCGGGGTGTTTCTTCAATTTTTCTTTTACAGTAAAAAAATCCCTGAAGATATTATTTTGGTAAAAACATGAATTACGAAGTAAAAAAAAAATGAACAGAAAGAAAGTCTCGGCCTGCAACATACTAAAAACAGTTTAATACAATACAAAAACCTTTTTATGAGAAATAATGCTCATATAATTTAATAAAACACATTATTTTCTTTGAGATTCAACAGAAAAATGTAAAGTTATATTTCTTTTTAAAAAGTTACATGCAAGTTCTTAATGTAATTTTGAAATTAATCCTTTGAAAATTTAAAATAAGTAAATTTTAATTTAAGGACCTGCACAAAAAATGCAACACTAAGGTTGAGAATTATATTGTTAAAAAATAAAAAATCTTGTGCTTGCTATAGATTTTCTCTCCAGTGCATAAGTTTGACTAAATCTAGATTCCATGAAAATGTAAATCTACAAATTTCACAAAACATAGTTTCTTTGTAATAGATGTTTCCATTAGGTCCAACTTCATAAGAGTTTAGCCAATGTCAGATGAATATGGCCTATCTTTCCTGTTTATTCATACATAACACTAAAAATGTTTCTTGCCAGGTAAAGTTCACTGGCAGGTTGTTTTTCAATATGTATTCATGACTTTCCAATGAACCATGTAGCATATATTTGTCTGTGTTTTCATGGAAAGTAAAATGTCTATTTTGTTTTTGTGTAATGTATTGCTTTTCATGGGAACATCTAATTATGTCCCTGGGATTCACAGATGGTGAAGTTGCTGCATTAAAATATTTTTTTTGGCAGTAAAATACATATCAGCAAAAATCATAAAAATATTTTTTCTCTCCAGGGTGTATACACAGATGTCTCACCAATAATCACTTCTATAAAACTGGACATCCACAAATTATAGTTTTTCTCTATTGTGTGTACTTGATTGACCAAATCTGACATGTTTGAAAATGCAGACACAGAAAATTCACAAGACTATCGTTTTTCTCCAGTGTGTATATGCATATGTCTCACTAAATGCCCTTTCACTGAAAATGCATATCCACAAATATCACAAGAATATGGTTTCTCTCTAGTGTGTGTACGCATATGACCAACTAAACTTGACTTCTGTGAAAATGTAGATCCACAAACTTCACAAGAATAAGGTTTCTCTCCAGTGTGAGTACGCTTATGTGTCACTAAATGCGATTTCTCTGAAAATGCAAATCCACAAATTTCACAAGAATATGGTTTCTCTCCAGTGTGTGTACGCATATGACTCACTAAATTTGACTTCAATGAAAATGTAGATCCACAAACTTCACAATAATAAGGTTTCTCTCCAGTGTGTGTACGCATATGACTGACTAAATGTGACTTCCGTGAAAATGTAGATCCACAAACTTCACAAGAATAAGGTTTCTCTCCAGTGTGAGTACGCATATGACTCCTTAAATGTGTCTTCTGTGAAAAGGCAGATCCACAAACTTCACAAGTGTATGGCTTCTCCCCAGTGTGTGTATGCATATGACTCCTTAAATGTGTCTTCTGTGAAAAGGCAGATCCACAAACTTCACAAGCATATGGTTTCTCTCCAGTGTGTACATGCATATGTGTCACTAAATGAGACTTCTGTGAAAATGCAGATCCACAAATTTCACAAGAATATGGTTTCTCTCCAGTGTGAGTACGCTTATGTGTCACTAAAGGCCCTTTCTCTGAAAATGCAAATCCACAAATATCACAAGAATATGGTTTCTCTCTAGTGTGTGTACGTATATGACCGACTAAATTTGACTTCTGTGAAAATGTAGTTCCACAAAATTCACAAGAATAAGGTTTCTCTCCAGTGTGAGTACGCTTATGTATCACTAAAAGCTCTTTCACTGAAAATGCAAACCCACAAATTTCACAAGAATATGGTTTCTCACCAGTGTGTGTATGCATATGAGTAACTAAATCCAGCTTCCATGAAAATGTAGATCCACAAACTTCACAATAATAAGTGTGTGTACGCATATGACTGACTAAATGTGACTTCCGTGAAAATGTTGATGCACAAACTTCACAAGAATAACTTTTCTCTCCAGTGTGAGTACACTTATGTACCACTAAAGGCTCTTTCTCTGAAAATGCAAATCCACAAATTTCACAATATCGTTTCTCTCCAGTGTGTGTATGCACATGGACTAAACTTGACTTTTGTGAAAATGTAGATCCACAACCTTCACAAGAATATGGTCTCTTTGTAGTAAGTGTTTCCATATTATGTATTATGTCCCACTTCACAACATTTTAGAACATGTGAGATGAAAATGGCTCATCTTTCCTGTCTATTCATAAAATGAATATGGCATCTTTTCTGTTTATTCATAAAATGTGATTTCATAGAAAGACAAACCACATATTTCAATGTACATTATTTCTTACCAGATAAAGTTCATTTTCATGCTTTTGACAATGTAGATCCATGACTTTCACATGAATGATGTAGCATATATTTGTGTGTTTTCAAACAAAGTGAAATGTCTTTTCCTTTATTGAAATTCTCAATAATAACCACTGCAGTTTTTGTACAACCACAATATCTGTGAAGAAAAAGGCATAAATGATATATTAATAGTGACAGAGAATAATATATAAAAGCAGTCTAGGAGACATATATATAATTATTTCAATACTGCAGCAGTCATAAGTGAAAATCAAACATTTTGCAGTGAAACAAGATTGCTTCACCATCACGTCATATCTTATGAATTGTATGTGATTAAAATCAGAACATTATCAATTCAGAAATAATTCAAATATGGATCTTGAAAAATATCTGTTGATTTTTAAGCTTATTTAGACCTTGTCTTGGAATAACATCACTGGAAATTTGATTAAGTCCATAGCTGTTACCACCTGGTATGAGAAAAATTGCTGCAGGCATTACTACCTAATAAAAAAGAAAGCATCAATTTTATCCAACGCTAGAAGAGAAAATATTTTGCTAACTTCCCCTACATGGGACAGTCAGTAACAGCACAAAGCAAAGAGATGAAATTTGATCTGGGAAAGCAACTGAAGTATTTATTAATATAACAGTTAATAATTGGAATAGAAAATGCATAGTAAAAATGAAAAAAATGTTCACAAACCTTTTCTTCAATTAATTATATATTACGGAAAAAACGTTTTCATTTCAATTGATGAAATTATAAATAAGTGTATGAAAAATTTGAGAAGATTTATTTCAACTTCAAAATGTTTAATAACTTTACATATATTGATTCAGAAATAGAAGCTAAAAATAATACAAATATTTACAGTGTAAAATGTCAAACATTAAATTTGAAATTGAGTGCTATGTTTCCAAAATGAACTTGCCCTAATGTGAGTTGATAGATGATCTGCCCAATAAAAACCAAACATCATTTTCATCAGTGCCAAGGACAAGAGATCTTTTGTTAATGCCACCTTCTATTTATAAAACTAATAGTTAAAAAATTGCAAAAATACCCGGTGTCATAATGAAATAATTTCCACAATTAATGTTCTATGCTGTGACACTATGAGACTCTGAAAGACTAAAATACAATTTGGAATTAGGTGAGAAGGGTTAACGAATAGAACAGTGGATATATTGAGAGAAAAAGTGATATTATTTTCAATTTTGGAAGCCTGTTTTTCTTCCATATGCAGAAGTAGAATAGAAATAAGGGACATTTGATATTACCACAAAAGCCACATAGATGAGAGGTTGACAGCTGATTAATGAGACAGTCCTAACAGTGATAAACTATCAAAACACTAATTGTGGGATAAGAAAATAATTGCCTTGGTTGACTAAGTCGAGTAAATAGACTTTCCGTTGTGTAATTGAAAGACAGCTGGTAACTTTCTGATTTTACGATCAAGAGCAGGCTGAGAAAGTTTGCCAATGAGAAATCAAAATGATAATTTTAATTGATGACCAGAAATTAAACCATGCTCACAGCTGAGAACCAGATGGGTCACAGGACAGCCAAAATGTCAGTTATTGGTGAAATACCAAAGCAACCAAAGACAATAGTTCCAGAATTCCAGAGAAGATAACAATTCTGTCAGATACCACATGATTTGCTGCCTGAAGAAAACCTCTGATTCTAGCCTTGTTCCAGACTTAACTAGATTGAGCAAAATGCCATAATAGAATCCAAAGTGGGAAAGGTCAATATTTCTATAGAAAGAACAATACGCAATATGTAGAAATAGACCCAGGAGGATTCCTGTCTTCTCTTTATTATCTGCATGAATATTTCTTATTTTATTTATTTTTTCTTCTTGTGACATAACTTTGCCAGGATCGAATTAACACAACAAATTCTGTTAACAATTTGATCATTGTCACCTCTGTGAAAAACTGACACTGCATGGGGAAGCTTTGCGTCAACTTAACGGCCAGCCACGATGACTGACCATCAAAGAGACTGGCAGAGAAATAGGTTACAATGGTCCACTTGATTTAATTATATATTACGTGAAAAAAATAATTTTTATTTCAGAATGGTAAAGTGTAGAAATTAAGAAGAACATTAAAAATTGATAAAAACAGATAGGAACATGGGAATGAGTGAAAAGCATTCTGAAGTGAAAAATAAGGCAAATGAAGATTATTTTACTGGAATTTCAATCACAATGGGTCATTAATGCCAAAACGGTTGATTGATTGAGAAATGGAGAAAGCATATTACTTTTGGAGATAAGATAGATATTATCTGTCTATATTCAAAATATTTTGGCATTTGTAGACTCCTGCCCTCTTCAGGATCTGCCTATATTGCAACTATTTATAAAATTTATACTATTCAGATTATTGTCCTCATCTTTGTCATATTCACAATGTTTCTGAAGTTGTATGCTCCAGCCTTCTTCAGAATCTGTCTATATTTCTGCGATGAAGTATTGTATTGTATTACACTATTTATGTTGTCTGAACTTTTATCACCATCTTTGTTGATTACGCATGATAAAAAAAAATGGCCAAAACTTGATAAAAATATTCTAATTTCAAAATCTAACATAAAATGAAAAACTAAAGGATTTTTTAACTGTCATAATCTGCCTTATTTAGGTGATATTGTAATTAACTAAAAACTTTATTTACTAATCATAAATCTAAAAGCTTAGTACAATTTAGTGAGCACATAATTTTGAAAAGAATTTTGATTTTTGGGGGTACATGTAAACCTGCCAATTTTTGGAAATGCAATGTTCATACATGACATTATCAAAAAATAAGAGCAATAGCTATTTAGAATGTATTGGAAATTTTCTTAATGTTTCATCAGCAAGTATTTTACTTACTGAAAATTTACTATTTTAAGTAAGCAAAATACTCCAGTGTATTTCAAACAAAAATTATATTGATTGGAATCGATTTTTTTCCCTTTTCTTCCCATGTATTTCAAAATCAAAACAGCAAGCGTGTCTTTATGTAACACCACTGGATCCATGTACTCTATGAAACCGGCTGTTGGTCCAGTATTACAGGTTCAATCAAAGTCTCCGGTTCCCAAGGTCAATTCAATTATACTTTCCAGCCACGTTGTCATTTTTTTTTATCCTAGAGCACAGTTAACAAATCGTAGATCCCAGAAGTTTCAGCTGGTCTACCTGCAAGTTTGTTGGGACAAGAATTGGGTCAAGCAGAAAAAAAAAATCAAATATGAACAAGTCGATTGTATCAGCAGAACTAGTAAATAGCATACATTTTTAACATGTTTTTTTTTGTATGCTTTCATTTGCTTTTAAATGTTTTTACGAATATGGATATTTTCTGAAAGCAAACAAATTTTTTTGATGAAAAATGAATTTTTATTACAATTATTTGTTATTTCTTTAATTATTTTAGAATTTTACACTTGAGTTAAATTATTATGAAAATAAGTGAAAACGGCATTCAGTTTTGCAAATGGCATTATGAGATACATCTTTTTTTACGGTATTGTAAATTGTATTGCTTCAACCAATCAGAAGGTCCACACCAATTAAGAAATGTAGTATTGTGTTCATATTTGAGTTAAGCATTATACTCCTCTGTTTGGGCCTTAATTTTGCGAAATGTGTGTGAAGTTAATTTGATTCTTTAATTTGAACAGAGAAGGGTACCTACAAGTATTAGTATCATCTTATGAAATTCATATGATCTTATTTTTATATTAATCTCAGTTATGACATTTTCCCATGAATAAAATATCAGAATTAATAATAAAATAAATGAAAATACAAATAATACAGTAAAATGTAATAAATGTACATAAAATTATAGTATTTTATGTACACTTCTGATAAAATTTCATAAGAAAGGTATCTATAAATTAATTCACTCTCAACAGTCTTATTTCATTTTTTTTATATTTTCCATAAAGTATTGTAAACATAAAGGTGAAAGCTAAGTACAAGAAAAAAAAAAATTAGACCGCTCAAAGTTTTCCTTAAAAATAACAAGATAAATAATTTGTTCACTTAAATCTAAATCATTATGTCACTTCTGTCTTTCCGTATAACTTTTCCTTACGTATGCTGTCAATACGTGATGAAATCATCTCTCATCACCGGTCAATTGACACATAATGTTATGACCAGCTTTGATTTATTTTTAAACTCCATCTTTTCATAGTGCAGTATCTAAGTAATCCTAGTTTCAAAATATTTTAAATAAACATTATACTTTTTAATTTTCTTAAAATAAGTTTTGAAAACATTGGAAACGATTTTTAAGAGAATTTCAAACTCAGATTCATTTTTTTATAAAATGGAAAAAATGGCTGACATAATTGATTATCTATCAGCGAAATTACTAAAAAAAATTTTTTAAATTTTGTAAATTAAGTTAAAATCCTAGTTTCAAATTCATCAAAAATCAATTCTACGTTTTTCAAAATTTATTTGACAAAAATTAGGAAATTTAAAGATTATTTAATATATTTTGAAAAGAAACTTTTACTTACCTTCTTCAAAGCAAAATGTTTAAAATAAAAACGAGGAGATCTTAACATTGGCGATTGACAAGTGATGGCTATCATCACATATCGACAGCTAACGGTCAAGGTATCATAAAGAAGGACATAATTGATGTTACTTTTTTTTTTTTTTTTTACATGAACCAGCTTATGCAGTACCTCGTAATTATTAAAGTTGAAAAAAACACATTGATTTGGAAAATCTTGCAAAAATCAAGTACTTGTTGGATTTTAATGAAACCTTCAGAACTTATTCACAAATGAATGAAATTATTTTAGAAATGTTTGTCTTTTTGAAAATCAAGGTATAAATATTTTTATATATATATGTTACACCCCTCGAACTTAATTTTATGAAAACTTCAAAAATTTATTTTTGCAACTTGAATTTTTTTTTTTTTTTATTAAATGCACAAGACTCTGAAGATTCTAAAACATCGATTTTTTTGGTAAAAAAATGTGTAAAAATTGTCCAAACTTTTACCTCAATTGTAAAAATACAAAACCCAATAAAACTAAGACAATATTTAATTAAAAAAGCTTTTTATGACTTTTCTGAATAACATGTACGATGGTAATTCTTATCTGAAAAAAAAAAAAAAAAATTTTTGATGAAAAATGAATTTTTACAATAATTTTTTCTTTTTTTCTATTTTAAATACACAATATGACAAAATGTTATATATTTTAAAATTAAGTTTCTTTATGCAACCTTATGGGAATGACATATTATGTTCGCTACTTTTTAAAGATCATAAATTTGAAAGCTTATTAAAATCTGACAATTGTTGATATTTTTAAAATAATTTTTTAATATTCCAAAATTGTATTTAAAATCGTCTCCAACGAAAGTATGGATGCACAGCTTTGAAATAATGTCACAAGGTAGAGTTGTTTCTCTTGATAGAAGCAAGTTCTTTTTACATCAGAAATTGCTTTGCATTCGTTCAGTTAACAACAGCAAAGTTTGAAATCGATTGCATAGCATTTCAATATTAATTTTATTAATAAATAAAATATGTATAACTCAATTTAAAAAAATGTTGCTACTGTTTTAACTTGTAAAATTTGATTTTTTTTCATAATTTAAATGTTATTGTCGGTGCAGAAATTTTTCCTCAAACATAAAGGTTAAAAAAAAAAAAAAAAAAAATTGAAAGTTAATTTTTTTTTTTTAAATTTACTAACCAGGCTCACTTAAAATTAGAATGAATTACATCACTTCTGTGCTACTGTACGATAAATTCCCTTTCCGTAAGTTGTCAATATATTGACATACATCAATTAACACCCCTCAATCACGCACATAAGCAAGCACCACGGTTGGAAATATCTCTATTAAAAAATTTTCTGCTAAAAAAGTAAGTAATGTTTCTTTCAAATTACATTAAGTATACTTTAATCATTCTAAATTTCCTAAGATAACAAAAGAAAAAGGTGTAACTGAATTTTACATGATTTTTGAGCTAATTTTTATTTACAAACTCAAGCAGAAATGCCCTTTAAGATTGAATTTACGATTTTTTTTTTTTATTCGAGAAAAACAAGATTTTTAAGTAAAATTTTTAACATTTATAGGAAGGATTAAAGAATCTGAAAAAATATTCAGAAAATACTTTGGTCTTCCCTCTTTAATACTAACATAAACATTTTACACGTTAAAAATTTTTTTTATCAATTTGGGGACCTTTTTACTCCAGGGCATACCACATTTTAGCGTTATATGGGACAAACCTACAAACAGTAACTTAAAATTACCGCGTATAAAATGGGTTTAAAAAACAATATATTTATAACACAATTTACAAATAAACATATTTACAGGAAAGAACAAAGTATTTTTTTAAATCCTTTCGAGAATGTCCAAAATTTTAGCTAAAAATCTTCTTTTTTTTTTTTCCTAATCGTTGATTGACAGTTTTATAAACCAAAGTAAAGTTTCCCATTTAAAAATGGAATTAGGCACCTTCATGAAAATCGATAGCATGACAAGAACGGTCTGAAAATTAATGAAAAAAAATTTTCTTCATGATTTTCCAATTAATACACATACATGTGTCACATACAGGAAAAAATTTTGTTATTTTATTGGTTCAGTTGATAAAAAGAGAAACAAGGTTTTTTTAATCAAAATTTACAATGTTCTAAAAAGAAGGAAATATTTTTAAAAATATTTAAATACTGTGTTTAGACGCTATAATTTTGTTTTCGTCAAGTTTGGCGTCTTTTTCATTATACTATGCTCTGTTTTTAGCGATCTCATGAAGGTACCTATAGGTACCTCCATTACGTCACGTAAAAAAGCGGCATATCACAATGAAAAAAAGACTCATAAATCAACGAAAACAAAGTTTTGTTTAAATTATGTTTATGTTAGTATTTATTAACCCACCCACGAGGATTAAATGTGGCACAAGGCCGGTTTAATGTGGGTTGCCCGCGAGCCCGAAGGCTCGGCCAAAAATATGACCTTTGAACCCGCCTGGACGGGTTCAGGTCCTGTCTACCTCCCCGAAGGAAACCTTGCCCTTCGGCAAAGCTTCCTCCGAGTTCCTCCCTGCATTAGGGAGTTCGACAGAAGCCAGCCCGCATGATCACAAAGCACAGATACTACACTTTGATCCTAAAACGGGCCGGGCCGCTGTTATGAAGAGGAAAGACCAAAGTATTTTTAAATATTTTTCGAAATTTTTTACTCCTTTCTAACATGTAGAAAATTTTGGTTAAAAATTGTTTTTTTTACGACAGTGCGAGAAAACTAAAAAAAGGTTTGTTTTATTTTGCGCTTTTCCCCGAGGAAAACACACGTTAATTTAGAAAATTCTTGCAAAAATCAAATAATTGTTGGATTTTAATGAAACTTTCAGGACTTATTCAGAAATGAATGATATTATTTTTGAAATTTTTTTTTCAGAAAATCTTTTTAAAAATAGATTTTTTTTTAAACATGTTTCCACCCACTTACATATTTTCATGAAATTTCGAGAAATTAAATCTTCAAGCACAGTATTTTTTTATTAGTTATAAACAGGAATCTTTGTAGAAAGTAAATCACCAGTTATTTTTGGTAAAACATTACCTGGTTTGTAGAAAATCTGCTTTGAATTATTAAAAAAAAAAAAAAAAAAAAAATGTAAAAAAGTATGACATTAATTAATTAGAAAAGCTTCCACCTGTTTTTGTAGATACGTTAAGGACATTATTTTGTGAAGAAATAAAATGTTTTTGATGAATAATGTATTTTTTGCAAATTTTTTCCCCCATTTTTAAAATTTTTATCATTAACTAAGTGGGTGGAAACATGTTTTAATGATAAAAATTTTAAAAATGGGGAAAAAAATCGTTTAAAATTCTTTATTTCTTTCAAGCACGCAATGCAATGATAACGTTAATGAAAATGTAAATTTACAAACTGAACTTTGAAAAGCACATAACAGTTGTTTAACCAAATATTTTTAAAATAATTTTAAAAAGAAATTTTTATTGAAAAAATGTTCATAATTTCTATGTATGGAAATGTATACGCAACATAATCCTTAAAAAGGTCACGTGATTTATGTCGTCTGGTTATTTCTCTTGTCTGTCCAGTTCAGATTCACATCGTTAACATGTTTCCAGAAATTCTTTTCAAATTTTAAAAGTAAGGGTTACGGTTTAAAGAAACAATTGTCTAATTAAGAAAATATGAAATAAAAAAATAAATAGTACATAATTGCTGAATAAAAATGTTAATATTTAAAAAGTACTAGTTAAAAACGAAAAAAAAAACCGCGTTCGCCTACTTTTAACAATAATTAGAAATAAAATGAAAAATATATAAAAAAATATAAATCAGTTAGGTAGGTACATCTACTATTCCTGCATAAATTTAGAATTAATTAAAAGCTTAATGATTAAATTTTATTATTTCCATTAAGTAAAAATTCTGGTGTATATCAGACAAACTATATACATTGGAATGTAAAGTCACATTTAATTTTGATTTAAATAATTAAATTACCATTTAATAAATTATTAAATTACTTACTTCTATCATGGTATTTTATTTTATTTTTGCATATTCGAAAGGTAAAGAAAAGACAATAAAAATTGCGGAAATATGTTCATTTTTAACAATTACTAGGTAACTAAAAACCCATCAAAAAACCGTTAAATCAGATTTTTCAAAATTATGCCATTTATGGTCATCCGTAATAGCTGTCATCGCTTCGTCATTCAACAATCCATCAATAGTTGCATAGGATGAACAGGACCGATCATTAATAATTGGTTGTATATTATTTTTTATGCTAGCTATCCTATAAGTAAGTAATATTTCTTTCAAATTAGATTACTTTAACAACTTTAAATTTTTAAATTTTAATAAAATAACGTTTCAGAAATTTTTTTAAAATCGATAAATTTGTGTTTGTTTACAAATGGCCGATTTTAAGAAAATTTGAAGTAAAATTTCACATTCAAATGTATAGTTTCTATCTGAAATACACCAGAATTGTTTAATTAAATGGAAATCATACATTTAATTATTTAAACTTTCAATTAAAGCTAAAAAAATGAAATCTTCAAGAATGTTTTTTCGTTGTAAAAAATTCATTTAAACTTAAATATAGAAAATTTATGCCGAAATAGTGCAGGTAGCTAAACATTTATTGTTTGTATGTTTCATTATTTAATAATGAAACATACAGACAATAAATTTTTAATACAGGTTGGGGATTTTTTTTTTTTTTTTTTTAATCAGGGTGCGTTTTTTAGCGGAAGTGAACATCCCTACTTTTAACAACGTATAAAAAATTGGGGTTCAATTTTATTCTATAAAATTCATGCAAGAAGTGCTAAAAAGAAATTTAAAATAAAATTATTTGGTCAATAGGGCAGCTTTAATTTTGTCCAAATATCTTTATGACATCAAACTAAAAACAGAGGGGGGAAAAAATGAAATACTTGTCACATCTTTAGTAGAGTTTCTGAGACGATGACAACTGAATTTTTATTTGTATTTCTTTTTGTCTTGCTAACTAACAGACCCCGACCCACGAATAATGAGAGAAATCAATTAAGTAACAAATTCTTCTATCAAAATTATCAGAATTCCTTCACTTACTTTTCAGACCAGAGAATTCAATGAGAAAAACACAAAATCGTCTGATTTGTTTGTGTTTTCAAATGATTTCCTTGAGATTTTTACTTCAACCGACACAAGTTTTGTATTTTTCGTTCAATTGATATAATAATGTCGAAAAAGAAGAATTCAAAAATGGTAAAAAACGAATTATTTTTTGTTTTTCAGTCAATATTTTGTGAGATACTAACAGACGAATAAGATGTGGTTTCTTGTATTTAAAAATCCTTAGATTTCTTGGCAATGACTGGTGTTTATTCCTGGCAGCCGACAGTCCCAGAATCGCGAATCTATGATACGAATCTCTTATAAATCTTCATTCTATCAAAACGTAGAGAATCCATTTTAATAAGTGAAGAGAAAAAATAGGAAAATGAATCAAGAATAAATATTTTTCTAACATGGTGATTAGGATAATTAGTTGACTAATTAATTTTTATTGCGTACGTTCAGTCAAAAAGTAAAAATATTACGAACAATTAATATGAAAATAAGCACTTGAAAATAAATGAACTTTAAAAATTTAACGATGAAGAAGATGAAAAAAAATAAATCTCCAGAGAATTCTATTTTTATTAAAATAATTTAAAATTTATCAGAATGACTTTATATTATTTTTTTTAAGTTATTTTAAAAATTGCATTATCTGCTGAATTCATCGTAAGTAAAAAAAAACAAACAAAAAAGGGCGGGGGTCTGCAAAAAAAACTATTAAAAAAAATAAATGTACTTACATATTTTGCATTCGTTCATTTGATTTGATTCCTTTAAAGCAATGTAACGTGTAAAAAATAGTAAATATTAAAGTTCTAAATAAATAAAATGCATTCACGTTGAATGAGATTTAAGAACGACCAGCATTTTTGATCAAAGAAGATTTTCCAAAAAGGCAAAATCAAGGGAGGTAATTCATGGAACCTGTAAAATGTGAAATTGGCATTTTTTTTTTATTTTATTCCGCAAGCATATCTTTATTTCTTAAAAAATTTATTTAATAAAAAGAAATCTTTTTACAGTAGCTAATAATAGTTTTAGTGATACAAGTCTTACTAATTAACCGGTAACTAGGAGGGGTGGATTCTTCAGTAAATATGATTGGAACTTCGCTCTCCAATTAATGATTAAGACTAAGAGCCAATATCCCTTACACCACCAGCACACCCAAGCTTACTGTCCCTGGTCACCCATCAAGGTACTTGACGAAGCTTCATGTAGCTTGTCTTCAGTGATTGTATGAGGGCTAGGAATCAAAAGAATGGAAAGACTTTACTGAGGAAAGGACATTTTTAAGGTACAGGGTTCAGGATAGTGATTGATATTGCATATAAATTTTTGAAGGTTGTAGATGTTATGGAAGCGAGTAATTGGAATGGAGTTTCACAGGTGAGAAGTGCAAGAAAGAAAACAGAATAGAATTTGCAGTTACAACTAGCTAGTTCAACAGTAAAATGGTGTGACCTAGTTGCCAATCTAGTAGCACACTTAAATTCACATAGTTGAGGCACTAGAGAGAAAATAGCTTCTCATAACAGTTTCGATATTCCAGTATTGTTATATAACCTTACTAAAACCAGAAAGGTAACTTGGTTAAAATTTAATTAGTCCGAGAATTGGGAACCTGTAGGCCCCCACCACTCTCCGGGTTAGAGCCAGGGCCCATAAAAATCAAGGCAGGACATGGAGGTGGAAACAAGAGAAGAGTGAAAGACAACGATTTTACATGATTACCTGGCATTGAAGAAAACTCCCGACTTTGATCTGTGTTCCAGAGAACTTGCCTAGGCTCAACACCTGGCAACAGTAGCGGAAACAAAAGACTTAGAGAGTTGAGCTACTGAGTGAGTTAACTGATAATGAGATATCCAGAAAGTTACTCACAGGCATGACACAAAAATTTACAACAAAATATCCCCATCAACTAAATAGTTTGGTTTGAAATTCCAGTATATCTCCCCTGAAAAAGGCCAGAGCATACAACGGTAAAAACGTTGTGAATATGGCAATAAAGATGAAGACAACAGTTCAAATAATGTAAATAGTTACAATACTTCATCTCAGAAATATAGACAGATCCTGAAGAAGCCCAGAGCATACATCAGACGAAACATTGTCAATATATACAGATAATATCTACTAAGTAATGCACTTTCTTTATTTCACTTTTCAACCAACAATTACGGAATTAATGACCCCATATGTTTAAAAAATGCTGGTAAAATAACCAATCAATCATTATTTTTCCCTTCACAATACTTTTTCTCTCATTCCAGTGTTACTATCAATGTTATCCTGAATTTTTCATGTTCTTAAATTCCACACTTTACTAATAATATATGATTAAATCAAGTGGACAATAACAGATTCATTTGGAAAGTATTGTCATTATTTACTGTGTTTTTTCCAATTGTTAAAAGTTTAATAAATACAAGGTGGAATTACAGTATTTACATTATGCGGACCATTGTCCTCATCTTTGTCGCCATATTTGTCACAACATTTCAGCCGTTGTACGCTCCGGCCTTCTTCAGGTGGTTGGAATTTCGAACTAAACCCTTTATTTCGATCCCTGGGGTAGACTGTTCTAGTTCCACGTGCCATGTTTTGATGGATGTCAGTTATCTCCTGCTAATTTTTCCCTCTGAAAGTTCTCCACTGCCTTAACTGGGTATTGAACTCACACTTTTTGGGTTTGTCACTGGAACTAACCAACGCCTTTATCCACTGTGCCATGTGTCATTGAGGTCCTGCCTCAATATTCTTACTCTTCTAAATGACCTATATCAAAGTAAGGTGAAGTTGAACATTCAGCAAAACAAAGCAGTGTTGGTGGGGTTAAAAACCACTCTATAGATGACCCAGGAGGCAGTCCCCTGTCAAAATTTGTGTTGTTGCACTACTTTCTAACAGAGACTGGAATCCCAGAGCTCATACTTCTAGAGCAGTATGTCTTTTGTCTTTCTACACAATCAAAATGGAATGGTTCATTATTTATGACGTATTGGCAAAAAATGTGAAACACTTCTATCATCACTTATTTCTTTCTAGCGAAATCCCCATCTTGAGAACACTTAATAATAATTTCAACATAATCCAGCAGGCAATGTTATTTTATTGATAATCACTCGATTTTGGGGGATTACCTTACTCTGGTTCCATGATCTGATTCTATCCAACTGGAAAATTGGGGCATTTATTTCAGTCATCATATATCTAGTCCTTTTAACTAAGATCAAAGTGTAGTATATGTTCTCATCAGCTTATTCTGATTCTCTCTCTCTCCACTTCTGTCTTCCATTCATTCTTAACTCCACAGATACCTATGATTTAAATGTTTTATTTGAAATGACAAATCTTTCTTGAAGCTTTTATTTTACCTTTAATTTCATCAAAATATAATAATATGAAAAGATGTTCTAAAAATAAAATATTCTTTTCTGAAAATTTATTGGAGGAATATTAGCTGATGTAATGTTTAATCTGATTTAAAACTGATCAGAGCTGTTCATTTAAGGTGTTGACAGTTTGTATAACAGATGGAATTTTATCTATGGTGGATATATCTGTAAAAAATAAAAGTTGAGTGCCTTTTTTCTATAATTTTGAAGTACTCTGTAATCTTACAAATTAAAAGAAATTCTCCATAATATTTTATTGCATCACTTATTTTCTGATGTTTCATGTATGAACATCCATATCTACAAAAAATGGCACATTCATTAACATAAAAATAAATTATTTTTAAAATATTGGTGTTTGATTTGTACTAACCTTTTTGATTTTTTAGTAATTTAATAACATTATCACATAATGTGGACAAAGTATTGAAAAATTAAGGATTCAAAACTTCATAAATTATTCTAATTAAAATCATTTTTTTAAACTATTTTTGTAAAATTTCATTATTCCTCAAAAATTGTTTTCATAAAACAATAGTGTCCACAATATATCTTATCATAAACAATTTAAATGTTTTCTAATAATTTCTTAATTTTACCAGCTATGGATTTAGCATTATATAATCAGTGTGTGTGTTGCAACAATATTACATGCACAGAAGAAAGGCCGAATTGAAAAGGAGATGTGAAAGCATAGCAAATCGCAAAGGACTTGAGCTTTTGTCACAGAGTAGGAATATCTGTCAATGGGAAATATGTTTCCTTTATTGTATCTTACCATGACATTTTTGTTAAGTTCTCTTGACTTGCTAAGATACATGTCTGCTAAGATAGCTTCAAATCATCAAAGACTTTCTCACTAAGTTGTGCTAACCTTTTGAAGGATTCGTCAGACACTGGACTGTTCTGCCATCCGACTGCTGAAGATGTCCCTTCAATGGGCTTTTATGTTCTTTTCTTAGGCCCAGACCAGATCCAATTTTTATTTTTTTTCTTTAGATGGGAGTGGGTGCTATTGTGTGGAAATTCTGGATTGTATTTTTTTTTAGTGTATGAGTAAAATGGAAGCTATGTGCAGAGCCAATGCGCAGTTGATAGAATTTTTAGTTCAGTCTTGGGTTTCATCGCTTTCACATCTAGCAGATTAGTGTAGAATGAACCAGAAAAAAGACTGGTTTTAGGAAGGTTATAACAATACTGTTATGAGAAGCTATTTTCTATCTAGTGCCTCAACTATGTGGATTTAAGTGTGCTACTAGATTGGCAACTAGGTCACACCATTTTACTGTTGAACTAGCTAGTTGTAACTGCAAATTCTGTTCTGTTTTAATTCTTGCACTTCTCACCTGTGAAACTCCATTCCGATGACTCGCTACCATAACATCTACAATCTTCAAAAATTTATATGCAATATCAATAACTATCCTGAACCCTGTACCTTAAAAATGTCCTTTCCTCAGTAAAGTCTTTCCATTCCTAGCCCTCATACAATCACTGAAGACAAGCTACATGAAGCTTCGTCAAGTACCTTGATGGGTGACCACTTAAGAATAAGACCAGGTACAGTAAGCTTGGGTGTGCAGGTGGTGTAAGGGATATTGGCTCTTAATCATTAATTGGAGAGCCAAGTTCCAATCATATTTACTGAAGAATCCACCTCTAACCCCACCCCTCCTAGTCACCGGTTAATTAGTAAGACTTGTATCACTAAAACTATTATTAGCTATTGTAAAAAGATTTCTTTTTATGAAATAAAATTTTTAAGAAATACAGATATGCTTGCGGAATAAAATAAAAAAAATGCCAATTTCACATACAGGTTCCATGAATTACCTCCCTTGATTTTGCCTTTTTGGAAAATCTTCTTTGATCAAAAATGCTGGTCGTTCTTAAATCTCATTCAACGTGAATGCATTTTATTTATTTAGAACTTTAATATTTACTATTTTTTACACGTTACATTGCTTTAAAGGAATCAAATCAAATGAACGAATGCAAAATATGTAAGTACATTTATTTTTTTTAATACTTTTTTTGCAGACCCCCGCCCTTTTTTTTTTTTTTTTTTTTTACTTACGATGAATTCAGCAGATAATGCAAAAAATAATATAAAGTCATTCTGATAAATTTTAAATTATTTTAATAAAAATAGAATTCTCTCGAGATTTTTTTTTTTCATCTTCTTCATCGTTAAATTTTTTAAAGTTCATTTATTTTCAAGTGCTTATTTTCATAATTAATTGTTCGTAATATTTTTACTTTTTGACTGAACGTACGCAATAAAAATTAATTAGTCAACTAATTATCCTAATCACCATGTTAGAAAAATATTTATTCTTGATTCATTTTCCTATTTTTTCTCTTCACTTAAATGGATTCTCTACGTTTTGATAGAATGAAGATTTATAAAGAGATTTCGTATCATAGATTCGTGATTCTGGGACTGTCGGCTGCCAGGAATAAACACCAGTCATTGCCAAGAAATCTAAGGATTTTTAAATACAAGGAACCACATCTTATTTGTTGTCTGTTAGTATCTAACGAAATATTGACTGAAAAACAAAAAATAATTCGTTTTTTACCATTTTTGAATTCTTCTTTCTTTGTGGAATTTGTTACAATTTCGACATTATTATCAATCAACTGAACGAAAAATACAAAACTTGTGTCGGTTGAAGTAAAAATCTCAAGGAAATCATTTGAAAACACAAACAAATCAGACGATTTTGTGTAGTTTTTCTCATTGAATTTTCTGGTCTGAAAAGTAAGTGAAGGAATTCTGATAATTTTGATAGAAGAAGAATTCGTTACTTAATTGATTTCTCTCATTATTCGTGGGTCGGGGTCTGTTAGCAAGACAAAAAGAAATACAAATAAAAATTCAGTTGCAATCGTCTCAACTCAACACAAGTTCATTACATTTTTTTAGTTAAAAAAATCATCCATGTTATTATTTCAAAGCTGGAAAGGAGACAAAGGACGACATAAAAATATATTTTTAGTTTGATGTAAAGATATTTGGACGAAATTAATACTGACCTATTGACCAAATAATTTTATTTTATTTTTTTTAGCACTTCTTACATGAACTTTAGAAATTCAATTTTGAACCCCAATTTTTTATACGTTAAAAGCAGGACTTCGAGAATATTTATAAATCATCAAGTTTTTCATTAGTTAAAAAAAAAAAAAATAGCACGGCTCTTTGGAATATGTAAATCAACATTTTTTTTTTTTTTTTTTTTTTAAACTACTGTTGAAATCTCAAATATCTCCTACTTGTTAAATAAAAAATGCAGTAAAGAAAAATCTGACATTAGAAAAGGTTTTAATTTATTTATTAAGGAAACTGTTGACTTCAGAAAAATGTTTTTTTTTTCGATGTTAATGAGTTTTTTTGTTTTTTTTTACATTACAAGAAATGTTTTTTTTTATATATATGTTAAAATGTTTATGTTACTATTAAGGGGAAAGAACAAAGTAATTTTTCATTATTTTTTAAACTTTTTCTGTCTTTATTGGAACATTTTAACTTTTGATTGAAAAATCTTGTTTCTTGTCATCACCGGAACTCTAGTAAATAACATGGCAAATTTTTTATTCATTTTTTTCTTATGACACATTAATTTTGAAAATCTTGCAAAAATAGAAATAATTGTCAGATTTTAATGAAACTTTCAGGAATGATGGAAATTATTATAATTTTTTTAAAGTAATTTTATATAAATGTAAAGGGCGTTAACAGTGCCGTACAAATCAAGTCACGTGATGTTTTTATTGTATCATGTTTCTTCCGGGCCTCCGTACATTTGATTTAACTTCTTTTTTTTTTCCCCACATAGGGTAAAGAACAGTTAGATTATTCTCACTGCAGGTTCGTTGACTGTATAAACCTTGTGCTATTTATAATCTGTACAGATACAGGTACCTAAAAAAACATTATATAAAGGATTCGTCAGTACTGCTAATTTTAGAATATTTAACATCTTTTACTAACTTTATGTAAAAATAATAAAATAATTTATGAAATAACAATTTAACTCATTTAAAAATTAATTTTTCATTGAAAAAGTTTTTTGCCTTCAGACAATATTATGCATATTGATAAAAACAAATAAAAGCAACTAAAAGCATTTAAAATTAAATAGTATCTTTGTTTTATTGGGTTTTGTATGTTACAATTCAGAGCTGATTTTAGGTTTACGAGGTCAGATTTTGAAAAAAATAAAACATGACTTACTTTCTTCAAAGCCTTGTATTTTTAACTAATATAAATGACTTGCGTGCTTCGACAATAAATTTTTAGAGTTTTTATTAATTTATTTATGGGGGTATAATATATATAAAAAAATATATTTTTATAATGACTTTAAAAAAAAATAACATATTTATAATAATTTCCATCATTCCTGAATAGTGTCTGAAAGTTTCATTAAAATCTGACAATTATTTCTATTTTTGCAAGATTTTCAAAATCAATGTGTGTCATAAGAAAAAAATGCACAAAAAATTTGCTATGTTATTTTTACTAGACTTCCGGTGATGACGAGAAACAAGTTTTTCAATCGAAAGTTAGAATGTTGTAATAAAGACAGAAAAATTTTTAAAAATAATTAAAAATTACTTTTTTCTTTACTCTTAATAGTAACATAAACATTTTGGCGATAAAATTTTGTTTTCATCAAGTTTGACGTCTTTTTCATCAGACTATGCACTTTTTTAGCGATCACATGGAGGTACCTACTTAACATGTCCAAAATTTTAGTTACAAATCTTGTTTACGAAATAATGAAAAAAAACTCGATTTAAGCTATTTCTTTTAATTTTTAAAAATAAGTTAGAATTGACAAGTGCGAATTGATGCCGTCTATCAATTATTGACAGCTGACGTGAGATTCGAGTTCCCCTACGGACGGACACAATGGACATATTTTTTTAAGCGGACCTGCTTAAGTACTACCTTGAAATAATTAAAGTAAAAAAACTTTCGCCATTTCGTTTTTTTTTCGTTCGTTTTTTTTTTTTTTTTTTTTTTTTTTTTTAAGTACTGTACCATAAGTTTGTTGATACTATCTGGAGAAATTATAAATACTATAAAAAAAAAAAAATACAAGTGCTGCACTGCTGACGTTTTTATTTATTGTACGCACGATACTTCCGGCTTCTGTAGATTTCATTTGGTAAAAATTATTGACACAAATTAATTTTTTTAAAATAAGAGGGCTTGTTAGTTTGTAATAAGCTTTGGAAATTATAATCTGTAAATATATATCTACTTAAAAACAGCATTCGTTAAGTTCTACAAGCTTTTCCATAATTTTAGAAGAATTAACAACATAATGTAAAAATAAAAATAATTGTTTTAAAAATTCATTTTTCATCGAAATATCTTTTTGCTTTCAGACAATATTGTCCATGTTTATTGGAATAAATAAAAGCAATTAAAAGCTTTTGAAATTAAATAATATTTTTGTTTTGTATGTTACACTTCAGAGACAATTTTCAGGTAGAGGGGCTCCAACTAATAAAAAACAAAAACATGATTTGGTTTCCTCAAAGCATTGTGCTTTTAACTAATATAATCACTAATCTCCTCAAAATTGAAATTATAGAGTTTTCTTACAATTAGAGGGGGTAATACATATGAAAAAAAAAAAAATTCTGCCATGACTTTACTAAAAATATGATATTTATAATAAGTTCCATCATTTGTGAATAGTTTCTGAAAGTTTCGCTAAAATCTGACAATTATTTTTATTTTTGCAAGATTTTCCAAATTAATGTGTGTCAAACAGGAAAAAAAACGCGCTAAAATTTTATAGCTTATTTTATCGGCCCAGTTGATAGAAAGAGAAACAAGGTTTTTTTTTAATCAAAATTTACAATGTTCTAAAAAAGAAGAAAAAATTTTTAAAAAATAAGTAAAAAATACTTTGATCTTTCCTCTCAATAATAACATAAGCATTTAGACACTAAAATTTTGTTTTCATCAACTTTGGCGTCTTTTTCATCATGCTGTGCTCTGTACTTAATCAAATTTCCAGTGACATTATTCCAAGACAAGGTCTAAATAAACTTAAAAATCAACAGATATTTTTGAAGATCCATATTTGAATTATTTCTGAATTGATAATGTTCTGATTTTAATCACATACAATTCATAAGATATGACGTGATGGTGAAGGAATCTTGTTTCACTGCAAAATGTTTGATTTTCACTCATGACTGCTCCACTATTGAAATAATTATATATATGTCTCCTAGACTGCTTTTATATATTATTCTCTGTCACTATTAATATATCATTTATGCCTTTTTCTTCACAGATATTTTGGTTGTACAAAAACTGCAGTGGTTATTATTGAGAATTTCAATAAAGGAAAAGACATTTCACTTTGTTTGAAAACACAGACAAATATATGCTACATCATTCATGTGAAAGTCATGGATCTACATTGTCAAAAGCATGACAATGAACTTTCTCTGGCAAGAAATAATGTACATTGAAATATGTGGTTTATCATTCTATGAAATCAAGTTTTATGAATAAACAGATGCCATATTCATTTTATGAATAGACAGGAACGATAAGCCATATTGATCTGACATGTGCTTAACTATTGTGAAGTGGGATATAATACACCGTATGGAATCACATAGTATGAAGAAACCTTATTCTTGTGAAGTTTGTGGATCTGCATTTTCACAGAAGTCTCATTTAGTGAAACATATGCATGTACACACTGGAGAGAAACCATATGCTTGTGAAGTTTGTGGATGTGCCTTTTCACAGAAGACACATTTAAGGAGTCATATGCATACACACACTGGAGAAAAGCCATACACTTGTGAAGTTTGTGGATCTGCCTTTTCACAGAAGACACATTTAAGGAGTCATATGCATACTCACATTGGAGAGAAACCTTATACTTGTAAAGTTTGTGGATCTACATTTTCATGGAAGGTAGATTTAGTCACTCATATGCGTACACACACTGGAGAAAAGCCATATTCTTGTGAGATTTGTGGATTTGCATTTTCAGAGAAAGTGACTTTAGTGAGACATAAGCGTACTCACACTGGAGAGAAACCTTATTTTTGTGAAGTTTGTGGATCTACATTTTCACAGATGTCAAGTTTAGTCCGTCATATGCGTACACACACTGGACAGAAGCCATATTCTTGTGAAATTTGTGGATTTGCATTTTCAGAGAAAGGGCCTTTAGTGAAACATAAGCGTACCCACACTGGAGAGAAACCATATTCTTGTGAAATTTGTGGATTTGCATTTTCAGAGAAAGGGACTTTAGTGAGACATCAGCGTACTCACACTGGAGAGAAACCTTATTCTTGTGAAGTTTGTGGGTCTACATTTTCACGGAAGTCATATTTAGTCGGTCATATGCGTATTCACACTGGAGAGAAACCTTATTCTTGTGAAGTTTGTGGATCAACATTTTCACGGAAGTCAAATTTACTCGGTCATATGCGTATACACACTGGAGAGAAACCATATTCTTGTGAAATTTGTGGATCTGCATTTTCAGAGAAAGACTCTTTAGTGAGACATCAGCGTACTCACACTGGAGAGAAACCTTATTCATGTGAAGTTTGTGGATCTACATTTTCACAGAAGTCAAGTTTAGTAGATCATATGCGTACACACACTGGAGAGAAACCATATTCTTGTGAAATTTGTGGATATGCATTTTCAGTGAAAGGGCATTTAGTGAGACATATGCATATACACACTGGAGAAAAACGATAATCTTGTGAGTTTTGTGTGTCTGCATTTTCAAACATGTCAGATTTGGTCAATCACTTGAGTACACACACTGGAGAAAAACTATAATTTGTGGATCTCCATTTTTATTGAAGTGATTATTGGTGAGACATCTGTGTATACACACTGGAGAGAAAAAATATTTTTATGATTTTTGCTGATATGTATTTTACTGCCAAAAAAAATATCTTCATGCAGCAACTTCACCATCTGTGAATCCCAGGGACATAATTAGATGTTCCCATGAAAAGCAATACATTACACAAAAACAGTGAAGAAATAGACATTTCATTTTCCATGAAAACACAGACAAATATATGCTACATGTTTCATGGGGAAAGTCATAGATACATATTGACAAACAACCTTGCCAGTGAACTTTACCTGGCAAGAAACATTTTTAGTGTTATGTATGAATAAACAGAAAAGATAGGCCATATTCTTCTGACATTGGCTAAACTCTTATGAAGTTGGACCTAATGGAAACATCTATTACAAAGAAACTATGTTTTGTGAAATTTGTAGATTTACATTTTCATGGAATCTAGATTTAGTCAAACTTATGCACTGGAGAGAAAATCTATAGCAAGCACAAGATTTTTTATTTTTTAAAAATGTAATTCTCAACCTTAGTGTTGCATTTTTTGTGCAGGTCCTTAAATTAAAATTTACTTATTTTAAATTTTCAAGGGATTAATTTCAAAATTACATTAAGAACTTACATGTAACTTTTTAAAAAGAAATATAACTTTACATTTTTCTGTTGAATCTCAAAGAAAATAATGTGTTTTATTAAATTATATGAGCATTATTTCTCATAAAAAGGTTTTTGTATTGTATTAAACTGTTTTTAGTATGTTGCAGGCCGAGACTTTCTTTCTGTTCATTTTTTTTACTCCATAATTCATGTTTTTACCAAAATGATATCTTCAGGGATTTTTTTACTGTAAAAGAAAAATTGAAGAAACACCCCGAACCCAAATTAAATTATACACGATATTGAATAGAGAGTTTGGAAACAATACCTCAAAACTATTTACCAGAGTCTATTTTTTAATAAAGTAACAAAGTCCCTAAAATATGCCTTCATTACTGAATAGGTCTTGAAAATTTTATTTGAATCGATTAAATCTTCGGCAAATATATTGAAATATTATCAATTCCTTTTTCTTTTTTCTTTTTTTTTGCTTTCATTGTGAAAAAAGTATCCATTTTGGTGTTACCTATAAAATTAAACAACAAATTTCCAAATTCCTTAAAAATAATATTTGTGCAAGACATATTTTTCTAAGTTAGTAAATTTAATAGTTACTAAACTGTATTTTGTAAATATAATAATTACTATTTCTCTCTTTGGAGAGCATTAGTTACAAATATCTCATTCAATACGTTTGTATAAGTCACATGGAAAAAATTAAAAGAAATACAGAATGCCAGCAAATTATTTTTAACCTTATATAACCAATAATTTAAGAATGGATTTTTTATTCTATATGTTTTAATGATAATTAGTAGAATAAATAATTTTATTTTTTACCTTTGCCAAATGTATTTACGCATATGTAAAAATATTAAACGCAACTGGAATTAGAACTTTGCTCTCCAATTAACAATTCTGAGTCATACATTACACCACTTTCACATCCAAGGTTACAACACTTGGTATTATTCTCAACTGGTCACCCTTTTATGTACTGCCTAAGTTTGATGTTGCTTGACTTCAGTGGAAGGAACAATAGGTAGTATATCAAGTGAGCTCCTAATACAGCTTTTGAAAGAGAAGAATTTGTAACCAACCATGAAACATGTCAATAACTGCATTATGATCTGTAGGTGCTTTGCTGTAGCTGAAATAGGTAAAGTAGAAAGGACAATTGACTCTGCAAGATACCAAGGAATTTTGAACAAAATTTTCATTAGCTCATTTCAAAAGTTGGGTTTAGGTCGGGCTGGAACTTTCAACAGGACAATGATGTGAAGCATTAAATCAAACCCGCAAAGAATGGGTTTCTAAAAAGAAATTTCAAGTGTTGATCTAAACTTAGTTGCAAAATCTGTGATTCAAGTGAAAGAGGGTAGTGCCTGCAAAAAACCTGGGTAATATTGAGTAATTGTAGGAGTTTTGCCAAGAAGAATGTTCAAAAATCTGCACTCAATACTGCAAGAAACTTTTTAAAAATTTGTAGAAAAACCTCAAATGAAGCAGTCACCAAATATTAAATGTAAGGGGTTCATTTTTGCACATCTTAATTTTTAATTTTCAGCTAAGGTTTTTATTCCACCTCAGTAAAAAAAGTTTGAAAACTTGTAATTATTTGAATAAAAGTTTCTCTTAGGTTTTATTTTGATTAAGATTTGTAAATCTTTTCAAAATTAGAAACAATTTTTAAAAGTATTATCTTTGGGGTTCACTTACACTGTATTTCTCTTCACTGTATTTCACTGGCTAATGCTTGCACATAAAATGTGTCTTTTCACATACGGAAGGTTGCAAAAAATATGTAGGACAACTTTTCAATCACTTTCTCAATAGTAATTGCCCACTTAGAACAATCAAAGAATTTGTCATCAAGGCTTCCATATATAACAGAAACACTCTCCTTACCAATGAACGTAAAATATAATTTCAGAATGCCCTTGGTCTTTTAATAACAACATCCATTAACTTTCCAATGCGTTAATCAAAGATTTCCAGCATTTAAAGTTAAACAATACAATTAAAAAATATTTAGTGATAACCCCCAACACATGAGGTGAAAGCCCTCCACCCACCGCTAACCTCTTCAGACTTGTAACATGATCCAACATATGCAACTAATCACCCCCACCAAGGGAATGTCACTTGCAACAGAACTTACAAACACACATCACTCAACATTTACCCCACCCCTGTCACTCATGTGGCATTCAATCTGTCAACTCTAAGCGGTGACATTTTCACTCTCCGATATTTTCTGTCAGAGATGCAAATAGGAGAATCATGTGGGAGAAACTGTCTCTGGTTCAGTAAACACAACATCAGAGATAACATCAATTTTCAAGTCTCTGTGCAGTTCAACCAAACTTATCATAGGATTGATGATGCTGGATGCACACTTTTGGCGTCTTGGTTCAGCAACCAGGAGGACAGATGCAAATCTGATTTGAAGTTCATCCTAAAAGTAAATAATTACATTGAAAGACAAAATAGGCATTTCAGTTACACAGAGAGTACAATTTCTACAGGGAGACTGATAACAACACCATTGCTCAGATAAATATGCTCCCCGTTTTTTCCCTTTAATTTTAAAAGCCTTCACCCCACCCACCTACTACATTTTTCTGTCTATGCTTTCACTCTTCCCCATCTTGATTGGAATCACTCACTTCATAAAATCTATCACTAATGCTTCCTTTATACATGAGCTTATGTAATTTCAGGGTGACAGGGCCATGATGATACATATTGATTTTGTATATGTTTGTGTGTGGGGTTGTGCTTGTACAGTTATGTGCACATATGTATGCATCTGCATCTATGAATTGATAATGTTAATTATATTTTATGTCCTGAAGATGGTCTATTAGACTGAAACGTCCGACGTTGACATTATATTAACATTAAAACAGCATAATTGCATATTAGGATTTTTGTTTGTTTTTTCCATATATTTTTCTTCATCTATGGATGTATATGCTTTTTCCTCTGTTTTTCCATTATTTTATTAAAATAATTTTTTGCAAGAAATTTAATGTACTGACATCATTTCGATAGGCCTATTTTTATTAACCAACCTATCTATTCTCTCTCTACAGACACACACACATGATATATATATATATATATACTTTAAAAATCAGGTCAGTTTAATCTGCTACCTTGGTTTCAAACTTATAGTATCTTCAGTTGATTTTTATCAAGCGACCCCCACCCAACACATTATTTTTTTTTTATAATTAAATACTTCATTATTATTTTCAAAATTAAACAAATACACAAAATTTGGGTGTAATAGAAAAGGTTTCAATTGACCCCACACCGATACATATATAATACGCATACATTTCTTCTCTCCCCCTTCTTCTTCTCCTTCCTTCACATCCTCCTCCTCCCTTTTTATTACACCCAATGTTTGCCAGAATAATCAAAAATAAAACTGAAGATAATGAAGTTACATGCAAACAAAATTTATACTGGATGAGCTGATGTTCTCTGCATTTAATGCAAAACATCAGCTCATGTTATGATGTTTATATAGAGTGCTTGATAGTTTTCCTGCGTCATTTGCTTCACATAAAAAATGGCAAATATTTTGAAAAAAATCCGATGTTTCATACTACTTAAAATAAAAACTTGAATAACATCCTCATTTTTCATCTGATTTTCTTCAAATATGTTGCAAAACATTGCCATCTTGCAAGAAATAATATTCATGTCCTAAAGCTAGTGGCAAATTATTGTTCTATGTGCGGCCGAATACTGAATATATTCAGTCGGGTCGCCCATTGAAGAAGTCTGTTGTTTATTTAGACCCGAAACTTCAAGTGACATGGGAGCAACAACACTGACGACGTATCTAGATTTGGCACCTAAATTTTAATAATAATAATTTGATTTGAGAATATGGTGACATTCAATCCCTGGGCTGGATAATGCAAATTTGGTTTCAGTGAAAATAGGGTGAGTAATACCTGAGCAGTACTAAATAAGAACAAGTCATGACATCCCCAGACATGGACAACAGTTTGGTTCAAAACTTTTCCTGTCTACCTGGATTGACAGACATCTGCAGAAGGCTGCTGGGATAACAGTAAGAATGAGGCAATGGTGCTAAATGATTTTTAATGTTTTAGTTCCTGGAGCCCACAGGTGGTGATTTGGGTGTGTCCCTGGGGAAATTAAATGATCCTAATTATTGTTTTTAATTGTCTTAAAACTGCAGGTTTACAGAATTCTTTTTGTTTTCTTTTACCATCATCCCCCAAAATCAATTTTTATCATAACAAATCACTTACATTGACAGAAAATCTTTTTTTTTTTTAATTAAATTGATAATTTAATTACAAAGACTGTATTTACGCCTAATGACAATTAAATTAACGAAACCTATTTATGAGAATTATGACAGAACAAAGTTTTTACATAGACAAAACAAAAGTTGTTTTGTTAAAAGTTGAATCTGTAAATTTAAAACAAAAACGCAATTCAAGAACTTTATTTTTGAGAATTATTACAGTTTTTTTATTAATTGACTGAACAAAACTTTAAAAAAAAATTACACAAATTCACTATACAAAAATATTTTAATTAAGAAACTATATTTTTGAGAATTTTTTACTGTAAATTAATAAATTCAATAAAAAAACAGTATTTAAACTTAATCACATTTCAACTGAGAAATTATGTGTTCTTGTAAATTATTACAAAACATTTTTTAACTGATTCAATAAATTTTAAAGAAAAATCAGTATTTACGCATAATCTCAGTACAATTAAAACATATTTTAGAATTATGTTAGTTTTTTTAGTTGATGGAATAAAAGCTTTTTTTTAAATTAAATACAAAATTTCAATGCGACAAGAGTTCAATGAAGAAAATATATTTTCTGTGAATTATGGCAACAAAGTTTTTTTTAATAAATCAGATGTCTTGACTTTTCTTTCTTCTAAAAAGCAAATGACATTCGGCAAATTTTTCTTTAACAGATTTAAGTAATCTCTCTTGCTTAGACATATGGGACTTATTAGTCAGTGATGTATCCATCAACTTTTTTCTGAAATAGCGATAGTGTACTATACTCCAGGCCTGCTCATGGTGCAACTGAGGGCCAGAACTGGATGCCTATTGAAAAATGCTTGATTTTAAGGAATTTTGTGAGAAAATCACGTTACCTATTTTTGAAAATACTTAGAATAACATTTTGACCCATACCCGAGGATAATAGGATGTGTTAACAGTTAAATAAATGAAAATATGTATTTTTTCTGGTCACTGATGAGTATTAAACAAAACATAGAGGTAGTTAAGATTTATGGTAAAATATATGATCTGCATAATGGTGAAATAGAAACATCCACACTATTTATAGTTATTACTGAACCCTCTATTCAATCTACGTCCCAGGGGCTGAATAAAGAGTTCAGTTCAAATTTACATTGAAGTTACCTAGTTCAACAAGCAATACCTGAGGAAGGCTGGAGGCCATCACCTGAAATGTCTATACGACAATCAATCATCTCAGAAATATAGATGGATAAAACAAAATATTTCTAGGAAATGTTTCAAAACCTTTAAAGCTGGTTTTTTGTCTGATCTGGGTGTGTAATGTTTTCAAAAGTTTTTCAAAATTATATTTACAAAAATATGAGCATGCTTTCTCTCCTTGTTGAAAAGATGGAAACTCAGAAATAAGCATAAAAATACTTAATTATTTATAACACACCTTTTTGTTTATTATATGGAAAATGATAAAACAAAAATATAACCATTAGCAAGTGTTGGTCAGCAGGAACCTTTAGTTATCTACAGTCATTAGAATTGGTATATTTTCCATACTTTTTATAATAAAAACAGGTTTCATATTCACTGGGTTGATTATTATTTTTTGTAATATATGCAGCTGTACAAGAGTCATTTTTATTTCATCAAAAAGTGATGGTTCTACATTTTTTAAATTGCCAAATATTTCTGAACCTTCCTCACAAATGTACATTGGTGACCTGGCTTAACATAAAAAGCAACAATATTTACATTCAAGGCCTCTGATAATACATTTTTGAAAAAATAATATCATCTTTACGTTTCTCCAGCTATATGTTTTTGAATAAAATAATATTACCAGCTATACATTTTTAAGGAAAAAAATATTAACAGAAATAGATTTTTGACAAAACAAAAACATTACCAAAAAAAAAAAAAAAGAATTTGTTGGCCTTAAATGACCCATTGAGGTTGATGCCATAAAACAAAACAAACTATACTCTTTATCCTAACTTTACCTGTATCCCATACCAATAAGTTAAAACAGAAATTTAGAGAGTTGCATTAAACTGAGAATCCGTATTTAATTTTATTCTATTTTTTTATGTTGGCATATTGGTTTGTGGGTATATTGCTAACAATGGTTTGCAAAATATTACCTAATCTTTTAATTAAGTATCTGAATTTCTGGCACTTGTCAAGATAAAATTATCTATTGCCTGGCTCTCTCCCAAAGAGAGCCACGCAATAGATGTAAGTACTGCCCCTACTTGCCTGTAGGAGCAGTACTTACCCCTCGACTTAAAGTGGGGGACTGGAGTTTTGCCCGGTGTCTGAGGGGAGAGGGCTTTGGCTATTATTGAGACAATGCCTTTTTGTGGGGCAATCCACTCAAGTGCACTTTAAGCCTTCTCGTGTCAAAAACCACTTCTGTGCTCAACTTGAGTAAATAAATAAATACTGGAAAAATGTCAGAGCAGGAAACAATAGCATGGTTAATATTTTGTTCTCCACGTTTTTTAGAATATCAAAAACATTATGACAAATTTAATGGCTTTTTCATTAATTTTTTAATACGAATATGACATTTTTTTGGTTCTATTTTGCGCTTTAATGGAAAATTTAAAAAATTAAACTAAACATTAATATTTGTAACTTGTTTGTTTAATTTACCTTAAAGAAAATCACAACTGATAAAAATAAAATAATTCTATGAATGAATGAATTTATTCTTTATAGGTATATTCAATACTTTACTAAAAAAGAGCATGCCCTGATGAAAAAAAGCTCCATACTTGATAAAACAATTTTTTATCGTCTAAATGTTCATATTATTATTAAGAAGACCAAATTATTTTTTGTATGAATTAAAAAATTTTTTTAACCCTTTCTAGTACGTACGAAATTTTAGTTAAAATTTTTTTCGAGTCAGCAAAATTTACATAATATCAATCATGTCAGCCATTTTTGACAACTTTGTAAACAAAAGTAAAATTCTCCGTTTAAAAATCAATGGGTCAATTATATCTACAAGGAAGCGACTCAGAGGGTGGCACACCGAGCCTTGGCTAGTAACAATCGGCCTGAATGGAATACCGTCTTTGTGAATCTTAGGGAGACCGTATATGATAACTTCAAAATTGCAATATGTAAAAATGGTTGCTGAAGACATTAGGTTTATAATACCCAAAAATTCATACCCAGATGTCCTCAAGGACACATGGCACAGTTGGTTAAATCCAGTGACAGGGCCCAAAGTGTTCAATACGAGTTAAGGCAGTGGAGAACTTTCAGAGTTATAACTGATAACTGACATCCATCAAACATGGCACGTGGAACTAGAACAGTCTACCCCGCTGAGTGAAATAAAGGGTTCAGTTCGACATTCGAACTACCTGAAGAAGGCCGGCGACAAAGATGAGGACAATAGTCCGTATAATGTCAATAAATAAAATTATTGTGTAGTAAATTTATTTTTCATCGAAAATATATTTTGATGTTCTTTAACGTATATTATTCATAAAAGCTTTTTTAATTAAATGTCTTAATTTTATTGGGTTTTGTATTCAGAGCTAAAAACTTTGGGTAGAAATACCTCTCGATTTACAAAAAAAAAAAAAATCGAGGATTTATAGTTTTCGAAGTCTTCTGTATTTAATTGAATGTTACAGAGATGCACATATTCGAGTTTTTACGTTTTCATAAATTAAGTAAGGGTGGGGATGGTTATAAGATATAAAAAAATATTTTTACCATGACTTTCTAAAACCAAACATTGCTAAAATAATTTCATTTACTTTTTAATCATTTCTCAAAATTATTTGACCTTTGAAAGAATTTCCAAGTTAATGTTTTTCAACTGGAAAAAAGCAATAAAAAAAACTAATGCTAAATTACGCGATCCATGACGTTAAAAAAAGGTTTTTACCCAAAATTTCAAACGTGTTAGAGAGGAACAAAAAAATTAAAACCTACTTTCTTTTGATTAGTAACAAACTTTTTCCCGATAAAACTTTGTTTTTTATTAAGTTTGGGCCTTTTTTTCAATATCCTATACTGTTTTTTTCAGCGAATTATTGAACATACCTATTTCTATTTCAAGATTTGCTACTTTGATATTGGAAAAACATTGTATAAAATTATATAGATCGAGTTAATTATTTTTTGTAAGGTTTCAAGTCAAAATTGCCGGAGACAATCAGCAATGCATTTTTACAAGAAATGTTTTAAATTTTTATTATAATAAATTTTATTATAAATTTTTATAAATTATTTAAAATTTTGTTAATTTAACGTTATATTTGCTAGTTTTTCTCAAATAACGTGTCAAAAATATATATTTTATTTTTGGAAGAATTTTAAAACCGAGACTTAAATTTTGTTTAGAAATATGTAAAAAAAAAAAAAAAAAAAAAAAAATCAGTTCCAATCAATATAATTCTGTTTGAAATACATCAACGTATTTTACTCACTGTAAATTTAATCATTTAGCTTTCAATTCAAGTAAAGCTTAAGTGAAAGCTTCAAGAAAACTTTTTTGTTTATAAAAAATAATATTAAAAACCTTAGTTATCGAAAATTAGTGGAGGTACCTAGAAAAAATATATAGAAATTGTAAAGGGGCTAATTTTCCGTCCGATAGACATCAAAGGATAAACTCAGTAATGTTTTACATCCACGCACATCCTGTTTTTGTACAGTATTTAGGACAAAAAGTTTTACAAAGTTGTCTTAATTTCATTAAAGCCAAAAACTGGTGGTGCGTGGGGTCAAAATTTTGGCTTTTTGTTTTTTATCCTTTACTTTTCCTATCAGATGATTACAAACAGTCATTTACGAAAGTCAAATCTTACGAAGTGATTAAACGAAAATGTAGCTTTTTTTTCTTTCTCTCGATGACTTTGTGGTGCTACATTTCGATAAGTTTTTTGCCACTTTGACTTAATTCTTATTTAGGATTGTGGAATTCTTTGCAACGGTTGTTTCAGAAGCCTATCAAGAGGGAGCAACTTATGAAATGGGTGGATATTCCAGAGAGTGAAATTGTTCATTTTCCTTTTATTTTCGTATTTTAATAGTGTATTTTTGCACATCGACGCTAAGTAATCTACTACTGTATCTATATTTCTCTTGTTGTCTGTCTGTCGTGGGCGTTGTTACCAGGTCGCATTTCTCACCCGATTTCGATGCGGTTTTCATCACAAGTTTGCAAATGGCTGCCGTAAGGACATGACGGAGGCCGATTTTTTACTGTGTTATTTGTATTTCCATTCATTTTATTAAGTTTGATATTTTATTCATGGAAAAATGTCATAAGTGAGATTAATATAAAAATAAAATCATATAAATTTCATAAGATGATACTGATGCTTATAGGTACCCTTCTTAGTTTAAAATGAAAAATCAAATTAACTTCTCCACACGTGTTTCGCAAAAGTAAAGGCCTTAACAGCGGAGAACAATGCTTAACTCAAATAACGCAACTTAATTGTATTCTGGCTGATCTTCCGTACTTTATATTTACAGCCAGATTATAAACACAAAATTGCATTTCTTAATTACTGCGGATCTTCTGATAAATGAAAATGATACAATTTATAATGTGCTAAAAAAGATCTATCTCATAAGGACACTTAGGAAACCCGACGCGGCTTTTAACTAATTTTATAATATTTTAACAACTTAAATGTAAAAATCTATTATAATTAAAGAAATAACAAATAATTGTATTAAAAATTCCTTTTTCATTGAAAAACGAAAATAAAATAAAAGCATTTGAAATTAAATAATATTGTTTTATTGAGTTTTGTATGTTACAATTTAGAACTGATTTTCATGTTGCGATTATCCAATATATGAGGTCTCTCCTTAGGTTATCGGGGAACACCTGGCGGCATTCTTGTCGCAGTATGGCGATATACTGGGTGCTTCCTGCGATAGCTTGACCGGGGGATGGAGTTTTGAAATTATGTTGAATGAAAAAGCCTTCCGCTCCATCCCCAACTGTCTGGATGTTGGATGCCTGAAGCTGCCGGTCGTTGTGACCGGACGTAAACCGGTATGTTTGAAGTGCGGAGAGACTGGTCACCTCTCCTCCTCCTGCCCAGAGTAGAAGGCCTCTTCGCAGATCCGGCGGGCAGACTTTGCATGCTGAATGTTACCATAAAGGATAAGGTTCTACGTCTCATTGGGGTTTATGCGCCCAATAACCATGCCGAGCGGCCTGCTTTGTTTCGGTAGATCGCACCGTTCTTGATGACAGTCGGGTAATTTTAGCGGGGGATTGGAATGCCGTCCTTGACCCCGATATAGATCGTATAGGGCAAAGACAAGGTACTAACAACACGGATGTGAAACCATTTCGGGACTTTATCGATGGGTTTGATCTTGTCGATAAGTACCGGAATGAATACTCTCGGGAGGTGGCATGGACTTGGACTAATAGTGGCAACTCGGCTCCTGGGACGCTTGCGAGCTACCTCGACCGAGTCCTAGTTAGGAGAGTCGATGTAGGGCTCTTAGGGTGTCCAAGCTTCCATTACATAGTTTATATGGATCATAGGCTTGTCCGGGTCCGTGTAAACTTAGATAAGCCTAAGGTTAGATTGGCTGACTACTGGAAATTTAACTGTTCATTATTTAGTGAGCAGCGCTTCCTGGACCAGCTGTTACTAATGATACAAAGGGAATAGACGGGGGCGGTTGTGGGAAACGCCTGGTGGGATAAATTAAAATCTAAAATTAGAACGATTCAATAGATAGATTAGTTGCGCAAACGGCTTTAGAAGATAAAGTTGATCGGACTGTGAAATCCCGTGTTAGTGGGGAAATAGCTTTAGCTAAGGCAGAGTTGTCCTCCTTGCTTATCAAGAAGGATCAAGCTCTGGTAGTTAGGGCTAGGTTAAAAAGAATTTCTTCTGAGGCGACGAATATGGCCGCTGAACTGCGTGCAGAGGAGAATCGGAGCGCGGCTAGGCGACATATAGCGTGCGTCACATTGCCGGATAAGCGGACCGTGACTACAAACGCGGGCATATGCTAGGCCTTTCGTGATTACTTTCAGGATCTTTTTACCAGGGAGCCCGGTCTAAGCTCTGCTCAGTTCGACGCCTATTTAGCCGACTTTCCCTGCTTCCAGGCAGCTGAAGCGGCTAGGTGCGAGGGTCCTATTACTGAATAGGAAATCTGGGAAGTGCTGAAGCAGGTTGGCCTGGATAAATCTCCGAGAATGGATGGTCTTCCCTACGAAGTTTACTTGAGGCAGTCGCCCGCATTTGTTCCTTTGCTGGAACTGGTTTGCAACCACTGGATGAAGCAGGGGTCTATACCTCAACGTTTCACCAGGGGTGTGATCAAGTTGCTGCGTAAGGACAGGAACGGTGGGGATGGATTAGGGAACTTTCGCCCATTAACCATCTTAAACACTGAGTTAAAGATTTTGGCGAAGATCTTACCCAACCGTTTGCAGCTTGTCCTGTCTAGTCTGATTGGCCCCGAACAGACTTGTGCTGTGAAGGGTAGGACTATTCAGGATAACCTTCATATGGTACGCTTGATCTTAGAAAAAGTCGACAGTGAAGCCGCGCTGATCAATTTAGATCAGTCGAAGGCCTTCGATAGGGTTGACCATCGGTTTCTGGAGGCTGTCCTTTCGGCGGCCGGTTTCGGAGCCGACTTTCGCTCCTGGATCCGACTTTTGTATGCGACCCCCGGTGCGCTGGTGGAAGTGAATGGGGTAAGATCGAAGCCTTTCGCATTGTCTCGCTCCATTCGTCATTGTCCGCTCTCGCCTTTGCTTTACGTTCTTGCGTTGGAACCATTCCTTCGCAAGTTAAAGGCGAATCCGGTCCTGCGCGGAATTGCCCTGTCTGGGGCTACCACCTCAGCCAGTTATTCTGCCTATGCTGACGACGTTTCGGTTCTTGTGTCGAGCAGAACCGAGATTGACGAAGTCAGCAAGGAGATCAGTGGGTATGAGATGGTGACAGGGGCCAAGATCAACCGCGATAAGTCTGTTTATTTGCGGTTGGGTGCGTGGAAGGGAGTTTCTCTTCCCGGACCTTTCCTCTCGACGGATGGGCCGATCAAGATACTCGGCGTCTGGTTCGGAACTGATCTCCAGTTGGAAATGTATTGGTCGGAGGTACAAGGGAAAACCGAGATCGCGGTTAATCTGTGGTCTCGGAGGGCCTTTCCCTGAAGGGAAGGGCGGAAGTATGTGTTTCACACATCTATCCGATTCTCCTGTACCGACTCTCTGTACTTCCACTCCCGTATGCCAGACTAATTTTATTAGTACGGACCTTGTTCTCTTTCTTGTGGAGAGACAAGGCCCCCAGGGTATCTCGCGAGATCTGTTGCCTTCATCCCTCTGAGGGCGGTCTGGGTATGCCTAGCATTGAGATTCGTCAACATATGCTTTGCATTACCTTTCTAGACCGAATGTGTCGCGGATCGGATGAGGTAGGCGCCTTCTGGAAAGAAGACGTCCGTAAACATTTCCCATCCCTGAGAAGTGTGCGCTCGTGTGAGGAGGAGGCCGGCCGTACACCCCGAGCCGAGTGCTCCTTCTACCGCGAATGTCGTCGTGCACTGGAAGTCCTCTTACGGGTGTCGGATGGCCTCTCCAACGCCCAGGCGTTGTCTCGTAAGGCATTGTATCGACTGTTAGTTAGGGGGGCCGTTCAACATGATCTGATTGGCGAGCTCGGTCTTACGAAGTAGGAGGCTCACTCGATATGGCCTTGGGCGCCTGGGTTGAAATGTCTCAATAATGATGAAGCATCACTCACCTGGCTGGTGATTCGTGGGGCCCTCTGGGTCGGCAAGAGACTTTGTTCAGCAGGCTTGGTGAAATATCCAAACTGTCGTCGCTGTACTGGGGAAGTCGAGACCATTGGTCACGCCTTTTTTCAGTGCAAGGCGGTAGTGCCGTTGTGCAAGTTTGTTGAAGGCCTCATGGTTCGCATGCTGCAGGGAAAGTTTTTGTCCTTGAAGCCAGTTCTGTTTGTAGCAATGTGGTGCCTCAATTGACGAAGGCTGAACACTATGTGTTCTGTTGCTTACTAGGGGTTATGAGAGTCGTGATTTGGACAACGCGTCAGAAGGAATTCTATGATGGCGAGTGGGTCACCTCTTCCCAAATGATCTTGTTCTTGAAGCATTAGCTTAAAGTCAAGATTAGGACGGAAAGGCGGCGGCTCCCTTCATCAGAATTTAATTTGGCAAAAGGTGGATGAATCTTGCGCGCTTGTGTCGAGTAAAAGAGGCTGACTTGGAGTGGCATTTTGATGCCAGTGAGGCATCAGGATGTTGTTTTCCTGGGTTGAACATGGGCAACCCTTCCCAAGAGTAGGCTAGTTTAGGTTTTTGTAGTTGATTTTTTAGTTTTTCTTTCCTTTTTCGGTAAACTTAGCTAGGGTGTGTTCGCTCATCGGCCCCTTTTATTTCTGTCCCCCTTTTTTTTCCTTTAGTTTAACTCCCCATCCCTTCCCTCGTTTAGGTGGTCAGTGATGTCAGTTCTCTGGTGGATGCGGGGCGCCTTTCGTTTCGCGTGTTTTTTCGTATTTGTTGTTGTGTATGAATGCGTGTGTGTCTGTGTGAATGCTTTGGAGGAATGAGTTTTCTGTTTTATTTTTCTTAGTCTTGCATCGATTTCGTCCGGTTAACTGATATTTCTGCCACATTTAAGGTTTGTGGCGGCTTTATTACTAACACACTGTTTAGTTTCTTGTAAATATTTTATGTCATATTGTATATATTCATTGGGGATCTTTTTAAAAATTGTTGTTAATTATGCTCCTCTCCCCACGAACAATATTTGTACATAGGGGGACTATTTAGGATTTTCATTGTGACGAAGAGGTATTCTGGTGGATGTAGTATGAAAGGTATGGATAAATGTGTTGTTTTGGTGATAGGAATATTGTTTAGTATGATGGGGTCAGTGGTTGTGGCTAGCTAAGTTTTATATTAAGACAAGGGATGGCCGTCCTTTTCCCCAACCCCCCTTTTGGCCTTGTGCCACATTTGTTGTATTTTTACGACTATAAATATTAGTAGCAGTTCAATTCTGTGTAGTACGAGTTTTTGCTAGACATTTGTTGACTGCTTTTTTGACACCCGTCTGCTCTTTTGTTATTGTCCCTTGCGTATTGAACGTCATTTTTGTTAAGTTTGTTTTTTATTACTGTCTTTTTGTTCTTACGATTTTTTTTTAAAAGTTTTTGATTTTTTCTTTTCTTTTTTTTACCTTCCTCTATTTTTAAAAATTATCTACTTTAATTTTTGTTTATTCCTTTTACTCTAGATTTCCTTTTTTGTTTTTTCATTTTCTCTAATTACTCTTTTAATTATATCTCCGTTTTCGTTTTCGTAGCCCGAGTTTCATTTTCATTGTTTTTGCTTTGACTTACCGTTAATTCTTTTATTCTTTCCTTTTTAATATTTTTTTAAAAGTTTTCCGTGTTTTTCTTTTTGTATTGTATATTTGTCTATTTAATTTTTCTAACCTTTATTTGCTGTCTATTTGTCCATTTATTTTGTTCTAACGTTTTGTATTGTATAATTTTCTATTCTTTATTTTGGTGTCGGCCATTTTGTAAATTGTAACTAGCTCTGCCTAGTTTTGATACTTTCGTATTTTCTTTGTTTTTCTTTTTTGTCTAGCTTTTCTTTTGGAGTTCTTTTCTTTTTTTTTAATTTATTGTTTCGCCGTTAGGCGAACTTTTTAATCTTTGTCTAATTTTTATTGTAAGTTTTATTTCTTGCTGTGTTTTTATTTGTTTGTTGTCTCGACTTCGCCTTTTTTTTCTTTGCTATTTTGTATTGTGTATTTGTCGAATTTACTTTTAAAACCTTTATTTGCTGTCTATTTGTTCATATATTTGTCCATTTATTTTGTTCTAACGTTTTTGTATAATTTTTTATTGTTTATGTGTCGGCCATTTTGTAAATTGTAACGAGCTCTGCCTATTTTTCATACTTTCTTTGTTTTTCTTTTTTGTCTAAGCGTTTTTTCGTTTTTTTTTTTTTCGTTTTTTTTTTTAATTTATTGTTTCGCCGTTAGGCGAACTTTTTTGTATAATATTCATTGTACGTCTTTTTATTTGCTTGTTTGTCTCCCTTTCAGGTGAGTTTTGTGTTTTTTGTGTTATTTTTTATATTATTATTCCCCAACCCTATTCTCCTTCCCCTTCCCTTTTAATATAAAAAAAATATGGAAAAGAAGGAAAAAAAAAAACCCTTCCTTTTTAGCCATAAAAAAACCCCAAAAACGAACTTATCAGACTACATAAAGTCTATAAGAAAACATTTATTTAACTCCCCAAAGAAAGACCCACCGGATAAAGACAACCTAAAAGAATACCCAGCCTTAGATCAAAGTTCCCCTGGCGAGGATGACATCGCTGGGAAAAATGAAAATTTACTTACTTTAAGTATGGAGGCCTGTAATGGCAATAAGAAAAGTGAAAATAGTACGGAGGCCAATAATGGCCATAAAACCATAATTGACAATAAAAGCCAAGATTGGCTCTCAAGAGAAGACTGAGGCCGGGGAATTGCCCTCTTGTTGGAAGTTCACCCCCGAGTTGTATTATCAATGTAGTGGATTTCTTGGAGCGAGCTAAGAGCTATGCACACCTTGTCGTAGAAGGTCGACTCTTCGAAGATGCCCAGAAACTAAGAAAAATTGAAACACGAATAGTGTCAGTTTTCGTCTTGGACAGGTTTATGCACAAAATTTGTCGCTTGACGAAAGACACAGTGATAAAATCACTGGAGTCCTTGGGGTTCAAGCCCCTCAGAGTTGTGAAAGGAGCCGGCTTTTTCATGTCGGACGTATTGTTACCCACGCCGGAAGATTGCGTGGCAGCTTCGAGCAAGGACTTGATCACCAAAGGTCTGATCCTGCGAACCGAGTAACTAGGCTGAAGCAGGACCAGCCGTTCAATATATGAGGTCCCTCCTCAGGTTGTCGGGGAACATCTCGCGGCCTTTCTGTCCCAGTTCTGTGAAATAATGGCCGCATCTTGCGATAGCCTGAGCGGGGGGCGAAGTTTCGATATTCATTTAGATCTAAAAGAAGGCCTCTGGAATTCAATCTCCCGTTGACCAGAATCCCCCTCTGACCGCGTCTTTACCTTCCGCCTCGCCTGTAATGGGTATGCCAGCTTCTGGGACCGGTAGGGAAAATCCTCCGGTTGGTCAAAAGACCACATTGTTCAAATAGCCTTCGCCCACTGCTAGTGCAGTTGCGGAGAAGGGGGAGGGGGAAAGGCTAGTTGCTGGTAAGGCCAGAGGGAAGCATCAGACAGCGGGTCCACAGTCTCCTGAAGCCCCAAGGACGAAAAGCACTAACAGCGCCACTCCCTCTGGCAACATTAAGGGCGATACCCCGGCCTCTAAACTATCTTTCCAAGAAAAGGAAAAGAAGTACGACCCCGGATTTGAAAAAAACGAAAAAATTAAGAAGCTTAAGAAAAAATTAGATAATCAGCACTCCCAAAATCCAACTCCTTCCACGTCTTCTACCCGGTCCATCCCCTCTCCTAAGAAATGAACTTCGCCCCAGATAACTCCTTCCAAATCACTTCCCCTCAGTAGAGATCCCAGCCCTTACAGGCATAGATCATTCTATACACCACTCAACACACCCACTCCCTCCGCTGTTAAACATCAATCAACCCTCCGGCACACATCTGCATACTCCCAGTCATTCCCCTGTTAAAAAGGTGGATATGCCACCTCCTGCTTCCAAGTGACAGAGAAGCCCCTCACAAGAGGGAAAAGAAAAAAAAAAGGCACAGAAGCCTATTTACAACACAGGAGAAGATGTTTGCCATATTTACCCTGCCCAAGCCGAGAGAGCCAGGGATTATGGAAACCGTATAAAAAACCTGAAATATTTTCTCTCAATAAGGCAGTGTTCTGATCGGGACATCGAAGTGCCTCAAAATTTCTCGCTGGCCCAAAGGGTTCTCACGGTGATCAGAACTGGAGCCGGAGCAAAACAAATTTGGGCAATGCTTGAGGAGGCCATCAGTTCATATAAAATGACGTTACCAATTGCAATCACCCAGAACGAGCAGTTAAAAAATTTAAAACAATTTTCTGCAGGGAGGGTCCCAGTTTTAGTTCACCCCTCCCTATATAGAGCACTTAAATTGACCTTCCATTGGGATATCGGTGGGATCTCCCAAGACGGTACCATCAAGACTGAGATGGGCCATGGGTCCTCTGGAATCTACAAATCAACATTTCCCAGACTTCATGAGTTCAAGCGCCCTATGAGGCTGGCATCCCGTTCTCAACCTTTCACTGTCGAAACTACTAAATGTAACCATCTCTTCTACTTCAATAGCTTGATGTCTCGTAACTCTCGCCTGTGGAACTCCCTTCCCTATTCCAGTTTCCCTGAGAGCTATAATCTCCAAATATTCAAATGAAATGTCAATCAAAATCTCCAGTTGCCTTGATCTATCCACTATCCTTCTCCTCATCCTTTCCTCTATCAATCCTATCTGATCTTGCTCCAAATCTTCTGCAACCCCTTGCGTCCTAGTGGCTTCTCGCCTTGCTTGGGGTGAAATGCTTAAAAAAATGTATTTAAAGATTATTGATAAAATATAAAGAAGAATCTGCAATGTTATTGGTCCTGAATTGACATCTTGACTCCAGTCATTTTCTTCATCTTCCCAGGGCCATTTCTAGAAATATTTTCCTGGTAATTGTTTTAATGAACTCTATGGTACCTATACTATGAATTTAAGCGCATTACTAGATTGGCAGAAAGGTTTAATCTTTTTGCCGTTAGAATGACTAAATGTAACTGTAAGTTCTATGCTAACAGTTTCTTCTTAGGCATTTATCATTTGGGAAACACTCTTCCGTCTTCATATTTCCAGTTAACTTGATGATGATGGAAGGTAAAAAGGGTATTAGAATTTAATTTGGGAACCACGAATACAAGGTTTTGCAGGATGACATTCTAGCCTATTTTTCCAATCCTTACGCCAACCTTTTTTCTTGTTTCCAAAGCCTTGATTCTTATCAGAGATAAGAATATATTTTATGACCAGGAAATTTGTATAATAATTTTGGAGGGAAAAGTCCTCGATTCTTCTGAGCCTCCCAAATCTCTATAAATTTGGAGAATCTTCGCCTATTTGGTAGTGAGAATTCGGCCACTGTCTGTGAGGTCGACGCTAGAGAACACTAGTCAACTTCGGAACTAGTTTCAACCAAAGAAAAACTACCTACTAAAGGCCTGTACAGAATGAACGTCAGCCCATATTAAAGACCAGTTGAAAGTTGCCTTCCTTTCACCTAAAAGACTTCTGTCGTCAAACTACGAACTTATTTAACTGCAAGAACTTCGAAGAAAACTGTGAGTGTTTCTAACCATTAACAAACTTCTGCCCTTTTTTGTACATGTAAATAAACAATTTCTTCTTTTATTGTTACACACAGAGCAGGAGTTTTGAGTCTTTATTCGTCCCTGCCTAAAAGATAGTTTGTCCGCTCTAATGTTGCTGTTTTTATTCTATATTTGTCACCCTTTCATGCGGGAAAGCCGGTACAAATTTCCCGCAAGCGTTCCCTCAGAGGATAAAGAAAAAGAGTAGTTTTGATTTGGAGGTGTTAAAATTAACAAGATACTATTTGACCCATTTAACAAGAGATTGTATGTCATTTATTAGATCAGCTACCAATCTAACCTTATTGAACACATTTTCATCTCTTTAATCTGGTTGAGTAATGATTTTTTTAAAAATTCCTTTTTGGGGAGTATCACTGATTAATTAGTTTCACATGTCTAAGCGGATTCAAGGAAGATTATTTACATTTTGTAAAGTAAAATTCATCTAATCTGATTTGTCTTTTATAATACACATCTGATTTATTAAAAAAGATTCTTATTAAAAGAACCTTATGATTTTGAAATGTTACGGTTTTTTTTCATATTCACTTGTCCAAATATAAAAACAATATAATATCTGATTTTACAAATATAATTTCTGTGATGAGGAGTTATCATTTACTATTGTCCTCATCTTTTTTTGTTTTTACTACGACATTTCATTTCAGGTGTTATGCCCTCTGGCCTTCATTGTGAAGAAAAGAAAAGAGGAAGAGAGAGGGGGTTACTTACGGACGGGTTGCTTCAGCCTCGGGAGAATTGTGTCCAGCTAAACTGGAAGCAAATGACCAACTGATATTTATGGTCTTGGTAGGAGGGGGATTGGGGGAAGAGGTTAGCCTCCTTATAAAAATCGTCCTCCGTACTCTCGCGAGACCTATTTTCTCTATGAGCCGACGCGAGACTGGTTATTTGTCATGCTGAAGGATTATTACTTCTTTTTCTTCTCTGTTACTAGACCTGGAGATTGTTCAGGATTTCACATACCTCAGTTCCACCTATTCAGGCTTCCTTTTCGCTACATACTTAACTCAACAGGGGGATCGGACGAGCTGCCAACACTTTTGCCAGGTTGACCTCAAGAGTCTGGGTGAACAAAAAACTTGCTCCAAAGAACAGAATTTTGGTCTATAGGGTACGTGTTGTCAACCTGCTACTGTGCGGTAGCCTGACTTACAGCCGCTACTTCAGTAAGGCGAGATACATCTGCAACATTCAACTTTGATGTCCGAGATGCATTCTAGGCATCAATTGCTCCGACTGAGTCACAAATGCTGTATTTCGTAATCACACCGTAATCTAGATGAGAGGGTTCTGAAGGTTCTTCTGTATAGGGAAAAGGTTGCTAGCAAGAGGGCGACCTCATCACCACATCAAGGGCACCTGGAGAAGGGACATGACGGCAATGGACATTGAGTGGTGAGAAGATATTGTTCATTTTAGAGACACAGTTTACACCCAGTATTGGAGCAGGTGGAGGAGAAATAAAGACATGCTACCTGTTAGAACCATGCTCGACAGAAAGAAAACAAGAAGGCGACATAAGATGATAGTATCTTCACATGTATTTGCTGCAATCGTGACTGTCACTCCCAATTGGGCCTGTATAACCATAACATGTTTCTTCTCTATCAGTAGATGATGCAACATATGTATTTATATGCTTATTTTAAAATTTATTTACTTTTATGCTTATATCAAAGCTTATATATGTATTTACTTATATCATTTTTTAAAAAGCTTTTATACTTATTTTATAAGTTGAGACTAAAACAATATATTGTATGAATTTTCCTGGTTGCATGTATGTGTGTTTGGCAAATTTGGAAAGCATCGAATGAAAAACCAGGAGTTATGGCCCAAAAATGGGCTTTTTGAACAGTTTCTCATGTTTTTTTGTAATACATGGGAAAGTAAGCAGGATTAAAATCACGCTATATTATCTCTTGCAAGATGGCAATGTTTGATTATTCTGGCAAACATTGGGTGTAGAAAAAAGGGAGGAGGAGGAGGATGTGAAGGAAATTTTGTGGATTTGTTTATATTTGAAAAAAATAATAATTTATTAAAAAAAAAAAAAAAAAATTAAGGTCCTTTGATAAAAATCAACTGAAGATACCCTAAGTTTGAAACCAAGGTCGCGGATACAACTGACCTGATTTTTTATATATATATATATATATATATATATATAATGTGTGTGTGTGTGTGTGTGTAGAGAGAGAGAGAATAGATAGGTTGCTTAATAAAGATAGGTCAATCGAAATGATACCAGTATAATAAATAAAGCATACATAAACATATGTAGCGCCATACATGTATAGATATAAATACACGTAAAAAAAACTCTATATGCATCATCATAACCCTGTCATTAAATAAGTTTGTATGTAAAGGAATATTACTCACAGATTCTATGATGGTATAAAGTGGGTGATTCCAATGAAGATGGTGAGAAAGTGAAAGCATAGACATACATATGTGCACATAAGCACAAGCCTACACACAAACCTATGTACCAACATACACGTATAGATATAAATACATATACAAAATCAATATGTATCTTCATAGCCCTGTCACCCTGAAATTACATAAGCTTGTGTATGTATGAAGCATTAGTGATAGATTTTATGAAGTGAGTGATTCCAATCAAGATGGGGAAGAGTGAAAGCATAGACAGAAAAATGAAGTAGGTGGGTGGGGTGAAGGCTATTAAAATTGAAGGGAAAAAACGGGGGTGGGGACATATTTATCTGAGCAATGGTGTTGTTATCAGTCTCCCTGTAGAAATTGTACTCTCTGTGTAACTGAAATGCCTATTTTGTCTTTCAATGTAATTATTTACTTTTAGGATGAACTTCAAATCAGATCTGCATCTGTCCTCCCGGTTGTTGAACCAAGACGCCGAAAACGTGCATCCAGCATCATCAATACAATGATAAGTTTGGTTGAAGTGCACAGAGACCTGAAACTTGCTGTTGTTATGTTTTTTTTACTTTTGTGGTTACTGAACTAGAGACAGTTTCTCCCACATGATTCTCCTCTTTGCATCTCTGACAGAAAATATAAGAGATTCAAAAGGTCACAGCTTAGAGCTGGCAGATTAAATGCCGTGTGAGTGACAGGGATCGGGTAAACGTTGAGTGATGTGTGTTTGCAAACCAGGCAAATATTTTTTAATTGTATTGTTTCACTTTAAATGCTGGAAATCTTTGATTAACGCATTGGAATGTTTATGTTTATGTTTATGGATGTTTTTATTAAAAGACCAAGGGCATGCTGAAATTATATTTTACATTCATCGGTAAGGAGAGTGTTTCTGTTATATATGGAAGCCTTGATGACAAATTCTTTGATTGTTCTAAGTGGGCAATTACTATTGAGAAAGTGATTGAAAAGTTGTCCTACATATTTTTTGCAACCTTCCTTATTTGAAAAGACACATTTTATGTGAAAGCATTAGCCAGTGAAATACAGTGCAGAGTAATATAATATAATATATTCCAAAGATAATCCTTTAAAAATTGTTTCTAATTTTGAAAAGATTTACAAATCTTAATCAAAATATATACTTAGAGAAACCATTATTCAAATAATTACAACAGCTTTCAAATTTTTTTTTACTGAGCTGGAATAAAAATATTAGTTGAAAATTAAAAATTAAGAAGTGCAAAAATGAACCCCTTACATTTAATATTTGGTGACTGCTTCATTTGAGTTTTTCTATAATTTTTTAAGTTTCTTGCAGCATTGAGTGCAGATTTTTGAACATTCTTCTTGGCAAAACTCCTACAATTGCTCAATATTACCCAGGTTTTTTGCAGGCACTACCCTCTTTCACTTGAATCACAGATTTTGCAACTAAGTTTAGATCAACACTTGAAATTTCTTTTTACAAACCCATTCTTTGCAGGTTTGATTTAATGCTTCACATCATTGTCCTGTTGAAAGTTTCAGCTTGACCTAAACCCAACTTTCGAAATGAGTTAAAGAAACTTTCGTTGAAAAGTCCTTGGTAACTCGCAGGGTCAATTGTGGCTTCAATGCATACTATTGTACCTATTTCAGCTACAGCAAAGCACCTACAGATCATAATGCAGTTATTGACATGTTTCATGGTTGGTTACAAATTCTTCTCTTTCAAAAGCTGTATTAGGAGCTCACTTGATATACTGCCTATTGTTCCTTCCACTGAAGTCAAGCAACATCAAACTTAGGCAGTACATAAAAAGGGTGACCAGTTAAGAATAATACTAACTGCTGTAATGCATAATGACTCAGAATTGTTAATTAGAGAGCAAAGTTCTAATTCCAGTTGCGTTCAGTATTTTTACATATGCGTAAATACATTTAGCAAAAGGTAAAAAATAAAATTACTTATTCTACTAACTTTCATAAAAGCATATAGAATAAAAAATCCATTCTTAAATTACTGGTTATATAAGGTTAAAAGTAATTTGCTGGCATTCTTTATTTAATTTTTTTCCATGTGATTTATAAAAATGTATTGGATGAGATATTTGTAACTAATTCTGTCTGAACTCGCTGGCTATTTATATTATGTTTTAGAGAGAAAGTAATTATTATATTTACAAAATACAGTTAATTAATCCTTAAATTTGCTTAGAAAAATATGGCTTGCACAAATATTGTATTTTTACAGAAATTGGAAATTTGTTGTAATTTTATAGGTACCACAAAAATGGATACTTTCTCTGCAATCAAAGCGAAAAAAATACTTGCCAAAAATCAAAGAATTATCCCATTCTAATAAAATTTTGAGGACCTATTTTGTAATGAATGCATATTTGAGGGACTTTGTTGCTTTATCAAAAAAAGGATCTGGTAAATAGTTTTGGGGGTATGTTTCCAAACTCTCTATTCAATAACATGTATAATTTAATTTGGTTTTGGGGTGTTTCTTCAATTTTTCTTTTACAGTAAGATGAAAAAAAATCCCTGAAAATATCATTTTAGTAAAAACATGAATTATGAGGTAAAAAAATGAACAGAAAGAAAGTCTTGACCTGCATCCTACTAAAAACAGTTGTATACAATACAAAAATCTTTTTATGAGAAATAATGCTCATACAATTTAAGAAAACATTATTTTCTTTCAGATTCAACAGAAAAAAAATGTAAATTTATATTTCTTTTTAAAAAGGTACATGTAAGTTTTTAGTGTAATTTTGAAATTAATCCTTTGAAAATTTAAAATAAATTTAATGTAAGGATCTGCAGAAAAAATGCAACACTAAGGTTGAGAATCACATTTTTTAAAAATAAAAAGCCTGAGCTTGCTATAGATTATATAACACTAAAAGTGTTTTTGTAGAAAGATAAACTGTACATATCAAACTACATCATTTCTTGCAGGGTAAATTTCACTGGCAGGTTGTTTTTCAATATGTATCCATGACTTTCCCATGAACCATGTAGCATATATTTGTCTGTGTTTTCATGGAAAATGAAATGTCTATTTCTTCACTGTTTTTGTGTAATGTATTGCTTTTCATGGGAACATCTAATTATGTCCCTGAGATTCACAGATGGTGAAGTTGCTGCATTAAGATATTTTTTGCCAGTAAAATACATATTGGTAAAAATCATTAAAATGTTTTTTCTCTCCAATGTGTATACACATGTCTCACCAATAATCACTTCTATAAAAATAGACATCCACAAATTATAGTTTTTCTCCAGTGTGTGTACTCAAATGATTGACCAATCTGACTTGTTTGAAAACGCAGACACACAAACTTCACAAGACTATCAATTTTTTTTCCACTGTGTATATGTATATGTTTCATTAAATGCCCTTTCACTGAAAATCAATATCCACAAATTTAACAAGAATATGGTTTCTCTCCAGGGTGTATACGCATATGACCAAGTAAATTTGACTTCCGTGAAAATGTAGATTGACAAACCTCACAAGAGTAAGGTTTCTCTCCAGTGTGAGTACGCTTATGTTTCACTAAAGTCCCTTTCTCTGAAAATGCAAATCCACAAATTTCACAAGAATATGGTTTTTCTCCAGTGTGTGTACGCATATGACTCACTAAAGTGGACTTCTGTGAAAATGTAGCTCCACAAACTTCACAATAATAAGGTTTCTCTCCAGTGTGTGTACGCATATGACTGACTAAATTTGACTTCAATGAAAATGTAGATCCACAAACTTCACAAGAATATGGTTTCTCTCCAGTGTGTGTACGCATATGACTGACTAAATTTGCCTTCAATGAAAATGTAGATCCACAAACTTCACAAGAACATGGTTTCTCTCCAGTGTGTGTACGCATGTGATCAACTAAACATGAGTTCCATGAAGATTTAGATCCACAAACTTCACAAGAATAAGGTTTCTCTCCAGTGTGTGTACGCATATGGCTGACTACATGTGACTTCCGTGAAAATGTAGATCCACAAACTTCACAAGAATAAGGTTTCTCTCCAGTGTGAGTACGAATATGACTCCTTAAATGTGTTTTCTGTGAAAAGGCAGATCCACAAACTTCACAAGTGTATGGCTTCTCTCCAGTGTGTGTATGCATATGACTCCTTAAATGTATCTTCTGTGAAAAGGCAGATCCACAAACTTCACAAGAATATGGTTTCTCTCCAGTGTGTACGCGCATATGTCTAACTAAATCATACTTCTGTGAAAATGCAGATCCACAAACTTTACAAGAATATGTTTTATTCATAGTATGTGTTTCCATATTGTGTATTATATCCCACATCCCAAAAGTTTAGCACATGTCAGATGAATATGGCTTATCTTTCCTGTCTATTCATAAAATGAATATGGCATATCTTTTCTGTTTATTCATAAAATATGATTTCATTACAAGATAAACCACATATTTCAATGTAGATTCTTTCCTACCAGATAAAGTTCATTTTCATGCTTTTGACAATGTAGATCCATGACTTTCACATGAATGATGTAGCATATATTTGTGTTTTCAAACAAAGTGAAATGTCTTTTCCTTTATTGAAATTCTCAATAATAACCACTGCCGTTTTTGTACAACCAAAACATCTGTGAAGAAAAAAGCATAAATGATATATTAATAGTGACAGAGAATAATATATAAAAGCAGTCTAGGAGACATATATATAATTATTTCAATAGTGCAGCAGTCGTAAGTGAAAATCAAACATTTTGCAGTGAAACAAGATTGCTTCACCATCACGTCATATCTTATGAATTGTATGTGATTAAAATCAGAACATTATCAATTGAGAAATAATTCAAATATGGATCTTGAAAAATATCTGTTGATTTTTAAGTTTATTTAGACCTTGTCTTGGACTAACGTCACTGGAAATTTGATTAAGTACATAGCTGTTACCACCTGGTATGAGAAAATTTGCTGCAAGCATTACCACCTAATAAAAATGAAAGCATCAATTTTATCCAACTCAAGAAGAAGAGAAGATATTTTGCTAACTTCCCCTATATGGGACAATCAGTAACAGCACAAAACAGAGACGAAAGCAACTGGAGTATTTATTAAAATAATGGTTAATAATTATACTTATTATAAAACCTAGGTTGTGTGTGTGTGTCTGTTCGTTTATATATTGGATCGTATCTCCTACATTTTTCAACTGATTTCAATAAAACTTCACAGGACTACGTAAAATTACATTGCGGTGGTTCTAACAGTGTCAAAAATTGGAAAAACAATTGTTTTTGCACAAAATCAATTTGAAAACACGATTGAGAGGCATCGCTGTTGCAAGAATGAAAGGGGGACAACTCATATCAAGCTATACTTATAAAACCCACGTTGTGCGTGTGTGTTCATTTATATATGGGATCAGATTTCCTACATCTTTCAACCGATTTCAAGAAAACTTCACTTTTTTTTGGCAGGTAGTGTTTCTTATTATCTTGCACAATAATCTTTGTCAATTTTATTTTTCAGTCTTTATGATGGTCGATGCTTGATCTATCTATTACTGTTACATCCCCATGCAAAGCCGGGCTCTACTGCTAGTTGGAATATAAAATGCATAGTAAAAATGAAATAATGTTCATAATTCTCTGCTTTGATTAATTATATATTAGGCAAAAAATGTTTTCATTTCAATTGATGAAATTATAAGTGTATGAAAAATTTGATGAGAAGATTTATTTCAACTTCAAAATGTTAAATAACTTTACATATATTGATTCAGAAATAGAAGCTAAAAATAATACAAATATTTACAGTGTAAAATGTCAAACATTAAATTTGAAATTGAGTGCTATGTTTCCAAAATGAACTTGCCCTAATGAGAGTTGATAGTTGATCTGCCCAATAAAAACCAAACATCATTTTCATCAGTGCCAAGGACAAGAGATATTTTGTTAATGCCACCTTCTATTTATAAAACTAATAGTTAAAAAATTTCCACAATTAATGTGCTATGCTGTGACACTATGAGACTCTGAAAGACTAAAATACAATTTGGAATTAGGTGAAAAGGATTAAAGAACAGAACAGTGGATATATTGAAAGAAAAAGTGATATTATTTTCAATTTTGGAAGGTTGTTTTTCTTCCATGTGCAGAAGTAGAATAGAAATCAGGGACATTTGATATTACTACGAAAGCCACATAGACGAGAGGTTGACAGCTGATTAACGAGACAGTCCTAACAGTGATAAACTATCAAAACACTAATTGGGGGATAAGAAAATAACTGCCTTGGTTGACTAAGTCGAGTAAATAGACTTTCCTTTGTGTAATTGAAAGACAGCTGGTAACTTTCTGATTTTATGATCAAGGGCAGGATGAGAAAGTTTGCCAATGAGAAATCAAAATGATAATTTTAATTGATGACCAGAAATTAAACCATGCTCACAGCTGAGAACCAGATGGGTCACAGGACTGCCAAAATGACAGTTATTGGTGAAATACCAAAGCAACCAAAGACAGTAGTTCCAGAATTCCAGAAGACAACAATTCTGTCAGATACCACATGACTTGCTGCCTAAAGAAAACCTCTGATTCTAGCCTTGTTCCAGACTTAACTAGATAGAGCAAAATGCCATAATAGAATCCAAAGTGGGAAAGGTCAATATTTCTATAGAAAGAACAATATACAATATGTAGAAATAGACCCAGGAGGATTCCTGTCTTCTCTTTATTATCTGCATGAATATTTCATATTTTATTTATTTTTTGTTCTTGTGACATAACTTTGCCAGGATCGAATTAACACAACAAATCCTGTCAACAATTTGATCATTGTCAACTCTGTGATAAACTGACACAGCATGGGGAACCTTTGCGTTAACTTAACAGCCAGCAACGATGACTGACCATCAAACGGACTGGCAGAGAAATAAGTTACAATTGTCCACTTGTTTTAATCATATATCGCGTGAAAAAATAATTTTTATTTCAGAATGATAAAGTGTAGAAATTAAGAAGAACATTAAAAATTGATGAAAACATAGATAGGAACATGGGAATGAGTGAAAAGCAATTTGAAGTGAAAAATAAGGCAAATGAACATTGATTATTTTACTGGAATTTCAATCACAATGGGTCATTAATGCCAAAACAGATGGTTTGAGAAATGGAGAAAACATTACTTCTGGAGATAAGGTAGATATTCACAATATTTTGGCCTTTGTAGACTCCTGCCTTATTAAGGATCTGCCTATATTGCAACTATTTACAAAATTTACACTATTCAGATTGTTCTCCTCATCTTTATTGTCATATTCACACTGTTTCAGAAGTTGTATGCTCCAGCCTTCTTCAGAATCTGTCTATATTTTTGAGATGAAGTATTGTGGCTACTTACACTATTTATTCTGTTTGAACTTTTGTCCCCATCTTTGTTGCCATATTCACAAAGTCTTGACCATTGTATACTCTGGCCTTCTTTAGTTGATACATGTGGAATTTCAAAGCCAACTCCTTATTTAGTCCGCAGGATTAAATTGAATTAGTTTCATGTGCCTTTCATGTTTTTGATTTACTTTTTGGATATCTCAGTATCTGTTATTTCACTTTTGTATCTAAACTCTCCCAGTTTCTTGTTCACTCTGCTGTGATCAGGTATTGAACTCATAACACTTTTTGAATTACTCAACCAACACATATCCACAAGAGAAATAACTGATACTGAGGTGTCCAGAAAAGGCATGGAACACTAAAAGATGATTACACATGATGAAAATTTTAACTGTTAGTTTTTAAATTATGTTTCTTGTTAAAATTTGGTTTTTCTTCCATCAAAGGAGGACCACAAATTAGTATAGGAAATTTGAGTGTCTTTTTGTGATTAAATTTTTTTTAGTGAAGAATGAAATTTTACATTTGCGTTCATTTTTCAAAGATTTTAATATTTTTTATAAAAATTTAAATCTTTTAAAATTCTGTCATAACCTGCCTTATTTAGGTGATATTGTAATTAAGTAAAAACTTTATTTACTAATCATAAATCTAAAACCTTAGCACAATTTAGTGAGCACATAATTTTGAAAAGAATTTTGATTTTTGGGGGTGCATGTAAAACTGCCAATTTTTGGAAATACAAGTGTTCATACATGACATTATCAAAAAATAAGAGCAATAGCTATTTAGAATGTATTGGAAATTTTCCTTATGTTTCATCAACAAATATTTTACTTACTGAAAATTTACTATTTTAAGTAAGCAAAATACTCCAGTGTATTTCGAACAGAAATTATATTAATTGGAATTGATTTTTTCCCCTTTTCTTCCAATGTATTTTTAAAACAAAACAGCAACTTTTATGTAACATCTATCCTGACCCCACTGGATCAATGTACTCTACAAAACCGGCTGTTGGTCCAGTTTTAGTCCAGTATTGCAGGTTCAATCAAAGTCTCCGGTTCCCAATGTCAATTCGATTCCACTTTCCAGCCATGTTGTAATTTTTTTTTCATCCTGGAGAGCAGATAACAAATTGTAAACCCCAGAATTTTCAGCTGGTCTACCTGCAAGATTGTTGGGGGCAAGAATCAAGTCAAGCAGAAAAAAAATCAAATATGAACAAGTTATTTTGAGTTGAATGAAAAATTTACGTATATGTATATAAGGAAGAAATTGGTATAAAAAGAAAAATGCTTCTTTTACAAGAAAGTAGTCCAGAAAAAAAAAAAAAATGAAAAAAAAAGAAGAACAAATAATGCAAATAATTCTAAAAGGAGAGTAGTAGTTTTTGGGTTCACCCTTTTTTGGTCTTAGTAGTTACCGTAATTATTTCAGTATCAGGATATAAGGGAGTTCACTGGGAATACTGTGCCAATTTTGCAGATAACTGGAGTTCACTTCCTCCCTTATTACAGCAGCAAGCAGACTCTTTCATTCTCACTGCCTATCTCTGTCTCTCTAGTCAACTGCTACTTTGACTTGACTATTTTTGCAGACAAACACGCTTAAGTAAATGTGATGGTAGCAACAAAAACCCTGGGGTGCTGGTAACTTAGAATAAAACATTACTGACCTCTCCCACTTCATGAATTAAATGAACTGTTTCTTCATCCCAATTGGTATTCCATAGTTCATATAAACACTATTGTTGGGACATTTTATATTAATAATTCTGATGAAGCACGGATTCTCTGGGCACAAACTTCAGCCAGATTATTTTTCCCATCAATAAACAAAATTGTATATTCCTACAATTATTAATTTTTTAAGGGTGATGACCGGTCATTACAAAATTATTGTTGTTCTACAAAGACTTTATCTGTAAAACATATTTTAAGAAAATGTAAATGCCTTTTTTATATAATTATTAAGTACTCAGTAATCTTAAAAATATTGGAAAGTATTCTCCATAATCTAGTTTTAGGAATGTTGCCATCACATTTATTTTCATATAATGTTGTGCATTTACTTTCAAAAGTAGGCATGTTACATAATATTTTATATACATAAAAATAAAAGTATATTAAAAATGCACATTTTTTTTTTGATTAATTTTAAAAATTTTCCCTTGTTTTTAGAAAATTCTAGATTTTGATTAAAAAAAACTTTGTTTCTCTTTGTATCAGTGGAACTAGTAAATAACAAATTTTAACAATTTTTTTTCTTATGACAGACATTAATTTGGAAAATCTTGAAAAATAAAAATAACTGTCAGATGTTAATGAAACTTTCATAAACTATTCAGAAATGATGGAAATTATTATAAATATGTTTTCTTTTTTTTAAACTCATGGCAAAGATATTTTTATATATATATTTATGACCACCAACATAACTAATTTCATGAAATCTCTAGAAATTCAAATTTGTTTTTAGTGATTGTATTAGTTTAAAGCACAAAGCTTTGAGGAAAGCAAATCATATATTTTCCTTTTTAATTCGAACCATCCCTGACATGCAAATCAGCTAAAGCAAATAAAAGCATTTGAAATTAAATAATATCTTTTTTTCTTTTTATTGAGCTTTGTATGATACAATTCAGAGCTGATTTTCAGGGGGGTCCAATTAAAAAAAAAAAAAAAATATGCTTTTCATTCCTCAAAGTCTTGTGCTTTTAACTATTGTAATCACTAAACCTGATGCGATTGAATTTCTAGTGTTTTCATAAAATTAGATAGGAGTGGGGTAATAAATATAAAAAAATATTTCTGCCATGACTTTAATAAAAAATTTAAAAAAATGTGCTAAAAAACTTGTACATGTTATTTTAGTAGTCGCGGTGATAAAAAGAGAAACAAGATTTTTTTTAAATCAAAATTTCGAATGTTCTAAAAAGAAGGAAAAATTTTACAAAATGATTAAAAAAAAAACTTTGGTCTTTCCTCCTAATAATAACATAAGCATTTAGACGATAAAATTTTTTTCTGTAAAGTTTGGCATCTTTTTTGTCATGCCATGATTTTTTTTTAGCGATTTCATGGAGGTACCTCTCCAACAATTCGCAAAAAAATCAGTATGGGATAATGATAACAGGTTCAAAACTTAATAAAAACAAAGTTTCATAATTAAAATGTTTATGTTATTATTTAAAAGGAAAGAACAAAATATTTTTTAAAGTTTTTTTTTTTTTTCTATCACGTTTTAAATGTGGGTCAAAAATCTGGGTTTTTTTTTGTTAAAACCGTAAGATTTGTGGTCATCGCCATTTTTAGTGTAGCAGTTTTGGGGGAAAACCCATTAATTTTAAAACTACTGCAAAAATCAAATAATTGTCTAATTTAAATGAAACTTTCAGGACTTATTAAAAAACAAATGAAATAATTTTGAAATTTTTATTTTTTTAGAAAATCTTGGTAAAAATGTTTTTTTTTTTTTTTTACATCTGTTACCACCCCATAAATTATTTTATGAAATTTTATATAATTTCAAAGAGTTTGCAGACGTTTTTTCTTTCTTATAAGCAGGACTCCTTGGAGAAATTAAATAATCAATTTTTTTTTTTCACAACTAATGCCAACTGTTTAAAAATCTGCTCCAAATCGTAAAATAAAAACTGCAATAAACTATCTAATTATCGAATTAGATAGGCTTTTATTTGCTTTTATAAATAACATACATTAAGGATATTATTATCTGAAGAAAAAATATTTTTCGATGAACAAAGAATTTTTACAAGAATTGTTTGCATTTTCCTTTTAATTTTATTTTCATTTTTTCTTTAATTTTAAAAATGGTATAAAATTCTTTCATTCTGAGTGTGGGGTTGGCTATTTTATTTTTTTAATTTCTTTTTAGCACTTCTTACATGAACTTTATAGAAAATAAAATTTGGACCCCAAATTTTTATACGTTAAAATAGGTACCTCCACGAAAATGTAAACCAACAGAGATAGCATGATGAAAAAGACGCCAAACTTGACGAAAACAAGTTTTTATTGTCTAATGTTCGTATTATTATTAAAGAGAAAAGATCAAAGTATTTTTGGGGTATTTTTTTACATTTTTTAATCGTTCCTAGCACGTCCAAAATTTTCGTTAAAAATCTTTTTTTTTTTTGGTCAAAAAAAAAAAAAAAAAAAGACAGATAATCAATCATTTTCAATCATTTGATAAAAAAATGAAAATCTGACTTTGATATTCTTTTAAAAATCAATTATCATTTTTTCAAAACTGATTTTAATAAAATCAGGAATTATGTTTATTTAAAATATTTTGAACCAAGTTTAACTTAGCTTCTGCGCCGAAAAAAATGTAATTTGAAAATAAAACAAAGCAGGTCATAACCTTTCGCGTCGTTTGACAAATGACAAAGACACATTCATGACGTTTAGATAACTTACGGGAGGATAATTCTTTCTACAGATGGAAGGAAGTGAAATTATTTAGATTTAAATGAACAAATTATTTACCTTGTTACTTTTAAGGAAAACTTTCAGCGCTCTAATTTTTCATTTTTTGTACTTAGCTTTCATCTTTACGTTTACGATGCTTGATGGAAAATATAAAGAAATTAAAAAATAAGACTGTTAAGAGTGAGATTAAATCTCATAAGGAAAAGGTATCTACTTAATTTATAGGTACCTTTCTTATGAAATTTTATCAGAAGTGTACATAAAATACTATAATTTTATGTACATTTATTACATTTTACTGAGTTATTTGTATTTCCATTCATTTTATTATTAATTTTGATATTTCATTTATGGAAAAATGTCATAACTGAGATTGATATAAAAATAAGATCATATAAATTAAAGTTTAACAGTAGTTAAATTTCATAAGATGATACTGATACTTATAGGTACCCTTCTCAGTTGAAATTGAAAAATCAAATTAACTTCTCCATACGTGTTTCGCAAAAGTAAAGGCCTTAACAGCGGAGAACAATGCTGAACTCAAATAATGCAACTAAATTGTATTCTGGTTGGTCTTCCGTACTTTATAATTACCACCCGATTATAAGCACAAAATTACATTTTTAAATTACTGTGGATCTTCTGATTGGTCCAAACAATACAATTTTCAAAGCGCTAGACAATGACGATCTCATCTGGACACTTTGAAAGGTTGATGGTGCTTTTAACTAATGTTATAATATTTTTAAAAACTTAATGCAAAAATCTATTATAATTAAAGAAATAAATAATTGTATTAAAAATTCAATTTTCATTGAAAAAATTGTTTTGCTTTCAGAAAATATTGTCCATATTCATAAAAACAACTAAAAACAAATAAAAGCATTTGAAATTAAATAATATATTTGTTTTATTGAGTTTTGTATGTTTTACAATTCAGTGCTGATTTTCAGGTACGTTGGCTCCAATTAAAAAAAAAAACAAAAACATGATTTGCATTCTTCAAAGCCTTGTGCTTTTAACTATTGTAATCACTAAGCCCTGCGCGCTCGAATTTCTAGAGTTTTTCATAAAATTAGTTATGGGGGTGTTAATAAATATATAAAAAAAAATTTCTGCCATGACATTATAAATCATTATAATAAAAAAAAAACAACATATTTATAATAATTTCGATATTCTGTGAATAGTTTCTGAAAGTTTCATTAACATCTGACAATTATTTTTATTTTTGAAAGATTTTCCAAATTAATGTGTGTAAATACAAAAAAAAAACGCGCTAAAAATTATCTATGTTATTTTATTTACTACCCCTTGTTGCAACAAAGAGAAACAAGGTTTTTAAATCAAAATTTAGAATATTCTAAAAAGATGGAAAAATGTTTTTAAAATAATTAAAAAAAAATTTGGTCTATCCTCTTCATAAAAACATAAGCATTTAGACGATAAAATTTTGTTTTCATAAAGTTTGGCGTCTTTTTCATCAGACTGATGCTCTTTTTTTTAGCGATTTCGTAGAGGTACCTTTAGGTACCAACACGAGATCGCCGGAAAATGAGCATAGCCTTAAACTTGACGAAAATAATTTTTATTTGTCTGTTTATGTTATAATAAAGAGGAAAGATCAAAGTATTTTTTGATTATTTTTTAAAAAAAATTTATAATTTTGAGCACGTCCAAAATTGTCGTTTAAAAAAATCATGTTTTTTTTTTTCCGGAAAAATCGATAGTCAGCCATTTCATAAACAAAAGTTAATTTTTCCGTTTAAAATTCTGCCAAAAAACAGTTACACATTTTTAAAAATTTATTTTTATAAAATTTAAATGTTTATTTAATATATTTTGAAAGGAAACATTACTTACTTTATGCGCTGAAAAGTGTACTTTAAAAAAAGAGACAGCGGGTCTTAACAGCAGTGACACATGACGAGGTGTCGATAGATGTTGTCTTCAAGTATTGACAGCTTACGCGACCTTAATTCATCGTACGGATGTACAAAAGAGATATAATTTAGTTTTTTTTTTTTTTTTTTTAACCAATTACGTAACCAGTTATAAAGCAAAAATTTCAGCGTTCTAATTTTTGATTGTTTCTTAGCTGTCCCATCGTTACGTGTACGATGCTTTATGGAAATTTTTAAATGAACTTTAAAAATTTAACGATCAAGAAGAAGATGAAAAAAAATAATCTCGAGAGAATTCTAAAATAATTAAAAAATTATCAGAATGACTTCATATTATTTTTTAAGTTATTTTAAAAATTACATTATCTGCTGAATAAAAAAAACAAAAAAAAAAAACACACGAGGCGGGGGTCTGCAAAAAAGTATTAAAAAAATAAATGTACTTACATTTTTTGCATTCGTTCATTGGATCTGATTTCTTTAAAGCAATGTAACGTGTAAAAAATGGTAAATATTAAAGTTCTAAATAAACAAAATGCATTCAGGTTGAATGAGATTTAAGAACGACCAGAATTTTTAATCAAGGAAGATTTTCCAAAAAGGCAAAATCAAGGGAGGTAATTCATGGACCCAATATTTATTGCTGTAAATACAACAAATGTGGCACAAGGCCAAAAAGGGGGCTGGGGAAAAGGACAGTCATCACTTGTCTTAATATAAAACTTAGCTAGCCACAACCACTGACCCTGTCATACTACTAAACAATATTCCTATCACCAAAACAACACATTTATCCATACCTTTCATACTACATCCACCAAAATACCTCTTCGTCTTCCCCCTATGTACAAATATTGTTCGTTGGGGGGAGGGGCATAAAACAACAATTTTTTAAAAAGATCCCCAATGAATATATACAATATGACATAAAATATTTACAAGAAACTAAAAAAACAGTGTGTTAGTAATAAAACCCCCCAGAAACCTTAACGCTCCCCGCATCCACCAGAGAACTGACATCACTGACCACCTAAACGAGGGAGGGGATGGGGAGTTAAAGTAAAGGAAAAAAAAAGGGGGGCAGAAATAAAAGGGGCCGATGAGCAAACACACCCTAGCTAAGTTTACCGAACAAGGAGAAAAAAACTAAAAAAAAATCAACTACAAAAACCTAAACTAGCCTACTGTTGGGAAGGGTTGCCCATGTTCAACCCAGGAAAACTATCCTGATGCCTAACCGGCATCAAAATGCCACTCCAAGTCAGCCCCTTTTACTCGACACAGGCACACAAGATTCACCCACCTTTTGCCAAATTCTGATGAGGGGAGCCGCCGCCTTTCCATCCTAATCTTGACTTTAAGCTGATGCCTAAAGTACAAGATCAGTTGGGAAGAGGTGACCCACTCGCCATCATAGAATTCCTTCTGACGCGTTGTCCAAATCACGACTCTCATAACCCCTAGTAAGCAACAGAACACATAGTGTTCAGCCTTCGTCAATTGAGGCACCACATTGCTACAAACAGAACTGGCTTCACGGACAAAAAACTTTTCCTGCAACATGCGAACCATGAGGTCTTCAACAAACTTGCACAACAGCACTACCGCCCTGCACTGAAAAAAGGCGTGACCAATGGTCTCGACTTCCCCAGTGCAGCGACGACAGTTTGGATATTTCTCCAAGCCTGCTGAACAAAGTCTCTTGCCGGCGCAGAGGGACCCACGAATCATCAGCCAGGTGAGTGATGCCTCATCGTTATTGAGACATTTCAACCCAGACGCCAAAGGCCATATCGAGTGAGCCTCCTGCTTCGTAAGACCGAGCTCGCCAATCAGATCATCTTGAACGGCCCCCATAACTAACAGTCGATACAATGCCTTACAACGCCTGGGAGTTGGAGAGGCCATCCGACGTCCGTAAGAGGTGTTTCAGAGCACGACGGCATTCGCGGTAGGAGCAGCACTCGGCTCGGGGTGTACGACCGGCCTCCTCCTCCTCGCACAAGTGCACACTTCTCAGGGATGGGAAATGTTTACAGACGTCTTCTTTCCAGAAGACGCCCACCTCATCCGATCCGCGACACATTCGGTCTAGAAAGGTAATGCGAAGCATATGTTGACGAATCTCAATGCCAGGCATACCCAGACCGGCCTCAGAAGGATGAAGGCAACAGATCTCGCGAGATACCATAGGGCCTTGTCTCTACACAAGAAAGAGAACAAGGTCCGTACTAATAAAATTAGTCTAGCATACGGGAGTTGAAGTACAGAGAGTCGGTACAGGAGAATCGGATAGATGTGTGAAACACATACTTCCGCCCTTCCCTTCAGGGAAAGTCTCCTCCGAGACCACAGATTAACCGCGATCTCGGCCTTCCCTTGTACCTCCGACCAGTTCATTTGCAACTGGAGATCAGGACCGAACGAGACGCCGAGTATCTTGATCGGCCCATTCGTCCAGAGGAAAGGTCCGGGAAGAGAAACTCCCTTCCACGCACCCAACCGCAAGCCAACAGACTTATCGCGGTTGATCTTGGCACCTGTTACCATCTCATACCCACTGATATCTTTGCTGACTTCGTTAATCTCGGCTCTGCTCGACACAAGAACCGAAACGTCGTCAGCATAGGCAGAATACCTGGCAGAGGTGGAAGCCCCAGGCAGGGCAATTCCGTGCAGGACCGGATTCGCCTTTAACTTGCGAAGGAATGGTTCCAACGCAAGAACGTAAAGCAAAGGCGAGAGCGGACAACCTTGACTAATGGAGCGAGACAATACGAAAGGCTTCGATCTTACCCCATTGACTTCCACCGGCGCACCGGGGGTCGCATACAAAAGTCGGATCCAGGAGCGAAAGTCGGCTCTGAAACCGGCCGCCGAAAGGACAGCCTCCAGAAACCGATGGTCAACCCTATCGAAGACCTTGGACCGATCGAAATTAATCAGCGCGGCTTCACTGTCAACTTGTTCTAAGATCAAGCGTACCATATGAAGGTTATCCTGAATAGTCCTGCCCTTCACAGCACAAGTCTGTTCGGGGCCAATCAGACTAGACAGGACAAGCTGCAAACGGTTGGCTAAGATCTTCGCCAAAATCTTTAACTCAGTGTTTAACATCGTTAAAGGGCGAAAGTTTTACCTAACCCATCCCTACCGTTCTTGTCCTTACGCAGCAACTTGATCACACCCCTGGTGAAGCGTTGAGGTATAGACCCCTGCTTCATCTGGTTGAAAATCAGTTCCAGCAAAGGAACAAAAACGGGCGACAACATCAAGTAAACTTCGTAGGGAAGACCATCTAGTCCCGGAGACTTATCCAGGCCAACCTGCTTCAGCGCATCCCAGATTTCCGACTCTGTAATGGGACCCTCGCACCTAGCCGCTTCAGCTGCCTCGAGGCAGGGAAAGTCAGCTAAATAGACGTTGAACTGAGCAGAGCTCAGACCGGGCTCCCTGGTAAAAAGATCCTGAAAGTAATCTCGAAAGGCCTCGCATATGCCCGCGTTAGTAGTCACGGTCCGCTTATCCGGCAATGTGACGCAAGCTAGCCGCGTTCCGATTTTCCTCTGCACGCAGTTCAGCGGCCATATTCGTCTCCTCAGAAGACATTCTTTTTAAGCTAGCCCTAACTACCAGAGCTTGATCCTTCTTGATAAGCAAGGAGGACAACTCTGCCTTAGCTAAGGCTATTTCCCCACTAACACGGGATTTCACAGCCTGATCAACTTTTTCTTCTAACGCCGTTTGCGCCGCTAATATATCTAGATTGAGTCGACGACTAAAATCGGCAGCAAACGTTCTAATTTTAGATTTTAATTTTTTACCCTGCTCACTAAATAGTGAAGAGTTAAATTTCCAGTAGCCAGCCAATCTAACCTTAGGCTTATCTAAGTTTACACGGACCCGGACAAGCCTATGATCCGTATAAACTATGTAATGGAAGCTTGGACACCCTAAGAGCCCTACATCGACTCTCCTAACTAGGACTCGATCGAGGTAGCTCGCAAGCGTCCCAGGAGCCGAGTTGCCACTATTAGTCCAAGTCCATGCTACCTCCCGAGGATGTTCATTCCGGTACTTATCGACAAGATCAAACTCATCGATAAAGTCCCGAAATGCTTTCACATCCGGGTTGTTAGTACCTTGTTTTTGCCCTATACGATCTATATCGGGGTCAAGGACGGCATTCCAATCCCCCGCTAAAACTACCCGACGAGATGTCGTCAAGTACGGCCCGATCTGCCGAAACAAAGCAGGCCGCTCGGCATGGTTATTGGGTGCATAAACCCCAATGAGACGTAGAACCTTATCCTTTATGGTAACATCCAGCACGCAAAGTCTGCCCGCCGGATCCGCAAAGACAAGGGTACATGTAGCCTTCAAAGACCTGCCAAAGAGACACCCCTCGAACGACCATCAAAACATGTGAATAAAGGGTATGTAAACAGTATGTCCTCACGGTCATGAGAAGAAAACCGGGTCTCTTGCACACAAGATACATTAACCCCGAGGCGCTGAAGGTCACGAGAGAGCCTCGCCCTGCGAGACTTGGACCTCAGGCCCCGGACATTTAGACTAGCTAACCAGAGAGCCATAGTGAAGACCGGTTACGGTTGAAGTACTGGTTTGAACATGGACGGGGTAAGGATACCGACCGCCTCTCCCATAGACCCATGGCCCATCTCAGTCTTCATGGTACCGTCTTAGATCCCGCCGATATCCCAGGGGTAGGTCAATTTAAGTGCTCTATATAGGGAGGGGTGAACTAAAACGGGGACCCTCCCTGCACAAAATTGATTTAAATTTTTTAAATACTCGTTCTGGGTGATTGCGATTGGCAATGACATTTTATTAGAACTGATGGCTTCCTTAAACATTGACTAAATCTGCTTAGCACCAGGTCCGGTTCTGATCACTGTCAGAACACTTTGGGCAAGCGAGAAGTTTTGAGGCACTTCGATATCTTGGTCCACAAACTGCCGTATTGAGAGCAAATATTTAAGGTCCTTAATATGGTTTCCATAATCCCTGGCTCTCTCGGCCTGGGCAGGGGAAATACGGCAAACATTTTCTCCTGTGTTATAAATAGGCATCTGTGCCTTCTTTTTTTTTCTTTTACCTCTTTTGAGGGGCTTCTCTGTCTTTTGGAAGCGGGAGGTGGCATATTCATGACTGGGAGTATGCAGAGGTGTGCCGGAGGGTTGATGTTTAACAGGGGAAGAAGTGGGTGTGTTGAGGGGTGTGTAAAATGATCTATGCTTGTAAGGGCTGGGATCTCTACTGAGGGGAAGCGATTTGGAAGGAGTTATCCGGAGCGAAGGTCGTTTCTTAGGAGAGGGGATGAACCGGGTAGAGGGCGTGGAAGGGGAGGGGTTAGAGGTGGATTCTTCAGTAAATATGATTGGAACTTGGCTCTCCAATTAATGATTAAGAGCCAATATCCCTTACACCACCTGCACACCCAAGCTTACTGTACCTGGTCTTATTCTGAAGTGGTCATCCATCAAGGTACTTGACGAAGCTTCACTTCAGTGATTGCATGAGGGCAAGGAATCAAAGAGAATGGAAAGACTTTACTGAGGAAAGGACATTTAAGGTACAGGGTTCAGGATAGTTACTGATATTGTTTTTGAAGATTGTAGATGTTATGGTAGCGAGTCATCGGAATGGAGTTTCACAGGTGAGAAGTGCAAGAATTAAAACAGAATAGAATTTGCAGTTACAACTAGCTAGTTCAACAGTAAAATGGTGTGACCTAGTTGCCAATCTAGTAGCACACTTAAATTCACATAGTTGAGGCACTAGATAGAAAATAGATTCTCATAACAGTTTCCATAACAGTATTGTTATAATCTTCCTAAAACCAGACCTTTTTCTGGTTCATTCTACACTAATCTGCTAGATGTGAAAGCAATGAAACCCAAGACTGAATTGAAATTCCATCAACTTCCTCTTTTATCATTGCTGCAACTTGTCAACATTTGTCGAATTGTTTCTAAACAGAGAGAAAAAGAGTTTCCCTGTTCTTCCATTTCCCTAAATTAAATCCTTTTGTTTTACAGACATTAGAACAAATTGACTTTCTTTCATTCCATCAATATATTTCTTAGAATTACTGTGGTGGTTTTGTGAAGTTCAGATTGTGTTCGAATATTGATCACTCTTCAGATGATATTCTGTTTTTTTTTCTTAGTGAACAATGAGAGGAAAAATTTAAAGAATGCCATAGAAGAAAAAGATAACAGCCATTGCAGGTCAGCAGACTATAGTGGTTGCATTTTCTGCTGTTTCTAACTCTGAATGCATTCCAGAGCCTGCTCATTCCTCCAAGAGTAGCCTAACATAACCTGTACCTATATCTATCTCCTCTTGGACTGAACATGAAGAGTTTACTGTAGAAGAGTTGCAATCTTTTTCATCTTCTTTGAAAAGAAAGCAAACATTTTGTGAGTAGTGACTCACAGAATAAAAACGGCTATACTTTTCAGAAGAAAACTTTATTTGCTGTAATATTTGTACTAAATATAACAAAACAGTTATATCTCTGCATACATCAAACCAATGCACAAACTTTTGGCACTCCACCCTAACTCACCATGTTTTAAGCAAAAAGCGTCGGTCCTGTCTCGATATTCCTACTCTGCTAAATGACCTATATCAAAGTAAGGTGAAGTTGAACATTCAGCAAAACAAAGCAGTGTTGGTGATGTTAAATCCACTCTATAGATGACCCAAGAGACAGTCCCCTGTCAAAATTTGTGTTGTTACACTACTTTCTATTAGGTTGGTGCAAAAATAATGACGTAATAATGTCGTTTTTTGACGTATTTTTTAACGTCAAAAAACGACATTATTATGTCATTATTTTTGCACCAACCTAATAACAGAGATTGGAATCCCAGAGCTCATACTTCTAGAGCAGTATGTCTTTTGTCTTTCTACACAATCAAAATGGAATGGTCCATTATTTATGAGGTATTGGTAAAAAATGTAAAACACTTTTATGATCACTTATTTCTTTCTAGCGAAATCCCCATCTTGAGAACACTTAATAATAATAATTTCAACATAATTCAGCAGACAATGTTATTTTATTGATAATCACTTGATTTTTGGGGAATACCTTACTCTGGTTTCATGATCTGATTCTATCCAACTGGAAAAATGGTGCATTTATTTCAGTCATCATATATCTAGTCCTTTTAAGTAAGATCAAAGTGTAGTATATGTTCTTATCAACTTATTCTGATTCTCTCTCTCTCCAGTTCTGTCTTCCATTCATTCTTAACTCCACAGATTTGAGATACCTATGATTTAAATGTTTTATTTGAAATGACAAATTTTTCTTGAAGCTTTTATTTTACTTTTAATTTCATCAAAATATAATAATATGAAAAGATGTTCTAAAAATAAAATATTCTTTTCTGAAAATTTATTGGAGGAATATTAGCTGATGTAATGTTTAATCTGATTTAAAACTGATCAGAGCTGTTCATTTAAGGTGTTGACAGTTTGTATAACAGATAGAATTTTATCTATGGTGGAAATATCTGTAAAAAATAAAAGTTGAGTGCCTTTTTTCTATAATTTTTAAGTACTCTGTAATCTTACAAATTAAAAGAAATTCTCCATAATATTTTATTGCATTTCTTATAGTTATCACTTATTTTCTGATGATGTCATGTATGAACATCCATATCTACAAAAATTGGCACATTCATTAACATAAAAATAAATTGTTTTTAAAATATTGGTGTTTGATGATTTGTACTAACCTTTTTGATTTTTTAGTAATTTAATAACATTATCACATAATGTGGACAAAGTATTGAAAAATTAAAGATTCAAAACTTCATAAATTATTCTAATTAAAATCATTTTTTTAAACTATTTTTGTAAAATTTCATTATTCCTAAAAAATTGTTTTCATAAAACAATAGTGTCCACAATATATCTTATCATAAAACAATTTAAATGTTTTCTAATAATTTCTTAATCTTAATGCATTTTTATTTTACAATTCAGAGCCTTTTCAATAACTGTTTTTTCTGTTTTACAAAGAAAATTGATGATATAAATTCTCATGGTTCTTATTTTAATGAATAAAATTTAATTTTTGAAAACATACCTAAACTTATATAAGTTTGGAGGGGGTAATAAATCTAAAAAATACATTTATCAAGATTTTCTAAAACAAGTCACATTTCTGAAATAATTCATTTATGAATAAGTCCTGAAATTACCATTAAAAAACGGTTATTATTTATTTTTTGTAAGAATTTCCAAATCACTGTTGTTCTCTGCAAAGAAAATGAAATTTGGTGGAAGTAAGGGGAGGACAAATGAGTGCACTCAATCATTAGATTGAGGAGTGTGTTGGTTCCAATCTATATTGGAATGATTGCAAAAATACTTTTCCCTTCCCAATTCGCAGTCAGATTTTCTTTTTATTAAATTGTATGGCTGAATTTATATCATTTCACAAAATGTAGTCAGTCTTATGTTGTAATTTTATATATAGCTTCAAATCATCAAAGACTTTCTCACTAACTTGTGCTAACCTTTCGAAGGATTCGTCAGACACTGTCAAATGGTTTGCCAGTAGGAGTAATAAGGATAAAGCAATGTTCATTAAGTTTAATATAAAAGACTTTGATTCCTATATCTCCACGGACCTCCTAGTTAATAGTATTAACTTAAAAAAACTATATGTAAAAAACTATATAGAGATAACAGAAGATGAAACTGGTATAGTGATAGAAAATCACTGCTAACACTTAATAATTCCACCTGGACTAAGTGCCACAATGATGAATTTGATGTCCTTATGGGAGCATATGATTCAGCCCAGGTTGCTGATTTAGTATATTTTTATATTTTACATATGCTTAGTAGAATCGTAAAACCAGAACGATTAATACTATATAGAGATGATGGACTCATCTTCATCCCCAATAGTAATGGTCCACTAACAGTGAAGGTACAAAAGAAAATCATTAGAGTCTTTAAATTACTAGGGTTTTAGATTGAGATTTCTTCTAACCTTAAGATATTTGATTGCGTAGACACCACCGTTAACCTTAATGATAAAACCTTTAAACCTTACTATAAAGAGAATGAACTACCCCCAATTAATATTAGTTCTAATCCCACCAATGCCATTCTAAGAAAAATACCCACTACTGTTTGCACCAGAATTAGTAAATTATCGTCCAATGAAAAAAATCTTTAATAGAAACAGAGAACTGTATGAAAAGGTTCTCCACAGAAGTGGTTTAAAAAATAAGCTATCTTACTTAACGCCTATGAGTTGTATTGAAACACTGAAAGTGGGATGTAGGTGTAGAAATAGAAAAAGAAAAATACTTTGGTTCAATATCCACTTCTGCAAACTGTCAAATATTAATATCAAACTTTACTTCGTAAAATTAATAAATAAACACTTCCACAAAAAGAAAACCTCTAAGTAAGATATTCAACAGGAAGTCAATCAAAATTAGCTACTCCTGCACTAATAACATGTACTAAATTATCAATTCTTATAATTATATCTTGAGTAAATTCTATGGGGGCAAAAATAATACTAGCATGGAACCCCCTATAATTGTAAAAATAGAGAAAACTGCCCAGTTGACGGCAAATGCAGACTCACTAGGGTAATATACCAGGCAACAATCACCCTAAAGAAAATATGCCAAATTATAATGTTTACATTGGAATTTCCACATAAGAACTGAAACAGAGAATTTATACCCATAGGCAGACATTTACCAATCCTAAATTAAAACACGAAACAGATCTTTCAAGAAAAATTTGGGGAATTGAAGGCAAAGTGTCTGAATCCTCAGATGAATTGGAAAATTTTAGATCTGTCACACACACACTCCTAATAGTTTTGGAGATAGGTGCAAGCTATGTTTAGGGGAAAAATTAGAATAATAAAATACAATAGTCAATACAAACTATGATTTGTTAGGGAAATTTGAAAACAAATTGTCACTTCTTTTTGGAAGTTAAATGGGGGCATAAGGTCAGAATTAAAAAATATATTTGTGTGAATTTTTCATATATAATTCCTCGTTACAATTACATAGCCATTATTTTATTAGTATATAATTGTTCATGCAATATTTATTTGATTCTTCCAATTTGAATATTGCCATGTTTTACTGTCTATTTTGTATAATTAGCATCACATAAAGATGTTCCAACTTTACCTGTTGGCTCCTTTAAAAAGATTACTGAGTATATAAAAAATATTTCTTTTAAATTTTTGAAAAATTTCTTTCAGAAAACTTTGTCTACTTTTACAAATTTGTCGCTGACATATCTCAGCATCTGTTTATCTTGAGATGAACAAAAAACACACCCACCTCCACTCTATGACCATATTTTTCTATTTTAACTAAGATCTTACTTTTACACTGACTTTATATACTTGTGGGTATGTCTAGATTAACATTGGTTAATCTAGACATACCTACAAGTATATTTTTAATTCTGACCATTTAACTTCCAAAACGACATAATGATTTGTTTTCAGATTTCCCTGATAAATCATTTTTATCACAAGTTATCAACTATCACCTGTGGAAGAACTATTATAGTTCTGAAACTAGAAAGTTTTTGTGTAGTGATGTAAAATGTTTTTATTGTAATGTATTATGATAACAAATATTACAATAATATTTTGCTCTACATTGTATTGAGCACTTTTTTTTTAATTAAATGCTACTGTGGATTGTTACTCCATCTGTTCTTTCTTTTATTTGGACATTTCACTCCCATTATGGTAGGGTACACTCTGCATTTATTTTTTACAGTAACATGGAAGAAACAAATTATGAAATCTCTCTAAAGAACAGTTAGAACTTTTCCAATTGTTTGATATGGCTTTGGTATCCGATCCATGTTTCACATTTGTAGAGAAGAGAAAGATGGAGAAAAAAGATCAATTTTCTCCTGTCTTAATAGTAAGTCTGATCAGTTCAAGAAGGTCAAATTGGAAGCTGATCTAAAAAAGAAAATGCCAGTTCAGGACCAATAACATTGCAGATTCTTCTTTGTATTTTATCAAAGATCTTTAAATTCATAGCAGAAGCACCAAAGGGTCTGTCATGTAATCGATTCAGACCTGGCATCTCAACATCAGACATTTTTCACTGATGTGATATGGCTTCCCTCTATCTTTTCTACAAATATTGAGTGTATTGTGGCAGAACATAGATGAAACGATGGAAGTTTAAGAAATAAACTATTATATTAACATAAAAATACAACAAATAGTAAGTTGGTGTAAATGTCTTGTTGAAAGAAAGAGATTAGAATTGTAAAATTCGTCTGCAGAGGCAGTAGGAGAGGGTGGGTGGGTTGTGACTTACTTTGGCAAGTTGTCTTTGGAGACGTGAGTTTGTGTTCTGACGAGCACTGTGCATCTGGACTGTTCTGCCATCCGACTGCTGAAGATGTCCCTTCGATGGGCTTTTATGTTCTTTTCTTAGGCCCAGACCAGATCCAATTTTTATTTTGTTTCTTTAGATGGGAGTGGGTACTATTGGGTGGAAATTCTGGATTGTATTTTTCTTTTAATGTGTGAGTCAAATGGAAGCTATGTGCAGAGCCAATGCGCAGTTGATGGAATTTTTAGTTCAGTCTTGGGTTTCATTGCTTTCACATCTAGCAGATTAGTGTAGAATGAACCAGAAAAAGGTCTGGTTTTAGGAAGGTTATAACAATACTGTTATGGAAACTGTTATGAGAAGCTATTTTCTATCTAGTGCCTCAACTATGTGAATTTAAGTGTGCTACTAGATTGTCAATTAGGTCACACCATTTTACTGTTGAACTAGCTAGTTGTAACTGCAAATTCTATTCTGTTTTAATTCTTGCACTTCTCACCTGTGAAACTCCATTCCGATGACTCGCTACCATAACATCTACAATCTTCAAAAACAATATCAGTAACTATCCTGAACCCTGTACCTTAAATGTCCTTTCCTCAGTAAAGTCTTTCCATTCTCTTTGATTCCTTGCCCTCATGCAATCACTGAAGTGAAGCTTCGTCAAGTACCTTGATGGGTGACCACTTCAGAATAAGACCAGGTACAGTAAGCTTGGGTGTGCAGGTGGTGTAAGGGATATTGGCTCTTAATCATTAATTGGAGAGCCAAGTTCCAATCATATTTACTGAAGAAACCACCTCTAACCCCACCCCTCCTAGTTACCGGTTAATTAGTAAGACCTGTATCACTAAAAAAAACTATTATTAGCTTTTGTAAAAAGATTTCTTTTTATTAAATAAATTTTTTTAAGAAATAAAGACATGCTTGCGGAATAGAATAAAATAAATGCCAATTTTAAATGTGAACCTTTTTTAAATGTGAATCTTTTTTAAATATTTTTCATTTTAGTTAAATTGTAAGAAAATTTCACATTTCAGAGGTTCCATGAATTACCTCCCTTGATTTTGCCTTTTTGGAAAATCTTCTTTGATTAAAAATGCCGGTCGTTCTTAAATCTCATTCAACCTGAATGCATTTTGTTTATTTAGAACTTTAATATTTACTATTTTTTGCACGTTACATTGCTTTAAAGGAACCAAATCCAATGAACGAATGCAAAAAATGTGAGTACATTTATTTTTTTTAATACTTTTTTTTGCAGACCCCCGCCTTTCTTTTTTTTTTTTTTACTTACGATGAATTCAGCAGATAATGCAATTTTTAAAAGTAACTTAAAAAAAATAATATAAAGTCATTCTGATAATTTTTAAATTATTTTAATAAAAATAGAATTCTCTCGAGATTATTTTTTTTCATCTTCTTCATCGTTAAATTTTTAAAGTTCATTTATTTTCAAGTGCTTATTTTCATATTAATTGTTCGTAATATTTTTACTTTTTGACTGAACGTACGCAATAAAAATTAATTAGTCAACTAATTATCCTAATCACCATGTTAGAAAAATATTTATTCTTGATTCATTTTCCTATTTTTTCTCTTCACTTATTAAAATGGATTCTCTACGTTTTGAACTTTGGATAGAATGAAGATTTATAAGAGATTCGTATCATAGATTCGCGATTCTGGGACTGTCGGCTGCCAGGAATAAACACCAGTCATTGCCAAGAAATCTAAGGATTTTTTAAATACAAGGAACCACATCTTATTCGTCTGTTAGTATCTAACGAAATATTGACTGAAAAACAAAAAATAATTCGTTTTTTACCATTTTTGAATTCTTCTTTCCTTGTGGAATTTGTTACAATTTCGACATTATCAATCAACTGAACGAAAAATACAAAACTTGTGTCGGTTGAAGTAAAAATCTCAAGGAAATCATTTGAAAACACAAACAAATCAGACGATTTTGTGTAGTTTTTCTCATTGAATTTTCTGGTCTGAAAAGTAAGTGAAGGAATTCTGATAATTTTGGATAGAAGAAGAATTCGTTACTTAATTAATTTCTCTCATTATTCGTGGGTCGGGGTCTGTTTTTAGCAAGACAAAAAGAAATACAAATAAAAATTCAGTTGCAATCGTCTCAACACAAATTTATTCCATTTTTTCAGTTAAAAACATCAATGTTATTATTTCAAAGCTGGGTTTTTTTTTAAAGGAGACAAAGGACGACATAAAAATACATTTTTAGTTTGATGTCATTATAAAGATATTTGAACGAAATTAAAATGCTGCCCTATTGAGGTACCTCCAAAAATTCGGTATACCTAAATGTTTAAGTATATTTTTCATAAATGAAAAATCCTTTTCGAAGTTTCCATCCCCTTCAATTGAAAGCTAAGTGATTAAATTTCCTAATTCCAGAAAAAAAAAATACAGTTGAGTACTTCGAATAGAAATTTGAATGACTTTTCTTCCGAAAAAAAACAATCAAAACGGCCATTTTTTTTTTTTTTTTTTTTTTTAGTGAAATGTAAATGAACTTATTTTTCAGTTTGAAAAATCCTGCTAAAAAGATATACATTTATTTCTGAAACGTTACTTTCGTAAAATTAGCAAATTTAAAGTTAAATTAATCTGTTCTGAAACAAAAATCACTTACTTCTTATGGCATAAAGTTTTCTAGACATATATTTCTTGACCTCGGGATCTTGTTATTTTTGTAGGGATGTCCCAGGTAACGCTAAAAAAGTGGTATACCCTGAAGAAAAAAGGTCCCCAAATTGATAAAAAAAATTGTAAAGTGTAAATGTTTGTTAAAATTAAAGAGGGAAGACCAAGGTAATTTTTAATTATTTTAAAAAAATTTTTTTTCATTTGCAGCATTTTTTAAATTTAGGTTGAAAATCTTGTTTTTTTTTTGTTTTTTTTTTTTAGGTCAAAAATTACGTAATATTAACATTACTTGTTTTTCACTGTTTTCTGTTGAAAAAAACACATTGATTTGGAAAATCTGGCAAAAATCAAGTACTTGTTGGATTTTAATGAAACTTTCAGAACTTATTCACAAATGATTGAAATTATTTTAGAAATGTTTGTCATTTTGAAAGTCATGGTTTTATTATTTTTTTATATCTGTTACACCCCTCGAACTTAATTTTATGAAAACTTCAAAAATTTATATTTGAAGCCTGATAATTTTTTTTCAATTAAATGCACAAGACTCTGAAGATTCTAAATCATCAATTTTTTTGGTAAAAATATGTGCAAAATTGTCCAAACTTTTACCTCAATTGTAAACATACAAAACCCAATAAAACTAAGACTAATATTTAATTCAAAAAACTTTTTATGACTTTTCTGAATAACATATACTACGGTAATTCTTATCTGAAAAAAAAAAAAATATTTTGATGAAAAATGAATTTTTTCAATTTTTTTCTTTTCTATTTAAAATACACAATATGACAAAATGTTGTTATATATTTTAAAATTAAGTTTCTGAATGAAGCTTTATGGAAATAACATATTATGTTCCCTACTTTTTAAAGATCATAAATTTGAAAGCTCATAAAAATTTGACAACCGTTAATATTTTTAAAATAATTTTTTAATATTCCAAAATTGTACTTGAAATCGTCTCCAACGAAAGTATGGATGCACAGCTTTGAAATAATGTCACGAGGTCGACTTGTTTCTCTTGATAGAAGCAAGTTCTTTTTACTTCAGAAATTGCTTTGCATTCATTCAGTTAAGAAAGTTATTTTTTTTTTTTTTTAAATTTACTAACCAGGTTCACTTAAAATTAGAACGAATTACATCACTTCTGCGCTACCGTACGATAAATTCGCTTGCCGTAAGTTGTCAATATATTGACAGCCGTCAGTTAACACCCTTCAATCAAGCACCCGCGCGAGTACCTCGGTTGGAAATATCTCTATTAAAAAAATTTCTGCTAAAAAAGTAAGTAATGTTTCTTTCAAATTACATTAAGTATACTTTAATCATTCTAAATTTCCTAAGATAACAAAAAAAAAAAAAGGTGTAACTGAATTTTAATTGATTTTTGAACTTTTTTTTTTTTTTTTTACAAATTCGGGCAGAAATGTCGATAAATCAATTTTACTGATTTTTTTTTTATTCAAGAAAAACGAGATTTTTAAATAAAATTTTTAAAATTTATAGGAAGGATTAAAAAATCTGAAAAAATATTCAAAAAATACTTTGGTCTTCCCTCTTTAATTTTAACATAAACATTTACAAGTTAAAAATTTTTTTTATCAATTTGGGGACCTTTTTTCTCCAGGGTATACCACTTTTTTAGCGTTACCTGGGACATACCTATTACGTCTCCATCAATAATTTGATGACTGAATGTATTGACAGGTTTAGTACGGTGCATCAAAAGTGACATAACGTTTTTTGTTTCTTATAATAATTTGAAATACTATAAAAATTTCTTACAATATTGCGTTACCACTATCTCTTTAATTAAGTTATTCAGGTACGTTGGCTCCAATTAAAAAAAAAACAAAAACATGATTTGCATTCTTCAAAGCCTTGTGCTTTTAACTATTGTAATCACTAAGCCCTGCGCGCTCGAATTTCTAGAGTTTTTCATAAAATTAGTTATGGGGGGTGTTAATAAATATATAAAAAAATATTTCTGCCATGACTTCAATAAAAAAAAAAACATATAATAATTTCAATCATCTGTGAATAGTTTCTGAAAGTTTCATTAAAATCTGACAATTATTTTTATTTTTCCAAGATTTTCCAAATTAATGTGAATACCAAAAAAACGTGCTAAAATTATCTGTTATTTACTAGACCATGTTGGTAGAAAGAGAAATAAGGTTTTTTTAATCAAAATTTTTAGAATGTTCTAAAAAGAAGCAAAAATTTTAAAAAATAATTAAAAAAAACTTTGGTCTTTTCTCTTCATAAAAACATAAGCATTTAGACGATAAAATTTTGTTTTCATAAAGCTTGGCGTCTTTTTCATCAGACTATGCTCTTTTTTTTTTTTTTTTTTTTTTTTTTTTTTTTTTTTAGCGATTTCGTGGAGGTACCTAATAGATTTTTACATTAAGTTTTTAAAAATATTATAATATTAGTTAAAAGCAATATCAACCTTTCAAAGTGTCCAGATGAGATCGTCATTGTCTAGCACTTTGAAAATTGTATCGTTTGAACCAATCTGATTAGCCATGGTAATTAAAAAATGTAATTTTTGTGCTTATAATCGGGCAGTAATTATAAAGTATGGAAGGCCAACCAGAATACAATTTAGTTGCATTATTTGAGTTCAGCATTGTTCTCCGCTGTTAAGGCCTTTACTTTTGCGAAACACGTATGGAGAAGTTAATTTGATTTTTCAATTTCAACTGAGAAGGGTACCTACAAGTTAATATCATCTTATGAAACTTATAGGATTTTATTTTTATATTAATCTTCTGATAAAATTTCATACGAAAGGTACCTATAAATTAATTAGATACCTTTTTCTTATGAAATTTAATCTCACTCTTAACAGTCTTATTTTTTAATTTCTTTATATTTTCCATAAAGAATCGTAAACGTAAAGATCAAAGCTAAGTACAAAAAAAAAAAAAAAAAATGAAAAATTAGAGCGCTGAAAGTTTTCCTTAAAAGTAACGAGGTAAATAATTTGTTCATTTAAATCTAAATAATTTCACTTCCTTCCATCCGTAGAAAGAATTACCCTCCCGTAAGTTATCTAAACATCATGAATCACATCTGTCAACACTTGTTAAAGACGCGAAAGGTTATGACCTGCTTTGTTTTATTTTCAAATTACATTTTTTCGGTGCAGAAGTTAAGCTTGGTTCAAAATATTTTAAATAAACATTATAATTTCTGATTTTATTAAAATCAGTTTTGAAAAAATGATAATTGATTTTTAAAAGATTATCAAAGTCAGATTTTCATCTTTTTTATCAAATGATTGAAAATGATTGATTATCTGTCCTTTTTTTTTTTTTTTTTTTTTTTTTTTTTTTTTTGACAAAAAAAAACAAGATTTTTAACGAAAATTTCGGACATGCTAGGAACGATTAAAAAATGTAAAAAAATACCCGAAAAATACTTTGATCTTTCCTCTTTAATAATAATATGAACATTAGACGATAAAAACTTGTTTTCGTCAAGTTCGGCGTCTTTTTCAACATGCTATCTCTGTTTACATTTTCGTGGAGGTACCTACATTATTACATTTTTAATTTAATAACTGCGATAATAACTAATAAAATTATTATTATATTAATAATTAAAATATCTCACCAAGTTATTGATTGGTTAAATTAATAAATGAGATAATTTTATTATCTCAATTTAATTTTTAATTTAATAACAGTATAACTGAGAGTGAGATAAGACGCTTATATGTCAAGGGGCTTTGCCCAAGGAGAAGACAAGCTTTGAAACACGTGATCTTTTTAACCAAAATGTCACTTATGCGATATCATACAAAAAAATAAAAAAAATGACATTTTGACGTACAAGAAAAAATCTTTTTAATTATTGTAAAAAGTTTTGGCAGCATTATTTGTATTCAGCTTTCAATTTTCACTTAGTAAATATAGTCTTCATTTAAAAACCTAATAGCCGACCCCACACTCTACATGAAAGCATTTTAAAACATTTTTAAAATTAAAGAAAAAATAAAAAAAAAATTAGGAAAAATGCAAACAATTCTTGTAAAAATTCTTTGTTCATAGAAAAAATTTTTTATCTTAATATGTCCTTAATGTAAATTATTTATAAAAGGAAATAAAAGCCTAACTAATTCGATAATTAGTTTATTGCAGTTTTTATTTTACGATTTGGAGCAGATTTTTAAATAGTTGGCATTAGTTGTGAAAAAAAAAATTGATTATTTAATTTCTCCAAGGAGTCCTGCTTATAAAAAAAAAAGTCTGTGAACATAAAATAATTCATGCAAAAAAAATATTTTTACCAAGATTTTCTAAAAATAAAAATTTCAAAAATAAATTCATTTGTTTTTTAATAAGTCCTGAAAGTTTCATTTAAATTAGAAAATTATTTGACTTTTGCAATAATTTCAAAATTAATGGGTTTTCCCCCAAAACTGCTATACTAAAAATGGCGATGACCACAAGTCTTATGGTTTTAACAAAAAAAAAAAAACAGATTTTTGACCCACATTTAAAACGTGATAGAAGGAAGAAAAAAACTTTTTGTTCTTTCCTCTTAATAACAACATGAACATTTTAATGATGAAACGTTGTTTTTATTAAGTTTCGGACCTGTTATTATCCTATACTGATTTTTTTTTTTTTTTTTTGTGACTTGTTGGAGAGGTACCTCCATGAAATTGCAAAAAAAAATCATGGCATGAGGAAAAAGACGCCAAACTTTACGAAAAAAATTTTATCGTCTAAATGCTTGTTATTATTAAGAGGAAAGACCAAAGTTTTTTTTTAATTATTTTGCAAAATTTTTCCTTTTTAGAACATTCTAAAGTTTGATTTAAAAAAATCTTGTTTCTCTTTTTATCACCAGAACTACTAAAATAACAAGTATAATTTTTAGCACATTTTTTTTTATATTTATTACTCCCTCCCAAATAATTTTATGACAAGGCTAGAAATTCGATCGCATCAGGTTTAGTGATTACAATAGTTAAAAGCACAAGATTTTGAGGAATGCAAATCATGTTTTTTAATCGGACCCCACCTACCTGAAAATCAGCTCTGAATTGTAATGTACAAAACTCAATAAAACAATGATATTATTTAATTTCAAATGCTTTTATTTGCTTTAGCTGTTTTTATGAATATGGACAATATTTTCTGAAAGCAAAAAGATTTTTCGATGAAAAATGAATTTTTAATACAATTATTTGTTATTTCTTTAATTATAATAGATTTTTACATTTAAGTTGTTAAAATATAGAATTAGTTAAAAGCCGCATCGGGTTTCCTAAGTGTCCTTATGAGATAGATCATTTTTAGCTCTTTGTAAATTGTATTGTTTTGACTAATCAGAATATCAGCAGTAATTAAGAAATGTAATTTTTTGTTCATAAAAATAGTTAAAATGGCTGTAATTAAAAAGTATGGAAGGTCACAAGAAATGAAACATCGTGTGGCTTGAGTGTAATCGTTCTCTGCTGAACGTTGATTTCATTATTGCAAATTCTTTGTGCGAAACACATATTGAGCATTTCTCAGTTCTCGGTCCATTCTGCCTGCAGCTGATAATCATTCTTTAAGTGTTGTTGTCATCACCCTGCTCAAAAGGTGTTAAAAAACAAAAATACATCAAGCCATTATTCAAACATAGATTTAAAAAAAAAATGATGGGATTTTTTACCAGGATTTAACTTGAAAAGTGACTGATAACATTTTTTTTCTTTTTTTAATTTCACTGACAAAAAAAAACAACCAACATTTTCATTAAAAATCTTGTTTTTTTTTTTTTGTTTTTTTTTTTGTTTTTTGAGTCATCAAAATTGACAGATAATGAATCATGTCGACCATTTTTTTCCATTTTATAAAAATAATGAAAATCTGAGTTTGAAATTCTCTTAAAATTCAATTCCAATATTTTCAAACCTTATTTTAAGAAAGTTAGAAAGTATAATGTTTATTTAAAATATTTTGAAACTAGGATTACTTAGATACTGCACTATGAAAAGATGGAGTTTAAAAATAAATCAAAGAAGGTCATAACATTTCGTGTCAATTGACAGGTGATGAGTGATGATTTCATCATGTATTGACAGCATACGTAAGGAAAAGTTATCATACGGAAAGACAGAAGTGACATTATTATTTATATTTAAGTGAACAAATTATTTACCTCGTTATTTTTAAGGAAAACTTTCAGCTCTCTAATTTTTTTTAATACTTAGCTTTCACCTTTATGTTTACAATGTTTTATGGAAAATATAAAAAAAATTGAAATAAGACTGTTGAGAGTGAATTAATTTATAGGTACCTTTCTTATGAAATTTTATCAGAAGTGTACATAAAATACTATAATTTTATGTACATTTATTACATTTTACTGTATTGTATTTTCATTTATTTTATTATTAATTTTGATATTTCATTTATCGAAACATGTCATAACTGAGATTGATATAAAAATAAGATCCTATAAATTTCATAAGATGATACTAATACTTGTAGGTACCCTTCTCAGTTCAAATTGAAAAATCAAATTAACTTCACACATATTTTGCAAAAATAACAGCCCTAACAGTGGAGAACAATGCTTAACTCAAATAACACAACTTAATTGTATTCTTGCTGGTCTGCCATACTTTTTAATTACTGCCATTTTATGAACACAATTCTAAATTTCTTATTTAGTCTGTGCCTTCTGATTGGTTGAAGCAATACAATTTACAATGCTGTAAAAAAAGGGAGATCTATCTCTTAATGCCATTTACAAAACTATCGTTTTCACTAATTTTTATAATAATTTAACAACTTAAGTGTAAATATTTAAAATAATTAAAGAAATTACAAATAATTGTAATTAAAATTCATTTTTCATCAAAAAAATGTTTTTGCTTTCAGAAAATATTATCCATATGCATAAAAACATCTAAAAGCAAATAAAAGCATTTGAAATTAAATGATAGCTTTGTTTTATTGAGTTTTGTATGTTACAAATCAGAACTGATTTTCATGTCAGGGATGGCTCAAATTAAAAAGGAAAATATATGATTTGTTTTCCTCAAAGCTTTGTGCTTTTAATTAATACACTCACTAAACTAAACAATGTTGAATTTCTCGAGATTTCATAAAATTAGTTATGGGGGTGGTCATAAATATATATAAAAAGTATCTTTTAAAAAAAAGAAATCGTGTTTATAATAATTTCCATCATTTGTGAATAGTTTCTGAAAGTTTCATTAACATTTGACAGTTATTTTTATTTTTCAAGATTTTCCAAATTAACATTTGTCATATAAAAGATAAAGGGCTAAAAATTTATGTTATTTACTTGTTCCACTGATACAAAGAGAAACAAGTTTTTTTTTTCATCAAAATTTAGAATTTTCTAAAAACAAGGGAAAATTTTTAAAACTAATTAAAAAATACTTTGCTCTTTCTTCTTAATAAGAACATACTCAGTTAGATGATGAAATTTTGTTTTTTTGTCAAGTTTGGCATTTTTTCATCATGCTATACATGTTTTGTTTTTTTAAAAATTTTTTTAGCAATTTCATGGAGACACCTAAGTAAAAAGTATACTTACTAATCAGAAATTAGAGAGCTTAATCACATTTTACACCATGATTTTTAAAATAATTTTTTTTTATGTATATAAAATATTACATAACATGCCTACTTTTGAAAGTAAATGCATAACATTATGTGAAAATAAATGTGATGGCAGCATTCCTAAAACTAGATTATGAAGAATACTTTCCAATATTTTTAAGATTACTGAGTACTTAATAATTATATAAAAAAAGGCATTCATATTTTCTTAAAATATGTTTTACAGATAAAGTCTTTGTAGAACAACAATAATTTTGTAATGACTGGTCATCACCCTTACAAAATAAATAATTGTAAGAATATACAATTTTGTTTATTGATGGGAAAAATAATCTGGCTGAAGTTTGTGCCCAGGGAATCCGTGCTTCATCAGAATTATTAATATAAAATGTCCAAACAATAGTGTTTATATGAACTATGGAATACCAATTGGGATGAAGAAACTGTTCATTTAATCATGAAGTGGGAGAGGTCAGTAATGTTGTATTCTAAGTTACCAGCACCCCAGGGTTTTTGTTGCTACCATCACATTTATTTAGGCATGTTTGTGTGCAAAATTACTCAAGTCAAAGTAGCAGTTGACTAGAGAGACAGAGATAGGCAGTGAGAATGAAAGAGTCTGCTTGCTGCTGTAATAAGGGAGGAAGTGAACTCCAGTTATCTGCAAAATTGGCACAGTATTCCCAGTGAACTCCCTTATATACTGATAGTGAAATAATTACGGTAACTACTAAGACCAAAAAAGGGTGAACCCAAAAACTACTACTCTCCTTTTAGAATTATTTGCATTATTTGTTTTTTTTTTCTGGACTACTTTTGTGTAAATGAATCAGTATTCTTTTTGTACTAATTTCTGCCTTATATACATCTACGTAAATTTTTCTTTCGACTCAAATCAACTTGTTCATATTTGATTTTTTTTTTTTTTCTCTGCTTGACCTGATTCTTGCCCCCAATGAATTTGAAGGTAGACCAGCTGAAGCTTCTGGGATCTACAATTTGTTAACTGCTCTCCAGGATGAAAAAAAATTACAACATAGCTGGAAAGTGGAATCGAATTGACATTGGGAACCGGAGACTTTGATTGAACCTGCAATACTGGACCAGGACTGGACCAACAGCCGATTTTATAGAGTACATTGATCCAGTAGGATCAGGATAGATGTCACATAAAAGTTCCTGTTTTGTTTTAAAAATACATTCGAAGAAAAGGGGAAAAAATCGATTCCAATTAATATAATTTCTGTTTGAAATACACTGGAGTATTTTGCTTACTGAAAATAGTAAATTTTCAGTAAGTAAAATACTTGCTGATGAAATGTTAAAAAATTTCCAATACATTCTAAATAGCTATTGTGATTGAAATTCCAGTAAAATAATCTTCATTTGCCTTATTTTTCCACTTCAGATTGCTTTTCACTCATTCCCATGTTACTATCTATGTTTTCATCAATTTTTAATATTCTTCTTAATTTCTACACTTTACCATTCTGAAATAAAAATTATTTTTTTCACGCGATATATAATTAAATAAAGTGGACCATTGTAACCTATTTCTCTGCCAGTCCGTTTGATGGTCAGTCATCATTGCTGGCCGTTAAGTTAACGCAAAGGTTCCCCATGCTGTGTCAGTTTATCACAGAGTTGACAATGATCAAATTGTTGACAGGATTTGTTGTGTTAATTCGATCCTGGCAAAGTTATGTCAAGAAGAAAAAATAAATAAAATAAGAAATATTCATGCAGATATTAAAGAGAAGTCAAGAATCCTCCTGGGTCTATTTCTACATATTGCATATTGTTCTTTCTACAGAAATATTGACCTTTCTCACTTTGGATTCTATTGTGGCATTTTGCTCAGTCTGGTTAAGTCTGGAACAAGGCTAGGGTCGGAGGTTTTCTTTAGGCAGCAAATCAAGTGGTATCTGACAGAATTGTTGTCTTCTCTGGAATTCTGGAACTACTGTCTTTGGTTGCTTTGGTATTTCACCAATAACTGACATTTTGGCTGTCCTGTGACCCATCTGGTTCTCAGCTGTGAGCATGGTTTAATTTCTGGTCATCAATTAAAATTATCATTTTGATTGGCAAACTTTCTCAGTCTGCCCTTGATCATAAAATCAGAATGTTACCAGCTGTCTTTCAATTACACAAAGGAAAGTCTATTTACTCGAGTTAGTCAACCAAGGCAATTATTTTCTTATCCCTTAATTAGTGTTTTGAGAGTTTATCACTGTTAGGACTTTCATTAATCAGCTGTCAACCTTTCATCTATGTGGCTTTTTCTAGTAATATCAAATGTCCCTTATTTCTATTCTACTTCTGCACATGGAAGAAAAACAGGCTTCCAAAATTGAAAATAATATCACTTTTTCTCTCAATATATCCACTGTTCTATTCCTTAACCCTTCTCACCTAGTTCCAAATTGTATTTTAGTCTTTCAGAGTCTCATAGTGTCACAGCATAGCACATTAATTGTGGAAATTATTTCATTATGACACTGGGTGTTTTTGTAATTTTTAAACTATTAGTTTTATAAATAGAAGGTGGCATTAACAAAAGATCTCTTGTCCTTGGCACTGATGAAAATGATGTTTGGTTTTTATTGGGCAGATCAACTATCAACTCTCATTAGGGCAAGTTCATTTTGGAAACATAGCACTCAATTTCAAATTTAATGTTTGACATTTTACACTGTAAATATTTGTATTATTTTATCTTCTATTTCTGAATCAATATTTGTAAAGTTATTTAACATTTTGAAGTTGAAATAAATCTTCTCATCAAATTTTTCATACATTTATTTATAATTTCATCAATTGAAATGAAAACATTTTTTGCCTAATATATAATTAATCAAAGCAGAGAATTATGAACATTATTTCATTTTTACTATGCATTTTATATTCCAACTAGCAGTAGAGCCCGGCGTTGCATGGGGATGTAACAGTAAGAGATAGATCAAGCATCGACCATCATGAAGACTGAAAAATAAAATTGACAAAGATTATTGTTTAAGGTTGACTGACATGCATGTCTTAGTTGTTTTTTTTTATCCCATATATGAACACACACGCACGCACACACACAACCTGGGTTTTAAAAGTATAGCTTGATATGAGTTGTCCCCCTTTCATTCTTGCAACAGCGATGCCTCTCAATCGTGTTTTCAAATTGATTTTGTGCAAAAACAATTGTTTTTCCAATTTTTGGCACTGTTAGAACCACCGCAATGTAATTTTACGTAGTCCTGTGAAGTTTTATTGAAATCAGTTGAAAAATGTAGGAAATACGATCCAATATATAAACGAACAGACACACACACACACATAACCTGGGTGTTATAATAAGTATAATTATTAACTGTTATTTTAATAAATACTTTAGTTGCTTTCCCAGATCAAATTTCATCTCTTTGTTTTGTGCTGTTACTGACTGTCCCATGTAGGGGAAGTTAGCAAAATATCTTCTCTTCTTCTAGGGTTGGATAAAATTGATGCTTTCTTTTTTCTTAGGTAGTAATGCCTGCAGCAAATTTTCTCATACCAGGTGGTAACAGCTATGTACTTAATCAAATTTCCAGTGATGTTATTCCAAGACAAGGTCTAAATAAACTTAAAAATCAACATATTTTTCAAGATCCATATTTGAATTATTTCTGAATTGATAATGTTCTGATTTTAATCACATACAATTCATAAGATATGACGTGATGGTGAAGCAATCTTGTTTCACTGCAAAATGTTTGATTTTCACTTACGACTGCTGCACTATTGAAATAATTATATATATGTCTCCTAGACTGCTTTTGTATATTATTCTCTGTCACTATTAATATATCATTTATGCCTTTTTCTTCACAGATGTTTTGGTTGTACAAAAACTGCAGTGGTTATTGTTGAGAATTTCAATAAAGGAAAAGACATTTCGCTTTGTTTGAAAACACACAAATATATGCTACATCATTCATGTGAAAGTCATGGATCTACATTGTCAAAAGCATGACAATGAACTTTATCTGGTAAGAAATAATGTACATTGAAATATGTGGTTTGTCTTTCTATGAAATCACATTTTATGAATAAACAGAAAAGATGCCATATTCATTTTATGAATGGACAGGAAAGATAAGCCATATTCATCTGACATGTGCTAAACTGTTGTTAAGTGGGATATAATATGCAATATGGAAACAGATAGTACGAAGAAACCTTATTCTTGTGAAGTTTCTGGATCTGCCTTTTCACAGAAGCCGCATTTAAGGGGTCATATGCATACACACACTGGAGAGAAGCCATACATTTATGAAGTTTGTGAATCTGCTTTTTCACAGAAGTCATATGTAGTCAGACATATGCGTACTCACACTGGAGAGAAACCATATTCTTGTGAAATTTATGGATATGCATTTTCAGTGAAACGGCATTTAGTGAAACATATGCATATATACACACTGGAGAAAAACAATACTGAATTTTGTGTGTGTGCATTTTTAAGCAAGTCAAATTTGTTCAATCATTTGAGTACACACACTGGAGAAAAACTATAATTTGTGGATGTCCATTTTTATAGAAGTGATTATTGGTGAGACATCTGTGTATACATACTGGAGAGAAAAATGTTTTTATGATTTTTGCCAATATGTATTTTACTGCCAAAATATATCTTAATGCAGCAACTTCATAATCTCTAAATCCCAGGGACATAATTAGATGTTCCCATGAAAAGCAATACATTACACAAAAACAGTGAAGAAATAGACATTTCACTTTCCATGAAAACACAGACAAATATATGCTACATGGTTCATGGGAAAGTCATGGATACATATTCACAAACAACCTTGCCAGTGAACTTTACCTGGCAAGAAACATTTTTAGTGTTATGTACGAATAAACAGGAAAGATAGGCCATATTCATCTGACATTGGCTAAACTCTTATGAAGTTGGACCTAATGGAAATAACGATTACAAAGAAACTGTTTTGTGAAATTTGTAGATTTACATTTTCATGGAATCTAGATTTAGTCAAACATATAGGCACTGGAGAGAAAATCTATAGCTACCAGAAGATTTTTTATTTTACAAAAATGTAATTCTCAACCTTAGTATTGCACTTTTTGTGCAGGTCCTTACATTAAACCTATCTTAAATTTTCAAAGGATGAATTTCAAAATTACACTAAGAACTTGTAACTTTTTAAAAAGTAATGTAAATTTACAGTTTTTCTGTTGAATCTGAAAGAAAATAATGTGTTTCATTAAATTGTATGAGCATTATTTCTCATAAAAAGATTTTTGTATTGTATTAAACTGTTTTTAGTATGTTGCAGACTGAGACTTTTTGGATAATTCTTTGATTTTTGGCAAATATGTTGAAATATTTTTTTATCACTTTGATTGCAGAGAAAGTATCCACTTTGGTGGTACCTATAAAATTACACAAAAAATTTCTAAATTGCATAAAAATACAATATTTGTGCAAGATATATCTTTCTATGTAAATTCAAGCATTAATGAACTGTATTTTGTAAATATAATAATTAATTTTTCTCTCTAAAACATAATGTAAATAGACAGCGAGTTCGGAGAGCATTAGTTACAATTATATCATTCAATACTTTTTTATAAATCACATGGAAAAAATTAAAAGAAATACAGAATGCCAGCAAATCATTTTTAACCTTATATTTTTCACTTCAAATTGCTTTTCGCTCATTCCCGTGTTACTATCTCTGTTTTCATCAATTTTTAATATTCTTCTTAATTTCTACACTTTACCATTCTGAAATAAAAATTATTTTTTTATGTAATATGTAATTAAATCAAGTGGACCATTGTAACCTATTTCTCTGCCAGTCCGTTTGATGGTCAGTCATCATTGCTGGCCGTTAAGTTAATGCAAAGGTTCCCCATGCTGTGTCAGTTTATCACAGAGTTGACAATGATCAAATTGTTGACAGGATTTGTTGTGTTAATTTGATCCTGGCAAAGTTATGTCACAAGAAGAAAAAATAAATAAAATAAGAAATATTCATGCAGATAATAAAGAGAAGACAGGAATCCTCCTGGGTCTATTTCTACATATTGTATATTGTTCTTTCTACAGAAATATTGACCTTTCCCACTTTGAGCAAAATGCCATAATAGAATCCAATCTAGTTAAGTCTGGAACAAGGCTAGTGTCGGAGGATTTCTTTAGGCAGCAAGTCATGTTGCATCTGACAGAATTGTTGTCTTCTCTGAAATTCTGGAACTATTGTCTTTGGTTGCTTTTGTATTTCACCAATAACTGACATTTTGGCTGTCCTGTGACCCATCTGGTTCTCACCTGTGAGTATGGTTTAATTTCTGGTCAACATTTAAAATTATCATTTTGATTTCTCATTGGCAAACTTTCTCAGCCTTCCCTTGATCATAAAATCAGAAAGTTACCAGCTGTCTTTCAGTTACACAAAGGAAAGTCTATTTACCAAGGTGATCATTTTCTTATCCCTCAATTCGTGTTTTGATAGTTTATCACTGTTAGGACTGTCTCATTAATCAGCTGTCAACCTCTTGTCTATGTGGCTTTCGTTGTAATATGAAATATCAAATGTCTCTGATTTTTATTCTACTTCTGCACAAGGAAGAAAAACAGGCTTCCCAAATCGAAAGTAATTTAAATTTTTCTCTCAATATATCCACTCTTCTGTTCCTTAATCCTTTTCACCTAATTCCAAATTGTATTTTAGTCTTTCAGAGTCTCATAGTGTCACGGCATAGCACATTAATTGTGGAAATTATTTCATTATGACACTGGGTATTTTTGTAATTTTTTAACTATTAGTTTTATAAATAGAAGGTGGCATTAACAAAAGATCTCTTGTCCTTGGCACTGATGAAAATGATGTTTGGTTTTTATTGGGCAGATCATCTATCAACTCACATTAGGGCAAGTTCATTTTGGAAACAGAGCACTCAATTTCAAATTTAATGTTTGACATTTTACACTGTAAATATTTGTATTATTTTTAGCTTCTATTTCTGAATCAATATATGTAAAGTTACTAATCATTTTGAAGTTAAAATAAATCTTCTCATCAAATTTTTCATACACTTATTTTTTTTGCCTAATACATAATTAATTGAAGCAGAGAATTGTGAACATTATTTCATTTTTACTATGCATTTTCTATTCCAATTATTAACTGTTATTTTAATAAATACTTCAGTTGCTTTCCCAGATCAAATTTCATCTCTTTGTTTTGTGCTATTACTGACTGTCCCATGTAGGGGAAGTTAGCAAAATATCTTCTCTTCTTCTAGGGTTGGATAAAATTGATGCTTTCATTTTTATTAGGTAGAAATGTCTGCAGCAAATTTTCTCATACCAGGTCGTAACAGCTATGTACTTAATCAAATTTCCAGTGATGTTATTCCAAGACAAGGTCTAAATAAACTGAAAATTCAGCCGATATTTTTCAATATCCATATTTGAATTATTTCTGAATTGAAAATGTTCTGATTTTAATCACATACAATTCATAAGATATGATGTGTTGGTGAAGCAATCTTGTTTCACTGCAAAATGTTTGATTTTCACTTATGACTGCTGTATTATTGAAATAATTATATGTATGTCTCATAGACTGCTTTTATATATTATTCACTGTCACTATTAATATATCATTTATGCCTTTTTCTTCACAGATGTTTTGGTTGTACAAAATCTGCAGTGGTTATTATTAAGAATTTCAAGAAAGGAAAAGACATTTCACTTTGTTTGAAAACACAGACAAATATATGCTACATCATTCATGTGAAAGTCATGGATCTACATTGTCAAAAGCATGACAATGAACTTTCTCTGGCAAGAAATAATGTACATTGAAATATGTGGTTTATCTTTCTATGAAATCACATTTTATGAATTAACAGAAAAGATATGCCATATTCATTTCATGAATAGACAGGAAAGATAAGCCATATTCATCTGACATGTGCTAAACTGTTGTGAAGTGGGACATAATACACAATATGGAAACAGATAGTACGAAGAAACCTTATTCTTGTGAAGTTTGTGGATCTACATTTTCACGGAAGTCACATTTAGTCGGTCATATACGTACACACACTGGAGAGAAACCATATTCTTGTGAAATTTGTGGATTTGCATTTTCAGAGAAAGGGCCTTTAGTGACACATAAGCGTACTCACACTGGAGAGAAACCATATTCTTGTAAAATTTGTGGATATGCATTTTCACAGAAGTCTCATTTAGTGAAACATATGCATGTACACACTGGAGAGAAACCATATGCTTGTGAAGTTTGTGGATCTGCCTTTTCACAGAAAACACATTTAAGGAGTCATATGCATACACACACTGGAGAGAAGCCATACACTTGTGAAGTTTGTGGATCTGCCTTTTCACAGAAGACTCATTTAAGGATTCATATGCGTACTCACACTGGAGAGAAACCTTATTCTTGTGAAGTTTGTGGATCAACATTTTCACGGAAGTCACATTTAGTCAGTCATATGCGTACACACACTGGAGAGAAACCTTATTGTTGTGAAGTTTGTGGATCTACATTTTCACGTAAGTCAAATTTAGTCAGTCATATGCGTACACACACTGGAGAGAAACCATATTCTTGTGAAATTTGTGGATTTACATTTTCAGAGAAATCGCATTTAGTGATACATAAGCGTACTCACACTGGAGAGAAACCTTATTCTTGTGAAGTTTGTGGATCTACATTTTCACAGAAGTCAAGTTTAGTACATCATATACGTACACACACTGGAGAGAAACCATATTCTTGTGAAATTTGTGGATTTGCATTCTCAGAAAAACGGAATTTAGTGAAACATAAGCGTACTCACACTGGAGAGAAACCTTATTCTTGTGAAGTTTGTGGATCTACATTTTCACGGAAGTCAAGTTTAGTTGGTCATATGCGTACACACACTAAAGAGAAACCATATTCTTGTGAAATTTGTGGATATGCATTTTCAGTGAAAGGGCATTTAGTGAGACATATGCATATACACACTGAAGAAAAATGATACTCTTGTGAATTTTGTGTGTCTGCATTTTCAAACAAGTCAGATGTGGTCAATCATTTGAGTACACACACTGGAGAACAACTATAATTTGTGGATGTCCATTTTTATAGAAGTGATTATTGGTGAGGCATCTGTGTATACACACTGGAGAGAAAAAATATTTTTATGATTTTTGCTGATATGTATTTTACTGCTAAAAAAATATTTTAATGCAGCAACTTCACCATCTGTGAATCCCAGGGACATAATTAGATGTTCCCATGAAAAGCAATACATTACACAAAAACAGTGAAGAAATAGGCATTTCACTTTACATGAAAACACAGACAAATATATGCTACATGTTTCATGGGGAAAGTCATGGATACATATTGACAAACAACCTGCCAGTGAAATTTACCTGGCAAGAAATGATGTAGTTTGATATGTATAGTTCATCTTTCTACAAAAACACTTTCAGTGTTATGTATGAATAAACAGTAAATTTGGTCCTAATGGAAACATCTATTACAAAGAAACTATGTTTTGTGAAATTTGTAGATTTACATTTTCGTGGAATCTAGATTTAGTCAAACATATGCACTGGAGAGAAAATCTATAGCAAGTACAAGATTTTTTATTTTTAAAAAATGTAATTCTCATCCTTAGTGTTGCATTTTTTCTGCAGGTTCCTACATTAAACTTATTTTAAATTTTCAAAGGATTAATTTCAAAATTACACTAAAAACTTACATGTAACTTTTTAAAAAGAAATATAAATTTACATTTTTTTCTGTTGAATCTGAAAGAAAATAATGTGTTTTATTAAATTGTATGAGCATTTTTTCTCAATAAAATATTTTTGTATTATATTAAATTTTTTTTGGTATGATGCAGGCCGAGACTTTCTTTCTGTTCATTTTTTTTATTTCATAATTCATGTTTTTACCAAAATGATATCTTCAGGGATTTTTATGTTACTGTAAAAGAAAAATTGAAAAATCACCACAAACCCAAATTAAATTATACACGATACTGAATAGAGAGTTTGGAAACATACCCGTAAAACTATTTACCAGAGTATATTTTTGATAAAGTAACAAACTCCCTAAAATATGCATTCATTACTGAATAATTCCTCAAAATTTTATTTGAATCAGATAATTCTTAGACTTTTGGCAAATATTTTAAAATATTTTTTTTTTTGCTTTGATTGCAGAGAAAGTATCCATTTTGGTGGTACCTATAAAATTAAACAACAAATTTTCAAATTCCATAAAAATACAATATTTGTGCAAGACATATTTTTCCAAGTAAATATAAGGATTAATTAACTGTATTTTGTAAATATAATAATTACTTTTTGTCTCTAAAACATAATATAATTAGCCAGCGAGTTCAGAGAGCATTAGTTACAAATATCTCATTGAATACTTTTTTATAAATCACATGGAAAAAAAATTAAAAGAAATACAGAATGCCAGCAAATTATTTTTAACCTTATGTAACCAATAATTTAAGAATGGATTTTTTATTTTATATGCTTTAATGAAAATTAATAGAATAAGTACGTTTATTTTTAACCTTTGCCAAATGTATTTATGCATATGTAAAAATACTGAACGCAATTGGAATTAGAACTTTGCTCTCTAATTAACAATTCTGAGTTATTATGTATTACACCACCTTCACATCCAAGGTTACAGCACTTAGTATTATTCTGAACTGGTCACCCTTTTATGTACTGCCTAAGTTTGATGTTGCTTGACTTCAGTGGAAGGAACAATAGGTAGTATATCAAGTGAGCTCCTAATACAGCTTTTGAAAGAGAAGAATTTGTAACCAACCATGAAACATGTCAATAACTGCATTATGATCTGTAGGTGCTTTGCTGTAGCTGAAATAGGTACAATAGTATGCATTGAAGCCACAATTGAATCTGAAAGATACCATGGAATTTTGAACAAAATTTTCTTTAGGTCATTTCAAAAGTTGGGTTTAGGTCGAGCTGAAACTTTCAACAGGACAATGATGTGAAGCATTAAATCAAACCCGCAAAGAATGGGTTTGTAAAAAGAAATTTCAAGTGTTGATCTAAACTTAGTTGCAAAATCTGTGATTCAAGTGAAAGAGGGTAGTGCCTGCAAAAAACTTGGTTAATATTGAGCAATTGTAGGAGTTTTGCCAAGAAGAATGTTCAAAAATCTGCACTCAATGCTGCAAGAAACTTTTTAAAAATTGTAGAAAAAACTCAAATGAAGCAGTCACCAAATATTAAATTTAAGGCGTTCATTTGTGCACATATTCATTTTTAATTTTCAACTAATATTTTTATTCCAGCTCAGTAAAAACTTTTGAAAGTTATTGTAATTATTTGAATATAAGTTTCTTTTAGTATATATTTTGATTAAGATTTAGAAATCTTTTCAAAATTAGAAACAATTTTTAAAAGTATTATCTTTGGGGTTCACTTACACTGTATTTCTCTTCACTGTATTTCACTGGCTAATGCTTTCACATAAAATGTGTCTTTTCAAATAAGGAAGGTTGCAACAAATACATAGGACAACTTTTCAATCACTTTCTCAATAGGAATTGCCCACTTACAACAATCAAAGAATCTATCAGCAAGGCTTCCATATATAACAGAAACACTCTCCTTACCAATGACAGTAAAAAATAATTTCAGAATGCCCTTGGTCTTTTAATAACAACATCCATAAACATTCCAATGCGTTAATCAAAGATTTCCAGCATTTAAAATTAAACAATACAATTTTAAAATATTTAGTGATAATCCCTAATACGTGGTGAACGCCCTCCCCACCGACCTCTTTAGACTTTTAACATGATCCAACATATGCAACTCATCACCCCACCAAGGGAATGTCACTTACAACAAACCCTTTTGCCTGGTCTGCAAACACACATCACTCAACATTTACCCCACCCCTGTCACTCACATGGCATTCAATCTTCCAGCTCTAAAGCTGTGACATTTTCAATCTCCTATATTTTCTGTCAGAGATGCAAATAGGAGAATCATGTGGGAGAAACTGACTCGAGTTCAGTAACCACAAAAATAAACAAAATAGATATAACAGCAATTTTCAGGTCTCTGTGCACTTCAACCAAACTTATCATAGGATTGATGATGCTGGATGCACGCTTTTGGCGTCTTGGTTCAACAACCTGGAGGACAGATGCAGATCTGATTTGAAGATCATCCTAAAAGTAAATTATTACATTGAAAGACTAAATAGGCATTTCAGTTTACTCAGAGAGTACAATTTCTACAGGGAGATTGATAACACCATTGCTCAGATAAATATGTCCCCCCACCACGTTTTTTCCTTTTAATTTTATAGCCTTCACCCCACCCACCTACTATATTTTATTGTCTATGCTTTTACTCTTCCCCATCTTGATTGGAATCACTCACTTCATAAAATCTATCACTAATGCTTCCTTCATACACAAGCTTATGTAATTTCAGGGTGACAGGGCTATGAAGATACATATTGATTTTGTATATGTATTTATATCTATACGTGTATGTTGGTACATAGGTTTGTGTGTAGGCTTGTACTTATGTGCACATATGTATGTCTATGCTTTCACTTTCTCACCATCTTCATTGGAATCACCCACTTTATACCATCATAGAATCTGTGAGTAATATTCCTTTACATACAAACTTATTTAATGACAGGGTTATGATGATGCATATAGAGTTTTTTTTACGTGTATTTATATCTATACATGTATGGCGCTACATATGTTTATGTATGCTTTATTTATTATACTGGTATCATTTCGATTGACCTATCTTTATTGATCAACTTATCTATTCTCACTCTCTCTACACACACACACACACACACATATACACGCCTTAAAAATCAGGTCAGTTGAATCTGCTACCTTGTTTTCAAACATACGGTATCTTCAGTTGATTTTTATCAAGATACCTTAATGTTTTTTGTTTTTTTTTACGTAATTGAACGCTTTATTTTTCATCAGCTCATGTTATGATGTTTATATAGAGTGCTTGATAGTTTTCTTGTGTCATTGGCTTCACACAAAAAATGGCAAATGTTTTGAAAAAAATCCGGTGTTTTGTACGACTTAAAATAAAAACTTGAATAACTTCCTCATTTTTTATCTGATTTTCTTCAAATATGTTGCAAACATTGCCATCTTGCAAGAAATAATATAGTGTGATTATTTTTCCGTGTATAACAAAATCCATGAGGGACTGTTCAAAAATCCCATTTTTGGGCCATAACTCATGGCTTTTCATGTGATGCTTTCCAAATTTGCCAAACACACATACATGCAACCAGGAAAATTCATACAATATATTGTTTTAGTCTCAACTTATAAAATAAGTATAAAAGCTTTTTAAAAAATGATATAAGTAAATACATATATAAGCTTTGATATAAGCATAAAAGTAAATAAATTTTAAAATAAGCATATAAATACATATGTTGCATCATCTGCTGATAGAGAAGAAACATGTTATGATTATACAGGCCCAATTGGGAGTGACAGTCACGATTGCAGCAAATACATGTGAAGATACTATCATCTTATGTCGCCTTCTTGTTTTCTTTCTGTCGAGCATGGTTCTAACAGGTAGCATGTCTTCATTTCTCCTCTACCTGCTCCAATACTGGGTGTAAACTGTGTCTCTAAAATGAACAATATCTTCTCACCACTCAATGTCCATTGCCGTCATGTCCCTTCTCCAGGTGCCCTTGATGTGGTGATGAGGTGTCCCTCTTGCTAGCAACCAGTTCCCTATACAGAAGAACCTTCAGAACCCTCTCATCTAGATTACGGTGTGATTAAGAAATACAGCATTTGTGACTCAGTCGGAGCAATTGATGCCTAGAATGCATCTCAGACATCAAAGTTGAATGTTGTAGATGTGTCTGGCCTGACGGAAGTAGCGGCTGTAAGTCTTTCTACCGCACAATAGCAGGTTGACAACACATACCCTATAGACCGAAATTCTGTTCTTTGGAGCGAGTTTTCTGTTCACCCAGACTCTTGAGGTCAACCTGGCAAAAGTGTTGGCAGCTCGTCCGATCCCCCTGTTGAGTCAAGTATGTAGCGAAAAGGAAGCCTGAATAGGTGGAACTGAGGTATGTGAAATCCTGAACAATCTCCAGGTCTTAATTTGAGGCATCTCAGGAGACAACTGAACAAGTCGTTGCTGTTCACAAGTTCAAGTGCTTTTGTGAGGTCAATAATGGCAACGTACAGTGGTTGTCTCTGTTCTCAACCTACCTCCTGTAGTTATCGAAGGGTTGTCATCATGTTGATCATGGAATGCTTTGACCTGAAGCCACACTCTGTTATATGCTTATTTTAAAGCTTATATAATTATAAGTAAATAAGTCATTTTTAGCTATTTGTGATTATGTGTAGAATTAGAATTGAACACTTGTATTAGGTTGGTGGAGAAATACTGACGTATAATGTCGTTTTTTGACGTTAAAAAATACATAAAAAACGACATTATTACGTCATTATTTTTGCACCAACCTCATATAAAAAGGAACCGTTTGATTATGCATCTGTGTACAGTTAATTATATGAAAAGTATGTTTTTATTCATTTATTGGAAATACAATCAACGAAAGATTTGTATGTGTATGAATATTTGTTTCCCCTCCCTGTATATTGTTCAGACTATTGTCCTCACCTTTATTGCCATATTCATACGCTTCGGCATTGTTCAGGTGATATACGTTGGAATCTCTAACTAGACCCCATATTTACTCCACGTGGGTAAATTGTTCTAATTCCACATGTCATGCTTTCGGGTCGGTATCTCCATGGTGAAATCCCTGCAGTCCCTGGGGTTTAGCCCTCTAAGAATCGTTAAGGGTGCTAAATTCTTCATGTGGGACGTATTGCTGCCCACCCTAGAAGATTGTGTAAGGGCCTCAACAAGAGACCTTATAACGAAGAACCTCATCTTGAGGACGGAATATGAAGGCAAGAGAAGGACCAGCGTTATCGGGGAACACCTGGCGGCATTCTTGTTGCAGTATGGCGACATACTGGGTGCTTCCTGGGGGATGCAGTTTTGAAATTATGTTGAATGGAAAAGCCTTCCGCTCCATCCCCAACTGTCTGGATGTTGGACGCCTTAAGCTGCCGGTCATTGTGACCGGACGCAAACCGGTATGTTGGAAGTGCGGAGAAACTGGTCACCTCTCCTCTTCCTGCCCAGAGAAGAAGGCCTCTGGAAGTCAGGCTCCGGTTGACCAAAATACCCCTCTGACCTCGTCTTTAGATTCCGCCACGCCTGTAATGGACATGCCAGCTTCCAGGACCGATGGGGTTAAATCTCCGGTTGGGTCTATATCAAAGCCCCCATTCCCCAAAGAGCTTTTTCCCGCTGCTAGTGCAGTTGTGGAGAGGAGAGAGGGGGAATGGCAGGTTGCTGGCAGGGTTAGAGGGAAGCGCCAGACAGCGGGTCCTTAGTTCCCTGAAGCCCCTGGGACAAATGACACTGACAGTCCCACTCCCTCTGTCAACAGTAAGGGCGACGCCCCGGTCTCTGAATCAACCCTAAGAGATCTACAGAAAAAGTATGATCCGGGATTTGAAAAAACAGAGAAGATCAAAATGCTGAAAGAAAAACTGGAAAAGCAAAAATCCTCTTCAGTTAAAAAGGACACTATTGCGGCATCTTCTGCCAATCAATCCCCACACCCTTCAACCACTCTCAGTAGAGAACCCAGTCCTAACAAGACCTCCCCTTTGAAAAAGGCAACTCCCTCTACATCATCTGCCCAACAACCCCCACACCTTTCAACCCTTCTCAGTAGAGAACCCAGTCCCCAAAAGACTTCTCCAATGGAAAAGAACACTCCCTCCACACCTTCCGCCCAATATTCTCAACAGGCAAATTCTGCCTATCCCTCAACCCCTTTTAGTAGAGACCCTAGCCCTTTAAGTCAAATCTTATACCAAACCTCCCCCACTAAAACACCTGATATGCCCCTCCCCAACAAAAGGCAAAGGAGTCCCACACAAGACTCTAAAGAAAAAAAAGAAAAAACACAAATATATTTTCAACTCAGGAGAGGAGGTATGTCACATTTCCCCTGCCCAAGCTGAAAAAGCTCGAAACTACGGAAATAGGATAAAAAATCTAAAATATCTCCTCTCCATAAAGCAATTCGGTGACAAAGACATTGAAGACCCGAAAAACTTCCCAGAAGCACAAAGAGTGTTAACTGTGATAAGAACTGGGACGGAGGCTAGACTCGTTTGGGCTATGCTCGACGAGGCAATTACCTCTTTCAAAATGTCCCCTCCCATTGCTATAGTCGAAAACGACAAATTGAAGAAACTGAAACAATTTTGTACTGGGAGGGTCCCTGTTTTTGTTCGCCCCTCCCTATATAGAGCACTAAAACTGAACTTTCCATGGAATATAGGCGGTCTCTCGCAAGACGGTTCCATCAACAATGAGATGGGCCACGGGTCGATGGGAGAGGCTGTCGGTATCCTTATCCCGTCCATGTTTAATTCAGGTAAGCAACCCTAATCGGACTTCACTATGTCTCTCTGGTTAGCTAGTCTAATTGTCCGGGGCCTGAGGTCCGAGTCTCGTAGGGCGAGGCTCTCTCGTGACCTTCAGCGCCTTGTGGTGAATGTATGTTGTGTGCAAGAGACCCGGTTTTCTTCTCATGATCGTGAAGTCATACTGTCTACGGGGTTCGCCCTTTATTCAGCATGTTTTGATGGTCGTTCGAGGGGTGTCTCTTGGCTAGTGAGCAGGTCTTTGAAGGCTGCATGTACCCTTGTCTTCGCGGACCCGGCGGGAAGACTTTGCGTGCTGGATGTTAACATAAAGGATAACGTTCTACGTCTCATTGGGGTTTATGCGCCCAATAACCATGCCGAGCGGCCTGCTTTGTTTCGGCAGATCGCGCCGTTCTTGACGATATCTCGTCGGGTAATTTTAGTGGGGGATTGGAATGCCGTCCTTGACCCCGATATAGATCGTATAGGGCAAAGACAAGGTACTAACAACCCGGACGTGAAACCATTTCGGGACTTTATCGATGAGTTAGATCTTGTCGATAAGTACCGGAATGAACACCCTCGGAATGTAGCATGGACTTGGACTAATAGTGGCAACTCGGCTCCTGGGACACTTGCGAGCTACCTCGACCGAGTCCTAGTTAGGAGAGTCGATGTAGGGCTCTTAGGGTGTCCAAGCTTCCATTACATAGTTTATACGGATCATAGGCTTGTCCGGGTCCGTGTAAACTTAGATAAGCCTAAGGTTAGATTGGCTGACTACTGGAAATTTAACTGTTCATTATTTAGTGAGCAGGGTTTCCGGGACCAGCTCTTACTAATGATACAAAGGGAATTGACAGGGGCGGTTGTGGGAAACGCCTGGTGTGATAAATTAAAATCTAAAATTAGAACGTTTCCTGCCGATTTTAGTCGTCGACTCAATCTAGATAGATTAGCGGCGCAAACGGCTTTAGAAGATAAAGTTGATCGGGCTGTGAAATCCCGTGTTAGTGGGAAAATAGCTTATTAAGAAGGATCAAGCTCTGGTAGTTAGGGCTAGGTTTAAAAGAATGTCTGCTGAGGCGACGAATATGGCCGCTGAATTGCGTGCAGAGGAAAATCGGAGCGCGGCCTCGGCGACATATAGCCTGCGTCACATTGCCGGATAAGCGGACCGTGACTACAAACTTTTCACTAGGGAGCCCGGTTCGACGCCTATTTAGCTGACTTTCCCGGCCTCGGTGCAGCTGAAGCGGCTAGGTACGGGGGTCCCTTTACAGAGTCGGAAATCTGGGAGGCACTGAAGCAGGTTGGCCTGGATAAATTTCCGGGACTGGATGGTTTTCCCTACGAAGTTTACTTGAGGCCCGTTTTTGTTCCTTTTCTGGAACTAATTTTCAACCAGTGGATGAAGCAGGGGTCTATACCTCAACGCTTCACCAGGGGTGTGATCAAGTTGCTGCGTAAGGACAAGAACGGTGGGGATGGGTTAGGAAACTTCCGCCCTTTAACCATGTTAAACACTGAGTTAAAGATTTTGGCGAAGATCTTAGCCAACCGTTTGCAGCTTGTCCTGTCTAGTCTGATTGGCCCCGAACAGACTTGTGCTGTGAAGCGCAGGACTATTCAGGATAACCTTCATATGGTACGCTTGATCTTAGAAAAAGTCGACAGTGAAGCCCCGCTGATCAATTTAGATCAGTCCAAGGCGTTCGATAGGGTTGACCATCGTTTTCTGGAGACTGTCTTTTCGGCTGCCGGTTTCGGAGCCGACTTTCGCTCCTGGATCCGACTTTTGTATGCGACCCCCGGTGCGCTGGTGGAGGTGAATGGGGTAAGATCGAAGCCTTTCTTATTGTCTCGCTCCATTTGTCAAGGTTGTCCGCTCTCGCCTTTGCTTTACGTTCTTGCGTTGGAACCATTCCTTCGTAAGTTAAAGGCGAATCCGGTCCTGAGCGGAATTGCCCTGCCTGGGGCTTCCACCTCAGCCAGGTATTCTGCCTATGCTGACGACGTTTCGGTTCTTGTGTCGAGCAGAGCCGAGATTAACGAAGTCAGCAAAGAGATCAGTGCGTATGAGATGGTAACAGGGGCCAAGATCAACCGCAATAAGTCTGTTGGCTTGCGGTTGGGTGCGTGGAAAGGAGTTTCTCTTCCCGGAACTTTCCTCTGGACGGATGGGCCGATCAAGATACTCGGCGTCTGGTTCGGTCCTGATCTCCAGTTCGAAATGAATTGGTTGGAGTTACAAGGGAAGGCCGAGATCGCAGTTAATCTGTGGTCTCGGAGGGAAGGGCGAAAGTACATACTTTCACCCTTTCCTTCAGTGAAAGGTTCTGAAACTCTTCTTACGGGCGTCGGATGGCCTCTCCAACGCGCAGGCGTTGTCTCGTAAGGCATTGTATCGACTGTTTCACACATCTATCAAATTCTCCTGTACCGACTCTCTGTGCTTCCACTCCCGTATGCCAAACTAATTTTATTAGTTCGGACCTTGTTCTCTTTCTTGTGGAGAGACAAAGCCCCTATGGTATCTCGCGAGATCTGTTGCCTTCATCCCTCTGAGGGCGGTCTGGGTATGCCTAGCATTGAGATTCGTCAACATATGCTTCGCATTACCTTTCTAGACCGAATGAGACGCGGAAGAAAGATGTCCGTAAACATTTCCCATCCCTGAGAAGTGTGCACTCGTGCGAGGAGGTGGCCGGTCGTACACCCCGAGCCGAGTGCTCCTTCTACCGCGAATGTCGTCGTGCTCTGAAACTCCTCTTACGGGCGTCGGATGGCCTCTCCAACGCCCAGGCGTTGTCTCATAAGGCATTGTATCGACTGTTATTTATAACGATGAGGCATCACTCACCTGGCTGGTGATTCGTGGGGCCCTCTCGGTTGGCAAGAGACTTTGTTCAGCAGGCTTGGAGAAATATCCAAACTGTCGTCGCTGTACTGGGGAAGTCGAGACTATTGGTCACGCCTTTTTTCAGTGCAGGATGGTAGTACCGTTGTACAAGTTTGTTGAAGGTCTCATGGTTCGCATGCCGCAGGGAAAGTTTTTTGTCTTTGAAGCCAGTTCTGTTTGTAGCAATGTGGTGCCTAAATTGACGAAGGCTGAACACTATGTGTTCTGTTGCTTACTAGGGGTTATGAGAGTCGTGATTTGGACGACGCGTCAGAAGGAATTCTATGAGGGCGAGACGTTCACTTCTTCCCAACTGATCTTGTACTTTAAGCATCAGCTTAAAGTCAAGATTAGGACGGAAAGGCGGCGGCTCACCTCATCAGAATTCAGCAAAAGGTGGGTGAATCTTGCGCGTTTGTGCCGTGTAAAAGGGGCTGACATGGAGTGGCATTTTGATGCCGGTTAGGCATCATGATATTGTTTTCCTGGGTTGAACATGGGTAACCCTTCCCTAGATTAGTTTAGTGGAGGTCTGTTTTTTTGATTTTTAGTTTTTCTTCTTTTCAGTAAACTTAGCTTGGGTGTGTTTGCTCATTGGCCCCTTTTATTTCTATCCCACCTTTTTTTACCTTTAGTTTAATTCCCCATCCCCTCCCTCGTTTAGGTGGTCAGTGATGTCAGTTCTCTGGTGGATGCAGGGCGCCTTTTGTTTCGCTTGTGTGTTTTTCGTATTTGTTGTTGTGTATGAATGCGTGTGTGCCTGTGTGAATGCCTTGGAGGAATGAGTGTTACCTTTATTTTTCATAGTCCTGCGTCGATTTCGTCCGGTTAACTGATATTTCTGCCACATGTAAAGTTTGTGGGGGGGGGGTTATTACTAACTCCTTTTTGTTTAGTTTCTTGTAAATATTTTATATGTCAGAATTGTATATACTCATTGGGGATCTTTTAAAAATTGTTGTTTTTTATGCCCTTCCCCCACAGACAATATTTGTACATAAGGGGACTAGTTAGGATTTTCATTGAGACAAAGAGGTATTTTGGTGGATGTGGTAAGAAAGGTATGGATAAATGTGTTGTTTTGGTGATAGGAATATTGTTTAGTATGATAGGGTCAGTGGTTGTGGCTAGCTAAGTTTTATATTAAGACAAGTGATCACCGTCCTTTTCCCCAGCCCCCTTTTTGGCCTTGTGCCACATTTGTTGTATTTACAGCAATAAATATTAGTAGCAGTTCAATTCTTGGAAACTACAGCACGGCGCTTACTTTCTATGATATTTTAATTCTTAGTTATTATATTACTCATTCGAGTAACCCTACTAATTTCTATTGATATCACTCATGAACATTACATTTTTCTACACTGCGAAATTATTCTTCATTTAGCTAAGACTTCAATTGAACTTTGTAGATAAATTACATTCAATATTGTACTCAACATTTATTAGCTAAACTTAACCTTTTTATTTATGGAAAAAGGGAAGCAACTTTCTTTATACTTATTGTTGAAATTTGTATACCATTGTTAATAGAATATTTTATTAATGTTCACTGAGCTTGATTGATTTTCTCTCGTGTATTGTTGTTCATAAATTAATGTGGGGTGTTGTTTTACAAGAACACAGCCGTCTTTAATCTTGATTATATTCACGGTGACCCTAGTCAACAATTCATACAGTACCACTACATGTTCAATTCTAATTCTACACACAATCACAAATAGCTAAAAATGACTTGTTCAATTTTTGTGCAAAAAGTGAATGACACCTAAATTTCCTTAATTCTGTCATTTAGCAACGTTCTGATTGGACAATAAATATTTAAAATTGTCTTTTGTGTTTCTACATGTACATAGTTCTCAATCAGCACATCTAAATATATCAGGCACCAGACTGAGTTTTTGCAAAGACACTTTCTGATTGGTTAACAAATATTAAAAAAAAAAATACAATTCACATGTTCTCAACTACATCCGAACTGAACCAACCTAGTTTTTGACCCGAGTGAAAACACAAATTATGCCAAACAATTCAGAGCCTATCACGTGATCAGGAACTAAATAAATTCGACACACGGGCGCATCTAGCCAGTGAGAACAGAGTTGGTGATGACCAGCCTCAAACCCTCCCCTTTTTGAGTCTTGTGCCATAATTATGGATTTTTAAATATCGAGAACATTGACGATAACCAACTCGTCAAACAAATCCACGTCACTCGACTCTGATTTTTTGAGCTAAAAGCTAATTTTTACTTAGCAAAATCTCACCTATCAGAGAATTCACTTATCAACTCATTCACATAACAGCTTTAGGCATATTTTTTTGCAAGTTAATTAAAACATTACAACATCTTCCAAACTTTCAAGATCATTCTATCAAAGGAAGATAACTCTACTCAAACTAAATTTACACACATCTTACGTAAATTTTTTGTTTTAAACAAAAAGTTTGATTTTAAACCAAAAAGGTTACTGCTATATCCCACTTTTTGAAATGTTAATCATTAACCCTACAAAACTTGACTTCTTAGGTAAACTCGTAAAAATCAGTCAAACGCACAAATAATTTTTAGTTTAACTTTAATTAACAAACAAACTACAAGATTTCATTCAAAATTCTACGCGATTTTATCCATAACCAAATTACTGCTTTGTCTTTTCTCAATTTTGTTTTATACTTTTTTGTTCATTTTGTTGAATAATACAAATGTATGGAGGATATATGTATCTTTTACACGCAGACAAAAGCACACATCACATTGTTGCGGATTTGTGATGAGTTGGATGTGTCAGAAGATTAAATTGTGTGAAGGGCGTGTTCGTTCAACATTCATCCACAACAAATAAAACAAGTAAGCATTTAAAAAGGCAAATCCAGTGGAAGAAATGAAAGAGAAACAATGGAGTTAAAGATTTCAACAAATGACAGGCATTTATATACGTTTGATTCTACACAGAGTGGATTTAAGATTAATGGTTAAGAAGTGTGACGTGTGAAACTAAAAATGTAAGGAATGGCCATGCAGAGATTGGTTTGTAGTTCAGGTTTGTTTGAGAAATTAAACAGATTAAGTCCTGCAGGGTGAAAATGTCACTTGTACGAGTTCAGATGTTAGTGTGTATGTGTGTTTTAGTAGTAAATATTTGCTTAACGTCTGAAGGAGTTATGCACCTTTGACTGGATTGATAATAATTGAATGATAATTGAATGGTTACTACTTGTAGTGAATATTATCACTTTTTCTAGTAAATTGTAAGTTGAGTTCTTGAGAGAGAGAAAGAAATGGTGATTGTTGAGTCAGTGTGATGACGCGGGAAAAGTTTGTTGGGTCAGTGTGATGACGCGCGTGGAGTCTGTTGGCATCTCTCGAAGATTCAAATCCTGACTGAATCAAATCAAACGATCCTATTTATTTACTTTTTGGGTTTCAGATCGGTGGGCGGGAAAACAGATTTTTCGCAACTTGCTACACTTTTTGTGCCCTTTTAACCAATGAGAAGTCAAGTTTGAAAAAGTACTGATTGGTTAAATTTGATTTAGAAGAAGAGTGTATTCTTCCACAGGGGTGAGTAGCAAATATGGATGATTCTATCAATATTACTTAGACAAGAAAAACAACATTTTAACCAAAAAACATGTTAATTATTAATACTAATAGTAAAAAAAAATAGAATAAAATAACAGTAAAAGTTTGCAGAAATCTACCGTTTAGAAGTTATCTACAATCAAATTTCGGGTTCATTCGCGTCGTGGCTACAGCACGACATCCATTACTGGCGTTGTTTACATACGCATGCCTCGAGTAGTCATGCGCCGAAGCTTCACTTGTCCTGATTATTGCGCAAACTTTAAAAAAAAAGCATGATTACTTACAAAATAAAATAAACATGTAAATAATTAATAATAACAAGAACAATTTTAAGGTTCAACATTTGAATAATTTGCAGTGTAATCCCCGTTCTCATTTTCTAATAAAAATTTCACAAATAGTTACACTCACTGTAAATTTACATGCTTAGTTGGAAAATGACAAGGAAATTTTGTTAAATTCGACCGTTTTGGCCTCATTCGCGTCGCGGCTACAGCACGGCAGCCATTACTGATGTATTACACATTTGCCTCGGTGCAATCATTTGAGGAAGCTTCATTTGTCTTGCTTGATTAGTGTGCACGCAAGGTGCAAACTCTGCGCGAAATTTAAAAAGGAAAATTTATGGTTCAAATTTTTTTAATTAAATTTTATTGTTTTCAGAAAAGATTTCTTTAGTGCTACAATTTGTTTTATTATTTGATTTGTTTCATTAAAAAAAAAAAAAAATTGTCATTGCTTTTCTAAATAACTTAAATAAATTTATCAAAATCCCTAACCCTGGCGCAGTAATTGAGACAAATAATAAGTGTAAAAAGACCGTTAAGCTTCCGCGCATGATTACTCGAGGCAAACGGATGTAAACTACGCCAGTGTTGTGATATACTTGGACAAGAATTCATGCAAGTACACACCCGTGTGGAATTTCTTTTTAACAGAGATATACCTCCTTTACAAATCTGTAACAACGCTCAGATGAATATAGAGCCACCTGCTCTTTTTGTCAATTTATCAGATGACTGTTAGCCAATTGCAACAAAGAGCAGGAATTACTCTGCATCTGATCGCGAATTTATTCGGAACGAAGTACAGAAGCTCTTAAAAGAAGGGATAATAATTAACTCTAATTCCCCATGGCGTGCCCAAGTCTTGGTGACTCATAATGAAAGGCATAATCGTCGCATGGTTATTGACTATTCTGCCACTATCAATTGCTATACTTTCCTCGATGCATTCCGTCTTCCAAAAATGTCAAACATTATACGCCATCTATCTCAATATGAGATTTTCAACAAGTTAGATTTGAAGTCTGAATATCACCAATGCCCTATCCGTGAGGAGGAAATAATTTATACAGCCTTCGAAGCTGACGGAGGCCTGTACGAATTTTCTCGGTTACCCTTTGGATTAACAAACTCTGTAGCTGTATTCCAACGTATCATGCATAACATAATCCGAGAACACGAACTTAAAGGCACCTTCGCTTATATTGATGACATTGTCATCGGGGGGAAAGACAAATAAAGAATTGAATGAAAATATGAGGGCATTCAAAGAAGTTGCTGATCGTCTCAATTTGCAACTGAACCCTGATAAATGTGAGTATGGCATCACCAAACTTAAGTTTCTGGGGCACCTGTTGGAGAATGGAACAATCAGTCCTGACCCAGACAGACTTACACCACTCAAAGAACTACCGACTCCGAACTGTGGTAAGTCACTCAAACGAGCTCTGGCTCTCTTCTCATACTACTCACCATGGGTGCAGAATTTCTCTGACCGCATTTCGCTTTTGCTAAATATCTCCTCATTTCCTATTGCCGAAGAACTCAAGAGTCAATTTCAGGCAGTAAAAGATGAAATTTGCAAGGCTTGGGTTGCGGCCATTGAGGATGAAGTTACATTCACAATAGAAACGGATGCATCTGCGACGGCATTGGCGGCCTGCCTCTCTCAGAATGGACGCCCAGTAGCGTATTTTTCTAGAACTCTTACGCAATCTGATCGTCAGCACTCAGCAGTGGAGCGTGAATCGGCAGCCATTGTAGAATCTGTTCGTAAATGGCGTGATCTTTTACTCGGCCGATATTTTACTATCGTTACAGACCAACAGGCCGCCTCATATATGTTCAACACACGGACACCAAACCGTATTAAAAATGATAAGCTACTTCGATGGAGACTTGAACTTTCTAAATACTCTTACAATATTGTATACCGACCAGGTTCACTTAATAGCTCTGCAGATACTCTTTCCCGTTCATGCTCTGCTTCGTGTTCATTATCACTAAAAGATCTTCACGCAGCACTCTGTCGTCCAGGAGTAGCGAGACTGTATCATTTTGTTAAACAAAAGAATCTGCCTTTCTCTATGGAAGATGTTAAACATATCTGTGCTGAATGCCAAATATGTGCTGAACTAAAACCAAGGTTTTTCAGACCTCCCCCTGGTTGCTTAATCCATTCTCAATCCCCTTTTGAACGCCTTGCTATTGATTTCATGGGCCCAAAACCATCAACAAATAGTTTTAAATATCTAATCGTGATCGTAGATGAATACTCGCGTTATCCTTTCGTCTATCCATGCCAAGACATCTCAACAGGAACTGTAATAAAATGTCTCCAAAATATCTTTACCTTCTTTGGCTGCCCAGATTCAATCCATAGTGACCGAGGGAGCCAGTTCGTATCATCTGAACTGAAAGAGTTTCTCTGGCAACATGGCGTTGTAATTACCCACTCAACACCATACCATCCAATCGGCAACGGACAATGTGAGAGGGCAAACGGAACAATATGGAAAACGATCAAACTTGCACTCAAGACGAGACAACTGGATGAGCGTCATTGGCAAGCTGTACTCGACATTGCTCTGCACTCAATTCGATCTCGCCTTTGCACAGCAACTAATAACTTCTACTTATCTGCATACGAACTGTTGTGTGATTTCGCGTTGGTTCACGTCACGTGATCTTGTGTTTATAAATAACAGTGGGACGCCTCTATCTTCCTCTCTGGCGTCCGTTCGTTCATATCTTCTATGTAACTGGTAACAATGTATGCTTTTTATGTTGAATAAAACCTTAATATTCAACTTTCTAAAAAGGTCTCTTTTCATCACAAGCAGTAATGGCGGACGGACCCGACGCGAATGAGTCCGAACTTTAAAACGGTAGATTCCCGCAAACCTTTAGTGTTATTTTCGAAATAAGCATGTAAATTTACACCGAAATGGAAATTTTATTTACAATAGGTGTGCGGATCTTAAACTGCAAATTTACCCCCCCGCCCCGAAAAAAAAAAACTCCTTTAGTCTTTCTTTTTCAATTTCAATGATAGATTTTGACGTTAAAATTTTGTTAAGTTTGGGGCACTTTTTCATCATCTCTACTCATTTTTAGCGTTCCACGTGCCAAGCCTTTTCGGGATATCTGTTTTGTTTTCTGGAATTCCCTTATAACACAGAGACAAGAAGACAAGCGAAGCTTTACACATCTTTCTTTCCATGATGGAAAACAGTAGAAAGTGGGGGAGTTCTAAGAGAGTTAATTGCCCCTACTTCCGGAGAGTTCTATTAAGGGAGATTGCTAAGTTAATTTTCCTTGTGGATAAAAGCGTAAGTAATCTAACAATTAACTTGACCGAAGGAGTTGTGAGTTCAATACCTGGTCAAATTACCTGCTCAATATCAAAATGAGAGGTGGAAAACATACCCAGCAACAATATATCCCCAGATGATTTTAACACATTGACTAAAATATACATATTCATTACTGAATATGTCCTGAAAATTTCTTTTTTTTTTTTCGCAAATATTTTAAAACAGGGAGTGTCGAATTTTTACTTTCAATGTATCCATTTTTGGTGGTAGATACAAAATGGAAACAAAAACTCCAAAATCCCTTAAAAATACAATATTTGTGAGAGTGATATGTTTCTGAATTAGTAAATTTTTTTAAAGATTAATTAATTGGATTTTGTAAACATACTGATTATTTTTTCCATCTAAAACTATAAATAGCCAGTAATTTCAGAGAGCATTAGTTACAAATATTTCGTTCAAATTCACATGAAAAAAATTAAAAGAAATACGGAAAACCAACACTGCTATAAACAAGACCGTTATGTTTAAAAATAAATTAGTTTTAACTTTATATAACCAGTAGGTTAAGAATGTATTTTTCATTCTATACGTTTGGAAGAAACTTAGTAGAATAAGCAATTTTATTTTAAATACAACAGCAGAACTTTTTTTTTAGTTTGACTTTAATACAGTTGTCTTATTTTGCTATTATTTTCTTACATGTTTGAAATAATACCATATTTAATTGTCCTTAGTGTCGTCCTTTTTTAATTATTCTGAATTTAAGATTTATTGAATTATTATATTCTTCCGATAGGGCAGCATAATTAATCAAAGACAGAAATTCAGAATTGTTTCCCTTTTGAATATCCATACAAAAATAATCTAACAATTACGATGCTAAAATGAAAACATTTAAATTCATTTAAAAGAGGTCTACACTTGAAATTGACATTTTTCATTTCTTTTTTGATTTTGCAAACGTCTTTATTTATTAAATTTTTTATTTAATAAAAGGAAATCTTTTTACTATAGATAATAATAATTTATTGATACAAGTTTTACTAATTAACCGATAACTGGGAGGAGAAGAGGTGGATTCTTACCTTTACGTTTAAGTAAATATAATGAATTTTTTAATTGGAATTGGAACTTGGCTTTTCGATTAATGATTCCAAGCCATTATCCCTTACACGACCTGCACACCCAAGGTTACAGTAGCTGGTATTATTCTCAAGCGGTCACCCATCGAAATATTTGACAAAGCTCGACGTAGCTTGACTTCAGGTGAGAAGTGCGAGAAAAGAACCTGTTAGAATAGAAATGGCAGTTAGATCTATTAGGTTGGTGCAAAAATAATGTCGTTTTCTCACATATGTTACTATGTGAGAAAACGACAGTATTTTTTCCCCAACCTAATAGCAAGTTGAACAGTAAGATGGTGGGACTAGTTGCCAATCTTGTAACATACTTAAATTCATACAGTTTCGGCTCTAGTGGGAGAAATCTCGACAAAAGTTTCCCTCAAAATATCTGGAGAAAAAACAGAGAGAATCACGTCACATAGGTGAAAAAAATATCTGATGTCAAGACGCCATATCTGGATCGATTACATTACACACACACTTCTTTTGTGCTTTTGCTGTGTATTTAAAGATTCTTGATAAAATATAAAGAAGAATCTGCAATGTTATTGGTCCTGAATTGGCATCTTGACTCCAGTCATTTTCTCACGAATGTTATTCATCTTCCCAGAGCTATTTCTAGAAATATTTTCCTGCTAATTGTTTTAATGAACTCTCCTCTATGGTACCTAGACTATGAATTTAAGCGCAGTACTAGATTGGCAGCAAGGTTTCATCTTTTTGCTGTTAGAATGGCTAAATGTAACCATAAGTTTTATGTTAACAGTTTCTTCTCAGGCATTTCTCATTTGGGAAACACTCTTCCATCTTCATGTTTCCAGTTAACTTGATGATGATGGAAGGTAAAAAGGGTATTGGAATTTAATTTGGGAACCACGAATACAAGGTTTTGCGGGATGACATTCTAGCCTATTGAAGACATGCAACGTGTTAGAACCATGCTTGACAGAAATAAAACAAGGCGACATAAAATGATAGTATCTTCACATGTATTCACCACAATCGTGACTGTCACTCTCATGTGTGCCTGTATGACCATAACATGTTTCTTCACTATCAGCAGATGATGCAACATATGTATTTATATGCTTATTTTAAAGATTATTTAGTTTTATGCTCATATCAAAGCTTATATATGTATTTACTTATATCATTTTTTAAAAACCTTTTATAATTATTTTATAAGACTAAAACAATATATTGTATGAATTTTCCTGGTTGCATGTATGTGTGTTTGGCAAATTTGGAAAGCATCACATGAAAAGTCATGAGTTATGGCCCGAAAATGGGATTTTTGAACAGTCTCTCATGGATTTTGTTATACACGGAAAAGTAATCACACTATATTATTTCTTGCAAGATGCAATGTTTTGCAACATATTTGAAGAAAATCGGATAAAAAATGAGGAAGTTATTCAAGTTTTTATTTTAAGTAGTATGAAACATCGAATTTTTTTCAAAATATTTGCCATTTTTTATGTGAAGCCAATGACGCAGGAAAACGATCAAGCACTCTATATAAACATCATAACATGAGCTGATGTTTTGCATTAAATGCAGAGAACATCAGCTCATCCAGTATAAATTTTGTTTGCGTGTAACTTCATTACCTTCAGTTTTATTGATTATTCTGGCAAACATTGGATGTAATAAAAAGGGAGGGGGGAAGGATGTGAAGGAAGGAGAAGAAGAAGGGGGAGAGAAGAAATGTATGTGTATTATATATGTATCAGTGTGGGGTCAATTGAAACTCGTTCTATTACACCCAAATTTTGTGCATTTGTTTATTTTTGAAAAAAATTAAAAAGCCTTCAATTATTTAAAAAAAAAAAAAAAATTAAGGTCTCTTGATAAAAATCAACTGAAGATACCGTAAGTTTGAAAACAAGGTAGCAGATTCAACTGACCTGATTTTTAAGGTGTATATATGTATATATATATATATATATATGAGTGTGTGTGTGTGTAGAGAGAGAGAATATAGATAGGTTGCTCAATAAAGATAGGTCAATCGAAATGATACCAGTATAATAAATAAAGCACATATAAACATATGTAGCGCCATACATGTATAGATATAAATACACGTAAAAAAACTCTATATGCATCATCATAACCCTGTCATTAAATAAGTTTGTATGTAAAGGAATATTAGTGATAGATTCTATGATGGTATAAAGTGGGTGATTCCAATGAAGATGGTGAGAAAGTGAAAGCATAGACATACATATGTGCACATAAGCACAAGCCTACGCACAAACTTATGTACCAACATACACGTATAGATATAAATACATATACAAAATCAATATGTATCTTCATAGTCCTGTCACCCTGAAATTACATAAGCTCATGTATAAAGGAAGCATTAGTGATAGATTTTATGAAGTGAGTGATTCCAATCAAGATGGGGAAGAGTAAAAGCATAGACAGTAAAATATAGTAGGTGGGTGGGGTGAAGTCTATAAAATTAAAAGGAAAAAACGTGGTGGGGGACATATTTATCTGAGCAATGGTGTTGTTATCAGTTTTTATTTAAAAAAAGGAAATTTTAATTTAAGGATCATCACAAAAAATGCAGCACTAAGGTTGAGAATGACATTTTTTAAAATAAGAAATCTTGTGGTAGCTATAGATCCAGTGCTTATGTTCGACTAAATCTAGATTCCATGAAAATGTAAATCTACAAATTTCACAAAACATAGTTTCTTTGTAATCGATGTTTCCATTAGGTCCAACTTCATAAGAGTTTAGCCAATGTCAGAAGAATATGGCCTATCTTTTCTGTTTATTCATACATAACACTAAAAATGTTTCTTGCCAGGTAAAGTTCACTGGCAGGTTGTTTTTCAATATGTATTCATGACTTTCCCATGAACCATGTAGCATATATTTGTCTGTGTTTTCATGGAAAGTAAAATGTCTATTTTGTTTTTGTGTAATGTATTGTTTTTCATGGGAACATGTAATTATGTCCCTGGGATTCACAGATGGTGAAGTTGCTGCATTAAGATATTTTTTTGGCAGTAAAATACATATCAGCAAAAATCATAGAAATATTTTTTCTCTCCAATGTGTATACACAGATGTTTCACCAATAATCACTTCTATAAAAATGGACATCCACAAATTATAGTTTTTCTCCAGTGTGTGTACTCAAGTGATTGACCACATCTGACTTGTATGAAAATGGAGACACACAAAATTCGCAAGAATATCATTTTTCTCCAGTGTGTATATGTATATGTCTCAGTAAATTTCCTTTCACTGAAAATGTAGATCCGCAAACTTCACAAGAATAAGGTTTCTCTCTAGTGTGGGTAAGCTTATGTTTCACTAAAGTCCGTTTCTCTGAGAATGCAAATCCACAAATTTCACAAGAATATGGTTTCTCTCCAGTGTGTGTACGTACATGATGTACTAAACTTGATTTCTGTGAAAATGTAGATCCACAAACTTCACAAGAATAAGGTTTCTCTCCAGTGTGAGTACGCTTATGTATCATTAAATGCGATTTCTCTGAAAATGCAAATCCACAAATTTCACAAGAATATGGTTTCTCTCCAGTGTGTGTACGCATATGACTGACTAAATTTGACTTCAATGAAAATGTAGATCCACAAACTTCACAATAATAAGGTTTCTCTCCAGTGTGTGTACGCATATGACTGACTAAATGTGACTTCCGTGAAAATTTAGATCCACAAACTTCACAAGAATAAGGTTTCTCTCCAGTGTGAGTACGCATATGACTCTTTAAATGTGTCTTCTGTGAAAAGGCAGATCCACAAACTTCACAAGTGTATGGCTTCTCTCCAGTGTGTGTATGCATATGACTCCTTAAATGTGTCTTCCGTGAAAAGGCAGATCCACAAACTTCACAAGCATATGGTTTCTCTCCAGTGTGTACATGCATATGTATCACTAAATGAGACTTCTGTGAAAATGCATATCCACAAATTTCACAAGAATATGGTTTCTCTCCAGTGTGAGTACGCTTATGTGTCACTAAAGGCCCTTTCTCTGAAAATGCAAATCCACAAATTTCACAAGAATATGGTTTCTCTCCAGTGTGTGTACGTATATGACCAACTAAATGTGTCTTCTGTGAAAATCTAGATCCACAAACTTCACAAGAATAAGGTTTCTCTCCAGTGTGTGTACGCATATGACTGACTAAATGTGACTTCCATGAAAATGTACATCCACAAACTTCACAAGAATAATGTTTCTCTCCATTGTAAGTACGCTTATGTATCACTAAAGGCTCTTTCTCTGAAAATGCAAATCCACAAATTTCACAAGAATATGGCTTCTCTCCAGTGTGTATATGCACATGATGGACTAAACTTGACTTTTGTGAAAATGTAGATCCACAAACTTCACAAGAATAAGGTTTCTTCGTACTGTGTATTTCCATATTGTGTATTATGTCCCACTTCACAACAGTTTAGCACATGTCAGATGAATATAGCTTATCTTTCCTGTCTATTCATAAAATGAATATGGAATATCTTTTCTGTTTATTCATAAAATGTGATTTCATAGAAAGATAAACCACATATTTCAATGTACATTATTTCTTACCAGATAAAGTTCATTTTCATGCTTTTGACAATGTAGATCCATGACTTTCACATGAATGATGTAGCATATATTTGTCTGTGTTTTCAAACAAAGTGAAATGTCTTTTCCTTTATTGAAATTCTCAATAATAACCACTGCAGTTTTTGTACAACCAAAACATCTGTGAAGAAAAAGGCATAAATGATATATTAATAGTGACAGAGAATAATATATAAAAGCAGTCTAGGAGACATATATATAATTATTTCAATAGTGCAGCAGTCATAAGTGAAAATCAAACATTTTGCAGTGAAACAAGATTGCTTCACCATCACGTCATATCTTATGAATTGTATGTGATTAAAATCAGAACATTATCAATTCAGAAATAATTCAAATATAGATCTTGAAAAATATCTGTTGTTTTTAAGTTTATTTAGATCTTGTCTTGGAATAACGTCACTGGAAATTTGATTGTCCATAGCTGATACCATCTGATATGAGAAAATTTGCTGCTGACATTTCTACCTAATAAAAAAGAAAGCATCAATTTTATCCAACGCTAGAAGAGAAAATATTTTGCTAACTTCCCCTACATGGGACAGTCAGTAACAGTACAAAACAAAGAGATTAAATTTGATCTGGGAAAGCAACTGAAGTATTTATTAAAATAACAGTTACTAATTGGAATATAAAATGCATAGTAAAAATGAAATAATGTTCACAATTCTCTCCTTTGATTAATTATATATTAGGGAAAATATGCTTTCATTTTCGTTGATGAAATCATAAATAAGTGTATGAAAAATTTGATGAGAAGATTTATTTCAACTTCAAAATGTTAAATAACTTTACATATATTGATTCAGAAATAGAAGCTAAAAATAATACAAATATTTACAGTGTAAAATGTCAAACATTAAATTTGAAATTGAGTGCTATGTTTCCAAAATGAACTTGCCCTAATGAGAGTTGATAGATGATCTGCCCAATAAAACCAATCATCATTTTCATCAGTGCCAAGGACAAGAGATCTTTTGTTAATGCCACCTTCTATTTATAAAACTAATAGTTAAAAAATTGCAAAAATACCCAGTGTCATAATGAAATAATTTCCACAATTAATGTTCTATGCTCTGACACTATGAGACTCTGAAAGACTAAAATACAATTTGGAACTAGGTGAGAAGGGTTAACGAATAGAACAGTGGATATATTGAAAGAAAAAGTGATATTATTTTCAATTTTGGAAGCCCGTTTTTTTTCCATGTGCAGAAGTAGAATAGAAATCAGGGACATTTGATATTACTACAAAAGCCACATAGACGAGAGGTTGACAGCTGAATAATGAGACAGTCCTAACAGTGATAAACTATCAAAACACTAATTAAGGGGTAAGAAAATGATTGCCTTGGTTGACTAAGTCGAGTAAATAGACTTTCCATTGTGTAATTGAAAGACAGCTGGTAACTTTCTGATTTTATGATCAAGGGAAGGCTGAGAAAGTTTGAGAAATCAAAATGATAATTTTAATTGATGACCAGAAATTAAACCATGCTCACAGCTGAGAACCAGATGGGTCACAGGACTGCCAAAATGACAGTTATTGGTGAAATACCAAAGCAACCAAAGACAGTAGTTCCAGAATTCCAGAGAAGACAACAATTCTGTCAGATACCACATGACTTGCTGCCTGAAGAAAACCTCCGACTTTAGCCTTGTTCCAGACTTAACTCGATTGGATTCTATTGTGGAATTTTGCACAAAGTGGGAAAGGTCAATATTTCTGTAGAAAGAACAATATACAATATGTAGAAATAGACCCAGGAGGATTCCTGTCTTCTCTTTATTATCTGCATGAATATTTCTTATTTTATTTATTTTTTCTTCTTGTGACAGGAACCTTTGCGTTAACTTAACGGCCAGCAATGATGACTGACCATCAAACTGACTTGTAGAGAAATAGGTTACAATTGTCCACTTGATTTAATCATATATCACGTAAAAAAAATAATTTTCCCAATGGTAAAGTGTAGAAATTAAGAATATTAAAAATTGATGAAAACATAGATAGTAACATGGGAATGAGTGAAAAGCAATCTGAAGTGGAAAAATAAGGCAAATGAAGATTGATTATTTTACTGGAATTTCAATCACAAGGGGTCATTAATGCCAAAACAGTTGGTTGATCGAGAAATGGAGAAAATATTACTTCTGAAAGAATCGGGTCAAGCAGAAAAAAAAAAAAAAAAAAATCAAATATGAACAAGTTGATTTGAGTCCAAAGAAAAATTTACGTAGATGTATATAAGGAAGAAATTGGTACAAAAAGAATAATGCTTCTTTTACAAGAAAGTAGTCCAGAAAAAAAAAAAAAAAAAACCCAAAAAAAACGAATATTGCAAATAATTCTAAAAGGAGAGTAGTAGTTTTTGGGTTCACCCTTGTTTGGTCTTAGTAGTTGCCATAATTATTTCAGTATCAGGATATAAGGGAGTTCACTGGGAATACTGTGCCAATTTTGCAGATAACTGGAGTTCACTTCCACCTTTATTACAGCATTATTATTATTATTATTATTATTATTATTATTATTAATTCTGATGAAGCACTGGACACAAAACTTCAGCCAGATTATTTTTCCCATCGATAAACAAAATTGTATATTCCTACTATTATTAATTTTTTAAGGGTGATGACCGGTCATTGCCAAATTATTGTTGTTCTACAAAGACTTTATCTGTAAAACATAAGTTAAGAAAATGTGAATGCCTTTTTTATATAATTATTAAGTCCTCAGTAATCTTAAAAATATTGGAAATTATTCTCCATAATCTAGTTTTAGGAATGTTGCCATCACATTTATTTTCATATAATGTTGTGCATTTACTTTCAAAAGTAGGCATGTTACATAATATTTTATATACATAAAAAAATAATTATTTTAAAAATCATGGTGTAAAAAATGATTTGTATTAAGCTCTCCAATTTACGATTAGTAAGTATAATTTTTACTTAGGTACCTCCATGAAATTGCTAAAAAAAGAAAAAAAAAAAAAGAAAAGAGCATAGCATGATGAAAAAGATGACAAACTTGACAAAGAACAAAATTTTATCATCTGTTTATGTTCTTATTAAGAGGAAAGACCAAAGCATTTTTTTTTAATTAGTTTTAAAAATTTTCCCTTATTTTTAGAACGTTCTAAATTTTGATTAAAAAACCTTGTTTCTCTTTGTATCAGCGGAACTACTAAATAACATATCAATTTTTAGCATGTTTTTTTTTTGTATGACAGACGTTAATTTCGAAAATCTTGAAAAAATAAAAATAATTGTCAGATGTAAATGTAATTTTCAGAAACTATTCACAAATGATGGAAATTATTATAAATATATTTTCTTTTTTTTAATATCATGGCAAATATATTTTTTATATATATTTCTTACCACCCCCATTAACTAATTTTATGAAAACTCTAGAAATTCCACATTGTTCAGTTTAGTGATTGTATTAGTTAAAAGCACAAAGCTTTGAGGAAAGCAAATCATATATTTTTCTTTTTAATTTGAACCACTCCTGACATGAATATAAGCTCTGGATTATAGCATTCAAAATTCAATAAAACAAAGATATTATTTAATTTCAAATGCTTTTATTTGCTTTTAGATGTTTATGAATATGGATCATATTTTCTGAAAGCAAAAAAATTTTTTTGATGAAAAATGAATTTTTATTACAATAGGCTTAGAGCTACTTTCAATCCAAAAAGGAGACGATTTAGTTTAAAAAACCCTTTATGCGTATTTATAATCAGATACTTTGAGCATTCTTCAATGACTTTAACCTGAAGGTAAGCCTCTGACACGTCCAACATTGAAAACACTACCTTCGTTCAATTTAGTGAATATATCCTCCGGAGAAGGCAGAGGGTATGCATGATCTTTTAAACAGTCGTTCAAACCTGTCAATAAATCAGCACACACTCTGATTTTTCGGTTTTTCTTTTTTATATATACGCTTGGAGACGCCCAATCTGAGTAATCCATTTTTGATATTATGCTAATTTTTTTCCAACCTTTCTAACTCTTCATTTATTGTGTCTAGTGCCGAAAATGGTACTTTCCTCTTTGGCTTAAAGATTGGTTTTACATTTTCCTTCAACTCGAAGTTGACTTTTGTTTTTGTGCACAGACTTAGTCCTTCTGAAAAAACACGAGGGAATTCATTTTTCAACTCCATAATCAATCTTTTTGTTTGTTTCGTCTTGAAATTTTCTATGACGTTCACCTCGTTACAGAAAGCATTAACTGGTAATTCCCACAAATTGAATAATACTATCCAGTCTGTACCAAAGAGATTTACTGAACCAGGGAGCACATATACTTTCAATTTGTGAATCTTACCCATGAATGAAATGTTACATTTTAATTCACCTCGAAACTTAAGTCTTTTCCCAGATACTCCTCTAGCAATTTTGTCTGTTTTAGTCAACGATGGGCAAGCGATTTTTTTCCATGTTTGTTCGTTTACACTGAGATATCACTTTCAGAATCAAGTAATAATTTCAAACTCTGCCCATTTATTTTTATATCGAGGTATTTTCTTCTTTGACCCTCCCCAATTTCATGTTTGGACAAAACTACATCTGCCTTTGTTTGCGACTTTCATTATTCATTTCTCTGTTTTGCCCTACAATAAGAACTTTTATGGCCTACACATCCACAATTATAAAATTTTTTATCCTTAAAGTAACAATACTTCTTTATATGCTGTCCTCCACATGAACTGCATACAATTTTTGTTTCTTTAATTTGTCTCCACTTCTGTTGTCTTACATTTTGTACTCGCAAGATGTTCTTCTCAATCTGAGTATTGTCTTTTTTCACGTTTATCATTCTTCCACTACTTTTTGTAGTGTAATCTCCAAATCTCATTGCATTATCGCGAGGATGCTTGATCTAATTTCTTTTTTGTTGGATGTCGCTAGGACCTTGCACAAAAATTAGACACTTGAACATGTCACTTGACAACTCTTTTAACTTAAATGCTTCACACTGTACGTTAACCATATCTGCATACATAACAAAATCATCATCCTCAAGTTTTACGATATTCAGACACTTGTATCGAGTATGAAACAAACTCTCTTATCGAAAATTTGACAAAATTTCCACTGTTTCGCTGAATGTCATTTCTTCTGGCTTCTTTGGGAGAATTAAATTTGTGTATTTCGTATTTTCTTCTCTTCCCAACTTATGCAACAATAAAGTAAATTTTTCCTCGTCGGACCATTGTTCGCATCTTTTCGTAAATATTGTTTCAAACCTACGAAAATAAGCCGGAAACATTGAACCACTGTCAGAGTCATAAATTCAGCGAGTGAATTTGCAATTCCTTCCGCCGAAAAACATCTACCACCAGATCCTTTTGTTGTTCTAGATAACACGTCTTCCCAAAGGGCTTTATTATCTTTTGTCTGCTGTTCGAATAACTTTTCAAACCTTTCCTGTTGCTGAATATATTGTTGTTAGAATCGCTGTTGTAGTTGTTGGAATTGTTGTTGTTGTAAAGTGTCTTGTAACACCTTAGCTAATTCCTCCATTTGTTCCATTCTGCCAAGCAAAAATTTTGCTCCAGTAGACAATAAAATTTTCTAAAGTCCAAACAAGAGGGGGGGCAATTTCTTACTTTCTTTAAGCGATTGCACAATTTTTCTAATGTTCCTTGTTAAAACAAAAAAGAGGTAAAAATTAGTTACTTTCTGTAAGCGTGAGACAAGTTTTTGTAACGTTCTTCTATAAGTACATGTTGTTGCCTGTATTTTTTCTTTTGTTTTAACTTGTGTTCGTTTCGAATCTCATCACCAACAGGTTATGTCCCAGAAAGGGATATATTTGATCGAAGTAGCTAAGTGGTTTTGGCCACTATAACCAAGTAGTACACGGTAGCAGTAATCGACTGGTACTCGTCATAGTCTCAGGTAATCAGATTGTATTTATGGCTGACACCAGCCAATGACATTCCAGTGAGGGGGAACTCGGGTGTATGCATATTCCATTAAATCAATTTTAGAAATGTTTGTCTAAAGTCATGGTAAAAATAATTTTTTTATTATGTCTGATACCCACCTTACTTAATTTTATGAAAACTTTAAAACTAGAATAGTTGCCCCTATTTTTATTTTTTTATTAAATAAAGAAGACTTTGAGGAATATAAATCATAAATTTTGTGTAATATTTTGACTCACAAAAACCCCAATTTCAGCTATGAATTGAAAATACAAAAATGCAAAAAAAAATAAGATATTATTTTATGAAAACAGCTTTTAATGGATTTTATCAATAATATATATTAAAGACTTTTTTGTCTGAAGTTAAAATCTTTTTTAGGTTGAATAATAAATTTTTACGAGAATTTTCTTTCTTTTTTTTTTTTATTTCTAAATAAAAAATGATAATATTGATAAATATTTCATAAATAAATTAGAACAGTTGCCCCTCGTTTTTTTCGCTCATTAAAAAGATTTATTTTTATAGATCATAAATTAGAAAGTTTATTACAATCTGTTACTTGCAGCATATTTTAAAATAATTTTTTAGGATTTCAAAAAATGTATTAGAATCATCTCTGACAAAACTATGGATGCCCATTTAGAAAAAAAAAAAAAAAAAAAAATCATGTTAGAGTTATTCCCCTTATTGAGTGTAATTATCTTATCGTTCTGGACGCACTTGTCAAATTCTCATTGTTGCATTGTCGAAACTTTTGTGCTAATTTTGTTTTTTTTCATATAATCATAATCAAATTCTTTTCCAGCGAGAAATTTTTTTCAATTCAAATTTATGAACAGAAACAACAAAAAAGGGGTCTTTGGGAAAAATTCTTAGCAAAATATCTCATAATTAAAAAAAAAAAAAAAAAAAAAAATAGCTGTTTAAAAGTTAAAACGCTTGTTTTTGTTTGTCATATGAATGAAATGACATGTGGCAAAAAAACAAAAAGTCATTTGTTCAGTGTTGTTGTCATCACCCGGGTGAGTAGGTGTTACTAAAAAACAAAAACAAACTTTTACTTCAGCAAACCTGAACTGACTTTAAGTTTAGTGGGGCTAAGAACCCTAAAAAAAATAAAATAAAATAAAATAAATAAATGAACATAAAATTTTATGTGTAAATAATATTGTTACAAAAATTTTTGTCTTATAAAATTTGAACTAAAATGTATTTTTTCGTAATTTAAATCATAAATGTTATTTTATTCAAGAATTCTCCCTCAAACTTAAGGTAAAAAAAACAATTGGAAGTATATATAAACAAGAGATGTTCACTTCCGCTAAAAAACGCACCCCGATTAAAAAAAAAATTCCCAAACTTGATTAAAATTTTTTTGCATCGTCTATTGTTCACAGGAAAGAACAAAGTATTTTTTGAGTATTTTTAAAATCCTTTCTAGAATGTGAATTGACGTAAAACGGTAAAAAAAATCAATCATTATTGACAGTTTTATAAACAAAAAAAGTAAAGTTTCCCATTTAAAAATCTTGTGAAATTCAAGTATACTTTTTTCAAAATTAGAAAATTTAAAGTATCCTTAAATGTAATTTGAAAGAAACATTACTTACCTTTTCATCAGAAAATTTTTTAAAAAGACATTTCCAACCGTGGTGCTTGTTTTTTTTTTTCTTCTTTTTTTTTCTTTTTTCCTTTGGCCTTATTGAGAGGACGTTAACTGATGTACGTCAATCTGTCAACAACTCACATCAGGGGAATTTATCGGACGATAGGGCATAAAAAGTGATATAAATCATCCTAGCCTTAAGTGAACCAGTTTAACAACGTATAAAAAAATTGGGGTTCAAAATTTAATTTCTATAAAATTCATGTAAGAAGTGCTAAAATGAAATTTAAAATAAAATTATTTGGTCAATAGGGCAGCATTATTTTTCATCCAAATATCTTTGACATCAAACTAAAAACAGAGCAAAAAAAAAAAGTGAATTACTTGTCACATCTTTCGTAGAGTTTCTGAGACGATCACAAGTGAATTTTTATTTGTATTTCTTTTTGTCTTGCTATGCAATCGTCTCAACACAAGTTTATTGCATTTTTTCAGTTAAAATCATCCATGTTATTATTTCAAAGCTGGAAAGGAGACAAAGGACGACATAAAAATATACTTTTAGTTTGATGTCATTATAAAGATATTTGGACGAACTTAATGCTGCCCTATTGATTGAGGTACCTCCAAAAATTCGGTATACCTAATGTTTAAATCAAAATGTATTTTTCATAAAAATCCTTTTCGAAGTTTTCCAATCACTTCAATTGAAAGCTAAATGATTAAATTTTCTAATTCCAGAAAAAAAATAAAGTACTTCAAATAGAAATTTGAATGACTTTTAGTCGATGCTTCCGAAAAAAAAAAAAAAAAAAAACAATCGAAACGGCCATTTTTAATTTTTTTTTTTTTAGTGAAAAATGAACTTATTTTTCAGTTTTAAAAATCCTGCTAAAAAGATATACATTTCTGAAACGTTACTTTCATAAAATGAGCAAATTTAAAGTTAAATTAATCTGTTCTGAAACAAAAATCACTTACTTATAAAATCTTCTAGACAAACATTTCTTGACCTCGGGGTCTTGTTTTTTTTGTCTCTCCATCAATAATTTGATGACTGAATGTGTTGACAGGTTTAGTACGGTGCATCAAAAGTGACATAACGTTTTCTGTTTCTTATAATGATTTAAAATACTATAAATTTTTTTTACAATATTGAGTTACTTCTCTATCTCTTTCATTATTTAATAGGAAAGATAAATGATATCTAATTTTATTAATATTACATTATTACATTTATTTTTAATTTAATAACTGCGATATAACTAATAAAATTATATTAAAAATATCTCACCGAGTTATTGATTGTTTAAATTAATAAATGAGATAATTTTATTATCTAAATTTAATTTTTAATTTAATAACTGAGAGTGAGATAAGACGCTTAAGGCCCTTAGGGGCTTTGCCCAAGGAGGAGACAAGCTTTGAAACACGTGACCTTTTTAACCCTAATGTCACGTATGCGATATCATACAAAAAAAACAAAAAAAACAAACAAACAAAAACATTTTGACGCACAAGAAAAAATCTTTTTAATTATTGTAAAAAGTTTTGGCAGCATTATTTGTATTTAAGTTTTTAATTTTCGCTTAGTAAATATATAGTCTTCACTTAAAAACTTAATAGCCGACCCGACACTCTGCATGAAAGAATTTTAAAACTTTTTTAAAATTAAAGAAAAAACGAAAAAAAAAATTAAAAGAAAGATGCAAACAATCTTTGTAAAAATTCTTTGTTCATTGAAAAAAAATTTTTTCTTCAGATAATAATGTCCTTAATGTATATTATTTATAAAAGCAAATAAAAGCCCATCTAATTCGATAATTAGATAGTTTATTGCAGTTTTTATTTTACGATTTGGAGCAGATTTTTAAAAAGTTGGCAGTAGTTGTAAAAAAAAAAATTGATTATTTAATTTCTCCAAGGAGTCCTGCTTATAAGAAAGAAAAAACGTCTGCAAACGCTTTGAAATTCTATAAAATTTCATAAAATAATTTATGTAAAAAAAAAAAAATATTTTTACCAAGATTTTCTAAAAATAAAAATTTCAAAAATAAATTCATTTGGTTTTAATAAGTCCTGAAAGTTTCATTTAAATTAGACAATTATTTGATTTTTGCAATAATTTTAAAATTCATGGGTTTTCCCCCCAAAACTGCTACACTAAAAATGGCGATGACCACAAATCCTATGGTTTTAACAAAAGAAAAAAACAGATTTTTGACTTACATTTAAAACGTGATAGAAGGAAGAAAAAAATTTTTTTTTAAATATTTAAAAAATACTTTGTTCTTTCATCTTAATAATAACATGAACATTTTAATGATGAAACTTTGTTTTTATTAAGTTTCGGAAATGTTCATTATCCTATACTGATTTTTTGCGAATTGTGGGTAGAGGTACCTCCATGAAATCGTTAAAAAAAATCATAGCATGACAAAAAAGACGCCAAACTTTAAGAAAAAAATTTTATTGTCTAAATGTTTATGTTATTATTAAGAGGAAAGACCAAAGTTTTTTTTAATTATGTTGCAAAATTTTTCCTTCTTTTTAGAACATTCTAAATTTTGATTTAAAAAACATCTTTTTTTTTTTATCTTTTTTAGCAGTTCCTACTAAAATAACATGTACAATTTTTAGCACATTTAATTTTTTTTATTAAAGTCATGGCAGAAATATTTTTTTCATATTTATTACCCCCTCCCAACTAATTTTATGAAAAGGCTAGAAATTCGATCGCATCAGGTTTAATGATTACAATAGTTAAAAGCACAAGGCTTTGAGGAATGAAAATCATGTTTTTTTCTTTGTTTTTTTTTTTTAATTGGACCCCCTCCTGAAAATCAGCTCTGAATTGTAACATACAAAACTCAATAAAACAAAGATATTATTCAATTTTAAATTCTTTTATTTGCTTTAGTTGTTTTTATGAATATAGACAATATTTTCTGAAAGCAAAAAGTTTTTTCGATGAAAAATGAATTTTTAATACAATTATTTGTTATTTCTTTAATTATAATAGATATTTACATTTAAGTTGTTAAAATATAGAATTAGTTAAAAGCCGCATCGGGTTTCCTAAGTGTCCTTATGAGATAGATCATTTTTAGCTCTTTGTAAATTGTATTGTTTCGACTAATCAGAAGATCCGCAGTAATTAAGAAATGTAATTTTTTGTTCATAAAAATAGTTAAAATGGCTGTAATTAGGTCACAAGAAATGAAACATCGTGTGGCTTGAGTGTAATCGTTCTCCGCTGAACGTCGATTTCATTATTGCAAATTCTTTGTGCGAAACATATTGAGCCTTTCTCAGTTCTCGGTCCATTCTGCCTGCAGCTGATAATCAGTCCTTAAGTGTTGTTGTCATCACTCTGCTCAAAAGGTGTTAAAAAACAAAAATACATCAAGCCATTGTTCAAACATAGATTTAAAAAAAAAATGATGGGATTTTTTACAAGGTGATGACAACTTGTATTGTCGGCTGGCTGACCTTTGACCCAGCAATGTCAAAGTCAGTTTTGGCTTAATTTCAATACTGTTTTCCTTATTGATGATTTAAAAAAAAATAAAAATAAAAAACACATATAAAAAAAAAATTCCTGGTTTCCCGAGTTCAGGAATAGCAATTTGAACTATTTTTTATATTTTATCCCGAGAAAAAATTTTTATAATCATTTTCACCAACCAATTTCACTTAGAAATGAAAGTGCATTCTTTGCTTTCAGAAAATACCTAGTTTCATCGGGTGCAGATCAAAAGTTTCCTTGATGTTTTGTTCAGATGATGACAAAAGTCATTTTTCAATTTTTTTTCAGAGCAAATAGGCTATAACTTTTGATATGTTTGTGATGATTTTTACTTGGGATAGAAATTGGAATGCTGAAATTTTTTTTTACTTAATAATTACAAGGTACTGCATAAGCGGGTTCACGTAAAAAAAAAATGTTACATCAATTATATCCTTCCTTATGATAACTCGAATCTCACGTTAGCTGTTGATAGGTGATGAGAGCCATCACTCATCACTTGTCAATCGCCAATGATGTTAAGATCACCCCCTTTTTATTTTATCTATTCTCTCTCTCTCTCTACACACACACACACATATATATATATATATACACACTTTAAAAATCAGGTCAGTTGAATCCGCTATCTTGGTTTCAAACTTATGGTATCTTCAGTTGATTTTTTATCAAGCAACCACCCAACACTTGATTTTTTTTAAATAATTGAATGCTTTATTATTATTTTCAAAATTAAACAAACGCACAAAATTTGTGTGTAATAGAAAGGGTTTCAATTGACCCCACACCGATACATATATAATACACATACATTTCTTCTCTCCCCCTTCTACTTCTCCTTCCTTCACATCCTCCTCCTCCCTTTTTATTACATCCAATGTTTGCCAGAATAATCAATAAAACTGAAGGTAATGAAGTTACACGCAAACAAAATTTATACTGGATGAGCTGATGTTCTCTGCATTTAATGCAAAACATCAGCTCATGTTATGATGTTTATATAAAGTGCTTGATAGTTTTCCTGCGTCATTTGCTTCACACAAAAAATGGCAAATATTTTGAAAAAAATCTGGTGTTTCGTTCTACTTAAAATAAAAACTTGAATAACTTCCTCATTTTTCATCTGATTTTCTTTAAATATGTTGCAAAACATTGCCATCTTACAAGAAATAATATAGTGTGATTTTAATCCTGCTTACTTTCTCATGTATAATAAAAAACCATGAAAAACTGTTCAAAAAGCCCATTTTTGGGCCATAACTCCTGGTTTTTCATTCGATGCTTTCCAAATTTGCCAAACACACATACATGCAACCAGGAAAATTCATACAATATATTGTTTTAGTCTCAACTTATAAAATAATTATAAAAGGTTTTTAAAAAATGATATCAGTAAATACATATATAAGCTTTGATATAAGCATAAAAGTAAATAATCTTTAAAATAAGCATATAAATACATATGTTGCATCATCTGCTGATAGTGAAGAAACATGTTACGGTCATACAGGCACACATGAGAGTGACAGTCACGATTGTGGTGAATACATGTGAAGATATTATCGTTTTATGTCGTCTTCTTGTTTTCTTTCTGTCAAGCATGGTTCTCCCAGGTAGTGTGTCTTCATTTCTCCTCCACCTGCTCCATCTCAACCTACCTCCTGTAGTTGTCAAAGGGTTATTATCATGTCTGTCATGTTAATCGTGGAATGAAACAACACTGTGGTATAATTATATAAGCTTTAAAATAAGCATATAAGTAAATAACAATCTACACCCATAGATTAAATAAAGGGTTCAGTTCATTAGGTTACCCGGATTGACATATAACCTGATGAATGTCAAAGGGCATAACACGAAATGCTGTCATTGTAGTAAAAACAGAGGAGGACAATAATAAATGATAATTCCTCATCACAGAAATTTACTCAAAAACTATATTTCTGAAATCAGATATTGACAAGCGAATATGAAAAAACGTAATATTTAAAAATGATAAAGTTCTATTCTCTTTTTAATAAATCAGATGTGTTGACTGAGGATTCTTATAAAAAGTAAATCAAATTAGGTGAATTTTCCTTTAAAAAAAATTCAAGTAATCTCCCTTGAATCCACTTAGCATCTCTGATTAATTAGTTCCACATGTCTATCTAAAAGATTTTTTTTTTCAAATTATTACTCAACCAGATTAAAGAGAAGAACCTTTCTATCATTCTATAAAAAGGGTTCAGCAGCATTCAGAATGAGAAGACGAGGTGAATGCTGTTCTAGGAGGAAGTTTTAAGGCTCCAAGTTTGGGACAACATCCTGGCAAATTAAAGACATAGCGTTCCCATCTCGACTGTGGAGACTTTAGAGAGAAGAGCTAGCAGTTTCCTCCGTAGATCGTTAGGATTACTAAGTAGCGCAGCCTTATATGGATCATCCAATGCCATCCAGCTGCCATTCAGAGGACTAGTTTAGGAGTTCATGGTTTCATGGACAAGTGAAAGCTACCATTATAGAAACTCCAGAGATCCCAAAGTATCAGGCGCGGGAATTGAGATCAAGACAGACAGAAGATGGAGTGCTACTAAGGAATTAGCTATTGCAGAAGGGAATCTGAGGGTAAAAACAATAATGGGTTCAGTCACACAGGGCAGAGCGGGCCTGGGGTTGATTCCCTCCTACAAATTCGGAAAAAGCACCGTGAAGGAGCGTCAATACCTGATACAGGACGAAGTAAGAGCAGGGATGGAGGAAAAGCAGATGACAAAAATGGCAGGTTATAGCCAGCAGGGCGCGTGGACCAGATGGGATGGTGTAGATCAGCGGAAAGTGTTGTGGTCAGATCTTTGGAATACCGACTTCAGCCGATCTAGATTCCTGGTTCAGATGGTGTACAACTTATTACAAAGCGTGACCAACCTACACCTATGGGGGAAAAATAGATTCACCAAATTGCCCCTTGTGTTTGGGGAGGGGATCACTGCTACACATATTAAGTGGGTGCAGAACAGCTCTGACAGATGGGCGCTATCGGTGGCGTCATGACAAGGTTTTAGAGGCACTCATTATTGCTGAAGCTTTGCAGAGTAATAAACTCATCCCAGAAAGAAGAGCTATCTGTTTCGTTAAAGCAGGTGCAAAGCCGAGTAAGAAGGTTGCAGGATCCCATTCACTGTTATCGTCTGCGTTGGATTGGCAGATGCGAGTTGATCTCGGGGAAACAATTGAAATTCCCAACACATATATCGTCCTCCAAACTCCGTCCAGACATAATCGTTTATTCGGACGCCACAAAACAGATTATTCTGCTGGAGTTAACTGTCCCATGGGAAGAGCATATGCAAGAGGCATTTGAGAGAAAGTATAGTAAATATGAAGGACTCTTAAATGATTGCAGAACTAAAGGATGGCACACTCATTGTTTCCCTGTCGAGACTGGCTGTAGGGGGTTCGCCGGACAGTCAATGATACGAGTCCTTACTAGCCTAGGGATAACTGGACAAAAAAGAAGGCGGGCGATTCAAATGATCCTGGAGTCCGTCAAAAAGGCCGCCAGGTGGTTGTGGATAAATAGGGCTAATGAGTGGCCCAAAACTACAAAAGTTAAAAACGTTCCCAATGCAGATGTATATGTGCCATAAATGCCATCACTAAATACTTTTAAGGTTGATTAGTATGTATGTGAAATTTGTGTATATAGTTGACGAGAAACTTGCGAGAATCAATCTTTCGATTTGCATTCAGTCTCATATGCGTTTTACTGGTCTTCCGAGAAGATTTATTTTATTACAAAAATATTCTTACAAGTAATTTTTCCTTTTCTTTAAACGGAATTTTAATTTTTTTTTTTGTTTTTTTTTGTTCCGATTTCCTTCATGGATAATTTTTTTTTTTAAGAGTAACTTATTTCAGCTAAATTTACACGCTAATTTTTCTTTCAACTATTATTCAACATGTAAATATCTCGATCATTTATTTTGAGGAATTTTAGTTATTTCTCTTAGTTTTTAAACGAATTCCTGCCGGTAAGGATAAGTTTTTTTTCTGGGGGGTATAACTTATTTAAAATTTACACTTTTTTTTTTGTTTTACTAGTATTTAACATGTAAATAGTTTGATTAATTTATTTTTAAGCGATTTTAGTTAGTGTTTTTCTCTTAGTTTTTAAAGTTGTAAATAGTCTAAGTCATTTTAATCACTCTATTGTAAACGTTTTAAGTGTAGTTTAGAAAAGAAAAGAAGAATAAAAAAAGTAAAAAGAAAAGAAAGACCAAACAAATAAGTTATTTTATAGATGTTAAAAGGGGAGGTAGAGAAAGAACAAGTCGCAAGACGAGCCAAGAAATCGTTCTTTTTGTTTGTATGTATTATACATAATGTATATATGTGTGTGTTTGTATGCATATATATATATATATATATATAATATATATGTGTGTGTGTGTGTGTGTGTGTGTGTGTGTGTGTGTGTGTATTTATTGGTTTGTTTTCTTCTATTCTTCCAAAAAAAAAAAAACATCCTATCTTGGCCGCATGTAGGAAGATCAATACAACCATGCCTACCTAATCTATAACTTCGAATAGCACAAGTGAAGTCTTGATTGGTTGTTGTCTACTAGGGCAACTTATATAATTCACGTCCTAAAGCTAGTGGCAAATTTTTGTTCTAGGTGCGGGCCGAATACTGATTATATTCAGTCGGGTCGCCCATCGAAGAAGTCTGTTGTTTATTTAGACCCGAAACTTCAAGTGACATGGGAGCAACAACACTGACGACGCATCTAGATTTGGCACCTAAATTTTAATAATAATAATTTGATTTGAGAATATGGTGACATTCAATCCCTGGGCTGGATAATGCAAATTTGGTTTCAGTGAAAATAGGGTGAGTAATACCTGAGCAGTACTAAATAAGAACAAGTCATGACATCCCCAGACATGGACAACAGTTTGGTTCAAAACTTTTCCTGTCTACCTGGATTGACAGACATCTGCAGAAGGCTGCTGGGATAACAATAAGAATGAGGCAATGGTGCTAAATGATTTTTAATGTTTTAGTTCCTGGAGCCCACAGGTGGTAATTTGGGTGTGTCCCTGGGGAAATTAAATGATCCTAATTATTTTTTTTTTAATTGTCTTAAAACTGCAGGTTTACAGAATTCTTTTTGTTTTCTTTTACCATCATCCCCCAAAATCAATCTTTATCATAATAAATCACTTACATTGACAGAAAATCTTTGTTTTTATTAATTAAATTAATAATTTAATTACAAAGACTGTATTTACGCCTAATGACAATTAAATTAAAGAAACCTATTTATGAGAATTATGACAGAACAAAGATTTTACATAGACAAAACAAAAGTTGATTTGTTAAAAGTTGAATCTGTAAATTTAAAACAAAAACACAATTCAAGAACTTTATTTTTGAGAATTATTACAGTTTTTTTTATTAATTGACTGAACAAACCTTTTTAAAAAATTACATACAAAAATTCATTATACAAAAATATTTTAATTAAGAAACTATATTTTTGAGAATTTTTTACTGTAAATTAATAAATTCAATGAAAAAACAGTATTTAAACTTAATCACGTTTCAACTGAGAAATTATGTGACATAAAAATAAGTTTTTTTTTTTGCGCTTTTTTCCGTTGAAAACACATTGATTTTGAAATTCTTGTAAAAATAAAGTAATTGTCCGATTTTAATGAAATTTTCAAGGCTTATTTACAAATGAATGAAATACTTCTGAATACTTTCTTTAGAAGATTTTCGTAAAAAATTTTCTTTTTAAATATTTCACCACGAAAAGACACTCAAATTTCCTAGACAAATTACTTCGGATACAAGAAAAACAAATCTTTAATCAAAAAACCTAATTTAATTTTAATACTAATAGTTAAAAAATACTTTAGTCTTTCATCTTAATGATAGATTTTCATGTTAAAACTTTATCTTAAGTTTGGTCATTTTTATTCATCACGTCTACTCATTTTTTTAGCATTCCGCATGCTCTGCCTTTTCTGCATATCTTAGCGTCAGTTACTTTCCTGTGGTTAAAAGCATTGGTTGAGTAATCCAAAAAGTCTCTTAACTGAAAGAGTTGGGAGTTCAACACCTGGCCACAGAAGAGTGAAGAAAAAACCTGGCCACAGAAGAGTGAAGAAAACTTTGAAGAGTTTTGAATTAACCGATACTGAAATATCCAAAAAGTAACCCAAAAGTATGTACACCAACGAGATCACTAAAAAAAGACGCCAAACTTGACGAAAACAAAATTTTATCGTTTAAATGTTCATGTTATTATTAAGAGGAAAGATCAAATTAATTTGGGGGTATTTTATACATTTTTTTAATCGTTCCGAGCACGTCCGAAATTTTCGTTAAAAATCTTGTTTTTTTTTAGTCAGCAAAATTGACAGATAATCGATTATGGCATTCATTTTTTTCCATTTTATAAAAAAGATGAAAATCTCTCTTTGAAATTCTTTTAAAAATCAATTATCATTTTTTTTTTTAACATATTTTAAGAAAATCAGAAATTATGTTTATTTAAAATATTTTGAACCAAGGTTGCCATAGCTTCTGCGCCGAAAAGATGTAATTTGAAAATAAAACAAAGCAGGTCATAACCTTTCGCGTCACTTGACAAGTGTTGAATGACGTATTGACGGATTACGTGATCATAGTTTGTTCTACGGAAGGCGAAAATTGAAGTCATTTAGATTTAAGTGAACAAATTATTTACCTCGTTATTTTTAAGGAAAACTTTCAGCGCTGTAATCTTTTTTTGTACTTAGCTTTCAACTTTACGTTTACGATGCTTCATGGAAAATATATTATAAAGAAATTAAAATAAGACTGTTAAGAGTGAGATTAAATTTCATATTTCATAAGAAAGGTATCTAATTAATTTATAGGTACCTTTCTTATGAAATTTTATCAGAACTGTACATAAAATACTATAATTTTTTTATGTACATTTATTACATTTTAATGTGTTATTTGTCATCCATTTTATTATTAATTTTGATATTTCATTTATGGAAAAAATGTCATAACTTAGATTAATATAAAAATAAGATCATATAAATTTCATAAGATGATACTGATACTTGTAGGTACCTTTCTAAGTTGAAATTGAAAAATCAAATTAACTTTTCCACACGTGTTTCGCAAAAGTAAACAATGCTTAACTCAAATAACGCAACTTAATTGTCTTCTGGTTGGTCTTCCGTACTTTATAATTACAGCCCGATTATAAACACAAAATTACATTTCTTATTTACTGTGGATCTTCTGATTAGTCAAAATGATACAATTTACAACGCGCTAAAAAGATCTATCTCATAAGGACACTTAGGAAACCCGATGCGGCTTTTAACTAATTTTATAATATTTTAACAAGTTAAATGTAAAAATCTATTATAATTATTTGTTATTTCTTTAATTATATTAAAAATTCCTTTTTCATTGAAAATTTTTTTTGCCCATATTCATAAAAACAACTAAACGAAAATAAAAGCATTTGAAATTAAATAATATCGTTTTATTGAGTTTTGTATGTTACAATTTAGAGCTGATTTTCAGGTGGGGGAGGGGGTCCAATTAAAAACAAAAACAAAAAAACATGATTTTCATTCCTCAAAGCCTCGTGCTTTTAACTGTTGTAATCACTAAACCTGACGCGATCGAATTTCTAGCGTTTTCATAAAATTAGTTATGGGGTCGGGTAATAAATATAAAAAAAAATGTTTCTGCCAATAAAAAACATATTTATAATAATATTGATCACCTGTGAATAGTTTCTGAAAGTTTCATTAACATCCGACAATTATTTTTATTTTTGCAATATTTTCCATATTAATGTGTGCCATACACACACACACACACACACACACACACACACACACAAAAACGTGCTAAAAATTGTATATGTTATTTTACAAGTTCCGGTAATACAAACAGAAACAAATATTTTTTTTAAAATCAAATTTAGAATTTTCTAAACAAAGAAAAATTTTAAAGAATAAAAAAAAACTTTGGTCTTTCCTCTTAATAATAAACATAAGCATTTAGACAATAAAAGTTTGTTTTCGTCAAGTTTGGCGTCGTTTTCATCATACTGTGCTCTATTCTTAGCGATCTCATGGATGTACCGACCCAAAAGCATGACATGTGGAATTAGAACAATTTACCCACGTGGAGTAATTATGGGGTCTAATTAGAGATTCCAACGTATATCACCTGAACAATGCCGAAGCGTATGAATATGGCAATAAAGGTGAGGACAATAGTCTGAACAATATACAGGGAGGGGAAACAAACACATACAAATTTTTCGTTGATTGTATTTCCAACAAATGAATAAAAATATACTTTTCATATAATTAACTGTACACAGGACTGTGTGTACGCTATCCCGTGCAGCTGCGGAAAGGTATATAAAGGCCACCCCCTCAAAGTAAGGCTTCAAGAACACCAGAAAGCTGTAACACGAGGGTAGGTAGAAAAATCAGGCGTGGCTGACCACATATGGAGAGAGAAGGGAATCACCGCCCTCCGTGTGATCATGTTGAGATCATAGACAGGGAACGCCATTGGAAAATTCGTAAACTTAAGGAATCAGTACATATGCTAGGCCACAATAATCTCCTGAGCCGACCAAGCATAGAAATAAATACCATAGGGGAACCAGTAATAAGGAGTTCCAGGGAAAATCAATGATAACAAAGTTGCAATATGAGCTCTGGTAAAAACATGGTATGAAAACAGCAAAATTGCAATATGAGCACTGGTAAAAATGGTTGCTGAAGACATTAGGTTTATAATACCCAGAAATTCATATCCAGATGTCCTCAAGGACACATGGGACAGTGGATAAAGTTGGTTAGATCCAGTGACAAGTGTAACGAGCATGAGCGGAAACAAGTACGAGCCATTCATCAATCCAGCGGACATCCTGGTGTGAAGGGAAGGATTATTCCGTCAGCAACCACGTTAGTTCTGATGATGATGATGAAGCCCCGATGGTTTATATAAAATCACCTATGCGGGATGAGCTCAGCGAGACGTCTGAAGAGAGCACCACTAAAGAAGCGCTTGAGACCATACCTCTGAGACGGAGCACCAGGCAGAAACGGCCTGCCCATTGCCATTTGTGTGATCTAGAGATCAGGGAGGAGTATAACGAGCATGCGCGGAAACGTCCTCGAACTGCGTGTGTGTGTTGTCGCCGGGCACGCCTTGGAGTACCATAATGGACTCGACCGAGGACTATAAGAAGAAGATGCGCGAGTCGTTTGGCGCCTTTTCTTGGGCGACAAAAGCCGTTGCGGTCAGTCGTCCGTCGGCAGTAGTTGTGGGTGCCGTTTTGCTCGTTTGCTGTCGTAAAGTTGTGTCGCAAGAAAGCGTACGTTTTTGGTTCGCAAGAAGGCATTCGTCTTTTGTGTCACAAGAAGTTGTTTTGTTTTTTTTTCCATTTTCTCGGACAACAAGACCCAAAGAGTGTGAATTCAATACCCGGTTAAGGCAGTGGGAAAATTTCAGAGGGAAAATTAACAGGAGACATCCATCAAACATGGCACGTGGAACTAGAACAGTCTACCCCAGTGAGCGAAATAAAGGGTTCAGTTCGACATTCCAACCACCTGAAGAAGGCCAGAGCGTACAAGGGTCGAAACGTTGTAATAAATATGGCGACAAAGATGAGGACAATAGTCCGAATAATGTAAATAATGAACCAACCCAGTTTTTGACCCGATTGAAAAGACAAATTATGCCAAACAATTCAGAGCCTATCACGTGATCAGGAACTAAATAAATTCGACACACGGGCGCATCTAGCCAGTGAGAACAGAGTTAGTGATGACCAGCCTCAACCCCTCCCCTTTTTGAGCCTTGTGCCATAATTATGGATTTTTAAATATCGAGAACATTGACGATAACCAACTCGTCAAACAAATCCACGTCACTCGACTCTGATTTTGAGCTAAAAGCTAATTCTTACTTAGCAAAATTTCACCTATCAGAGAATTCACTTATCAACTCATTCACACAACAGTTGAGAGACTTATTTTGCAAGTGAATTAAAATTACATCTTCCAAACTTCCAAGATCATTCTATTTCAACAGCAATCAAAGGAAGATAACTCTACTCAAACTAAATTTACACACATCTTACGTAAATTTGTTGTTTTAAACAAAAAGTTTAATTTTAAACCAAAAAGGTTACTGCTATATTCCACTTTTTGAAATGTTAATCATTAACCCTACAAAACTTGACTTCTTAGGTAAACTCGTAAAAATTAGTCAAACGCACAAATAATTTTTAGTTTAACTTTAATTAACAAACAAACTACAAGATTTCATTCAAAATTCCATGCGATTTTATTTTTAACCAAATTACTGCTTTGTCTTTTCTCAATTTTATTTTATAGTTTTTTGTTCATTTTGTTGAATAATAAAAATGTATGGATGATATATGTATCAATTACACGCAGTCAAATTAAGCACATATCACATATTGTTGCGGACTTGTGATGAGTTGGATGTGTCAGAAGATTAAATTGTGTGAAGGGCGTGTTCGTTCAACATTCATCCACAACAAATAAAACAAGTAAGCATTTAAAAAGGCAAATCAAGTGGAAGAAATGAAAGAGAAACAATGGAGTTAAAGATTTCAACAAATGACAGGCATTTATATACGTTTGATTTTACACAGAGTGGATTTAAGATTAATGGTTAAGAAGTGTGACGTGTGAAACTAAAAATGTAAGGAATGGCCATGCAAAGATTGGTTTGTAGTTCAGGTTTGTTTGAGAAATTAAACAGATTAAGTCCTGCAGGGTGAAAATGTCACTTGTATGATTTCAGATGTTAGTGTGTATGTGTGTTTTAGTAGTAAATATTTGCTTAACGTCTGAAGGAGTTATGCACCTTTGACTGGATTGATAATAATTGAATGATAATTGAATGGTTACTACTTGTAGTGAATATTATCACTTTTTCTAGTAAATTGTAAGTTGAGTTCTTGAGAGAGAGAAAGAAATGGTGATTGTTGAGTCAGTGTGATGACGCGGGAAAAGTTTGTTGGGTCAGTGTGATGACGTGCATCTATTGGCATCTATCGAAGATTCAGATCCTGACTGAATCAAATCAAACGATCCTATTTATTTACTTTTTGGGTTTCAGATCGGTGGGCGGGAAAACAGATTTGTCGCAACTTGCTACACTTTTTGTGCCCTTTTAACCAATGAGAAGTCAAGTTTGAAAAAGTGCTGATTGGTTAAATTTGATTTGGAAGAAGAGTGTATTCTTCCACAGGGGTGAGTAGCAAATATGGATGATTCTATCAATATTACTTAGACAAGAAAAACAACATTTTAACCAAAAAACATGTTAATTATTAATACTAATAGTAAAAAAAATAGAATAAAATAACAGTAAAAGTTTGCAGAAATCTACCGTTTAGAAGTTATCTACAATCAAATTTCGGGTTCATTCGCGTCGTGGCTACAGCACGACATCCATTACTGGCGTTGTTTACATACGCATGCCTCGAGTAGACATGCGACGAAGCTTCACTTGTCTTGATTATTGCGCAAACTTAAAAAAAAAAGCATGATTATTTACAAAACAAAATAAACATGTTAGTAATTAATAATAACAAGAACAATTTTAAGGTTCAAAATTTGAATAATTTGCAGTGTAATCCCCGTTCTCATTTTCTAATAAAAATTTCACAAATAGTTACACTCACTGTAAATTTACATGCTTAGTTGGAAAATGACAAGGAAATTTTGTTAAATTCGACCGTTTTGGCCTCATTCGCGTCGCGGCTACAGCACGGCAGCCATTACTGATGTAACTTGTTTACACACATTTGCCTCGGTGCAGTCATTTGAGGAAGCTTCATTTGTCTTGCTTGATTAGTGTGCACGCAAGGTGCAAACTCTGCGCGAAATTTAAAAAGAAAAATTTATGGTTCAAATTTTTTTAATTAAATTTTGTTGTTTTCAGAAAAGATTTCTTTAGTGCTACAATTTGTTTTATTATTTGATCTGTTTCATTAAAAAAAAAAAAAAAAAAAAATGTCATTGCTTTTCTAAATAACTTAAATAAATTTATCAAAATCTCTAACCCTGGCGCAGTAATTGAGACAAATAATAAAAGTAAAGAGACCGTTAAGCTTCCGCGCATGATTACTCGAGGCAAACGGATGTAAACTACGCCAATAATGGTGGACGGACCCCACGCAAATGAGTCCGAACTTTAAAACGGTAGATTCTCGCAAACTTTTAGTGTTATTTTCGAAATAAGCATGTAAATTTACACCGAAATGGAAATTTTAATTACAATAGGTGTGCTGGGCTTAAACTGCAAATTTACCCACACCCCCGAAAAAAACCCTCCTTTAGTCTTTCTTTTTAAATTTCAATGATAGATTTTGACGTTAAAATTTCGTTAAGTTTGGGGCACTTTTTCATCATCTCTACTCATTTTTAGCGTTCCACGTGCCAAGCCTTTTCGGGATATCTGTGTTTTGTTTTCTGGAATTCCCTTATAACACAGACAAGCGAAGCTTTACACGTCTTTGTTTCCATGATGTAGAACAGTAGAAAGTGGGGGAGTTCTAAGGGAGTTAATTGCCCCTACTTCCGGAGAGTTCTAAGGGAGATTGCTAAGTATAAGTTAATTTCCTTGTGGATAAAAGCGTTGGTTAAGTAATCTAAAAATTAACTTGACCGAAAGAGTTGTGAGTTCAATACCTGGTCAAATTACCTGCTCAATATCAAAATGAGAGGTGGAAGACATACCCAGCGACAATATATCCCCAGATGATTTTAACACATTGACTAAAATATACATATTCATTACTGAATATGTCCTGAAAATTTCATTTGAACGAGATAATTTCTTTTTCTTTCTTTCGCAAATATTTTAAAACAGGGAGTGTCGTATTTTTACTTTCAATGTATCCATTTTTGGTGGTAGATACAAAATGGAAACAAAAACTCCAAAATCCCTTAAAAATACAATATTTGTGAGAGTGATATGTTTCTGAATTAGTAAATTTTTTTAAAGATTAATTAATTGGATTTTGCAAACATACTGATTATTTTTTCCATCTAAAAGTATAAATAGCCAGTAATTTCAGAAAGCATTAGTTACAAATATTTCGTTCAAATTCACATGAAAAAAATTAAAAGAAATACGGAAAACCAACCCTGCTATAATCAAGATTATTATGTTTAAAAATAAATTAGTTTTAACTTTATATAACCAGTAGGTTAAGAATGTATTTTTCATTCTATACGTTTGGAAGAAACTTAGTAGAATAAGCAATTTTATTTTAAATACAACAGCAGAACTTTTTTTTTAGTTTGACTTTAATACAGTTGTCTTATTTTGCTATTATTTTCTTACATGTTTGAAATAATACCATATTTAATTGTCCTTAGTGTCGTCCTTTTTAATTATTCTGAATTTAAGATTTATTGAATTATTATATTCTTCCGATAGGGCAGCATAATCAATCAAAGACGGAAATTCAGAATTGTTTCCCTTTTGAATATCCATACAAAAATAATCTAACAATTACGATGCTAAAATGAAAACATTTAAATTCATTTAAAAGAGGTCTACACTTGAAATTGACATTTTTCATTTCTTTTTTGATTTCGCAAACGTCTTTATTTATTAAATTTTTTATTTAATAAAAGGAAATCTTTTTACTATAGATAATAATAATTTATTGATACAAGTTTTACTAATTAACCGATAACTGGGAGGAGAAGAGGTGGATTCTTACCTTTGCCAAAGGTATTTACTTTTAAGTAAATATAATGAATTTTTTAATTGGAATTGGAACTTGGCTTTTCGATTAATGATTCCGAGCCATTATCCCTTACACGACCTGCACACCCAAGGTTACAGTAGCTGGTATTATTCTCAAGCGGTCACCCATCGAAATACTTGACAAAGCTCGACGTAGCTTGACTTCAGGTGAGAAGTGCGAGAAAAGAAACTGTTAGAATAGAAATGGCAGTTAGATCTATTAGGTTGGTGCAAAAATAATGTCGTTTTCTCACATATGTTACTATGTGATAAAACGACAGTATTTTCCCCCAACCTAATAGCAAGTTGAACAGTAGGATGGTGGGAACTAGTTGCCAATCTTGTAACATACTTAAATTCATACAGTTTTGGCTCTAGTGGGAGAAATCTCGACAAAAGTTTCCCCTCAAAATATCTGGAGAAAAAACAGAGAGAATCACGTCACATAGGTGAAAAAAATATCTGTCAAGATGCCATATCTGGATCGATTACATGACACACACACACTTCTTTTGTGCTTTTGCTGTGTATTTAAAGATTCTTGATAAAATATAAAGAAGAATCTGCAATGTTATTGGTCCTGAATTGGCATCTTGACTCCAGTCATTTTCTCACGAATGTTATTCATCTTCCCAGGGCCATTTCTAGAAAAATTTTCCTGCTAATTGTTTTAATGAACTCTCCTCTATGGTACCTAGACTATGAATTTAAGCGCAGTACTAGATTGGCAGCAAGGTTTCATTTTTTTGCTGTTAGAATGGCTAAATGTAACTGTAAGTTCTATGTTAACAGTTTCTTCTTAGGCATTTCTCATTTGGGAAACACTCTTCCGTCTTCATGTTTCCAGTTAACTTGATGATGATGGAAGGTAAAAAGGGTATTGGAATTTAATTTGGGAATCACGAATACAAGGTTTTGCAGGATGACATTCTAGCCTATTTTTCCAATCCTTACGCCAACCTTTTTTCTTGTTTCCAAAGCCTTGATTCTTATCAGAGATAAGAATATATTTTATGACCAGGAAATTTGTATAATAATTTTGGAGGGAAAAGTCCTCGATTCTTCTGAGCCTCCCAAATCTCTATAAATTTGGAGAATCTTCGGCTATTTGGTAGTGAGAATTCGGCCACTGTCTGTGAGGTCGACGCTAGAGAACACTAGTCAACTTCGGAACCAGTTTCAACCAAAGAAGAACTACCTACTAATGGTCTGTCGAGAACGAATATCAGCCCATATTAAAGGCCAGTTGTAAGTTGCCTTTCCTTCACCTAAAAGACTTCTGTCGTCGAACTACAAACTCACTCAACTGCAAAATTCCTATATCTACCAACATTTTCCTACTCTGCAAGAACTTTGAAGAAAACTGTAAGAGTTTCTAACCATTAACAAACTTCTGCCCTTTTTTGTACATGTAAATAAATAATTTCTTCTTTTATTGTTACACACTGAGCAGGAGTTTTGAGTCTTTATTCGTCCCCGCCTAAAAGAGTTTGTCCGCTCTAATCTTGCTGTTTTTATTTTGTCACCCTTTCATGCGGGAAAGCTGGGACAAATTTCCCGCAAGCGTCCCCTCAGGGGATTAAAAAAAAAGAGTAGTTTTGATTTGGAGGTGTTAAAAATAACAAGATACTATTTGACCCATTTAACAACAGATTATATGTCATTTATTAGATCAGCTACCAATCTAACCTTATTGAACACATTTTAAAGAATGATAGGAAGCTTCATCTCTTTAATCTGGTTGAGTAATGATTTTTTTAAAAATTCCTTTTTGGGGAGTATCACTGATTAATTAGTTTCACATGTCTAAGCGGATTCAAGGAAGATTATTTACATTTTGTAAAGGAAAATTCATCTAATCTGATTTGTCTTTTATAATACACATCTGATTTATTAAAAAAGATCCTTATTAAAAGAACCTTATGATTTTGAAATGTTACGGTTTTTTTTCATATTCACTTGTCCAAATATAAAAACAATATAATATCTGATTTTACAAATATAATTTCTGTGATGAGGAGTTATCATTTACTATTGTCCTCATCTTTTTTGGTTTTTACTACGACATTTCATTTCAGGTGTTATGCCCTCTGGCCTTCGTCAGGTGTATGAAAAGAAAAGAGGAAGAGAGAGGGGGTTACTTACGGACGGGTTGCTTCAGCCTCGGGGGAATTGTGTCCAGCTAAACTGGAAGCAAATGACCAACTGATATTTATGGTCTTGGTAGGAGGGGGGTTGGGGGAAGAGGTTAGCCTCCTTATAAAAATCGTCCTCCGTACTCTCGCGAGACCTATTTTCTCTATCAGCCGACGCGAGACTGGTTATTTGTCGTGCTGAAGGATTATTTTTCTTCTCTGTTACTAGACCTAGTTGGAGCGGGTCGCAAGAGGAGGACTCCTTTTGCAACCCTTACCAGGCTGTCGCTGCTCTCTTCTGGGTTTTCCCCACTTTTACTGCGTCGAATGTTTTTTGTTTTTTTTTTCGACATCATCAGGTGTATGCCAATGGGAGTAACCTACTGGACTGAACTCTTTATTTAATCTATGGGAGTATATCTTTATCTTATTTACTTATATGCTTATTTTAAAGCTTATATAATTATACCAGAGCATGGCTTCAGGTCAAAGCATTCCATGATCGACATAATGACAACCCTTCGAAACTACAGGAGGTTAGGGTTGAGAACAGAGACAACCACTGTACATTGCCATTATTGACCTCACAAATGCACTTGAACTTGTGAGCAGCAACGACTTGTTCAGTTGTCTCCTGAGATGCCTCAAATTAAGACCTGGAGATTGTTCAGGATTTCACATACCTCAGCTCCAGCTATTCAGGCTTCCTTTTCGCTACATACTTGACTCAACAGGAGGATCGGACGAACTGGCAACACTTTTGCTAGGTTGACCTCAAGAGTCTGGGTGAACAGAAAACTTGCTCCAAAGAACAGAATTTCGGTCTATAGGGTATGTGTTGTCAACCTGCTACTGTGCGGTAGAAAGACTTACAGCCGCTACTTCCGTCAGGCCAGACACATCTACAACATTCAACTTTGATGTCTAAGATGCATTCTAGGCATCAATTGCTCCGACTGAGTCACAAATGCTGTATTTCTTAATCACACCGTAATCTGGATGAGAGGGTTCTGAAGGTTCTTCTGTATAGGGAACTGGTTGCTAGCAAGAGGGACACCTCATCACCACATCAAGGGCACCTGGAGAAGGGACATGACGGCCATGGACATTGAGAGGTGAGAAGATATTGTTCATTTTAGAGACACAGTTTACACCCAGTATTGAAGCAGGTGGAGGAGAAATGAAGACACGCTACCTGGTTATGAGTTATGGCCCGAAAATGAGATTTTTGAACAGTCTCTCATGGATTTTGTTATACATGGAAAAGTAATCACACTATATTATTTCTTGCAAGATGGCAATGTTTTGCAACATATTTGAAGAAAATCGGATAAAAAAATGAGGAAGTTATTCAAGTTTTTATTTTAAGTCGTACAAAACACCAGATTTTTTTCAAAACATTTGCCATTTTTTGTGTGAAGCCAATGACACAGGAAAACTATCAAGCACTTAAACATCATAACATGAGCTGATGTTTTGCATTAAATGCAGAGAACATCAGCTCATCCAGTATAAATTTTGTTTGCGTGTAACTTCATTACCTTCAGTTTTATTGATTATTCTGGCAAACATTGGGTGTAATAAAAAGGGAGGGGTGAAGAGGTGAAGGAAGGAGAAGAAGGGGGAGAGAAGAAATGTATGTGTATTATATATGTATCGGTGTGGGGTCAATTGAAACTCATTCTATTACACCCAAATTTTGTGCATTTGTTTATTTTTGAAAAAAAAAAAAAAAAAAAAAAAAAGCGTTCAATTATTTAAAAAAAATAAAAATAAAAAATAAAAATAAAAAAATTTAAGGTCTCTTGATAAAAATCAACTGAAGATACCGTAAGATTGAAACCAAGGTAGCAGATTCAACTGACCTGATTTTTAAGGTGTGTATATGTATATATATGCGTGTGTGTGTGTGTAGAGAGAGAGAGAGAATATAGATAGTTTGCTCAATAAAGATTTTTAAAAATTGTTTCTAATTTTGAAAAGATTTACAAATCTTAATCAAAATATATACTAAGAAAAACCTTTATTCAAATAATTACAACAGTTTTCAAACTTTTTTACTGAGCTGGAATAAAAATATTAGTTGAAAATTAAAAATTAAGAAGTACAAAAATGAACGCCTTACATTTAATATTTGGTGACTGCTTCATTTGAGGTTTTCTATAATTTTTAAAAAGTTTCTTGCAGCATTGAGTGCAGATTTTTTAACATTCTTCTTGGCAAAAGTCCTACAATTGCTCAATATTACCCAGGTTTTTTGCAGGCACTACCCTCTTTCACTTGAATCACAGATTTTGCAACTAAGTTTAGATCAACACTTGAAATTTCTTTTTACAAACCGATTCTTTGCGGGTTTGATTTAATGTTTCACATCATTGTCCTGTTGAAAGTTCCAGCCCGACCTAAACCCAACTTTTGAAATGAGCTAATGAAAATTCTGTTCAAAATTCCTTGGTATCTTGCAGAGTAAATTGTGGCTTCAATGCATACTATTGTACCTATTTCAGCTACAGTAAAGCACCTACAGATCATAATGCAGTTATTGACATGTTTCATGGTTGGTTACAAATTCTTCTCTTTCAAAAGCTGTATTAGGTGCTCACTTGATATACTACCTATTGTTTCTTCCACTGACGTCAAGCAACATCAAACTTAGGCAGTACATAAAAGGGTGACCAGTTCAGAATAATACTAAGTGCTGTAACCTTGGATGTGAAGGTGGTGTAATACATAATAACTCAGAATTGTTAATTAGAGAGCAAAGTTCTAATTCCAATTGCGTTCAGTATTTTTACATATACATAAATACATTTGGCAAAGGTAAAAAATACAATTACTTATTCTACTAATTTTCATTAAAACATATAGAATAAAAAATCCATTCTTAAATTATTGGTTATATGAGGTTAAAATGATTTGCTGGCATTCTGTATTTCTTTTAATTTTTTTCCATGTGATTTATAAAAAAGTATTGAATGAGATATTTGTAACAAATGCTCTCGGAACTCGCTGGCTATTTATATTGTTTTAGAGAGAAAAGCAATTATTATATTTACAAAATACAGTTAATTACTCCTTAAATTTACTTCGAAAGATGTCTTGCACAAATATTGTATTTTTACGGAATTTTTAAATTTGTTGTGTAATTTTATAGGTACAACGAAAATGGATTCTTTCTCTGCAATCAAAGCGAAAAAAATATTTCAAAATATTTGCCAAAAATCAAAGAATTATCTGATTTGAATAAAATTTTGAGGGCTTATTCTGTAATGAAAGTATATTTTAGGGACTTTGTTACTTTATCAAAATAGAATGTTTCCAAACTCTCTATTCAATATTGTTTATAATTTAATTTGGGTTCGGGGTGTTTCTTCAATTTTTCTTTTACAGTAACATAAAAAAAATCCCTGATGATAACATTTTGGTAAAAACATGAATTATGAAATAAAAAATTAACATAAAGAAAGTCTTGGCTTGCATCATACCAAAAACAGTTTAATACAATACAAAAATCTTTTTACGAGAAATAATGCTCATACAATTTAATAAAACACATTATTTTCTTTCAGATTCAACAGAAAAAATGTAAATTTATATTTCTTTTTAAAAAGTTACATATAAAGTTTTAGTATAATTTTGACACTAATCCTTTGAAAATTTAAAATAAGTTTAATGTAAGGACCTGTAGAAAAAATGCAACACTAAGGTTGAGAATTACATTTTTTTAAAAATAAAAAAACTTGAGCTTGCTATAAATTTTCTCTCCAGTGCATATGTTTGACTAAATCTAGATTCCATGAAAATGTAAATCTACAAATTTCACAAAACAGTTTCTTTGTAATAGATGTTTGCATTAGGTCCAACTTCATAAGAGTTTAGCCAATGTCAGATGAATATGGCCTATCTTTTCTGTTTATTCATACATAACACTAAAAATGTTTCTTGCCAGGTAAACTTCACTGGCAGGTTGTTTTTCAATATGTATTCATGACTTTCCAATGAAACATGTAGCATACATTTGTTTGTGTTTTCATGGAAAGTGAAATGTCTATTTCTTCACTGTTTTTGTGTAATGTATTGCTTTTCATGGGAACATCTAATTATGTCCCTGGGATTCACAGATGGTGAAGTTGCTGCATTAAGATATTTTTTACCAGTAAAATACATATTGGTAAAAATCAAAAACATTTTTCTCTCCAGTGGAGTATACACAAATGTCTCACCAATAATCACTTCTATAAAAATGGACATCCACAAATTATAGTTATTCTCCAGTGTGTGTACTCAAATGATTGACCAAATCTGACTTATATGAAAATGCAGACACACAAAATTCACTATCTTTCTTCTCCAGTGTGTATATGCATATGTTTCACTAAATGCCCTTTCACAGAAAATGCATATCCACAAATTTCACAAGAATATGGTTTCTTTTTAGTGTGTGTACACATATGACTGACTAAAGTGGACTTCTGTGAAAATGTAGATCCACAAATTTCACAAGAATATGGTTTCTCTCCAGTGTGTGTACGCATATGACTGACTAAAGTGGACTTCTGTGAAAATGTAGATCCACAAATTTCACAAGAATATGGTTTCTCTCCAGTGTGTGTACGCATATGACTGACTAAATTTGACTTCATTGAAAATGTAGATCCACAAACTTCACAAAGATGTTTCTCTCCAGTGTGAATATGCATATGATCAACCAAACACGAGTTCCATGAAGATTTAGATCCACAAACTTCACAAGAATAAGGTTTCTCTCCAGTGTGTGTACGCATATGACTGACTACATGTGACTTCCGTGAAAATTTAGATCCACAAACTTCACAAGAATAAGGTTTCTCTCCAGTGTGAGTACGTATATGACTCCTTAAATGTGTCTTCTGTGAAAAGGCAGATCCACAAACTTCACAAGTGTATGGCTTCTCTCCAGTGTGTGTATGCATATGACTCCTTAAATGTGGCTTCTGTGAAAAGGCAGATCCACAAACTTCACAATAATAAGGTTTCTCTCCAGTGTGTATATGCATATGTCTCACTAAATGACCTTTCACTGAAAATGCATATCCACAAATTTCACAAGAATATGGTTTCTCTCCAGTGTGTGAATGCACATGACGGACTAAACTTGACTTATGTGAAAATGTAGATCCACAAACTTCACAAGTGTATGGCTTATTTCCAGTGTGTGTATGCATATGACTCCTTAAATATGTCTTCTGTGAAAAGACAGATCCACAAACTTCACAAGAATAGGGTTCCTTCATAATATGTGTTTCCATATTGTGTATTATATCCCACTTCACAACAGTTTAGAACTTGTCAGATGAATATAGCATATCTTTTCTGTTTATTCATAAAATGTGATTTCATAGAAAGTTAAACCACATATTTCAATGTACATTCTTTCCTACCAGATAAAGTTCATTTTCATGCTTTTGACAATGTAGATCCATGAGTTTCACATGAATGATGTAGCATATATTTGTCTGTGTTTTCAAACAAAGTGAAATGTCTTTTCTTTTATTAAAATTCTCAATAATAACCACTGCAGCTTTTGTACAACCAAAACATCTGTGAAGAAAAAGGCATAAATGATATATTAATAGTGACAGAGAATAATATATAAAAGCAGTCTAGGAGACATATATATAATTATTTCAATAGTGGAGCAGTCATGAGTGAAAATCAAACATTTTGCAGTGAAACAAGATTCCTTCACCATCACGTCATATCTTATGAATTGTATGTGATTAAAATCAGAACATTATCAATTCAGAAATAATTCAAATATAGATCTTGAAAAATATCTGTTGATTTTTAAGTTTATTTAGACCTTGTCTTGGAACAACATCACTGGAAATTTGATTAAGTACATAGCTGTTACGACCTGGTATGAGAAAATTTGCTGCAGGCATTACTACCTAAGAAAAATGAAAGCATCAATTTTATCCAACCCTAGAAGAAGAGAAGATATTTTGCTAACTTCCCCTACATGGGACAGTCAGTAACAGCACAAAACAGAGACAAAATTTTATCTGGGAAATCAACTGAAGTATTTATTAAAATAACAGTCAATAATTATACTTATTATAACACCCAGGTTATGTGTGTGTGTGTGTCTGTTCGTTTCTATATTGGATCGTATCTCCTACATTTTTCAACTGATTTCAATAAAACTTCACAGGACTACGTAAAATTACCTTGCGGTGGTTCCAACAGCGCCAAAAATTGGAAAAACAATTATTTTTGCACAAAATCAATTTGAAAACACGATTGAGAGGCATCGCTGTTGAGAGAATGAAAGGGGGACAACTCATATCGAGTTATACTTATAAAACCCAGGTTGTGTGTGTTCGTTTATATATGGGATCGGATTTCCTACATCTTTCAACCGATTTCAAGAAAACTTCACTTTTTTTTGGCAGGTAGTGTTTCTTATTGTTTTGCACAGTAATCTTTGTCAATTTTATTTTTCAGTCTTTATGATGGTCGATGCTTGATCTATCTATTACTGTTACATCCCCGTGCAACGCCGGGCTCTACTGCTAGTTGGAATATAAAATGCATAGTAAAAATGAAATAATGTTCACAATTCTCTGCTTCGATTAATTACATATTAGACAAAAAATGTTTTCATTTCAATTGATGAAATTATAAATAAGTGTATGAAAAATTTGCTGAGAAGATTTATTCCAACTTCAAAATGTTTAATAACATGTAAATGTTTAATGTTTAATAACGTGTAAAATGTCAAATAACCAAATTTGAAACTGATTCCTATGTTTCCAAAATGAGGTGAGAAGGGTTAACGAATAGAACAGTGGAAAAAGTGATATTATTTCCAATTTTGGAAGCCTGTTTTTCTTCCATGTGCAGAAGTAGAATAGAAATAAGGGACATTTGATATTACCACAAAAGCCACATAGACGAGAGGTTGACAGCTGATTAATGAGACAGTCCTAACAGTGATAAACTATCAAAACACTAATTGGGGGATAAGAAAATAATTGCCTTGGTTGACTAAGTTGAGTAAATAGACTTTCCTTTGTGTAATTGAAAGACAGCTAGTAACGTTTTGATTTTATGATCAAAGGAAGGCTAAGAAAGTTTGCCAATGAGAAATCAAAATGATAATTTTAATTGATGACCAGAAATTAAACCATGCTCACAGCTGAGAACCAGATGGGTCACAGGACTGCCAAAATGACAGTTATTGGTGAAATACCAAAGCAACCAAAGACAATAGTTCCAGAATTCCAGAGAAGACAACAATTCTGTCAGATATCACATAACTTGCTGCCTGAAGAAAATTTCTGACTCTAGCCTTGTTCCAGACTTAACTAGATTGAGCAAAATGCCATAATAGAATCCAAAGTGGGAAAGGTCAATATTTCTGTAGAAAGAACAATATACAATATGTAGAAATAGACCCAGGAGGATTCCTGTCTTCTCTTTAATATCTGCATGAATATTTCTTATTTTATTTATTTTTTGTTTTTGTGACATAACTTTGCCAGGATTGAATTAACACAACAAATCCTGTCAACAATTTGATCCTTGTCAACTCTGTGATAAACTGACACAGCATGGGGAAGCTTTGCGTTAACTTAACGGCCAGCAACGATGACTGACCATCAAATGGACTGGCAGAGAAATAGGTTACAATGGTCCACTTGTTTTAATCATATATCGCGTGAAAAAAATAATTTTTATTTCAGAATGGTAAAGTGTAGAAATTAAGAAGAACATTAAAAATTTATGAAAACATAGATAGTAACATGGGAATGAGTGAAAAGCAATCGGAAGTGGAAAAATAAAGCAAATGAAGATTATTTTACTGGAATTTCAATCACAACAGCTATTTAGAATGTATTGGAAATTTTTTAACATTTCATCAGCAAGTATTTTACTTACTGAAAATTTACTATTTTCAGTAAGCAAAATACTCCAGTGTATTTCAAACAGAAATTATATTAATTGGAATCGATTTTTTCCCCTTTTCTTCGAATGTATTTTTAAAACAAAACAGGAACTTTTATGTGACATCTATCCTGATCCTACTGGATCAATGTACTCTATAAAATCGGCTGTTGGTCCAGTCCTGGTCCAGTATTGCAGGTTCAATCGAAGTCTCCGGTTCCCAATGTCAATTCGATTCCACTTTCCAGCCATGTTGTAATGTTTTTTCATCCTGGAGAGCAGTTAACGAATTGTAAATCTCAGAAGATTCAGCTGGTCTACTGCAAGTTCATTGGGGCAAGAATCGGGTCAAGTAGAAAAAAATAAAATATGAACAAGTTGATTTGAGTCCAAAGAAAAATAGACGTAGATGTATATAAGGAAGAAATTGGTACAAAAAGAATAATGCTTCTTTTACAAGAAAGTAATCCAGAAAAAAAAAAAAAAAAACAAATAATGCAAATAATTCTAAAAGGAGAGTAGTAGTTTTTAGGTTCACCCTTTTTGTTCTTAGTAGTTGTTGTAATTATTTCACTATCAGGATATAAGGGAGTTCACTGGGAATACTGTGACAATTTTGCAGATAACTGGAGTTCACTGTCTTGCTTATTACAGCAGCAAACAGACTCTTTCATTCTCACTGCCTATCTCTGTCTCTCTAGCCAACTGCTACTTTGACTTGAGTAATTCTGCACACAAACATGCCTAAATAAATGTGATGGTAGCAACGAAAACACTGGGGTGCTGGTAACTTAGAATACAACATTACTGACCTTTCACACTTCATGATTAAATGAACAGTTTCTTCATCCCAACTGGTATTCCATAGTTCATATAAACACTATTCTTTAGACATTTTATATTCTGATGAAGCACGAATTCTCTGGGCACAAACTTCAGCCAGATTATTTTTCCCATCAATAAACAAAATTGTATATTCCTACTATTATTAATTTTTTTAAGGGTGATGACCAGTCATTACAAAATTATTGTTGTTCTACAAAGACTTTATCTGTAAAACATATTGTAAGAAAATGTGAATGCCTTTTTTATATAATTATTAAGTACTCAGTAATCTTAAAAATATTGGAAAGTATTCTCCATAATCTAGTTTTAGGAATGCTGACATCACATTTATTTTCACATAATGTTATGCATTTACTTTCAAAAGTAGGCATGTTATATATTTTATATACATACAAAAAAAAAAAAATATTTTAAAAATCATGGTGTAAAAAGTGATTTGTATTAAGCTCTCCAATTACTGATTAGTAAGTATACTTTTTACTTCGGTGTCTCCATGAAATTGGTAAAAAAAAAAAAAAAAAAAAAAAAAAAAAAAAATGTATAGCATGATGAAAAAAATGCCAAACTTGACAAAAAACAAAATTTTATCATCTAACTGCTAATGTTCTTATTAAGAGGAATGACCAAAGTATTTTTTAATTAGTTTTAAAAATTTTCCCTTGTTTTTAGAAAATTCTAAATTTTGATAAAAAAAAACAAACTTGTTTCTCTTTGTATCAGTGGAACTAGTAAATAACAAATTTTTAGCACTTTTTTTTTTTTGTATGAATAATGTTAATTTGGAAAATCTTGAAAAATAAAAATAACTGTCAGATGTTAATGAAACTTTCAGAAACTATTCACAAATGATGGAAATTATTATAAATATGGTTTCTTTTTTTTAAACTCATGGCAAAGATATTTTTTATATATATTTATGAGCACCCCCATAACTAATTTTATGAAATCTCTAGAAATTCAACATTGTTTAGTTTAGTGACTGTATTAGTTAAAAGCACAAAGCTTTGAGGAAAGCAAATCATATATTTTCCTTTTTAATTTGAACCATACGTCATGAAAATCAGCTCTGATTTATAACATACAAAACTCAATAAAACAAAGCTATTATTTAATTTCAAATGCTTTTATTTGCTTTTAGATGTTTTTATGAATATGGATATTTTCTGAAAGCAAAAAAAATTTTGACAAAAAATGAATTTTAATTACAATTATTTGTGATTTCTTTAATTATTTTAGATTTTTACACTTAAGTTGTTAAATTATTATAAAAATTAGTGAAAACGACAGTTTTGTAAATGGCATTATGCGATAGATCTCTCCTTTTTACAGCATTGTAAATTGTATTGCTTCAACCAATCAGAAGGCCCACACTAAATAAGAAATTTAGTATTGTGTGCATAAAATGGCAGTAATTAAAGAGTATGGAAGACCAGCAAGAATACAATTAATTTGTGTTATTTGGGTTAAGCATTGTTCTCCACTGTTAGGGCCTTTATTTTTATTATTTTATTATGTGTGAAGTTAATTTGATTTTTCAATTTTAACTGAGAATTAGTATCATCTTATGAAATTTATAGGATCTTATTTTTATATTAATCTCAGTTATGACATGTTTCGATAAATGAAATATCAAAATTAATAAAATAAATGAAAATACAATACAGTAAAATGTAATAAATGTACATAAAATTATAGTATTTTATGTACACTCCTGATAAAATTTCATAAGAAAGGTATCTATAAATTAATTCACTCTCAACAGTCTTATTTCAATTTTTTTATATTTTCCATAAAGCATTGTAAACATAAAGGTGAAAGCTAAGTATTAAAAAAATTAGAGAGCTGAAAGTTTAAATAAAGTTATGTCACTTCTATCGTTCTGTATGATAACTTTTTACGTATGCTGTCAATACGTGATGAAATCATCACTCATCACCTGTCAATTGACACACAATGTTATGAGCTGCTTTGATTTATTTTTAAACTCCATCTTTTCATAGTGCAGTATCTAAGTAATCCTAGTTTCAAAATATTTTAAATAAACATTATACTTTCTAACTTTCTTAAAATAAGGTTTGAAAATATTGGAATTTAATTTTAAGAGAATTTCAAATTCAGATTTTCATTATTTTTATAAAATGGGAAAAAAAATGGTTGACATGATTCATTATCTGTCAATTTTGATGACTCAAAAAAACAAGATTTTTAATGAAAATGTTGGTTGTTTTCTTTTGTCAGTGAAATTAAAAAAAAAAAAAAAAAAGTTATCAGCCATTTTTTTAAATTTTGTAATCTAAGTTAAAATCCTAGTTTAAAATTTATCCAAAAATGAATTTTACGTTTTTCAAAATTTATTTGACGAAAATTAGGAAATTTCAAGATTATTTTTTGAAAAAAACTTTTACTTACTTTCTTCAAAGAATAAATGTTGTTTAAAATAAAAAGGAGGTGATCTTAACATCATTGGCGATTGACAAGTGATGACTATCATCACCTATCAACAGCTAACGTGAGATTCGAGTTATCATAAGGAAGGATATAATTGATGTAACATTTTTTTTTTACGTGAACCCGCTTATGCAGTACCTTGTAATTATTAAGTAAAAAAAAATTTCAGCATTCCAATTTCTATCCCAAGTAAAAATCATCACAAACATATCAAAAGTTATATTGTTACACTATAGCCTATTTGCTCTGAAAAAAAATTGAAAAATGACTTTTGTCATCATCTGAACAAAACATCAAGGAAACTTTTGATCTGCACCCGATGAAACTAGGTATTTTCTGAAAGCAAAGAATGCACTTTCATTTCTAAGTGAAATTGGTTGGTGAAAATGATTATAAAAATTTTTTCTCGGGATAAAATATGAAAAAACAGTTCAAATTGCTATTCCTGAACACGGGAAACCAGGACTTTTTTTTTTTATATGTTTTTTTTTATTTTTATTTTTTTTAAAATCATCAATAAGGAAAACAGTATTGAAATTAAGCCAAAACTGACTTTGACATTGCTGGGTCAAAGGTCAGCCAGCCGACAATACAAGTTGTCATCACCTTGTAAAAAATCCCATCATTTTTTTTTTTAAATCTATGTTTGAACAATGGCTTGATGTATTTTTGTTTTTTTAACACATTTTGAGCAGAGTGATGACAACAACACTTAAGGAATGATTATGAGCTGCAGGCAGAATGGACCGAGAACTGAGAAAGGCTCAATATGTTTCGCACAAAGAATTTGCAATAATGAAATCGACGTTCAGCGGAGAACGATTACACTCAAGCCACACGATGTTTCATTTCTTGTGACCTTCCATACTTTTTAATTACAGCCATTTTAACTATTTTTATGAACAAAAAATTACATTTCTTAATTACTGCGGATCTTCTGATTAGTCGAAACAATACAATTTACAAAGAGCTAAAAATGATCTATCTCATAAGGACACTTAGGAAACCCGATGCGGCTTTTAACTAATTCTATATTTTAACAACTTAAATGTAAATATCTATTATAATTAAAGAAATAACAAATAATTGTATTAAAAATTCATTTTTCATCGAAAAATCTTTTTGCTTTCAGAAAATATTGTCCATATTCATAAAAACAGCTAAAGCAAATAAAATCATTTGAAATTAAATAATATCATTGTTTTATTGAGTTTTGTACATTACAATTCAGAGCTGATTTTCAGGTAGGTGGGGTCCGATTAAAAAACCTGATTTGCATTCCCCAAAACCTTGTGCTTTTAACTATTGTAATCACTAAACCTGATGCGATCGAATTTCTAGCCTTGTCATAAAATTATTTGGGAGGGAGTAATAAATATAAAAAAAAAATGTGCTAAAAATTGTACTTGTTATTTTAGTAGTTCTGGCGATAAAAAGAGAAACAAGATTTTTTTTTAAATCAAACTTTAGAATGTTCTAAAAATGAAAAATTTTGCAAAATAATTAAAAAAAAAACTTTGGTCTTTCCTCTTAATAATAACACAAGCATTTAGACGATAAAATTTTTTCCGTAAAGTTCGGTGTCTTTTTCGTCATGCTATGATTTTTTTTAGCGATTTCATGGAGGTACCTCTTCAACAATTCGCAAAAAAATCAGTATAGGATAATGATAACAGGTCCGAAACTTAATAAAAACAAAGTTTCATCATTAAAATGTTCATGTTGTTATTAAGAGGAAAGAACAAAATATTTTTTAAAGTTTTTTTCTTCCTTCTATCACGTTTTAAATGTGGGTCAAAAATCTGTTTTTTTTTTTTGTTAAAACCATTTTTAGTATAGCAGTTTTGGGATAAAACCCATTAATTTTGAAATTATTGCAAAAGTCAAATAATTTTCTAATTTAAATGAAACTTTCAGGACTTATTAAAAAACAAATGAATTTATTTTTGAAATTTTTATTTTTAGAAAATCTTGGTAAAAATATTTTTTTTACATGAATTATTTTATGTTCACAGGCTTTTTTTTTTTTATAAGCAGGACTCCTTGGAGAAATTAAATAATCAATTTTTTTTTTCACAACTAATGCCAACTATTTAAAAATCTGCTCCAAATTGTAAAATAAAAACTGCAATAAACTAATTATCGAATTAGTTAGGCTTTTATTTGCTTTTATAAATAATATAAATTAAGGACATTAAGAAAAAATTTTTTTTCGATGAACAAAGAATTTTTGCAAGAATTGTTTGCATTTTTCCTAATTTTTTTTTAATTTTAAAAATGTTTTAAAATTCTTTCATGTAGACTGTGGGGTCGGCTATTAAGTTTTTAAGTGAAGACTATATTTACTAAGTGAAAATTGAAAGCTGAATACAAATAATGCTGCCAAAACTTTTTACAATAATTAAAAAGATTTTTTCTTGTACGTCAAAATGTTATTTTTTATTTTTGTATGATATTGCATAAGTGACATATTGGTTAAAAAGATCACGTGTTTCAAAGCTTGTCTCCTCCTTGGGCAAAGCCCCTTGACATATAAGTGTCTTATCTCACTCTCAGTTAATTAAAAATTAAATTTAGATAATAAAATTATCTCATTTATTAATTTAAACAATCAATAACTCGGTGAGATATTTTAATTATTAATATAATAATAATTTTAATCATTCCTAGCACGTCCAAAATTTGTTAAAAATCTTGTTTTTTATTTGTCAAAAAAAAAAAAAAAAAAAAAAAAAGACAGATAATCATTTTCAATCATTTGACAAAAAAGATGAAAAGATGAAAATCTGACTTTGATATTCTTTTAAAAATCAATTATTTTTTCAAAACTGATTTTAATAAAATCAGAAATTATAATGTTTATTTAAAATATTTTGAACCAAGCTTAACTTCTGCACCAAAAAAATGTAATTTGAAAATAAAACAAAGCAGGTCATAACCTTTTGCGTCTTTGACAAGTGTTGACAGATGTGATTCATGACGTTTAGATAACTTACGGGAGGATAATTCTTTCTACGGATGGAAGGAAGTGAAATTATTTAGATTTAAATGAACAAATTATTTACCTCGTTACTTTTAAGGAAAACTTTCAGCGCTCTAATTTTTCATTTTTTTTTTTTAACTTAGCTTTCATCTTTACGTTTACGATTCTTTATGGAAAATATAAAGAAATTAAAAAATAAGACTGTTAAGAGTGAGATTAAATTTCATAAGAAAAAGGTATCTAATTAATTTATAGGTACCTTTCGTATGAAATTTTATCAGAAGTGTACATAAAATACTATAATTTTATGTACATTTATTACATTTTACTGTGTTATTTGTATTTCCATTCATTTTATTATTAATTTTGATATTTCATTTATGGAAAAATGTCATAACTGAGATTAATATAAAAATAAGATCATATAAATTAAAGTTTAGCAGTAGGTAAATTTCATAAGATGATACTGATACTTATAGGTACCCTTCTCAGTTGAAACTGAAAAATCAAATTAACTTCTCCATACGTGTTTCGCAAAAGTAAAGGCCTTAAGAGCGGAGAACAATGCTGAACTCAAATAATGCAACTAAATTGTATCCTGGTTGATCTTCCGTACTTTATAATTATTATTAATTTACTTAATGTAAAAATCTATTATAATTAAAAGAAATAACAAATAATTGTATTAAAAATTCAATTTTCATTGAAAAAATTTTTTGCTTTCAGAAAATATTGTCTATATTCATAAAAACAAATACAAACAAATAAAAGCATTTGAAATTAAATAATATATTTGTTTTATTGAGTTTTATATGTTACAATTCAGAGCTGATTTTCAGGTACGTTGGCCACAATTAAAAAAAAAAACAAAACAAAAAAAACATGATTTGCATTCTTCAAAGCCTTGTGCTTTTAACTATTGCAATCTGTAGGGGGCGGCGCAATCTTATTTCTAGAGTTTTTCATAAAATTAGTTATGGGGTGTTAATAAAAATGAAAAAAAAAATTTCTGCCATGACTTTTAAAAAAAAACAACATATTTATAATAATTTCGATCATCTGTGATTAGTTTCTGAAAGTTTCATTAACATCTGACAATTATTTTTATTTTTGCAAGATTTTCCAAATTAATGTGTGCAAATACAAAAAAACGCGCTAAAAATTATCTATGTTATTTACTACCCCTTGTTGCAACAAAGATAAACAAAGTTTTTAAATCAAAATTTAGAATATTCTAAAAAGATGGAAAAAATTTTGAAAAATAATTAAAAAAAAATTTGGTCTATCCTCTTCATAAAAACATAAGCATTTAGACGATAAAATTTTGTTTTCATAAGTTTGGCGTCTTTTTCATCAGACTTTTTTTTAGCGATTTCGTAGAGGTACCTATAAAAATTTTAGCACGTTTTTTTGGTATTACTCACATTAATTTGGAAAATCTTGCAAAAATAATTGTCAGATGTTAATGAAACTTTCAGAAACTATTCACAGATGATCGAAATTATTATAAATATGTTTTTTTATATTTATTAACACCCCCCCATAACTAATTTTATGAAAAACTCTAGAAATTCAAGCGCGCAGGGCTTAGTGATTACAATAGTTAAAAGCACAAGGCTTTGAAGAATGCAAATCATGTTTTTTTTTTAATTGGAGCCAACGTACCTGAATAACTCAATTAAAGTAGGTACCTCCACTTTTTCGCGGAAAAACAGCATAGCATAATAAAAAAATGCCACAAACTTAACGAAAATAAAGTTTTATCGTCAAAATGCTTATGTCATTATTTTAAGATGAAAGACCAAAGTATTTTTTAGGTATTTTTTGAAATTTTTTAATATTTTCTAAGACACTCGAAATTTTGGTTAAAATGTTCTTTTTTTTTACGTCATCGCGGTGCTGTTAAAATAACATTGTTTTTTTTGCGCTTTTTTCCCCCGTTGAAAACGCATTGATTTGGAAATTCTTGTAAAATTAAAGTAATTGTCCGATTTTAATGAAATTTTCGGGACTTATTCACAAATGAATGAAATTATTTTTGAAATATTTCTTTTTAGTAAAGTTTGGTAACAAATATTTTTTTTTTAATGTGTTACACCCCACTTATTATCGTGAAATTTCCTTCAAAACCTTTTTATTCCCTTACAATTTTTTTTTTGTTTAAAGTAAGAGTCATTAGAGATGGTAAATCACCTACTTTTGTTTTTCAAATTTGTGCTAACTCTCTGAAAATCTGCTCTGAAGTGAAAAATAATGAATCCAATAAAACTATGATATTACTTAATTAGAAAAGCTTTTAATTTCTTTTGTAAATAAGTAATATTAAGGTCATTATTGCCTGAAGAAATAAATTTTTTCTGATGAATAATTAAATTTTACAAGAAAGTTTTATTTGTTTTACATTTTAATTATAATAATTTATAATAGTTTAAAAATCGTGCAAAACTCTGTATTAGCCTATTTCCTTGTGATAATTAGTAATTAAGTAGAAACAAAATTTATGAGTTCAAAATTGCAAAGTTTAATAAACTTAGTGGTGCTAATTTTTTTTCAAATAATTTTTTATGTTGTATTTTTTTACTTAATACGTTCCTTATTTCCATGTACGGTAGACTGAAATTGCCATTATTATAAAAAGAGTTTTGTCCCTTTATTCTAATAAATAAACATAACAGTAAAACTAAAAATAAAAGGGTTCACTCAGATTTCTAGTAATTTACATTTATGGTCAACCGTAGTAGCTGTCATCACTTGTCAATCAAGTATTGGATCAAAATTACAGTACCAATCGTTAATAATTCGTTGTATATTTGAAATTAAATTTGACATTCCAATGTATAGTTTCTATCTGAAATACACCAGAATTGTTTACTTAATGGAAATAATAAATTTAATGATTCAACTTTCAAGTAAAGCTAAAGTGAAATCTTCAAGCATGTTTTTTCATTTTAAAAAATGCATTTTAAACTTAGGTATCGAAAATTTATGCCGAAAAAGTGGAGGTACCTAAGCGGTAACGCAATATGGTAAGAAATTTTTATAGTATTTTAAATTATTATAAGAAACAAAAAACGTTATGTCACTTTTGATGCACCGTAGTAAACCTGTGTCAACACATTCAGTCATCAAATTATTGATGGAGACGTAAAAATAACAAGACCGCGAGGTCAAGAAATGTTTGTCTAGAAGATTTTATGCCATAAGTAAGTGATTTTTGTTTCAGAACAGATTAATTTAACTTTAAATTTGCTAATTTTACGAAAGTAACGTTTCAGAAATAAATGTATATCTTTTTAGCAGGATTTTTAAAACTGAAAAATAAGTTCATTTACATTTCACTAAAAAAAAAAAAAAAAAAAAAAAAAAAAAATGGCCGTTTTGATTGTTTTTTTTTTTCGGAAGAAAAGTCATTCAAATTTCTATTCGAAGTACTCAACTGTATTTTTTTTTTTCTAGAATTAGAAAATTTAATCACTTAGCTTTCAATTGAAGGGGATGGAAACTTCGAAAAGGATTTTTCATTTATGAAAAATATACTTAAACATTTAGGTATACCGAATTTTTGGAGGTACCTCAATAGGGCAGCATTTTAATTTCGTTCAAATATCTTTATAATGACATCAAACTAAAAATATATTTTTATGTCGTCCTTTGTCTCCTTTAAAAAAAACCCAGCTTTGAAATAATAACATTGATGTTTTTAACTGAAAAAATGGAATAAATTTGTGTTGAGACGATTGCAACTGAATTTTTATTTGTATTTCTTTTTGTCTTGCTAACAGACCCCGACCCACGAATAATGAGAGAAATCAATTAAGTAACGAATTCTTCTTCTATCCAAAATTATCAGAATTCCTTCACTTACTTTTCAGACCAGAAAATTCAATGAGAAAAACTACACAAAATCGTCTGATTTGTTTGTGTTTTCAAATGATTTCCTTGAGATTTTTACTTCAACCGACACAAGTTTTTTGTATTTTTCGTTCAGTTGATTGATAATAATGTCGAAATTGTAACAAATTCCACAAAGAAAGAAGAATTCAAAAATGGTAAAAAACGAATTATTTTTTGTTTTTCAGTCAATATTTTGTGAGATACTAACAGACGAATAAGATGTGGTTCCTTGTATTTAAAAATCCTTAGATTTCTTGGCAATGACTGGTGTTTTTATTCCTGGCAGCCGACAGTCCCAGAATCGCGAATCTATGATACGAATCTCTTATAAATCTTCATTCTATCAAAACGTAGAGAATCCATTTTAATAAGTGAAGAGAAAAAATAGGAAAATGAATCAAGAATAAATATTTTTCTAACATGGTGATTAGGATAATTAGTTGACTAATTAATTTTTATTGCGTACGTTCAGTCAAAAAGTAAAAATATTACGAACAATTAATATGAAAATAAGCACTTGAAAATAAATGAACTTTAAAAATTTAACGATGAAGAAGATGAAAAAAAATAATCTCGAGAGAATTCTATTTTTATTAAAATAATTTAAAATTTATCAGAATGACTTTATATTATTTTTTTTAAGTTACTTTAAAAATTGCATTATCTGCTGAATTCATCGTAAGTAAAAAAAAAAAAGAAAGGCGGGGGTCTGCAAAAAAAAGTATTAAAAAAAATAAATGTACTCACATTTTTTGCATTCGTTCATTGGATTTGATTCCTTTAAAGCAATGTAACGTGTAAAAAAATAGTAAATATCAAAGTTCTAAATAAACAAATGCATTCAGGTTGAATGAGATTTAAGAACGACCGGCATTTTTAATCAAAGAAGATTTTCCAAAAAGACAAAATCAAGGGAGGTAATTCATGGAACCTCTGAAATGTGAAATTTTCTTACAATTTAACTAAAATGAAAAATATTTAAAAAGGTTCACATTTAAAATTGGCATTTATTTTATTCTATTCCGCAAGCATGTCTTTATTTCTTAAAAAAAATTATCTAATAAAAAGAAATCTTTTTACAATAGCTAATAATAGTTTTTTTAGTGATACAGGTCTTACTAATTAACCGGTAACTAGGAGAGGTGGGGTTAGAGGTGGTTTCTTCAGTAAATATGATTGGAACTTGGTTCTCCAATTAATGATTAAGAGCCAATATCCCTTACACCACCTGCATGCCCAAGCTTACTGTACCTGGTCTTATTCTTAAGTGGTCACCCATCAAGGTACTTGACGAAGCTTCACTTCAGTGATTGTATGAGGGCTAGGAATAAAAGAGAATGGAAAGACTTTACTGAGGAAAGGAAATTTAAGGTACAGGGTTCAGGATAGTTACTGATATTGCATATAAGTTTTTGAAGATTGTAGATGTTATGGTAGCGAGTCATCGGAATGGAGTTTCACAGGTGAGAAGTGCAAGAATTAAAACAGAATAGAATTTGCAGTTACAACTAGCTAGTTCAACAGTAAAATGGTGTGACCTAATTGCCAATCTAGTAGCACACTTAAATTCACATAGTTGAGGCACTAGATAGAAAATAGCTTCTCATAACAGTTTCCATAACAGTATTGTTATAACCTTCCTAAAACCAGACCTTTTTCTGGTTCATTCTACACTAATCTGCTAGATGTGAAAGCAATGAAACCCAAGACTGAACTAAAAATTCCATCAACTGCGCATTGGCTCTGCACATAGCTTCCATTTGACTCACACATTAAAAGAAAAATACAATCCAGAATTTCCACTCCCATCTAAAGAAACAAAATAAAAATTGGATCTGGTCTGGGCCTAAGAAAAGAACATAAAAGCCCATCGAAGGGACATCTTCAGCAGTTGGATGGCAGAACAGTCCAGATGCACAGTGCTCGTCAGAACACAAACTCACGTCTCCAAAGACAACTTGCCAAAGTAAGTCACAACCCACCCACTCTCTCCTACTGTCTCTGCAGACGAATTTTACAATTCTAATCTCTTTCTTTCAACAAGACATTTACACCAACTTACTATTTGTTGTATTTTTATGTTAATATAATAGTTTATTTCTTAAACTTCCATCGTTTCATCTATGTTCTGCCACAATACACTCAATATTTGTAGAAAAGATAGAGGGAAGCCATATCACGTCAGTGAAAAATGTCTGATGTTGAGATGCCAGGTCTGAATCGATTACATGACAGACCCTTTGGTGCTTCTGCTATGAATTTAAAGATCTTTGATAAAATACAAAGAAGAATCTGCAATGTTATTGGTCCTGAACTGGCATTTTCTTTTTTAGATCAGCTTCCAATTTGACCTTCTTGAACTGATCAGACTTACTATTAAGACAGGAGAAAATTGATCTTTTTTCTCCATCTTTCTCTTCTCTACAAATGTGAAACATGGATCGGATACCAAAGCCATATCAAACAATTGGAAAAGTTCTAACTGTTCTTTAGAGAGATTTCATAATTTGTTTCTTCCATGTTACTGTAAAAAATAAATGCAGAGTGTACCCTACCATAATGGGAGTGAAATGTCCAAATAAAAGAAAGAACAGATGGAGTAACAATCCACAGTAGCATTTAATTAAAAAAAAAGTGCTCAATACAATGTAGAGCAAAATATTATTGTAATATTTGTTATCATAATACATTACAATAAAAACATTTTACATCACTACACAAAAACTTTCTAGTTTCAGAACTATAATAGTTCTTCCACAGGTGATAGTTGATAACTTGTGATAAAAATGATTTATCAGAGAAATCTGAAAACAAATCATTATGTTGTTTTGGAAGTTAAATGGTCAGAATTAAAAATATACTTGTAGGTATGTCTAGGTTAACCAATGTTAATCTAGACATACCCACAAGTATATAAAAGTCAGTGTAAAAGTAAGATCTTAGCTAAAATAGAAAAATATGGTCATAGAGTGGAGGTGGGTGTGTTTTTTGTTCATCTCAAGATAAACAGATGCTGAGATATGTCAGCGACAAATGTATCAAGGATGTAGCCAAATATGATATTCAGATTTGTAAAAGTAGACAAAGTTTTCTGAAAGAAATTTTTCAAAAATTTAAAAGAAATATTTTTTATATACTCAGTAATCTTTTTAAAGGGGCCAACAGGTAAAGTTAGAAACATGGAACATCTATATGTGATGCTAATTATACAAAATAGACAGTAAAACATGGCAATATTCAAATTGGAAGAATCAAATAAATATTGCATGAACAATTATATACTAATAAAATAATGGCTATGTAATTGTAACGAGGAATTATATATGAAAAATTCCCACAAATATATTTTTTAATTCTGACCGTTTGCCCCCATTTAACTTCCAAAAAGAAGTGATGATTTGTTTTCAAATTTCCCTAACAAATCATAGTTTGTATTGACTATTGTATTTTATTATTCTAATTTTTCCCCTAAACATAGCTTGCACCTATCTCCAAAACTATTAGGAGTGTGTGTGTTAGATCTAAAATTTTCCAATTCATCTGAGGATTCAGACACTTTTCCTTCAATTCCCCAAATTTTTCTTGAAAGATCTGTTTCGTGTTTTAATTTAGGATTGGTAAATGTCTGCCTATGGGTATAAATTCTCTGTTTCAGTTCTTATGTGGAAATTCCAATGTAAACATTATAATTTGTCATATTTTCTTTAGGGTGATTGTTGCTTGGTATATTACCCTAGTGGGTCTGCATTTGCCGTCAACTGGGCAGTTTTCTCTATTTTTACAATTATAGGGGGTTCCATGCTAGATTTATTTTCCCCCCATAGAATTTACTCAAGATATAATTATAAGAATTGATAATTTAGTACATGTTATTAGTGCAGGAGTAGCTAATTTTGATTGACTTCCTGTTGAATATCTTACTTAGAGGTTTTCTTTTTGTGGAAGTGTTTATTTATTAATTTTACGAAGTAAAGTTTGATATTAATATTTGACAGTTTGCAGAAGTGGATATTGAACCAAAGTATTTTTCTTTTTCTATTTCTACATCTACATCCCACTTTCAGTGTTTCAATACAACTCATAGGCGTTAAGTAAGATAGCTTATTTTTTAAATCACTTCTGTGGAGAACCTTTTCATACAGTTCTCTGTTTCTATTAAAGATTTTTTTCATTGGACGATAATTTACTAATTCTGGTGCAAACAGTAGTGGGTATTTTTCTTAGAATGGCATTGGTGGGATTAGAACTAATATTAATTGGGGGTAGTTCATTCTCTTTATAGTAAGGTTTAAAGGTTTTATCATTAAGGTTAACGGTGGTGTCTACGCAATCAAATATCTTAAGGTTAGAAGAAATCTCAATCTAAAACCCTAGTAATTTAAAGACTCTAATGATTTTCTTTTGTATCTTCGCTGTTAGTGGACCATTACTATTGGGGATGAAGATGAGTCCATCATCTCTATATAGTATTAATCGTTCTGGTTTTACGATTCTACTAAGCATATGTAAAATATAAAAATATACTAAATCAGCAACCTGGGCTGAATCATATGCTCCCATAAGGACATCAAATTCATCATTGTGGCACTTAGTCCAGGTGGAATTATTAAGTGTTAGCAGTGATTTTCTATCACTATACCAGTTTCATCTTCTGTTATCTCTATATAGTTTTTTACATATAGTTTTTTTAAGTTAATACTATTAACTAGGAGGTCCGTGGAGATATAGGAATCAAAGTCTTTTATATTAAACTTAATGAACATTGCTTTATCCTTATTACTCCTACTGGCAAACCATTTGACAGTGTCTGACGAATCCTTCGAAAGGTTAGCACAAGTTAGTGAGAAAGTCTTTGATGATTTGAAGCTATATATAAAATTACAACATAAGACTGACTACATTTTGTGAAATGATATAAATTCAGCCATACAATTTAATAAAAAGAAAATCTGACTGCGAATTGGGAAGGGAAAAGTATTTTTGCAATCATTCCAATATAGATTGGAACCAACACACTCCTCAATCTAATGATTGAGTGCACTCATTTGTCCTCCCCTTACTTCCACCAAATTTCATTTTCTTTGCAGAGAACAACAGTGATTTGGAAATTCTTACAAAAAATAAATAATAACCGTTTTTTAATGGTAATTTCAGGACTTATTCATAAATGAATTATTTCAGAAATGTGACTTGTTTTAGAAAATCTTGATAAATGTATTTTTTAGATTTATTACCCCCTCCAAACTTATATAAGTTTAGGTATGTTTTCAAAAATTAAATTTTATTCATTAAAATAAGAACCATGAGAATTTATATCATCAATTTTCTTTGTAAAACAGAAAAAACTGTTATTGAAAAGGCTCTGAATTGTAAAATAAAAATGCATTAAAATTAAGAAATTATTAGAAAACATTTAAATTGTTTTATGATAAGATATATTGTGGACACTATTGTTTTATGAAAACAATTTTTTAGGAATAATGAAATTTTAAAAAAATGATTTTAATTAGAATAATTTATGAAGTTTTGAATCTTTAATTTTTTAATACTTTGTCCACATTATGTGATAATGTTATTAAATTACTAAAAAATCAAAAAGGTTAGTACAAATTATCAAACACCAATATTTTAAAAATAATTTATTTTTATGTTAATGAATGTGCCATTTTTTGTAGATATGGATGTTCATACATGAAACATCAGAAAATAAGTGATGCAATAAAATATTATGGAGAATTTCTTTTAATTTGTAAGATTACAGAGTACTTCAAAATTATAGAAAAAAGGCACTCAACTTTTATTTTTTACAGATATATCCACCATAGATAAAATTCCATCTGTTATACAAACTGTCAACACCTTAAATGAACAGCTCTGATCAGTTTTAAATCAGATTAAACATTACATCAGCTAATATTCCTCCAATAAATTTTCAGAAAAGAATATTTAATTTTTAGAACATCTTTTCATATTATTATATTTTGATGAAATTAAAAGTAAAATAAAAGCTTCAAGAAAGATTTGTCATTTCAAATAAAACATTTAAATCATAGGTATCTCAAATCTGTGGAGTTAAGAATGAATGGAAGACAGAACTGGAGAGAGAGAGAATCAGAATAAGTTGATAAGAACATATACTACACTTTGATCTTACTTAAAAGGACTAGATATATGATGACTGAAATAAATGCACCATTTTTCCAGTTGGATAGAATCAGATCATGAAACCAGAGTAAGGTATTCCCCAAAAATCAAGTGATTATCAATAAAATAACATTGTCTGCTGAATTATGTTGAAATTATTATTATTAAGTGTTCTCAAGATGGGGATTTCGCTAGAAAGAAATAAGTGATCATAAAAGTGTTTTACATTTTTTACCAATACCTCATGAATAATGGACCATTCCATTTTGATTTTGTAGAAAGACAAAAGACATACTGCTCTAGAAGTATGAGCTCTGGGATTCCAATCTCTGTTATTAGGTTGGTGCAAAAATAATGACATAATAATGTCGTTTTTTGACGTTAAAAAATACGTCAAAAAACGACATTATTACGTCATTATTTTTGCACCAACCTAATAGAAAGTAGTGTAACAACACAAATTTTGACAGGGGACTGTCTCCTGGGTCATCTATAGAGTGGATTTAACATCACCAACACTGCTTTGTTTTGCTGAATGTTCAACTTCACCTTACTTTGATATAGGTCATTTAGCAGAGTAGGAATATCGAGGCAGGACCGACGTTTTTTGCTTAAAACATGGTGAGTTAGGGTGGAGTGCCAAAAGTTTGTGCATTGGTTTGATGTATGCAGAGATATAACTGTTTTGTTATATTTAGTACAAATATTACAGCAAATAAAGTTTTCTTCTGAAAAGTATAGCCGTTTTTATTCTGTGAGTCACTACTCACGAAATGTTTGCTTTCTTTTCAAAGAAGATGAAAAAGATTGCAACTCTTCTACAGTAAACTCTTCATGTTCAGTCCAAGAGGAGATAGATATAGGTACAGGTTATGTTAAGCTACTCTTGTAGGAATGAGCAGGCTTTGGAAGGCATTCAGAGTTAGAAACAGCAGAAGATGCAGCCACTATAGTCTGATATTTGTTGGAAGTCCCACCCGAGTTGTATTATCAATGTAGTGGATTTCTTGGAGCGAGCTAAGTGCTATGCACACCTTGTCGTAGAAGGTGGACTCTTAGAAGATGCCCAAGAACTAAGAAAAATTGAAACATGAAGTGTGTCAGTTTTCGTCGTGGACAAGTGTACGCGCGAAATTTGTCACTCGACGAAAGACACAGTGATAAAATCTCTGGAGTCCTTGGGGTTCAAGCCCCTCAGAGTTGTGAAAGGAGCCGTCTTTTTCATGTGGGACGTATTGTTACCCACGCCGGAAGATTGCGTGGTAGCTTCGAGCAAGGACTTGATCACCAAAGATCTGATCCTACGGACTGAGTACCAAGCCAAAGAAGGACCAGCGGTTCAATATATGAGGTCCCTCCTCAGGTTCTCGTTCCAGTTCGGTGAAATACTGGCCACATCTTGCGATAGCCTGAGCGTGAGCTGGAGTTTCGATATTCGTTTAGATCAAAAAGCCTTCCTCTCCATCCCCAACTGTCTGGTAGTAGGGAAATTGAAATTGCCGGTCATTGTGACCGGCCGGTATACTGGAAGTGTGGAAAGATTGGTCACCTTTCCTCTTCCTGCCCAGAGAAGAAGGCCTCTGGAATTCAATCTCCCGTTGACCAGAATCCCCCTCTGACCGAGTCTTTACCTAATGCCTCGCCTGTAATGGGCATGCCAGCTTCTGGGGCCGGTAGGGAAAATCCTTGGGTTGGTCAAAAGACCACATTCTCCAAAGAGCCTTCGCCCAGTTGCGGAGAAGGGGGAGGGGGATGGCTAGTTGCTGGTAAGGCCAGAGGGAAGCGCCAGACGGCGGGTCCTCAGTCCCCTGAAGCCCCAAGGACGAAAGGCACTAACAGCCCCACTTCCTCTGGAAACAGTAAGGGCAATACCCCGGCCTCTCAACCATCTTTCAGGGACAAGCAAAAGAAGTACGACCCCGGATTTGAAAAAACGGAAAAAATTAAGGAGCTTAAGAAAAAATTAGATTCGCAATCCCTAAATGCAACTCCTTCCACGTCCTTTACCCAGTCCATCCCCTCTCCTAAGAAACGACCTTCTCCCCACATAACTCCTTCCAAATCGCTTCCCCTCAGTAGAGATCCCAGCCCTTACAAGCATAGATCATTCTATACACCCCTCAACACACCCACTCCTTCCCCTGTTAAACATAAACCCTCTAGCGCACCTATACATACTCCCAGTCATTCCCCTGTTAAAAAGGTGGATATGCCACCTCCCGCTTCCAAGCGACAGAGAAGCCCCTCACAAGAGGAAAAAGAAAAAGAAGGCACAGAAGCCTATTTACAACATGGGAGAAGATGATTGCCGTATTTCCCCTGCCCAGGCCGAGAGAGCCAGGGATTATGGAAACCATATTAAGGACCTTAAATATTTGCTCTCAATACGGCAGTTTGCGGACCAAGATATCGAAGTGCCTCAAAACTTCTCGCTTGCCCAAAGGGTTCTGACAGTGATCAGAACCGGACCTGGTGCTAAGCAGATTTGGGCAATGCTTAAGGAAGCCATCAGTTCTTATAAAATGTCGTTGCCAATCGCAATCACCCAGAACGAGTATTTTAAAAATTTAAATCAATTTTGTGCAGGGAGGGTCCCCGTTTTAGTTCACCCCTCCCTATATAGAGCACTTAAATGGACCTTCCCCTGGGATATCGGCGGGATCTCCTAAGACGGTACCATCAAGACTGAGATGGGCCATGGGTCTATGGGAGAGGCGGTCGGTATTCTTACCCCGTCCATGTTCAAACCAGTACTTCAACCCTAACCGGTCTTCACTATGGCTCTCTGGTTAGCTAGTCTAAATGTCCGGGGCCTGAGATCCAAGTCCCTCAGGGCGAGGCTCTCTCGTGACCTTCAGCGCCTCGGGGTGAATGTATGTTGTGTGCAAGAGACCCGGTTTTCTTCTCATGACCGTGAGGACATACTGTTTACATACCCTTTATTCACATGTTTTGATGGTCGTTCGAGGGGTGTCTCTTTGGCAGGTCTTTGAAGGCTACATGTACCCTTGTCTTCGCGGATCCGGCGGGCAGACTTTGCGTGCTGGATGTTACCATAAAGGATAAGGTTCTACGTCTCATTGGGGTTTATGCGCCCAATAACCATGCCGAGCGGCCTGCTTTGTTTCGGCAGATCGGGCCGTACTTGACGACATCTCGTCGGGTAGTTTTAGCAGGGGATTGGAATGCCGTCCTTGGCCCCGATATAGATCGTATAGGGCAAAAACAAGGTACTGACAATCCGGACGTGAAAGCATTTCGGGACTTTATCGATGAGTTTGATCTTGTCGATAAGTACCGGAATGAACACCCTCGGGAGGTAGCATGGACTTGGACTAATAGTGGCAACTCGGCTCCTGGGACGCTTGCGAGCTACCTCGATCGAGTCCTAGTTAGGAGAGTCGATGTAGGGCTCTTAGGGTGTCCAAGCTTCCATTACATAGTTTATACGGATCATAGGCTTGTCCGGGTCCGTGTAAACTTAGATAAGCCTAATGTTAGATTGGCTGGCTACTGGAAATTTAACTGTTCACTATTTAGTGAGAAGGGTTTCCGGGACCAGTTGTTACTAATGATACAAAGGGAATTGACGAGGGCGATTGTGGGAAACGCCTGGTGGGATAAATTAAAATCAAAATCTAAAATTAGAACGTTTGCTGCCGATTTTAGTCGTCGACTCAATCTAGATAGATTAGCGGCGCAAACGGCGTTAGAAGAAAAAGTTGATCAGTCTGTGAAATCCCGTGTTAGTGGGGAAATAGCCTTAGCTAAGGTAGAGTTGTCCTCCTTGCTTATCAAGAAGGATCAAGCTCTGGTAGTTAGGGCTAGCTTAAAAAGAATGTCTTCTGAGGCGACGAACATGGCCGCTGAACTGCGTGCAGAGGAAAATCGGAACGCGGCTAGGCGACATATAGCTTGCGTCACATTGCCGGATAAGCGGACCGTGATTACTAACGCGGGCATATGTAAGGCCTTTCGAGATTACTTTCAGGATCTTTTTACCAGGGAGCCCGGTCTGAGCTCTGCTCAGTTCAACGCCTATTTAGCTGACTTTCCCTGCCTCGAGGCAGCTGAAGCGGCTAGGTGCGAGGGTCCCATTACAGAGTCGGAAATCTGGGATGCGCTGAAGCAGGTTAGCCTGGATAAGTCTCCGGGACTAGATGGTCTTCTCTACGAAGTTTACTTGACGTTGTCGCCCGTTTTTGTTCCTTTGCTGGAACTGATTTTCAACCACTGGATGAAGCAGGGGTTTATACCTCAACGCTTCACCAGCGGTTTGATCAAGTTGCTGCGTAAGGACAAGAACGATGGGAATCGGTTAGGGAACTTTCGCCCTTTAACCATGTTAAACACTGAGTTAAAGATTTTGGCGAAGATCTTAGCCAACCGTTTGCAGCTTGTCCTGTCTAGTCTAATTGGCCCTGAACAGACTTGTGCTGTGAAGGGTAGGACTATTCAGGATAACCTTCATATGGTACGCTTGATCTTAGAACAAGTTGACAGTGAAGCCGCGCTGATTAATTTCGATCGGTCCAAGGCCTTCGATAGGGTTGACCATCGGTTTCTGGAGGCTGTCCTTTCGGCGGCCGGTTTCAGAGCCGACTTTCGCTCCTGGATCCGACTTTTGTATGCGACCCCCGGTGCGCCGGTGGAAGTGAATGGCGTAAGATCGAAGCCTTTCGTATTGTCTCGCTCCATTAGTCAAGGTTGTCCGCTCTCGCCTTTGCTTTACGTTCTTGCGTTGGAACCATTCCTTCGCAAGTTAAAGGCGAATCCGGTCCTGCGCGGAATTGCCCTGCCTGGGGCTTCCACCTCAGCCAGGTATTCTGCCTATGCTGACGATGTTTCGGTTCTTGTGTCGAGCAGAGCCGAGATTAACGAAGTCAGCAAAGAGATCAGTGGATATGAGATGGTGACAGGGGCCAAGATCAACCGCGATAAGTCTGTTGGCTTGCGGTTGGGTGCGTAGAAGGGAGTTTCTCTTCCCGGACCTTTCCTCTGGACAGATAGGCCGATCAAGATACTCGGCATCTGGTTCGGTCCTGATCTCCAGTTGGAAATGAATTGGTCGGAGGTACAAGGGAAGGCCGAGATCTCGGTTAATCTGTGGTCTCGGAGGAGACTTTCCCTGAAGGGAACGGCAGAAGTATGTGTTTCACACATGTATCCGATTCTCCTGTTCCGACTCTCTGTACTTCCACTCCCATATGCCAGACTAATTTTATTAGTACGGACCTTGTTCTCTTTCTTGTGGAGAGACAAGGCCCCTATGGTATCTCGCGAAATCTGTTGCCTTCATCCCTCTGAGGGTGGCCTGGGTAGCATTAAGATTCGTCAACGTATGCTTCGCATTAACTTTCTAGACCGAATGTGTCGCGGATCGGATGAGGTGGGCGCCTTCTGGAAAGAAAACGTCTGTAAACATTTCCCATCCCTGAGAAATGTGCACTCGTGCGAGGAGGAGGCAGGTCGTACACCCCGAGCCGAGTGCTCCTTCTACCGCGAATGTCGTCGTGCTCTGAAACACCTCTTACGGTCGTCGGATGGCCTCTCCAATGCCCAGGCATTGTCTCGTAAGGCATTGTATCGACTGTTAGTTAGGGGGGCCGTTCAAGATGATCTGATTGGCGAGCTCGGTCTTACGAAGCAGGAGACTCGCTCGATATGGCCTTTGGCGTCTGGGTTGAAATGTCTCAATAATGATGAGGCATCACTCCCCTGGCTGATGATTCGTGGGGCCCTCTGGGTCGGCAAGAGACTTTGTTCAGCAGGCTTGGAGAAATATCCAAACTGACGTCGCTGTACTGGGGAAGTTGGGACCATTGGTCACGCCTTTTTTCAGTGCAGGGCGGTAGTGCCGTTGTGCAAGTTTGTTGAAGGCCTCATGGTTCGCATGTTGCAGGGAAAATTTTTTGTCCTTGAAGCTAGTTCTGTTTGTAGCAATGTGGTGCCGCAATTGACGATGGCTGAACACTATGTGTTCTGTTGCTTACTAGGGCTTATGAGAGTCGTGATTTGGACGACGCGTCAGAAGGAATTCTATGATGGCGAGAGTTCACCTCTTCCCAAATGATCTTGTACATCAGCTTAAAGTCAAGATTAGGACGGAAAGGCAGCGGCTCCCCTCATCAGAATTTGGCAAAAGGTGGGTGAATCTTGCGCGCCTGTCTCGAGTAAAAGGGGCTGACTTGGAGTGGTATTTTGATACCGGTTAGCCATCAGTATATTGTTTTCCTGGGTTGAACATGGGCAACCCTTCCCAACAGTAGGCTAGTTCAGGTTTTTGTAGTTTAATTTTTTTTAGTTTTTCTCTCCTTGTTCGGTAAACTTAGCTAGGGTGTGTTTGCTCATCGGCCTCTTTTATTTCTGTCCCCTTTTTTTTTCCTTTACTTTAACTCCCCATCCCCTCCCTCGTTTAGGTGGTCAGTGATGTCAGTTCTCTGGTGGATGCGGGGCGCCTTTCGTTTCGCGTGTGTGTTTTTCGTATTTGTTGTTGTGTATGAATGCGTGTGTGCCTATGTGAATGCTTTGGAGGAATGAGTGTTCTTTTTATTTTTCTTAGTCTTGCATCGATTTCGTCCGGTTAACTGATATTTCTGCCACATTTAAGGTTTGTGGCGGCTTTATTACTAACACACTGTTTAGTTTCTTGTAAATATTTTATGTCATATTGTATATATTCATTGGGGATCTTTTTAAAATTGTTGTTTTATGTCCCTCCCCCCAACGAACAATATTTGTACATAGGGGGACTATTTAGGATTTTCATTGAGACGAAGAGGTATGATTGGAATGTCAAATTTAATTTCAAATTTTAAAATTTTCTTAAAACCCGCCATTTTCTTAATTTTAAGAAATTTGTAAACAAACACAAATTTATCGATTTTAAAAATATTTAAAAAAAATTTCTGACACGTCATTTTAGTAAAATTAGAAAATTTAATGTTAAATTAATCTGATTTAAAAAAAATATTACTTAATTATAGCATAAAAAAGAAATATACAACGAATTATTAACGATTGGTACCGTAATTTTGATCCAATACTTGATCCATGTGTTGATTGACAAGTGATAACAGCTACTACGGATGACCATAAATGAAAATTACTAGAAATCTGAGTGAACCCTTTTATTTTTAGTTTTACTGTTATGTTTATTTATTAGAATAAAGGGACAAAACTCTTTTTATAATAATGGCAATTTCAGTCTACCGTACATGGAAATAAGGAATGTATTAAGTAGAAAAATACAACATAAAAAATTATTTGAAAAAAAAGTGGAATCGCTAAATTTATTAAACTTTGCAATTTTGAACTCGTAAATTTTGTTTCTACTTAATTACTAATTATCACAAGGAAATAGGCTAATACAGAGTTTTGCACGATTTTTAAACTATTATAAATTATTATAATTAAAATGTAAAACAAATAAAAAATTCTTGTAAAATTTAATTATTCATCAGAAAAAATTTATTTCTTCAGGCAATAATGACCTTAATATTACTTATTTACAAAAGCAATTAAAAGCTTTTCTAATTAAGTAATATCATAGTTTTATTGGATTCATTATTTTTCTATTCAGAGCTCATTTTCCGTTAGTTGGAACAAATTTGAAAAAAAAAAGTAGGTGATTTACCATCTCTAATGACTCTTACTTTTTTTAAACAAAAAAAAAAAAAAATTGTCAGGAAATAAAAAGGTTTTGAATTAAATTTCAGGACAATAAGTAAGTGGGGTGTAATATACTTAAAAAAAAAATTTTTTTACCAAAATTTTCTAAAAAGAAATGTTACAAAAATAATTTCATTCATTTGTGAATAAGTCCTGAAAATTTCATTAAAATCGGACAGTTACTTTAATTTTACAAGAATTTCCAAATCAATGGGTTTTCAACGGGAAAAAAGCGCAAAAAAAAAAAACAATGTTATTTTAACAGCACCGCGATGACGTAAAAAAAAGAAAACTTTAACCAAAATTTCGAACGTGTTAAAAAATATTAAAAAATATCAAAAAATAATTAAAATATACTTTGGTCTTTCATCTTAATAATAACATAAGCATTTTTTTTGACGATAAAAATTTATTTTCGTTAAGTTTGTGGCATTTTTGTTTAATTATGCTGTTTTCCAGCGAATGGATGTATGAAAGGTATGGATAAATGTGTTGTTTTGGTGATAGGAATATTGTTTAGTTGTATGACAGGGTCAGTGGTTGTGGCTAGCTAAGTTTTATATTAAGTCAAGTGATGACCGTCCTTTTCCCAGCCCCCTTTTTGGCCTTGTGCCACATTTGTTGTATTTACAGTTACACTCAACTTCAATAAATATTGGTTCCATGAATTACCTCCCTTGATTTTGACTTTTTGGAAAATCTTCCTTGATTAAAAATGCCGGTCGTTCTTAAATCTCATTCAACGTGAATGCATTTTATTTATTTAGAACTTTAATATTTACTATTTTTTACACGTTACATTGCTTTAAAGGAATCAGATCCAATGAACGAATGCAAAAAATGTAAGTACATTTATTTTTTTTAATACTTTTTGCAGACCCCCGCCTTTCTTTTTTTTTTTTACTTACGATGAATTCAGCAGATAATGCAATTTTTAAAGTAACTTAAAAAAAATAATATAAAGTCATTCTGATAATTTTTAAATTATTTTAATAAAAATAGAATTTTCTCAAGATTATTTTTTTTTATCTTCTTCATCGTTAAATTTTTAAAGTTCATTTATTTTCAAGTGCTTATTTTTTCATAATTGTTCGTAATATTTTTACTTTTTGACTGAACGTACGCAATAAAAATTAATTAGTCAACTAATTATCCTAATCACCATGTTAGAAAAATATTTATTCTTGATTCATTTTCCTATTTTTTCTCTTCACTTATTAAAATGGATTCTCTACGTTTTGATAGAATGAAGATTTATAAGAGATTCGTATCATAGATTCGCGATTCTGGGACTGTCGGCTGCCAGGAATAAACACCAGTCATTGCCAAGAAATCTAAGAATTTTTAAATACAAGGAGCCACATCTTATTCGTCTGTTAGTATTTAACGAAATATTGACTGAAAAACAAAAAATAATTCGTTTTTTACCATTTTTGAATTCTTCTTTCCTTGTGGAATTTGTTACAATTTCGACATTCTGAACGAAAAATACAAAACTTGTGTCGGTTGAAGTAAAAATCTCAAGGAAATCATTTGAAAACACAAACAAATCAGACGATTTTGTGTTTTTCTCATTGAATTTTCTGGTCTGAAAAGTAAGTGAAGGAATTCTGATAATTTTGATAGAAGAAGAATTCGTTACTTAATTGATTTCCCTCATTATTCGTGGGTCGGGGTCCGTTAGTTAGCAAGACAAAAAGAAATACAAATAAAAATTCAGTTGCAATCGTCTCAACACAAATTTATTGCATTTTTTCAGTTAAAAACATCAATGTTATTATTTCAAAGCTGTTTTTTTTTTAAAGGAGACAAAGGACGACATAAAAATATATTTTTAATTTGATGTCATTATTAAAGATATTTGAACGAAATTAATGCTGCCCTTTGACCAAATAATTTTATTTTATTTTTTTTAATTTCTTTTTAGCACTTCTTATATGAACTTTATAGGTATGTCCCAGGTAACGCTAAAAAAGTGGTATACCCTGGAGAAAAAAGGTCCCCAAATTGATAAAAAAAAATTATAATTACAAAGAATAATGAAATCAACGTTTCTTTGCTTTCACAAAAGTATGTTTTTAATATTCATTTGTTGGAAATACAATCAACGAAAAATTTGTATGTGTATGTATATTTGTTTCCCCTCCCTGTATATTGTTCAGACTGTTGTCCTCACCTTTATTGCCATATTCATACGCTCCGGCATTGTTCATGTGATATACATTGGAATCTCTAACTAGACCCCATAATTACTCTATGTGGGTAGATTGTAAAAAATGAAAAAAATTTTTTTTAAATAATTAAAAAAATACCTTGGTCTTCCCTCTTTAATTTTAACATAAACATTTACACATTAAAAATTTTTTTATCAATTGGGGGACCTTTTTTCTCCAGGGTATACCACTTTTTTAGCGTTACCTGGGACAAGCCTATAATAAATATACAGGGTGTTTCAAAAAGAATACGCCAAAATCATTACTCTGTTTTTTCAGGTCTATAGCATTGTAGTGGACTCAATCAGTGGTTATTTGATAGAGTAGTTATCAAAGTTTGATTGGGTGTCAGTTTCACCGCTGTCGTTAGTATAACTTCCGGTACAGCTGAATTATGGGAAGATCAATCAAAATGGCGACTCCTCAGCAGAAGGCGTTTTGCTTGCTTGAGTTCGCAAAAACAAACGCCATTTTCACAGTGCAGCGTGCTTTCAGAACAGAATTTGGCATTGATCCGCCCCATCGTGAGAGCATTCGACGGTGGGTTAGACAGTTTAAAGAGAGTGGGTGCCTGTGCAAAGGAAAGAGTCCCGGAAGACCACGTGTTACAGAGGAGCAAGTGGAGAGGATTCATGATGCATTTGAGAGCAGCCCACGTAAGTCCGTACGTCGAGCAAGTCTTCAGCTTGCCATCCCTCATACCACTGTCTGGCGTGTGTTAAAGAGACGATTACACATGAAATCATACAAACTAAGCCTCGTCCAAGCACTTACTAATGATGACAAGGTGATGCGGAGGACATTCTGTGAGTCAATGCTGGAGATGGAGGAAGGTGATGAAACTCTCTTTTCACGTTTAGTTTTTAGTGACGAAGCTAATTTCTATTTGAGAGGCACAGTCAATCGTCACAATGTGCGCATTTGGGAACAGAGCACTCACATGAAACTGTTGAGCATGAAAGAGATTCCCCTAAAGTGAATGTCTTCTGTACTGTGTCTCAAGACAAGGTCTATGGTCCCTTTTTCTTTGAAGGAAACACTGTTACAGGACAAACCCATCTCGAAATGCTCCAAAACTGGCTATTCACTTTACTGCAAGCAGATTCGAATGACATCATTTTTCAGCAAGATGGAGTACAACCCCATTGGCATCTCGGGGTTAGAGCTTATCTGAATGAAAACGTGCCTCAGCGATGGATTGGGAGGAGAGGTGCTAAAGACCTTGCTCTCTGTGCTTAGCCTGCCAGATCCCCGGACCTCACTGTGTGTGACTTTTTCTGGTGGGAGTATGTTAAAGACCAAGCTTATGTTCCAGCACTTCCAGCAAGTATCGATGACTTGAAAGATCGAATAACAGCAGAAATCAACACGGTTGACTGTGGCATGCTGAGGCGCGTTTGGGAGGAATTCTCATATCGGCTTGATGTCCGCGCTGCCAGTGGTGGCCACATTAAGCACTTATAAAACATGAAATGAAACTTGAATGTATATACAACACGTGTGTTCATACTAGAGGTTTGTAATTTTTTTGGTTTTTGACACATCACATGATGATTTTGGCGTATTCTTTTTGAAACACCCTGTGTGTGTGTGTGTGTATATATATATATATATATATATATATATATATATATATATATATATATATATATTAAGGCATTAAAAACAAGAAATTTTATATTATGGACCATGATAGATTTAAAATAAAACAAACACCAGTCGACCGGTTTCGTCCCCTCTCATCAGAACTGTTAACGGGGAAATTATGAGGAAAAGAAAAGAAGTCTGTAATGCATGACATGAATGATTGGACGGGAAGAAATAAATTATTATAAAAGTTATACCAACCAAGATGCTAGAAACGCAGCACAGCAAGTCCAAGCAAACAATCTCTTTGTTTACAAAGAGTAGGTTGCCTGAACCTGATGTAAAGCGTCTCTAACACCTTAAGATGGAATAGCGAATGCGAACTGGCCAAAACAGAAAACCAGTTCACACTGAAATTCAACGCACAAGTAGGATTCTTTATAAAGTGATCCGCAATCGAAGACCCATACGTGTTACGAATGGTATCACCCAAAGAAAATTTTTTTATTCAGTATTATAGCAGGTACGTGTTGTTTAATTCTAACGTCCAACCGCTGTGTCGTTCTACCTATGTTGTCGCATCCACAACTACATTTGAAATGATAAATAACAGAGTTAATATGGTGGGGGGGTAGAACATCTTTACACATAGATGAAAGTACGGACTTAGTTTGAAAATATATATATATATATATATATATTTCTTTAATAAAAGAAAAAAAGCAAAAAAAAAAAAAATTGCTAAAAATTGTACGTTATTTTAGTAGTTCTGGTGATAAACAAGGTTTTTTTTTTTTTTTTTTTTTTTTTTTTAAATCAAAATTAAGAATGTTCTAAAAAGGAAAATTTTTTAAAAATAATTAAAAAAAAAACTTTGATCTTCATAATAACAGAAGCATTTTTAGATGATAAAATTTTGTTTTCATAAAGTTTGGCATCTTTTTCGTCATGCTATGATTTTTTTAGTGATTTCATGGAGGTACCTCCACTTTTTCGGCATAAGTTTTCGATACCTAAGTTTAAAATGAATTTTTTAAAATGAAAAAAACATGCTTGAAGATTTCATTTTAGCTTTAATTGAAAGTTTAATCATTAAATTTATTATTTCCATTAAGTAAACAATTCTGGTGTATTTCAGATAGAAACTATATACATTTGATTGTCAAATTTAAATTCAAATTTTTAAATTTTCTTAATATCGGCCATTTTCTTAATTTTAAGAAATTTGTAAACAAACACAAATTTATAGATTTTAAAAAATTTCTGACACGTTATTTTAGTAAAATTAGAAAATTTAATGTTAAATTAATCTGATTTAAAAGAAGTATTACTTATAGCATAAAGTAATATACAACCAATTATTAATGATTGGTAGTTATTTTGATCCAATATTTGATCTATGTGTTGATTGACGAGTGATGACAGCTACTACGGATGACCATAAATGAAAATTATTAGAAATCTGAGTGAATGCTTTTATTTTTTGTTTTACTGTTATGTTTATTTATTAGAATAAAGGGACAAAACTCTTTATAATAATGGCAATTTCAGTCTACTGTACATGGAAATAAGGAACGTATTAAGTAAAAAAAATACAACATAAAAAATTATTTGGAAAAAATTAGCCCAATTAAGTTTATTACACTTTGCAATTTTGAACTCGTAAATTTTGTTTCTACTTAATTACTAATTACCACAAGGAAATAGCCTAATACAGAGTTTTGCACGATTTTTAAACTATTAAATTATTATAATTAAAATTTAAAACAAATGAAAAAACTCTTGTAAAATTTAATTATTCATCAGAAAAAATTTATTTCTTCAGGCAATAATGACCTTAATATTACTTATTTACAAAAGCAATTAAAAGCTTTTCTAATTAAGTAATATCATAGTTTTATTGGATTCATTATTTTTCAATTCAGAGCAGATTTTCAGTTAGCACAAATTTGAAAAAAAAAGTAGGTGATTTACCATCTCTAATGACTCTTACTTTAAACAAAAAAATAATTTTTCAGGAAATAAAAAGGTTTTGAACGAATTTCAGGACAATAAGTAAGTGGGGTGTATTTAAAAAAAAAAAAAAATATTTTTCACCAAAAATTTTCTAAAGAAATATTTCAAAAATAATTTCATTCATTTGTGAATAAGTCCTGAAAATTTCATTAAAATCGGACAATTACTTGAATTTTACAAGAATTTCCAAATCAATGTTTTCGACGGAAAAAAAAGCGCAAAAAAAACCAATGTTATTTTAATGTCACCACAATGACGTAAAAAAAAGAAGACTTTAACCAAAATTTCGAACATGTTAGAAAATATTAAAAAATTTCAAAAAATAATTAAAAAATACTTTGGTCTTTCATCTTAATAATAACATAAGCATTTTGACGATAAAACTTTTATTTTCGTTAAGTTTGTGGCATTTTTTATTACGCTATGCTGTTTTTCCGCGAAAAAGTGGAGGTACAAACATAGATTTTAAAGAAAAATGATGGGATTTTTTACAAGGTGGTGACAACTTGGTATTGTCGGCTGGCTGGCCTTTGACTCGGCAATGTCAAAGTCGGTTTTGGCTTAATTTCAACACTGTTTTCCTTATCAATGATTTAAAATAAAAATAAAACACACACATAAAAAAAATCCTGGTTTCCAGTGTTCAGGAATAGCAATTTGAACTATTTTTTCATATTTTATCCCCAGAAAAATTTTTTATATTCATTTAGACCAACCAATTTCACTTAGAAATGTAATTCAGGAAATACCTAGTTTCATGGGGTGCAGATCAAAAGTTTCCTTGATGTTTTGTTCAGTTGATGACAAAAGTCATTTTTCAAAGTTTTTAACAGAGGAAATAGGCTGTAGTGTAACAAAATAACTTTTGATATGTTTTTTGATGATTTTTACTTGGGATAGAAATGTTTTATCATAGCAGATCTGTATTGACTTAAGAGGGGGTAGCTATAGTTGCCCTCAAAAAGCTGAGCAACTCTTGTATTTTAATTGATAGTATTTATAATTTCTACAGATAGTATCAACAAACTTATGGTGTAAGCTACAGTAATAAAACAAAAAAGAAATTGGAATACTGAAAACTGTTTTTTATTTTTACTTTAATAATTACGAGGTACTACATAAACTGTTTCACATAAAAAAAACGTTACATCAATTATGTCCTTCTTTAGGATAACTCAAACGTCACATTAGCTGTCGATATGTGATGATAGCCATCAATGTTAAGATCGCCTCCTTTTTATTTTAAACAACATCTTTCTTTGAAGAAAGTAAGTAAAAGTTTTTTTCAAAATATATTAAATAATCTTTAAATCTGTTAATTTTCGTCAAATAAATTTTGAAAAACATAATTGATTTTTGGACGAATTTTAAACTAGGATTTTAACTTAGTTTACAAAATTTAAAAAAAAAATCTTTTTTTGAGTTAGCAAAATTGACAGATAATCATGTCAACCATTTTTTTCCATTTTATAAAAAAAAAATGAAAATCTGAGTTTGAAATTCTCTTAAAAATCAATTCCAATTTTTTCAAAACTTATTTTAAGAAAATTAGAAAGTATGTTTGTTTAAAATTTTTTGAAACTAGGATTACTTAGGTTCTACACTGAAAAGATGTAGTTTAAAAATAAATCAAAGCATGTCATAACATTTTGTCACTTGACGGGTGATGATTTCATCACGTATTGACAGCATACGTAAGTAAAAGTTATACGGAAAGAAAGAAGTGACATAATTATTTAGATTTAAGTGAACATTATTTATCTTGTTATTTTGAAGGAAAACTTTCAGCACTCTAATTTTTTTTTTGTACTTAGCTTTCACCTTTGTTTAATTCTGATATTTCATTTATGGAAAAATGTCATAACTTTGATTGATATAAAAATAAGATCCTATAAATTTCATAAGATGATTCTAATACTTGTAGGTACCCTTCTCAGTTTAAATTGAAAAATCAAATTAATTTCACACATATTTCGCAAAAATAAAGGTCCTAACGGTGGAGAACAATGCTTAACTCAAATATGAACACAATACTACATTTCTTAATTAGTGTGTGCCATCTGATTGGTGGAAGCAATACAATTTACAATGCTGTAAAAAAAAAAAAAAAAAAAAAAAAAGATCGATCTTATACTGCCATTTACGAAACTGAATGCCGTTTTCACTAATTTTTATAACAATTTAACAACTTAAGTGTAAATATCTAAAATAATTAAAGAAATAACAAATAATTGTAATAAAAATTCATTTTTCATCAAAAAAGTTTTTGCTTTCGGAAAATATTGTCCATATGAAAACAGCTAAACCAAATAAAAGCATTTGAAATTCAATATCTTTGTTTTATTGAGTTAACAATGTTGAATTTCTAGAGTTTTCATATGATGGTGGTAATAAATATATATAAAAAATATCTTTGCCATGATTTTAAAAAAAAAGTAAACATATTTATAATAATTTCCATCATTTGTGAATAGTTTCTGAAAGTTTCAATAACATCTGACAATTATTTTTGCAAGATTTTCCAAATTAATTTCTGTCATACAAAAAAAAATGTGCATTTTTAAAAAAAATTTTTTTATATATATATATATATATATATATATATATATATATATATATATAAAGTATTATGTAACATGTCTACTTTTGAAAGTAAATGCACAACATTATATGAAAATAAATGTGATGGCAACATTCCTAAAACTAGATTATGGAGAATACTTCCCAATATTTTTAAGATTATTGAATATTTAATAATTATATAAAAAAGGCATTCACATCTTCTTAAATTATGTTTTACAGATAAAGTCTTTGTAGAACAACAATAATTTTGTAATGACCAGTCATCACCCTTAAAAAATTAATAATTGTAGGAATATACAATTTTGTTTATCGATGGGAAAAATAGTCTGGCTGAAGTTTGTGCCCAGAGAATCCGTGCTTCATCAGAATTATTAATATAAAATGTCCAAACAATAGTGTTTATATGAACTATGGAATACCAATTGGGATGAAGAAACAGTTCATTTAATCATGAAGTGGGAGAGGTCAGTAATGTTGTATTCTAAGTTACCAGCACCCCAGGGTTTTTGTTGCTACCATCACATTTATTTAGGCGTGTTTGTGAGCAAAATTACTCAAATCAAAGTAGCGAGACAGATATAGGCAGTGAGAATGAAAGAGTCTGCTTGCTGCTGTAATAAGGGAGGAAGTGAACTCCAGTTATCTGCAAAATTGGCACAGTATTCCCAGTGAACCATACTTATATCCTGATAGTGAAATAATTATGGCAACTACTAAGACCAAAAAAGAGTGAACCCAAAAATTAATACTTTTTTTTTTTTTTTTTGGACTACTTTCGTGGAAAAGAATCAATATTCTTTTTGTACTAATTTCTTCCTTATATACATCTACGTAAATTTTTCTTTCGACTCAAATCAACTTGTTCATATTTGATTTGTTTCTGTTTGACCTGATTCTTGCTCCAACAAACATGCTGGTACACCAGCTTAAACTCCTGGGATCTATTTGTTAACTTCTCTCCATGATCAAAAAAAATTACAATGTGGCATCGAATTGACATTGGGAACCGGAGACTTTGATTGAACCTGCAATACTGGACCAGGACTGGACCAACAGCCGATTTTATAGAGTACATTGATCCAGTGGGATCAGGATAGATGTCACATAAAAGTTGCTGTTTTGTTTTAAAAATACATTGGAACAAAAGGGAGAAAAATTGATTCCAATTAATATAATTTCTGTTTGAAATACACTGGAGTATTTTGCTTACTGAAAATAGTAAATTTTCAGTAAGTAAAATACTTGCTGATGAAACATTAAGAAAATTTCCAATACATTCTAAATAGCTATTGCTTTTATTTTTTGATAATGTCATGTATGAACACTTGCATTTCCAAAATCGGCAGTTTTACATGGACCCCAAAAAGTCAAAATTCTTTTCAACATTATGTGCTCACTAAATTGTACTAAGCTTTTAGATTTATGATTAGTAAATAAAGTTTTTACTTAATTACAATATCACCTAAATAAGGCAGATTATGACAGAATTTTAAAAGATTTAAATTTTTATAAAAAATATTCAAATTAAAATCTTTGAAAAATGAACACAAATGTAAAATTTGATTCTTCACCAAAAAAATTTAATCACTAAAAGACACTCAAATTTCCTATACTAATTTGTGATCCTCCTTTGATGGAAGAAAAACTAAATTTTAACAAGATAATTTAAAAACTAACAGTTAAAAAATCCTTTCGTTTTTCATTTTATGTTAGATTTGGACATAATATTTTTTATTAAGTTTTGGCCATTTTTTTCATCATGTGTAATCATCTTTTAGTGTTCCATGCCTTTTTTGGACACCTCAGTATCAGTTATTTCTCTTGTGGATATGTGTTGGTTGAGTAATTCAAAAAGTTTTATGAGTTCAATACCTGATCACAGCAGAGTGAACAAGAAACTGGGAGAGTTTAGATACAAAAGTGAAATAACAGATACTGAGATATCCAAAAAGTAAATCAAAAACATGAAAGGCACATGAAACTAAATCAATTTAATCCTGTGGACTAAATAAGGGATTGGCTTTGAAATTCCACATGTATCAACTAAAGAAGGCCAGAGTATACAACGGTGAAAACTTTGTGAATATGGCAACAAAGATGGGGACAAAAGTTCAAACAATATAAATAGTGTAACTAGCTACAACACTTCATCTCAGAAATATAGACAGATTCTGAAGAAGGTTGGAGCATACAACTGAAACAGTGTAAATATGACAATAAAGATGAGGACAACAATCTGAATAGTGTAAATTTTGTAAATAGTTGCAATATAGGCAGATCCTGAAGAAGGCAGGAGTCTACAAAGGCCAAAATATTGTGAATATAGACAGATAATATCTACCTTATCTACAGAAGTAATATGCTTTCTCCATTTCTCGATCAACCAACTGTTTTGGCATTAATGACCCATTGTGATTGAAATTCCAGTAAAATAATCAATCTTCATTTGCCTTATTTTTCACTTCAGATTGCTTTTCACTCATTCCCATGTTACTATCTATGTTTTCATCAATTTTTAATATTCTTCTTAATTTCTACACTTTACCATTGTGAAATAAAAATTATTTTTTTTACGTGATATATGATTAAATCAAGTGGACCATTGTAACCTATTTCTCTACAAGTCAGTTTGATGGTCAGTCATCATTGCTGGCCGTTAAGTTAACGCAAAGGTTCATGTCACAAGAAGAAAAAATAAATAAAATAAGAAATATTCATGCAGATAATAAAGAGAAGACAAGAATCCTCCTGGGTCTATTTCTACATATTGTATATTGTTCTTTCTATAGAAATATTGACCTTTCCCACTTTGTGCAAAATTCCACAATAGAATCCAGTCTAGTTAAGTCTGGAACAAGGCTAAAGTTGGAGGTTTTCTTCAGGCAGCAAGTCATGTGGTATCTGACAGAATTGTTGGCTTCTCTGGAATTCTGGAACTACTGTCTTTGGTTGCTTTGGTATTTCACCAATAACTGTCATTTTGGCAGTCCTGTGACCCATCTGGTTCTCAGCTGTGAGCATGGTTTAATTTCTGGTCATCAATTAAAATTATCATTTTGATTTCTCAAACTTTCTCAGCCTTCCCTTGATCATAAAATCAGAAAGTTACCAGCTGTCTTTCAATTACACAATGGAAAGTCTATTTACTCGACTTAGTCAACCAAGGCAATCATTTTCTTATCCCTTAATTAGTGTTTTGATAGTTTATCACTGTTAGGACTATCTCATTAATCAGCTGTCAACCCCTCGTCTATGTGGCTTTCATAGTAATATCAAATGTCCCTTATTTCTATTCTACTTCTGCACATGGAAGAAAAACAGGCTTCCAAAATTGAAAATAATATCACTTTTTCTCTCAATATATCGACTGTTCTATTCGTTAACCCTTCTCACCTAGTTCCAAATTGTATTTTAGTCTTTCAGAGTCTCATAGTGTCAGAGCATAGAACATTAATTGTGGAAATTATTTCACTATGACACTGGGTTGTTTTGCAATTTTTTAACTATTAGTTTTATAAATAGAAGGTGGCATTAACAAAAGATCTCTTGTCCTTGGCACTGATGAAAATGATGATTGGTTTTATTGGGCAGATCATCTATCAACTCTCATTAGGGCAAGTTCATTTTGGAAACATAGCACTCAATTTCAAATTTAATGTTTGACATTTTACACTGTAAATATTTGTATTATTTTTAGCTTTTATTTCTGAATCTATATGTAAAGCTATTTAACATTTTGAAGTTGAAATAAATCTTCTCATCAAATTTTTCATCCACTTATTTATGATTTCATCAACGAAAATGAAAGCATATTTTCCCTAATATATAATTAATCAAAGGAGAGAATTGTGAACATTATTTCATTTTTACTATGCATTTTATATTCCAATTAGTAACTGTTATTTTAATAAATACTTCAGTTGCTTTCCCAGATCAAATTTAATCTCTTTGTTTTGTACTGTTACTGACTGTCCCATGTAGGGGAAGTTAGCAAAATATTTTCTCTTCTAGCGTTGGATAAAATTGATGCTTTCTTTTTTATTAGGTAGAAATGTCAGCAGCAAATTTTCTCATATCAGATGGTATCAGCTATGGACAATCAAATTTCCAGTGACGTTATTCCAAGACAAGGTCTAAATAAACTTAAAAACAACAGATATTTTTCAAGATCTATATTTGAATTATTTCTGAATTGATAATGTTCTGATTTTAATCACATACAATTCATAAGATATGACATGATGGTGAAGCAATCTTGTTTCACTGCAAAATGTTTGATTTTCACTTATGACTGCTGCACTATTGAAATAATTATATATATGTCTCCTAGACTGCTTTTATATATTATTCTCTGTCACTATTAATATATCATTTATGCCTTTTTCTTCACAGATATTTTGGTTGTACAAAAACTGCAGTGGTTATTATTGAGAATTTCAATAAAGGAAAAGACATTTCACTTTGTTTGAAAACACAGACAAATATATGCTACATCATTCATGTGAAAGTCATGGATCTACATTGTCAAAAGCATGACAATGAACTTTATCTGGTAGGAAATAATGTACATTGAAATATGTGGTTTATCTTTCTATGAAATCACATTTTATGAATTAACAGAAAAGATATGCCATATTCATTTCATGAATAGACAGGAAAGATAAGCCCTATTCATCTGACATGTGCTAAACTGTTGTGAAGTGGGACATAATACACAATATGGAAACACACAGTACGAAGAGATCATATTCTTGTGAAGTTTGTGGATCTACATTTTCACAGAAGTCACATTTAGTCAGTCATATGCGTACACACACTGGAGAGAAACCTTATTCTTGTGAAGTTTGTGGATCTAGATTTTCACGGAAGTCACATTTAGTCAGTCATATGCGTACACACACTGGAGAGAAACCTTATTATTGTGAAGTTTGTGGATCTACATTTTCACGGAAGTCAAATTTAGTCAGTCATATGCGTACACACACTGGAGAGAAACCATATACTTGTGAAATTTGTGGATCTACATTTTCAGAGAAAGGGCCTTTAGTGACACATAAGCGTACTCACACTGGAGAGAAACCATATTCTTGTGACGTTTGTGGATCTACATTTTCACAGAAGTCAAATTTAGTCCGTCATATACGTACACACACTGGAGAGAAACCATATTCTTGCGAAATTTGTGGATTTGCATTTTCAGAGAAAGGGCCTTTAGTGAAACATAAGCATACTCACACTGGAGAGAAACCATATTCTTGTGAAATTTGTGGATCTGAATTTTCACAAAAGTCTCAATTGGTGATACATATGCATGTACACACTGGAGAGAAACCATGGACGTTTGTGAAGTGGGACATAATACGCAATATGGAAAGTTTTAGTACGAAGAAACCATGTTCTTGTGAAGTTTGTGGATCTACATTTTCACAGAAGTCAAAATTAGTCAGTCATATGCGTACACACACTGGAGAGAAACCATATGCTTGTGAAGTTTGTGGATCTGCCTTTTCACAGAAGACACATTTAAGGTGTCATATGCATACACACACTGGAGAGAAGCCATACACTTGTGAAGTTTGTGGATCTGCCTTTTCACAGAAGACACATTTAAGGAGTCATATGCGTACTCATACTGGAGAGAAACCTTATTCTTGTGCAGTTTGTGGGTCTACATTTTCACGGAAGTCACATTTAGTCAGTCATATGCGTACACACACTGGAGAGAAACCTTATTATTGTAAATTTTGTGGATCTACATTTTCATGGAAGTCAAATTTAGTCAGTCATATGCGTACACACACTGGAGAGAAACCATATTCTTGTGAAATATGTGGATTTGCATTTTTCGAGAAAGTGACTTTAGTGAGACATAAGCGTACACACACTGGAGAGAAACCTTATTTTTGTGAAGTTTGTGGATCTACATTTTCACAGAAATCAAGTTTAGTACATCATATACGTACACACACTGGAGAGAAACCATATTCTTGTGAAATTTGTGGATTTGCATTCTCAGAGAAACGGACTTTAGTGAAACATAAGCATACTCACACTGGAGAGAAAGCTTATTCTTGTCAAGTTTGTGGATCTACATTTTCACAGAAGTCAAGTTTAGTGGATCATATGCTTACACACACTGGATAAAACCATATTCTTGTGAAATTTTTGGATCTACATTTTCAGTGAAAGGAAATTTATTGAGAAATATACATATACACACTGGAGAAAAATGATTGTCTTGTGAATTTTGTGTGTCTGCATTTTCATACAAGTCAGATTTGGTCAATCATTTGAGTACACACACTGGAGAAAAACTATAATTTGTGGATGTCCATTTTTATAGAAGTCTGTGAGAAAAAATATTTTTATGATTTTTACCAATATGTATTTTACTGGCAAAAAATATCTTAATGCAGCAACTTCACCATCTGTGAATCCCAGGGACATAATTACATGTTCCCATGAAAAGCAATACATTACACAAAAACAAAATAGACATTTTACTTTCCATGAAAACACAGACAAATATATGCTACATGGTTCATGGGAAAGTCATGGATGCATATTGAAAACCAACCTGCCAGTGAACTTTACCTGGCAAGAAACATTTTTAGTGTTATGTATGAATAAACAGGAAAGATAGGCCATATTCTTCTGACATTGGCTAAACTCTTATGAAGTTGGACCTAATGGAAACATCTATTACAAAGAAACTATGTTTTGTGAAATTTGTAGATTTACATTTTCATGGAATCTAGATTTAGTCAGACATATACACTGGAGAGAAAATCTATAGCTACCAGAAGATTTTTTATTTTTAAAAAATGTAATTCTCAACCTTAGTGTTGCATTTTTTGTGCAGGTCCTTACATTAAACTTTACTTATTTTAAATTTTCAAAGGATTAATTTCAAAATTACACTAAGAAATTACATGTAACTTTTTAAAAAGAAATATAAATTTACAGTTTTTCTGTTGAATCTGAAAGAAAATAATGTGTTTTATTAAATTGTATGAGCATTATTTCTCAATAAAATATTTTTGTATTGTATTAAATTGTTTTTGGTATGATGCAGGCCGAGACTTTCTTTATGTTCATTTTTTTACTTCATAATTCATATTTTTACCAAAATGATACCTTTAGGGATTTTTTTTATGTTACTATAAAAGAAAAATTAAAGAAACACACCAAACCCAAATGAAATTAAACCCGATATCGAATAGACTTTTTGGAAATGTACCCCCAAAACCATTTATCCTAGTCTATTTTTGATAAAGTAACAAAGTCCCTAAAATATGCATTCATTACTGAATAATTCCTCAAAATTTTATTCGAATTGGATAATTCTTTGATTTTTGGCAAATACTTTGAAATATTTTTTTATCACTTTGATTGCCGAGAAAGTATCCACTTTGGTGGTACCTATAAAATTACATAAAAAATTTCTAAATTGCATAAAAATACAATATTTGTGCAAGACATATCTTTCTATGTAAATTCAAGCATTAATGAACTGTATTTTGTAAATATAATTACTTTTTCTCTCTAAAACATAATGTAAATAGCCAGCGAGTTCTGAGAGCATTAGTTCCAATTATATCATTCAATACTTTTTTTATAAATCACATGGAAAAAAAATTAAAAGAAATACAGAATGCCAGCAAATTATTTTTAACCTTATATAACCAATAATCTAAGAATGGATTTTTTATTCTATATGCTTTAATGAAAATTGGTAGAATAAGTAATTTTATTTTTTACCTTTGCCAAATGTATTTACGCATAGGTAAAAATACTGAATGCAACTGGAATTAGAACTTTGATCTCTAATTGACAATTCTGAGTCATTATACATTACACCACTTTCGCATCCAAGGTTATAGCACTTAGTATTATTCTTAACTGGTCACCCTTTTATGTACTGCCTAAGTTTGATGTTGCTTGACTTCAGTGGAAGGAACAATAGGTAGTATATCAAGTGAGCTTCTAATACAGCTTTTGAAAGAGAAGAATTTGTAACCAACCATGAAACATGTCAATAACTGCATTATGATCTGTAGGTGATTTGCTGTAGCTGAAATAGGTACAATAGTATGCATTGAAGCCACAATTGACCCTGCGAGTTACCAAGGACTTTTCAACGAAAGTTTCTTTAACTCATTTCGAAAGTTGGGTTTAGGTCGAGCTGAAACTTTCAACAGGACAATGATGTGAAGCATTAAATCAAACCTGCAAAGAATGGGTTGGTAAAAAGAAATTTCAAGTGTTGATCTAAAAAAAAAAATGCATCAGGGATAACAGCAATTTACAGGTCTCTGTGCAGTTCAACCAAACTTATCATAGGATTGATGATGCTGGATGCTTTTGTCGTCTTGGTTCAACAATCGGAAGGACAGATGCAGATCTGATTTGAAGTCCATCCTAACAGTAAATTATTACATTGAAAGACTAAATATGGATTTCAGTTTACTCACAGAGTACAATTTCTACAGGGAGACTGATAACAACACCATTGCTCAGATAAATGTGTCCCCCCGCCACGTTTTTTTCCCTTTAATAGCCTTAACCCCACCCACCTACTATATTTTACTGTCTATGCTTTCACTCTTCCCATCTTGATTGGAATCACTCACTTCATAAAATCTAGCACTAATGCTTCATTCATACACGAGTAATTTCAGGGTGACAGAGCCATGATGATACATATTGATTTTGTATATGTTTGTGCGTGGGCATGTGAAGTTATGTGCACATATGTATGTATCTGCATCTAGGGATGTATATGCTTTTTACTCTGTTTTTTTATTATTTTATTAAAATAATTTTTTACAAGAAATTTATTGTACTGACTATATTGGTATCATTTTGATAGGCCTATTTTTATTAACCAACCTATTTATTCTCTCTATATACACACACACACACACACACACACACATATATATATATATATACACTTAAAAAAAATCAGGTCAGTTGAATCCGCTATCTCGGTTTCAAACTTACAGTATCTTCTATTGATTTTTATTAAGCAACCTCCCATAACTTTATTTTTTCTAATAATTGAATGCTTTATTATTATTTTCAAAATTAAACAAACGCACAAAATTTGGGTGTAATAGAAAGGGTTTCAATTGACCCCACACTGATACATATATAATACGCATACTTTTCTTCTCTCCCCCTTCTTCTTCTCCTTCCTTCACCTCCTCACCCCTCCCTTTTTATTACACCCAATGTTTGCCAGAATAATCGATAACACTGAAGGCAATGAAGTTACATGCAAACAAAATTTATACTGGATGAGCTGATGTTCTCTGCATTTAATGCTAAACATCAGCTCATGTTATGATGTTTATATAAAGTGCTTGATAGTTTTCCTGCGTCATTTGCTTCACATAAAAAATGGCAAAAATTGTGAAAAAGAATCAAGTGTTTTGTACGACTTAAAATAAAATCTTGGATAACTTCCTCATTTTTTTATCCGATTTTCTTCAAATATGTTGCAAAACATTGTCATCTTACATGAAATAATATAGTGTGATTTTAATCCTGCTTACTTTTCCGTGTCTAACAAAAAACCACAAGAAACTGTCCAAAAAGCCCTTTTTTGGGCCATAACTCCTGGCTTTTCATTCGATGCTTTCCAAATTTGCCAAACACATACATGCAACCAGGAAAATTCATAGAAATATCTTGTTTTAGTCTCAACATATCATCTTTTTAAAAACCTTTTATAATTATTTTATAAGTAAATACATGTAAAACCTTTGATATAAGCATAAAAGTAAATAAACTTTAAAATAAGCATATAAATACATATGTTGCATCATCTGTTGATAGTGAAGAAACATGTTATGGTTATACAGGCCCACATGGGAGTGACAGTCACGATTGTGGTGAATACATGTGAAGATACTATCATATTGTGTCGCCTTCTTGTTTTCTTTCTGTCGAGCATGGTTCAAGCAGGTAGCATGTCTTCATTTCTCCGACACTTCTCCGATACTCGGTGTAAACTGTGTCTCTAAAATGAACAATATCTTCTCACCACTCAATGTCCATTGCCGTCATGTCCCTTCTCCAGGTGCCCTTGATGTGGTGATGAGGTGTCCCTCTTGCTAGCAACCAGTTCCCTATACAGAAGAACCTTCAGAACCCTCTCATCCAGATTACGGTGCACATGTCTAAGCCAGCACTGTCAGAGAAAGGCGTATATGTTGGATGCACTTAGACATGTGGAACTAATTAATCAGAGATGCTATCAAAAAGATTTTTTTTCAAATTATTACTCAACCAGATTAAAGAGAAGAACCTTTCTATCATTCTATAAAAAGGGTTCAACAGCATTCAGAATGAGAAGACTGGGTGAATGCTGTTCTAGGAGGAAGTTTTAAGGCTCCAAGTTTGGGACAACATCCTGGCAAATTAAAGACATAGCATTCCCATCTCGACTGTGGAGACTTTAGAGAGAAGAGCTAGCAGTTTCCTCCGTAGATGGTTAGGATTACCTCGGTGCTTAAGTAGCGCAGCCTTATATGGATCATCCAATGCCATCCAGCTGCCATTCAGAGGACTAGTTTTGGAGTTCATGGTTTCATGGACAAGTGAAAGCTACCATTATAGAAACTCCAGAGATCCCAAAGTATCAGGCGCGGGAATTGAGATCAAGACAGACAGAAGATGGAGTGCTACTAAGGAATTAGCTATTGCAGAAGGGAATCTGAGGGTAAAAACAATAATGGGTTCAGTCACACAGGGCAGAGCAGGCTTGGGGTTGATTCCCTCCTACAAATTCGGAAAAAGCACCGTGAAGGAGCGTCAATACCTGATACAGGACGAAGTAAGAGCAGGGATGGAGGAAAAGCAGATGACAAAAATGGCAGGTTATAGCCAGCAGGGCGCGTGGACCAGATGGGATGGTGTAGATCAGCGGAAAGTGTTGTGGTCAGATCTTTGGAATACCGACTTCAGCCGATCTAGATTCCTGGTTCAGATGGTGTACAACTTATTACAAAGTGTGACCAACCTACACCAATGGGGGAAAAATAGATTCACCAAATTGCCCCTTGTGTTCGGGGAGGGGATCACTGCTACACATATTAAGTGGGTGCAGAACAGCTCTGACAGATGGGCGCTATCGGTGGCGTCATGACAAGGTTTTAGAGGCACTCATTATTGCTGAAGCTTTGCAGAGTAATAAACTCATCCCAGAAAGAGCTATCTGTTTCGTTAAAGCAGGTGCAAAGCCGAGTAAGAAGGTTGCAGGATCCCATTCACTGTTATTGTCTGCGTCGGATTGGCAGATTGGCAGATTGGCGAGTTGATCTCGGGGAAACAATTGAAATTCCCAACACATATATCGTCCTCCAAATTCCGTCCAGACATAATCCTTTATTCGGTCGCCACAAAACAGATTATTCTGCTGGAGTTAACTGTCCCATGGGAAGAGCATTTGAGAGAAAGTATAGTAAATAATATGAAGGACTCTTAAATGATTGCAAAACTAAAGGATGGCACACTCATTGTTTCCCTGTCGAGATCGGCTGTAGGGGGTTCGCCGGAAAGTCAATGATACAAGCCCTTACTAGCCTAGGGATAATTGGACAAAAGAGAAGGCAGGCGATTCAAATGATCCTGGAGTCCGTCGAAAAGGCCGCCAGGTGGTTGTGGATAAATAGGGCTAATGAGTGGCCCCAAAACTACAAAAATTAAAAACGTTCCCAATGCAGATGTATATGTGCCATAAATGCCATCACTAAATACTTTTAAGTTTGATTAGTATATATATATATGTGTGAAATTTGTGTATATAGATGACGAGAAACTTGCGAGAATCAATCTTTCGATTTGCATTCAGTCTCATATGCAATGACTTCATTTTCGCGTCTTACTGGTCCTCCGAGAAGATTTATTTTATTACAAACATATTCTTACAAGTAATTTTTCCTTTTCTTTAAACGGAATTTTAATTTTTTTTTTTTTTTTGATTTCCTTCATGGATAATTTTTTTTTTTTTTTTTTTTTTAAGAGTAACTTATTTTAGCTAAATTTACACGCTATTTTTTCTTTCAACTATTATTCAACATGTAAATATCTCGATGATTTATTTTGAGGAATTTTAGTTATTTCTCTTAGTTTTTAAACGAATTCCTGCTGGTAAGGATAATTTTTTTTTCGGGGGGTATAACTTATTTAAAATTTACACTTTTTTTTTTTTGTTTTACTAGTATTTAACATGTAAATAGTTTGATTAATTTATTTTTAAGCGATTTTAGTTAGTGTTTTTCTCTTAGTTTTTAAAGTTGTAAATAGTCTAAGTCATTTTAATCACTCGATTGTAAACGTTTTATTAAGTGTAGTTTAGAAAAGAAAAGAAAATAAGAATAAAAAAAGTAAAAAGAAAAGAAAGACCAAACAAATAAGTTATTTTATAGATGTTAAAAGGGGAGGTAGAGAAAGAACAAGTCGCAAGACGAGCCAAGAAATCGTTCTTTTTGTTTGTATGTATTATACATAATGTATATATGTGTGTGTTTGTATGTATATATATATATATATATATATATATAATATATATGTATATATGTGTGTGTTTTTGTGTGTGTGTGTATATATATATATATATATATATATATATATATATACATATATATGTGTGTGTGTATGTGTGTGTGTATTTATTGGTTTGTTTTCTTCTATTCTTCCCCCCCCCAAAAAAAACATCCTATCTTGGCCGCATGTAGGAAGATCAATACAACCATGCCTACCTAATCTATAACTTCGAATAGCACAAGTGAAGTCTTGATTGGTTGTTGTCTACTAGGGCAACTTATATAATTCACGTCCTAAAGCTAGTGGCAAATTTTTGTTCTAGGTGCGGGCCGAATACTGATTATATTCAGTCGGGTCGCCCATCGAAGAAGTCTGTTGTTTATTTAGACCCGAAACTTCAAGTGACATGGGAGCAACAACACTGACGACGCATCTAGATTTGGCACCTAAATTTTAATAATAATAATTTGATTTGAGAATATGGTGACATTCAATCCCTGGGCTGGATAATGCAAATTTGGTTTCAGTGACAATAGGGTGAGTAATACCTGAGCAGTTCTAAATAAGAACAAGTCATGACATCCCCAGACATGGACAACAGTTTGGTTCAAAACTTTTCCTGTCTACCTGGATTGACAGACATCTGCAGAAGGCTGCTGGGATAACAATAAGGATGAGGCAATGATGCTGAATGATTTTTAATGTTTTAGTTCCTGGAGCCCACAGGTGGTGATTTGGGTGTGTCCCTGGGGAAATTAAATGATCCTAATTATTGTTTTTTTTAATTGTCTTAAAACTGCAGGTTTACAGAATTCTTTTTGTTTTCTTTTACCATTACCCCCAAAAATCAATTTTCATCATAACAAATCACTTACATTGACAGAAAATCTTTGTTTTTTTTTATTACTTAAGTTAATAATTTAATTACAAAGACTGTATTTACGCCTAATGACAATTAAATTGAGCAAACCTATTTATGAGAATTATGACAGAACAAAGATTTTACATAGACAAAACAAAAGTTGTTTTGTTAAAAATTGAGTCTGTAAATTTAAAACAAAAACAGTTCAAGAAACTTTATTTTTGAGAATAATTACAGGAAAAAGTTTTTTTTATTAATTGACTGAACAAAACTTTTTAAAAAATTACATACAAAAATCCCTATACAAAAATATTTTAATTAAGAAACTATATTTTTGAGAATTTTTTACTGTAAATTAATAAATTCAATAAAAAACAGTATTTAAACTTAATCACATTTCAACTGAGAAATTATATGTTCTTGTGAATTATTACAAAACATTTATTTTTTAACTGATTTAATAAATTTAAAACAAAATCAGTATTTACGCTTAATCTCAGTACAATTAAAATATATATTTAAAATTATGACAGTTTTTTTTAGTTGATGTAACAAAAGCTTTTTTTTTAAAATTAAATACAAAATTTCAATGCAACAAGAATTCAAAGAAGAAAATATATTTTCTGTGAATTATGGCAACAAAGTTTTTTTTTTTAATAAATCAGATGTCTCGACTTTTCTTCTAAAAAGCAAATGACATTCGGCAAATTTTTCTTTAACAGATTTAAGTAATCTCTCTTGCTTAGACATCAGTGATGCATCCAACAATTTTTTTCTGAAATAGTAATAGTGTACTATACTCCAGGCCTGCTCATGGTGCAACTGAGAGCCAGAACTGGATGCCTATTGAAAAATGCTTGATTTTAAGGAATTTTGTGAGAAAATCATGTTAACAGTTAAATAATAGGTTGGTGCAAAAATAATGATGTAACAATGTCATTTTTTGACATATTTTTCATTCTATTTTTTGTTACGTCATTAAGAGTATTAAACAAAATATAGAGGTAGTTAAGATTGATAGTAAAAGATATGATCTACATAATGGTGAAATAGAAACATCCACACTATAGTTTTTACTGAACCCTCTATTCAATCTACGTCCCAGGGGCTGAATAAAGAGTTCAGTTCAAATTTTCATTGAAGTTACCTAGTTCAACAAGCAATACCTGAAGAAGGCTGGAGGCCATCACCTGAAATGTCTATACAACAATCAATCATCTCAGAAATATAGATGGATAAAACAAAATATTTCTAGGAAATGTTTCAAAACCTTTAAAGCTGGTTCTTTGTCTGATCTGGGTGTGTAATGTTTTCAAAAGTTTTTCAAAATTATATTTACAAAAATATGAGCATGCTTTCTCTCCTTGTTGAAAAGATGGAAACTCAGAAATAAGCATAAAAATACTTAATTATTTATAACACACCTTTTTGTTTATTATATGGAAAATAATGAAAGAAAAATATAACCATTAGCAAGTGTTGGTCAGCAGGAACCTTTAGTTATCTACGGTCATTAGAATTGGTATCTTTTCCATACTTTTCATAATAAAAACAGGTTTCATATTCACTGGGTTGATTATTATTTTTTGTAATATATGCAGCTGTACAAGAGTCATTTTTATTTCATCAAAAAGTGATGGTTCTACATTTTTTAAATTGCCAAATATTTCTGAACCTTCCTCACAAATGTACATTGGTGACCTGGCTTAAAAGCAACAATATTTACATTCAGATTTAAAAGTAAAAATGTCTGCTTAATATGCAGCTTTTCAATACACTTTTGGACATTTATAAAATAGGTGCCATCTGAGCCTTGACAAAGTTTATTAAATTCTTTTTCTAAAGGATCAGTTGTAAATTGCCCAAGTAGCAAAAGCATCTAAAATGTGTTGGCATAGACTAAGAATTCCATTGCAAGTATGGTGTATGGTAATAGCAGTGTGTTTTGGATAATTGTTTTATATGATTACCTTTGCTTCCCAGTCATTTGACCAAACTCAATGATAAAATCAAGTTGGCTGTCTTGCAAAGATCTGATTTCTGCTTGTAGAGGGTCATTGCATAGTTTATCAATTTGAAGGGTCTTAACATTTAAAATGTTCTAACTTGTTTATGAAGATGACAGTATCATTCTTATCAGCACTTATTTCAGACAAAGTGAGAAGTGCATTACATAATTTTTTCTGAAAACACCCTGAGGTAAGTAGAACCCCAATGTCTTTCTATGGGCTTTCAAGCAATCTAAATTCCATTTAAATCTGAAAGTTTAAGTAGTCTTTCAGATTTCAAATGATATAACTGTTTAAGATGTGCCCATTTTGTAACTCCTTTTATTCCATTATCATCAAAGATTAGTTCTGTCTTTTCTGTGAGCCACAAATTGAGAATATTTTTAAACAGATGAACATGATCAAAAAAGCAAATGTTTATTATCTTCAGTTAGCCAAGGTTTTCTCCATCACACTGTCTCATTTTTGTCTTTCAGACAATAATAAACTGATATTTTATTCATTTCACACACAGGTTTGTCTTGTTGGCATCTGTAATTTGTTTTGCATGCAATGAAACAATACTTCCAGGCATTTCTGGAAACTGGGTAATATCTGAAATGATTAAGCTTCTTAAGTATAATTATTACTTTTACTGCTTCAATTTAGGAGTAACATTTCAAGCCATATTAACTATACTCTTTACGCATCCTGGGTATGACAATAAACTACATCCGTGTCCTGGGTAAGATGATAAACTACGTCCAACAGCAAGGCGTCTGATAATACATTTTTGAAAAAATAATGTTGCCAACTGTACATTTTTGAAAAAATAATATTACCAGCTATACGTTTCTCCAGCAATTTTGGAAAAATAATATTACCAGTTATACATTTTTGAGGAAAAAAATATTAACAGAAATAGATTTTTGACAAAACAAAAAAGTTACCGAAAAAAAAATTTGTCGGCCTTAAATGACCCATTGAGGTTGATGCCATAAAACAAAACAAAACAAACTATACTCTTTAACCTAACTTTACCTGTATCCCATACAAATAAGTTAAAACAGAAATTTTAGAGAGTTGCATTAAACTTAGAATCCGTATTTAATTTTATTCTATTTTTTTTATGTTGGTATATTGGTTTGTGGGTATATTGCTAACAAAGGTTTGCAAAATATTACCTAATCTTTTAATTAATTATCAAGTTAATTAAGTATCTGAATTTCTGGTACTTGTCAAGATAAAATTATCTATTGCCTGGCTCTCTCTGAGAGAGAGCCAGGCAATAGATGTAAGTACTGCTCCTACTTGCCTGTAGGAGGAGTACTTACCCCTCGACTTAAAGTGGGGGACTGGGGTTTTGCCCGGTGTCTGAGGGGAGAGGGCTTTGGCTATTATTGAGACAATGCCTTTTTGTGGGGCAATCCACTCAAGTGCACTTTAAGCCTTCTCGTGTCAAAAACCACTTCTGTGCTCAACTTGAGTAAATAAATAAATACTGGAAAAATGTCTGAGCAGCAAACAATAGCATGGTTAATATTTTGTTCTCCACGTTTTTTAGAATATCAAAAACATTATGACAAATTTAATGGCTTTTTCATTAATTTTTTAATACGAATATGACATTTTTTTTGTTCTATTTTACGCTTTAATGGAAAATTTAAAAAATTAAACTAAACATTAATATTTGTAACTTGTTTGTTTAATTTACCTTAAAGAAAATCACAACTAATAAAAAAATATAATTCTATGAATGAATGAATGTATTTGTTCTTTATAGGTATATTCAATACTTTACTAAAAAATAGAGCATGTGCTGATGAAAAAAGGCTCCAAACTTGATAAAACAATTTTTTATCGTCTAAATGTTCATATCATTATTAAGAGGAAAGACTAAATTATTTTTTTAAATATTTTTAAAAATTTTTAAACCTTTCTAGCACGTCCGAAATTCTAGTTAAAATTTTTTTTTTTGACTCAGCAAAATTTACATAATATCAATCATGTCAGCCATTTTTGACAACTTTGTAAACAAAAGTGAAATTCTCCGTTTAAAAATCTTGTAAAATTCACTTATACTTTTTTCAAAGGTTATTTTAGAAAAATTAGAAAATTATGTATACTTAATGGAATTTGAAACAAACGTTACTAGAATTTAGTTGGAAATAAGAGAAGCATTTCTGAACATGTTCATTAATTTTGGAGGTGTGAAATGACGTCAGGGAAATTTATCGGACAGAAGAGCAGAAGTGACAGTATTTTTGAAATATTAAGTGAACCAACTTATTTAACTATAAAGTAATTCATAAAAATTTTAATACTTTCAAAAGTCTAATATTTTATTCATTTTTTGAGGAAGATATGTTCAAATATTTATGTCCCTAAAATTGAATCTAAAAAAGAAAAGAATTAATAATTGCAGTATATCTCCCACTTAAAAAAAAAAAAAATGATCGGTCAGTCAGAGAAATTGATACGAAATCAATGCAATTTATGAGGTCGGATCCTCGCTATCAGGAGAAACAACTCTTAAAACATGGGACATTATTTCTTAATTGTGCCTCCATAGATTTGATGGAAACGTTTTTAATACATTTTTGGTATATTAAAAAATTATTCTAAAAATAGAAATACTTCGCAGATTGTAATACGCTTTCAAATTTTTAATCTGTAAAATTAGATCTTTTAATAAGAACAATTCCAGAGATACAAATATTAAAACTTAATTTTTAAATATTTAACAACTTAATCACATTTTGTATTTGAAATTAATAAAAAAAGAAAATTCTTCTGTAAATTTATTTTTCAGCGAAAATATTTTGATGTTCTTAACATATATTATTCATAAAAGCCATTAAAAGCTTTTTTTTAATTAAATGTCTTAATTTTATTGGGTTTTGTATTCAGAGCTAAACAGTTTGGGTAGAAACACCCCTCGATTTACAAAAAAAAATCGATGATTTATATTTTTCGAAGTCTTCTGCATTTAATTAAATGTTACAGAGATGCACATATTCGAGTTTTTAAGTTTACACAATTTACGTAAAGGTTTCTAAGATGTAAAAAAAACATTTTTACCATGACTTTTTAAAACCAAACATTCCTAAAATAATTTCATTCACTTTCATCATTTCTGAAAGTTTCATTAAAATTTGACAATTATTTGACTTTTGAAAGAATTTCCAAGTTAATGTTTTATCCTTTACTTTTCCTATCAGATGATTACGATTACGATTCGATGATTAGTCATTTACGAAAGTTAACGTGTCAAAAAAAATATATATTTTATTTTTGAAAGAATTTTAAAACCGAGACTTAAATTTTGTTTAGAAATATGTAAAAAAAAAAAAAAAATCGGTTCCAATCAATATAATTCTGTTTGAAATACATCAACGTATTTTACATAAGATTTTCTTTCAGTGAACATTTTTGAACTACAGGATAATTCAACTTTTGTGAACTCCGATAAAAAAATGTATTAGTAAAAACATTACCCCAGTCAAAGGGAAGTAACTCACATTATTATTGTTATTGTAAACTGTTGTTATTTATAGATATAAATATTGTACTTGTTAAGAAAAGTTATTTTCTTGTATTCTTTCTCCTGTTTGCTTTTTTATTTTCTTGCACATTCGTAAAGTAAAAAATGTGTGGGTTGATTTATTCCGTCAATACCACTACATAAATTTATTTACTCACTGTAAATTTAATCATTTAGCTTTCAATTAAAGTAAAGCTTAAGTGAAAGCTTCAAGAAAACTTTTGTTTTTTTGTTTATAAAAAATAATATTAAAAACCTTAGTTATCGAAAATTAGTGGAGATACCTCAAAACTCTTCAAAGTTTTCTTCACTCTTCTGTGACCAGGTTTTTTCTTCACTCCTCTGTGGCCTGGTGTTGAACTCCCAACTCTTTCAGGTAAGTCACTTTTTGGATTACTCAACCAGTGATTTTATCCACAGGGAAAGTAACTGATACTAAGATATCCAGAAAAGGCAGGGCATGCGTGATGCTAAAAAATGAAAAAGATTGAAATTTTACGTTTGTCTTCATTATTGAAAGATTTTAATTTTAATACTTTTTATGAAGTTTTTAAACATTTTAAAATTCCGTATTAAATTGCATCGGTGAGATGATATTGTTATTAAGCACAAACTGCGTCAACAAGCACATTATTTTTATAAAATTATGATTTTTTTTCTTTGTGTATAAATGTGCCACTTTTTTTTATTTTTATAAATACGGATGTCCATACATGACATTATCAGAAAATAAGAGCAATAACTATTTGAAATTTATTGGGAATTTTCTAACATTTCATCAGCAAGTGTCTTTGTAAGTAAGAGTATAAAACCAAAGTACTTAAAACTTAGGAAGTCTGCAAAGTTTTCTTACTACAAATCTCCGCAGAATCACAACGACAATTACATATTTTTTTTTATATTTGCCACCCACCCACGGATCCTTTAATGTAAATTCTGAGAAATTCTTTTTTGTATTACTTCATGCACACATCCTTGGAGAATTGAAAAAAAAATATACCCTCATAAGATTCCTGAACAAATTTTTCAAAATTGCCCTGAAACGTATCATATTTTTTTCACCTTCAAAATGAACAAAGACTTTTTTTTAAACGATTTGTGACTTTTTTTTTTTTTTTTTAACTAGAAATAAGTTTTTACTTTTTCAACGACTACAATTCAACTTCATTTTGCACATTGAATTATCATAAAAAAGGGACCAATTTTCCTTTTCAAATTTTCCTTAAATCCGTTTCAAGTTTTTGTTTCCATGTTCGTTCAGTCTAGAATTCAGTTTTTTCTCTTGTTTTCAGTACTGATTTCTCTTTTTATTACTTCATTACTTAGTGACGATGTGCAAAAATACACTATTAAAATACGAAAATAAAAGGAAAATGAACAATTTCACTCTCTGGAATATCCACCCATTTCATAAGTTGCTCCATCTTGATAGGCTTCTGAAACAACCGTTGCAAAGAATTCCACAATCCTAAATAAGAATTAAGTCAAAGTGGCAAAAAACTTATCGAAATGTAGCACCACAAAGTCATCGAGAGAAAGAAAAAAAAGCTACATTTTCGTTTAATCACTTCGTAAGATTTGACTTTCGTAAATGACTAACTGTTCGTAATCATCTGATAGGAAAAGTAAAGGATAAAAAACAAAAAGCCAAAATTTTGACCCCGCGCACCACCAGTTTTTGGCTTTAATGAAATTAAAACAACTTTTTCCTAAATACTGTACAAAAACAGGAGGTACGTGGATGTATTGTAAAACATTACTGAGTTTATCCTTTGATGTCTGTCGGAAGGAAAATTAGCCCCTTTACAATTTCTATATATTTTTTGTGAAGTAACCGATACCGAAATATCCAAAAAGTAACCCAAAAGTATGTACACCAACGAGATCACTAAAAAAAGAGCATAGCATGATGAAAAAGACGCCAAACTTGACGAAAACAAAATTTTATCGTTTAAATGTTCATGTTATTATTAAGAGGAAAGATCAAATTAATTTGGGGGTATTTTATACATTTTTTTAATCGTTCCGAGCACGTCCGAAATTTTCGTTAAAAATCTTTTTTTTTTTTTTTTCTTTTTTTTTTGGAGTCAGAAAAATTGACAGATATTCGATTATGGCATCCATTTTTTTCCATTTTATAAAAAAGATGAAAATCTCACTTTGAAATTCTTTTAAAAATCAATTACCATTTTTTGAAAACTTATTTTAAGAAAATCAGAAATTACTTTTTATTTAGAATATTTTGAACCAAGATCGCTGAAAAGATGTAATTTGAAAATAAAACAAAGCATGTCATGACCTTTCGCGTCACTTGACAAGTGTTGAATGACGTATTGACGGATTACGTGATCATAATTTGTTCTACGGAAGGCGAAAATTGAAGTCATTTAGATTTAAGTGAACAAATTATTTACCTCGTTATTTTTAAGAAAAACTTTCAGCGCTCTAATTCTTTTTTGTACTTAGCTTTCACCTTTACGTTTACGATGCTTTATGGAAAATATATTATAAAGAAATTAAAATAAGACTGTTAGTGTTGTAGGCTTGTCCCTGGTAACGCTAAAAAATGGTATACCCTGGATAAAAAAGGTCCCCAAATTGATAAAAAAAATTTTAACGTGTAAATGTTTGTTAAAATTAAAGAGGGAAGACCAAAGTATTTTTTGAATATTTTTTCAGATTTTTTAATCCTTCCTATAAATTTAAAAAATTTTATTTATAAATCTCGTTTTTCTTGAATCAAAAAAAAATTAGTAAATTCGATTTATCGACCATTTCTGCCCTAGTTTCTAAACAAAAAAATCAACATTAGTTCAAAATCAATTAAAATTCAGTTACATCTTTTTTTTTTTTTTTGTTATCTTAGGAAATTTAGAATGATTAAAGTATACTTAATGTAATTTGAAAGAAACATTACTTATTTTTTTAGCAGGAAATTTTTTAATAGAGATATTTCCAACCGGAGTGCTTGCTTAGGTGCGTGATTGAAGGTTGTTAATTGATGGGCGTCAATATATTGACAACTTACGTCAACGGAATTTATCGAACGGTAGCGCAGAAGTGATGTAATTCGTTCTAATTTTAAGTGAACCTGGTTAGTAATTTAAAAAAAAAAATAACTTTCAATTTTTTTTTATTTTTTTTTTAACCTCACGTTTGAAGAAAAATTTCTGCACTGAAAATAACATTTAAATTGTGAAAAAAAAATCAAATTTTACAAATAAAAATAAAAGAGTAACAATATTTTTTTAAATTGAGTTATACATATTTTATTTATTAATAAAATTAATAATGAAATGCTATGCAATCGATTTCAAATTTTGCTTTGTTGTTAACTGAATGAATGCAAAGTAATTTCTGAAGTAAAAAGAACTTGCTTCTATCTAGGGAAACAACTCTACTTCACGTGACGTTATTTCAAAGCTGTGCATCCATACTTTCTTTGGAGACGATTTAAATACAATTTTGGAATATTAATAAATTATTTTAAAAATATCAACGGTTGTCAGATTTTAATAAGCTTTCAAATTTAGGATCTTTAAAAAGTAGAGAACATAATATGTCATTTCCATAAGGTTGCGTAAAGAAACTTGATTTTAAAATATATAACAACATTTTGTCATATTGTGTATTTAAAATAGAAAAAAAAAGAAAAAATTATTGTAAAAATTCATTTTTCATAAAAATGTTTTTTTTTTTTATATAAGAATTACCTTAGTATATGTTATTCAGAAAAGTCATAAAAAGTTTTTTAAATTAAATACTGTCTTAGTTTTATTGGGTTTTGTACTTTTACAATTGAGGTAAAAGTTTGGACAATTTTGCACATTTTTTTACCAAAAAAATCGATGATTTAGAATCTTCAGAGTCTTGTGCATTTAATTGAAAAAAAAATTCAGGTTGCGAAAATAAATTTTTGAAGTTGTCATAAAATTAAGTTCGAGGGGTGTAACAGACATAAAAAAAAATATATTTATACCATGACTTTCAAAATGATAAACATTTCTAAAATAATTTCATTCATTTGTGAATAAGTTCTGAAAGTTTCATTAAAATCCAACAAGTACTTGATTTTTGCAAGATTTTCCAAATCAATGTGTTTTTTTCAACTGAAATCAGTGAAAAACAAGTAATGTTAATATTACGTAATTTTTGACGTAAAAAAAAAAAACAAGATTTTCAACCTAAATTTAAAATATGCTGCAAATGAAAAAAAAATTTTTTAAAAATAATTAAAAAAATACCTTTGTTTTCCCTCTTTAATTTTAACATAAACATTTACACGTTAAAAATTTTTTTTATCAACTTGGGGACCTTTTTTCTCCAGGGTATACCACTTCTTTAGCGTTACCTGGGACAAGCCTAGAAGAGTGAGATTAAATTTCATATTTCATAAGAAAGGTATCTAATTAATTTATAGGTACCTTTCTTATGAAATTTTATCAGAACTGTACATAAAATACTATAATTTTTTTTATGTACAATTATTACATTTTACTGCGTTATTTGGATTTTCATCCATTTTATTATTAATTTTGATATTTGATTTATGGAAAAATGTCATAACTGAGATTAATATAAAAATAAGATCATATAAATTTCATAAAATGATACTGATACTTGTAGGTACCTTTCTAAGTTGAAATTGAAAAATCAAATTAACTTCTCCACACGTGTTTCGCAAAAGTAAAGGTCTTAACAGCGGAGAAGATTGCTTAACTCAAATAACGCAACTTAATTGTATTCTGGTTGGTCTTCCGTACTTTATAATTACAGCCCGATTATAAACACAAAATTTAATTTCTTAATTACTGCGGATCTTGTGATTAGTCAAAATGATACAATTTACAACGCGCTAAAAAAGATCTATCTCATAAGGACATTAGGAAACCCGATACGGCTTTTAACTAATTTTATAATATTTTAACAACTTAAATGTAAAAATCTATTTTAAAGAAATAACAAATAATTGTATTAAAAATTCCTTTTTCATTGAAATTTTTTTTTGCTTTGAGAAAATATTGTCCATATTCATAAAAACAACTAAAAGAAAATAAAAGCATTTGAAATTAAATAATATCGTTTTATTGAGTTTTGTATGTTACAATTTAGAGCTGATTTTCAGGTTGCGGGGATCCAATTAAAAACAAAAAAAACCTGATTTTCATTCCTGAAAGCCTTGTGCTTTTAACTGTTGTAATCACTAAACCTATAATAGTTTTGATCATCTGTGAATAGTTTCTGAAAGTTTCATTAACATCCGACAATTTTTATTTTTGCAAGATTTTCCAAATTAATGTGTGTCATACAAAAAAATAAAAAAAAATGTGCTAAAAATTGTATATTTTATTTTACTAGTTTCGGTGATACAAAGAGAAACAAAGTTTTTTTTAATCAAAATTTAGAATTTTCTAAACAGAAAGAAAAATTTAAAAAAATAAAAAAAAACTTTGGTCTTTCCTCTTAATAATAACATAAGCATTTAGACGATAAAAGTTTGTTTTCGTCAAGTTTGGCGTCGTTTTCATCATACTGTGCTCTTTTCTTAGCGATCTCATGGATGTACCTACCCAAAAGCATGACATGTGGAATGAGAACAATTTACCCACGTGGAGTAAATATGGGGTCTAGTTAGAGATTCCAATGTATATCACCTGAACAATGTCGGAGCGTATGAATATGGCAATAAAGGTGAGGACAACAGTCTGAACAATATACAGGGAAGGGAAACAAATATTCATACACATACAAATTTTTCGTTGATTGTATTTTCAACAAATGAATAAAAACATACTTTTCATATAATTAACTGTACACAAATGCATAATTAAATGGTTCCTTTTTTATACAAGTGTTCAATTCTAATTCTACACACCATCACAAATAGCTAAAAATGTCTTGTTCAATTTTTGTGCAAAAAGTGAATGACACCTAAATTTCCTTAATTCTGTCATTTAGCAACGTTCTGATTGGACAATAAATATTTAAAATTGTCTTTTGTGTTTCTACATGTACATAGTTCTCAATCAGCACATCTGAATATATCAGGCACCAGACTGAGTTTTTGCAAAGACACTTTCTGATTGGTTAACAAATATTAAAAAAAAAAAAAATTCAGTTCACATGTTCTTAACTACATCCGAACTGAACCAACCTAGTTTTTGACCCGAGTGAAAACACAAATTATGCCAAACAATTCAGAGCCTATCACGTGATCAGGAACTAAAAATTCGACACACAGGCGCATCTAGCCAGTGAGAACAGAGTTGGTGATGACCAGCCTCAACCCCTCCCCTTTTTGAGTCTTGTGCTATATATAATTATGTATTTTTAAATACCGAGAACAGTGACGACAACCAACTCGTCAAACAAATCCACGTCACTGGACTCTGATTTAAGCTAAATTAAAAGCTAATTCTTACTTAGCAAAATTTCACCTATCAGAGAATTCACTTATCAACTCATTCACACAACAGTTGAGAGACTTATTTTGCAAGTGAATTAAAATTACATCTTCCAAACTTTCAAGATCATTCTATTTCAACAGCAATCAAAGGAAGATAACTCTACTCAAACTAAATTTACACACATCTTACGTAAATTTGTTGTTTTAAACAAAAAGTTTAATTTTAAACCAAAAAGGTTACTGCTATATTCCACTTTTTGAAATGTTAATCATTAACCCTACAAAACTTGACTTCTTAGGTAAACTCGTAAAAATCAGTCAAACGGACAAATAATTTTTAGTTTAACTTTAATTAACAAACAAACTACAACAAGATTTCATTCAAAATTCTACGCGATTTTATCCTTAACCAAATTACTGCTTTGTCTTTTCTCAATTTTATTTTATAGTTTTTTGTTCATTTTGTTGAATAATAGAAATGTATGGATGATCATTTACACGCAGTCAAATTAAGCACATATCACATATTGTTGCGGACTTGTGATGAGTTGGATGTGTCAGAAGATTAAATTGTGTGAAGGGCGTGTTCGTTCAACATTCATCCACAACAAATAAAACAAGTAAGCATTTAAAAAGGCAAATCCAGTGGAAGAAATGAAAGAGAAACAATGGAGTTAAAGATTTCAACAAATGACAGGCATTTATATACGTTTGATTCTACACAGTGGATTTAAGATTAATGGTTAAGTGTGACGTGTTAAACTAAAAATGTAAGGAATGGCCATACAAAGATTGGTTTGTAGTTCAGGTTTGTTTGAGAAATTAAACAGATTAAGTCCTGCAGGGTGAAAATGTCACTTGTACGAGTTCAGATGTTAGTGTGTATGTGTGTTTTAGTAGTAAATATTTGCTAAACGTCTGAAGGAGTTATGCACCTTTGCCTGAATTGAATGGTGTACTGTAGTATACAGTTACTACTTTGTAGTGAATATTATCACTTTTTCTAGTAAATTGTAAGTTGAGTTCTTGAAAGAGAAATTGTGATAATGTTGAGTCAGTGTGATGACGCGCGAAAAGTTCGTTGGGTCAGTGTGATGACGCGCGTGGAGTCTGTTGGCATCTCTCGAAGATTCAAATCCTGACTGAATCAAATCAAACGATCCTATTTATTTACTTTTTGGGTTTCAGACCGGTTCGAGATCGGTGGGCGGGAAAACAGATTTGTCGTAACTTTCTACACTTTTTGTACCCTTTTAACCAATGAGAAGTCAAGTTTGAAAAAGTGTTGATTGGTTAAATTTGATCTGGAAGAAGAGTGTATTCTTCCACAGGGGTGACTAGCAAATATGGATGATTCTATCAATATTACTTAGACAAGAAAAACAACATTTTAACCAAAAAACATGTTATTAGGTTGGTGCAAAAATAATGACGTAACAATGTCGTTTTTTGACGTATTTTTTAACATCAAAAAACGACATTATTACGTCATTATTTTTGCACCAACCTAATATTAATACTAATAGTAAAAAAAATAACAGTAAAAGTTTGCAGAAATCTACCGTTTAGAAGTTATCTACAATCAAATTTCGGGTTCATTCGCGTCGTGGCTACAGCACGACATCCATTACTGGCGTTGTTTACCTACGCTTGCATTGAGTAGTCATGCGCCGAAGCTTCACGTGTCTTGATTATTGCGCAAACTTTTAAAAAAAAAAAAAGCATGATTATTTACAAAATAAAATAAACATGTTAGTAATTAATAATAACAAGAACAATTTTAAGGTTCAAAATTTGAATAATTTGCAGTGTAATCCCCGTTCTCATTTTCTAATAAAAAATTCACAAATAGTTACTCTCACTGTAAATTTACATGCTTAGTTGGAAAATGACAAGGAAATTTTGTTAAATTCGACCGTTTTGGCCTCATTCGCGTTGCGGCTACAGCACGGCAGCCATTACTGATGTTGTTTACACACATTTGCCTCGGTGCAGTCATTTGAGGAAGCTTCATTTGTCTTGCTTGATTAGTGTGCACGCAAGGTGCAAACTCTGCGCGAAATTTAAAAAGAAAAATTTATGGTTCAAATTTTTTTAATTAAATTTTGTTGTTTTCAGAAAAGATTTCTTTAGTGTTACAATTTGTTTTATTATTTGATTTGTTTCATTAAAAAAAAAAAAAAAAAAAAAAAATTGTCATTGCTTTTCTAAATAACTTAAATAAATTTATCAAAATCTCTAACCCTGGCGCAGTAATTGAGACAAATAATAAGTGTAAAAAGACCGTTAAGCTTCCGCGCATGATTACTCGAGGCAAACGGATGTAAACTACGCCAATAATGGTGGATGAGTCCGAACTTTAAAACGGTAGATTCTCGCAAACTTTTAATGTTATTTTCGAAATAAGCATGTAAATTTACATCGAAATGGAAATTTTATTTACAATAGGTGTGCGGATCTTAAACTGCAAATTTACCCCCCCCCCCACCGGCCCAAAAAAACCCTCCTTTAGTCTTTCTTTTTAAATTTCAATGATAGATTTTGACGTTAAAATTTTGTTAAGTTTGGGGCACTTTTTCATCATCTCTACTCATTTTTAGCGTTTCACGTGCCAAGCCTTTTCGGGATATCTGTGTTTTGTTTTCGGGAATTCCCTTATAACACAGAGACAAGAAGACAAGCGAAGCTTTACACGTCTTTCTGTCCATGATGGAGAACAGTAGAAAGTGGGGGAGTTCTAAGGGAGTTAATTGCCCCTACTTCCTGAGAGTTCTAAGGGAGATTGCTAAGCATAAGTTAATTTCCTTGTGGATAAAAGCGTTGGTTAAGTAATCTAAAAAAATTAACTTGACCGAAGGAGTTGTGAGTTCAATACCTGGTCAAATTACCTGCTCAATATCAAAATGAGAGGTGGAAAACATACCCAGCAACAATATATCCCCAGATGATTTTAACACATTGACTAAAATATACATTTATTCATTACTGAATATGTCCTGAAAATTTCATTTGAACGAGATAATATTTTTTTTTTCGCAAATATTTTAAAACAGGAAGTGTCGTATTTTTACTTTCAATGTATCCATTTTTGGTGGTAGATATAAAATGGAAACAAAAACTCCAAAAAAAATCCCTTAAAAATACAATATTTGTGAGAGTGATATGTTTCTGAATTAGTAAATTTTTTTAAAGATTAATTAATTGGATTTTGTAAACATACTGATTATTTTTTCCCCTCTAAAACTATAAATAGCCAGTAATTTCAGAAAGCATTAGTTACAAATATTTCGTTCAAATTCACATGAAAAAAATTAAAAGAAATACGGAAAACCAACCCTGCTATAATCAAGATTATTATGTTTAAAAATAAATTAGTTTTAACTTTATATAACCAGTAGGTTAAGAATGTATTTTTCATTCTATACGTTTGAAAGAAACTTAGTAGAATAAGCAATTTTATTTTAAATACAACAGCAGAACTTTTTTTTTAGTTTGACTTTAATACAGTTGTCTTATTTTGCTATTATTTTCTTACATGTTTGAAATAATATCATATTTAATTGTCCTTAGTGTCGTCCTTTTTAATTATTCTGAATTTAAGATTTATTGAATTATTATATTCTTCCGATAGGGCAGCATAATCAATCAAAGACGGAAATTCAGAATTGTTTCCCTTTTGAATATCCATACAAAAATAATCTAACAATTACGATGCTAAAATGAAAACATTTAAATTCATTTAAAAGAGGTCTACACTTGAAATTGACATTTTTCATTTCTTTTTTGATTTCGCAAACGTCTTTATTTATTAAATTTTTTATTTAATAAAAGGAAATCTTTTTACTATAGATAATAATAATTTATTGATACAAGTTTTACTAATTAACCGATAACTGGGAGGAGAAGAGGTGGATTCTTACCTTTACGTTTAAGTAAATATAATGAATTTTTTAATTGGAATTGGAACTTGGCTTTTCGATTAATGATTCCAAGCCATTATCCCTTACACGACCTGCACACCCAAGGTTACAGTAGCTGGTATTATTCTCAAGCGGTCACCCATCGAAATACTTGACAAAGCTCGACTTCAGGTGAGAAGTGCGAGAAAAGAAACTGTTAGAATAGAAATGGCAGTTAGATCTATTAGGTTGGTGCAAAAATAATGTCGTTTTATCACATATGTTACTATGTGAGAAAACGACAGTATTTTTTCCCCAACCTAATAGCAAGTTGAACAGTAAGATGGTGGGACTAGTTGCCAATCTTGTAACATACTTAAATTCATACAGTTTCGGTTCTAGTAGGAGAAATCTCCACAAAAGTTTCCCTGAAAATATCTGGAGAAAAAACAGAGAGAATCACGTCACATAGGTGAAAAAAATATCTGATGTCAAGACGCCATATCTGGATCGATTACATTACACACACACTTCTTTTGTGCTTTTGCTGTGTATTTAAAGATTCTTGATAAAATATAAAGAAGAATCTGCAATGTTATTGGTCCTGAATTGGCATCTTGACTCCAGTCATTTTCTCACGAATGTTATTCATCTTCCCAGAGCCATTTCTAGAAATATTTTCCTGCTAATTGTTTTAATGAACTCTCCTCTATGGTACCTAGATTATGAATTTAAGCGCAGTACTAGATTGGCAACAAGGTTTCATCTTTTTGCTGTTAGAATGGCTAAATGTAACTGTAAGTTTTATGTTAACAGTTTCTTCTTAGGCATTTCTCATTTGGGAAACACTCTTCCGTCTTCATGTTTCCAGTTAACTTGATGATGATGATGATGGAAGGTAAAAAGAGTATTGGAATTTAATTTGGGAACCACGAATACAAGGTTTTGCAGGATGACATTCTAGCCTATTTTTCCAATCCTTACGCCAACCTTTTTTCTTGTTTTCAAAACCGGTTTCCAAAGCCTTGATTCTTATCAGAGATAAGAATATATTTTATGACCAGGAAATTTGTATAATAATTTTGGAGGGAAAAGTCCTCGATTCTTCTGAGCCTCCCAAATCTCTATAAATTTGGAGAATCTTCGCCTATTTTGTAGTGAGAATTCGGCCACTGTCTGTGAGGTCGACGATAGATAACTAGTCAACTTCGGAACCAGTTTCAACCAAAGAAAAACTACCTACTAAGGGTCTGTCGAGAACAAATATCAGCCCATATTAAAGGCCAGTTGTAAGTTGCCTTTCTTTCACCTAAAAGACTTCTGTCGTCGAACTACAAACTCACTCAACTGCAAAATTCCTATATCTACCAACATTTTTCTACTCTGTAAGAACTTTGAAGAAAACTGTGAGAGTTTCTAACCATTAACAAACTTCTGCCCTTTTTTGTACATGTAAATAAACAATTTCTTCTTTTATTGTTACACACTGAGCAGGAGTTATGAGTCTTTATTCGTCCACGCCTAAAAGAGTTTGTCCGCTCTAATCTTGCTGTTTTTATTTTGTCACCCTTTCATGCGGGAAAGCCGGTACAAATTTCCCACAAGCGTCCCCTCAGAGGATAAAGAAAAAGAGTAGTTTTGATTTGGAGGTGTTAAAAATAACAAGATACTACTTGACCCATTTAACAAGAGATTGTATGTCATTTATTAGATCAGCTACCAATCTAACCTTATTGAACACATTTTAAAGAATGATAGGAAGCTTCATCTCTTTAATCTGGTTGAGTAATGATTTTTTTAAAAATTCCTTTTTGGGGAGTATCACTGATTAATTAGTTTCACATGTCTAAGCGGATTCAAGGAAGATTATTTACATTTTGTAAAGGAAAATTCATCTAATCTGATTTGTCTTTTATAATACACATCTGATTTATTAAAAAAGATTCTTATTAAAAGAACCTTATGATTTTGAAATGTTACGGTTTTTTTTCATATTCACTTGTCCAAATATAAAAACAATATAATATCTGATTTTACAAATATAATTTCTGTGATGAGGAGTTATCATTTACTATTGTCCTCATCTTTTTTTGTTTTTACTACGACGACATTTCATTTCATGTGTTATGCCCTCTGGCCTTCGTCAGGTGTATGCCAATCGGGGTAACCTACTGGACTGAACTCTTTATTTAATCGATGGGAGTACATCTTTATCTTATTTACTTATATGCTTATTTTACAGCTTATATAGTTATACCAGAGTGTGGTTTCAGGTTCAACATGATCGACATAATGACAACCCTTCGATAACTACAGGAGGTAGGTTGAGAACAGAGGCAACCACTGTACGTTGTCATTATTGACCTCACAAATGCACTTGAACTTGTGAGCAGTAACGACTTGTTCAAGATACTCAACAGAATTAGTTATCCCCTGAGTTGCCTCAAATTACGACCTGGAGATTGTTCAGGATTTCACATACCTCAGTTCCACCTATTCAGGCTTCCTTTTCGCTACATACTTGACTCAACAGGGGGATCGAACGAGCTGCCAACACTTTTGCCAGGTTGACCTCAAGAGTCTGGGTGAACAGAAAACTCGCTCCAAAGAACCTAATTTCGGTCTATAGGGTATGTGTTGTCAACCTGCTACAGTGCGGTAGAAAGACTTACAGCCGCTACTTCAGTCAGGCGAGACACATCTGCAACATTCAACTTTGATGTCTGAGATGCATTCTAGGCATCAATTGCTCCGACTGAGTCACAAATTCTGTATTTCTTAATCACACCGTAATCTAGATGAGAGGGTTCTGAAGGTTCTTCTGTATAGGGAACTCGTAGCTAGCAAGAGGGACACCTCATCACCACATCAAGGGCACCTGGAGAAGGGACATGATGGCAATGGACATTGAGTGGTGAGAAGATATTTTTCATTTTAGAGACACAGTTTACACCCAGTATTGGAGCAGGTAGAGGAGAAATGAAGACATGCTACCTGTTAGAACCATGCTCGACAGAAAGAAAACAAGAAGGCGACATAAGATGATAGTATCTTCACATGTATTTGCTGCAATCGTGACTGTCACTCCCAAGTGTGCCTGTATGACCGTAACATGTTTCTTCACTATCAGCAGATGATGCAACATATGTACTTATATGATTATTTTAAAGATTATTTACTTTTATGCTTATATCAAAGCTTATATATGTATTTACTGATATCATTTTTTAAAAACCTTTTATAATTATTTTATAAGTTGAGACTAAAATAATATATTGTATGAATTTTCCTGGTGGCAAATTTGGAAAGCATCGAATGAAAAACCAGGAGTTATGGCCCAAAAATGGGATTTTTGAACAGTTTTTCATGGTTTTTTGTTATACACGGGAAAGTAAGCAGGATTAAAATCGCACTATATTATTTCTTGCGAGATGGCAATGTTTAATACTAAGTGCTGTAACCTTGGATGTGAAGGTGTTGTAATGCATAATGACTTAGAATTGTTAATTAGAGAGCAAAGTTCTAATTTCAGTTGCATTCAGTATTTTTACATATGCGTAAAGACATTTGGCAAAGGTAAAAATTACTTATTCTACTAATTTTCGTCAAAGCAAATAGAATAAAAAATCCATTCTTAAATTATTGGTTATATAAGGTTAAAAATAATTTGCTCGCATTCTGTATTTCTTTTAATTTTTTCCATGTGATTTATTAAAAAGTATTGAATGATATAATTGTAACTAATTCTCTCCGAACTCACTGGCTATTTACATTATGTTTTTGAGTGAAAAAGTAATTATTATATTTACAAAATACAGTTCATTAATGCTTAAATATACTTTGAAAAATATGTCTTGCACAAATATTGTATTTTTAAGGAATTTGGAAATTTGTTGTTTAATATAATAGTTCCCACCAAAATGGATACTTTTTTTTGTCTGCAATCAAAGCAAAAAAAAAAAAAAAAATTTCAAAATATTTGTCAAAAATCCAAGAATTATCTGATTCGAGTAAAATTTTGAGGACTTATTCAGTAATGAAAGCATATTTTTAGGGATTTTGTTACTTTATCAAAAACAGACTCTGGTAAATAGTTTTACGGGTATGTTTCCAAACTCTCTATTCAGTATCGTGTATAATTTAATTTGGGTTTGTGGTGATTCATCAATTTTTCTTTTACAGTAACATAAAAATCCCTGAAGATATCATTTTGGTAAAAACATGAATTATGAAATAAAAAAATGAATATTAAGAAAGTCTCAGCCTGCAACATACTAAAAACAGTTTAATACAATACAAAAACCTTTTTATGATAAATAATGCTCATACAATTTAATAAAACACATTATTTTCTTTCAGATTCAACAGAAAAAATGTAAATTTATATTTCTTTTTAAAAAGTTACATGTAAGTTTTTAGTGTCATTTTGAAATTAATCCTTTGAAAATTTAAAATAAGTAAAGTTTAATGTAAGGACCTGCACAAAAAATACAACACTAAGGTTGAGAATTACATTTTTAAAAAATAATAAATCTTGTGGTAGCTATAGATTTTCTCTCCAGTGCATATGTTTGACTAAATCTAGATTCCATGAAAATGTAAATCTACAAATTTAACAAAACAGTTTCTTTGTAATCAATATTTCCATTAGGTCCAACTTCATAAGAGTTTAGCCAATGTCAGAAGAATATAGCCTATCTTTTCTGTTTATTCATACATAACACTAAAAATGTTTCTTGCCAGGTAAAGTTCACTGGCAGGTTGTTTTTCAATATGTATCCATGACTTTCCCATGAACCATGTAGCATATATTTGTGTGTGTTTTCATGGAAAATGAAATGTCTATTTCTTCACTGTTTTTGTGTAATGTATTGCTTTTCATGGGAACATCTAATTATGAAGTTGCTGCATTAAAATATTTTTTGCCAGTTTTGGCAAAAAATCATAAAAACATTTTTTCTCTCCAATGTGTATACACAGATGTCTCACCAATAATCACTTCTATAAAAATGGACATCCACAAATTATAGTTATTCTCCAGTGTGTGTACTCAAATGATTGACCAAATCTGATTTGTAGGAAAATGCAGAGACACAAAATTCACAAGACTACCGTTTTTCTCCAGTGTGTATATGCATATGCCTCACTAAATGCCCTTTCACTGAAAATGCATATCCACAAATTTCGCAAGAATATGGTTTCTCTCCAGTGTGTGTACGCATATGACTGACTAAAGTGGACTTCTGTGAAAATGTAGATCCACAAACTTCACAAGAATAAGGTTTCTCTCCAGTGTGTGTATGCATATGACTGACTAAATTTGACTTCCGTGAAAATGTAGATCCACAAACTTCACAAGAATAAGGTTTCACTCCAGTGTGAATATGCTTATGTATCACTAAAGGCTCTTTCTCTGAAAATGAAAATCCACAAATTTCACAAAAATAAGGTTTCTCTCCAGTGTGTGTACGCATATGTCTCACTAAATGAAACTTCAGTGAAAATGAAGATCCACAAATTTCACAAGAATAAGGTGTCTCTCCAGTGTGAGTACGCTTATGTCTCACCAAATTTGGCTTCCCTGAAAATGAGGATCCACAAATCTCGCAAGAATATGGTTTCTCTCCAGTGTGTGTACGCTTATGTGTCACTAAATTCCCTTTCTCTGAAAATGCAAATCCACATATTTCACAAGAATATGGTTTCTCTCCAGTGTGTGTACGCATATGACTGACTAAATTTGACTTCCGTGTAAATGTAGATCCACAAACTTCACAAGAATAAGGTTTCTCTCCAGTGTGTGTACGCTTATGTCTCACTAAAGGTGATTTCTCTGAAAATGCAAATCCACAAATTTCACAAGAATAAGGTTTCTCTCCAGTGTGTGTACGCATATGTTTCACTAAATAACAGTCCTGTGAAAATGCAGATCCACAAACTTCACACGAATAAGGTTTCTCTCTGGTGTGTGTACGCTTATGTCTCACTAAAGGTGATTTCTGTGAAAAGGCAGATCCACAAACTTCACAAGTGTATGGCTTCTCTCCAGTGTGTGTATGCATATGACTCCTTAAATGTGTCTTCTGTGAAAAGGCAGATCCACAAACTTCACATGCATATGGTTTCTCTCCAGTGTGTGCATGCATATGTTTCACTAAATGAGACTTCTGTGAAAATGCAGATCCACAAACTTCACAAGAATAAGGTTTCTTCTTACATTCCATATTGTGTATTATGTCCCACTTCACAACAGTTTAGCACATGTCAGATGAATATGGCTTATTTTTCCTGTCTATTCATAAAATGAATACGGCATATCTTTTCTGTTTATTCATAAAATGTGATTTCATAGAAAGATAAACCACATATTTCAATGTACATTATATCCTACCAGATAAAGTTTATTGTCATGCTTTTGACAATGTAGATCCATGACTTTCACATGAATGATGTAGCACAGATGTCTTTTCCTTTAGTGAAATTCTCAATAATAACACTGCAGTTTTTGTACAACCAAAACATCTGTGAAGAAAAAAAGCATAAATGATATATTAATAGTGACAGAGAATAATATATAAAAGCAGTCTATGAGACATATATATAATTATGTCAATAGTGCAGCAGTCCGAAGTGAAAATCAAACATTTTGCAGTGAAACAAGATTGCTTCACCATCACGTCATATCTTATGAATTGTATGTGATTAAAATCAGAACATTATCAATTCAGAAATAATTCAAATATGGATCTTGAAAAATATCTGTTGATTTTTAAGTTTATTTAGACCTTGTCTTGGAATAACATCACTGGAAATTTGATTAAGTACATAGCTGTTACCACCTGGCATGAGAAAATTTGCTGCAGGGATTTCTACCTAATAAAAATGAAAGCATCAATTTTATCCAACCCTAGAAGATGTTTAGCTAACTTCCCCTCCAGGGACAGTCAGTAATATCACAAAACAAAGAGATGAAATTTGATCTGGGAAAGCAACGGAAGTATTTATTAAAATAACAGTTTATAATTAGAATACAAAATGCATAGTAAAAATAATGTTCACAATTGACACAGCATCGGGAAGCTTTGTGTCAACTTAACGGCCAGCCACGATGACTGACCATTAAATAGACTGGGAGAGAAATAGGTTACAATGGTCCACATGATTTAATTATATATTACGTGAAAAAAAATAATTTTTATTTTAGAATGGTAAAGTGTAGAAATTAAGAAGAACATTAAAAATTGATGAAAACAGAGATAGTAACATGGGAATGAGTGAAAAGCAATCTGAAGTGAAAAATAAGGCGAATGAAGATTGATTATTTTACTGGAATTTCAATCACAATGGGTCATTAATGCCAAAACAGTTGGTTGATCGAGAAATGGAGAAAGCATATTACTTCTGGAGATAAGGTAGATATTATCTGTCTATATTCACAATATTTTGGCCTTTGTAGACTCCTGCCTTCTTTAGGATCTGCCTATATTGCAACTATTTACAAAATTTACACTATTCAGATTGTTGTCCTCATCTTTATTGTCATATTCACACTGTTTCAGAAATTGTATGCTCCAGCCTTCTTCAGAATCTGTCTATATTTTTGAGATGAAGTATTGTGGCTACTTACACTATTTATTCTGTTTGAACTTTTGTCCCCATCTTTGTTGCCATATTCACACTGTTTTGACCACTGTATACTCTGGCCTTCTTTAGTTGATACATGTGGAATTTCAAAGCCAATCCCTTATTTAGTCCACAGGATCAGATTGATTTACTTTCATGTTTTTGATTTACTTTTTGAATATCTCAGTATATGTTATTTCACTTGTATATGTAAACTCTTCAAGTTTCTTGTTCACTCTGCTGTGGTCAGGTATTGAACTCATAACTCTTTTTGAATTACTCAACCAACACTTTTATCCACAAGAGAAATAACTGATACTGAGGTGTCCAGAAGAGGCATGGAACACTAAAAGATGATTACACATGATGAAAATTTTAACTGTTAGTTTTTAAATTGTTTCTTGTTAAAATTTGGTTTTTCTTCCATCAAAGGAGGACCACAAATTAGTATAGGAAATTTGAGTGTCTTTTAGTGATTAATTTTTTTTTTAGTGAAGAATGAAATGAAACACATTTGTGTTCATTTTTCAAAGATTTTAATATTTTTTATAAAAATTATGTAGCATCTACCCTGATCCCACTGGATCAATGTACTCTACAAAACTGGCTGTCGGTCCAGTTATAGTCCAGTATTGCAGATTCAATCAAAGTCTCCGGTTCCCAATGTCAATTCGATTCCACTTTCCAGCGATGTAATTTTTTTCATCCTGGAGAGCAGTTAACAAATTGTAAATCTCAGAAGATTCAGCTGGTCTACTGCAAGTTCATTGGGGCAAGAATCGGGTCAAGTAGAAAAAAATAAAATATGAACAAGTTGATTTGAGTCCAAAGAAAAATAGACGTAGATGTATATAAGGAAGAAATTGGTACAAAAAGAATAATGCTTCTTTTACAAGAAAGTAATCCAGAAAAAAAAAAAAAAAAAAACAGAAAAAAAAAAAAAAAAAAACAAATATTGCAAATATTTCTAAAAGGAGAGTAGTAGTTTTTGGGTTCACCCTTTTTTGGTCTTAGTAGGATATAAGGGAGTTCACTGGGAATACTGTGCCAATTTTGCAGATAACTGGAGTTCACTTCCTCCCTTATTACAGCAGCAAGCAGACTCTTTCATTCTCACTGCCTATCTCTGTCTCTCTTGTCAACTGCTACTTTGACGTGACTATTTTTGCAGACAAACACGCTTAAGTAAATGTGATGGTAGCAACAAAAACCCTGGGGTGCTGGTAACTTAGAATAAAACATTACTGACCTCTCCCACTTCATGAATTAAATGAACTGTTTCTTCATCCCAATTGGTATTCCATAGTTCATATAAACACTATTGTTGGGACATTTTATATTAATAATTCTGATGAAGCACGGATTCTCTGGGCACAAACTTCAGCCAGATTATTTTTCCCATCAGTAAACAAAATTGTATATTCCTACTATTATTAATTTAAGGGTGATGACCGGTCATTGCCAAATTATTGTTGTTCTACAAAGACTTTATCTGTAAAACATAATTTAAGAAAATGTGAATGCCCTTTTTATATAATTATTAAGTACTCAGTAATCTTAAAAATATTGGAAAATATTCTCCATAATCTAGTTGTAGGAATGTTGCCATCATATTTATTTTCATATAATGTCATGCATTTACTTTCAAAAGTAGGCTTGTTACATAATACTTTATATACATAAAGAAAAAATTATTTTAAAAATGCACATTTTTTTTGTATGCTAGACGTTAATTTCGAAAATCTTGCAAAATAAAAATAATTGTCAGATGTTAATGAAACTTTCAGAAACTATTCACAAATAATGGAATTTATTATAAATGTTTTCTTATTTTTAAAATCATGGCAAAGATATTTTTTATATATATTTATTACTACCCCCATAACTAATTGTATGAAAACTCTAGAAATTCCACATTGTTCAGTTTAGTGATTGTATTAGTTAAAAGCTAAATTTACTAAAAAAAACTCTACATCAGCTTTGAGGAAAGCAAATCATATATTTTTCTTTTTAATTTGACCCACTCCTGACATGAATATCAGCTCTGAATTGTAACATACAAAACTCAATAAAACAAAGATATTATTTAATATCAAATGCTTTTATTTGCTTTTAGATGTTCTTATGAATATGGATAATATTTTCTGAAAGCAAAAACTTTTTTGATGAAAAATGAATTTTTATTACAGTTATTTCTTTAATTTTTTTTTAGATTTTTACACTTAAGTTGTTAAATTATTATAAAAATTAGTGAAGACGACATTCATTTTCGTAAATGGCATTATGAGATAGATCTTTTTTTTTTACAGCATTGTAAATTGTATTGCTTCAACCAATCAGAAGGCCCACACTAATTAAGAAATGTAATATTGTGTTATTTGAGTTAAGCATTGTTCTCCACTGTTAGGGCCTTTATTTTTGCGAAATATGTGTGAAGTTAATTTGATTTTTCAATTTGAACTGAAAATGGTACATTCTTATTTCAATTTTTTTCTATTTTCCATAAAGCATTGTAAACGTAAAGGTGAAAGCTAAGTACAAAAATAAATTAGAGCGATGAAAGTTTTCCTTAAAAATAATGAGATAAATAATTTGTTCACTTCAATATAAATAATTATGTCACTTCTGTGTTTCTGTATGATAACTTTTCCTTACGTATGCTGTCAATACGTGATGAAATCATCACTCATCACCTGTCAAGTGATACAAAATGGTATGACATGCTTTGATTTATTTTTTATCTTTTCAGTGTAGTACCTAAGTAATCCTAGTTTCAAAATATTTTGAACAAACATACTTTCTAATTTTCTTAAGTTTTGAAAAAATTGGAATTGATTTTTAAGAGAATTTCAAACTCGGATTTTCATTTTTTTTATAAAATGAAAAAAAAATGGTGGACATGATTGATTATGTGTCAATTCTGCTGACTCAAAATACAAGATTTTAAATGAAAATGTTGGTCTTTTTTAGTAAATTCACTGACAAAAAAAATTTTGTCAGTGAATTTACTAAAAAAACTCTACATCAGCCATTTCTTTTTAAATTTTGTAAACTAAGTTAAAATTCTAGTTTAAAATTTGTCCAAATACCAATGTTTACGTTTATACGTTTTCCAAAATTCATTTGACGAAAATTAGGAAATTTAAAGATTATTTAATATATTTTGAAAAAAACTTTTACTTACTTTCTTCAAAGAAAGATGTTGTTTAAAATAAAAAGGAGGCGATCTTAACATCATTGACAAGTGATGAGTGATTGCTATCATCATATATCGACAGCTAACGTGAGGTTCGAGTTATCATACAGAAGGACATAATTGACGTAATGTTTTTTTTATGTGAACCAGTATATGTAGTACCTCGTCATTATTGAAGTAAAAAAAAAACATTCAGCATTCCAGTTTCTTTTCTTTTTTTTTTTATTACTGTAGCTTACACCATAAGTTTGTTGATACTATCTGTAGAAATTATAAATATTATAAATAAATTAAAATACAAGTGCTGCACTGCTTTTTGAGGGCAACTATAGCCCCCTAAAGTCAATACAGATCTGCTATGATAAAACATTTCTATCCCAAGTAAAAATCATCACAAACATATCAAAAGTTATTTTGTTACACTACAGCCTATTTGCTCTGAAAGAAAAAAAAAATGTTGAAAAATTACTTTTGTCATCAACTGAACAAAACATCAAGGAAACTTTTGATCTGCACCCCATGAAACTAGGTATTTTCTGAAAGCAAAGAATGCAGTTTCATTTCTAAGTGAAATTGGTTGTTGTAAATGATTATAAAAAATTTGTTGTTGTAAATGATTATAAAAAATTTTTCTGGGGATAAAATATGAAAAAATAGTTAAAATTGCTATTCCTAAACACTGGAAACCATGATTTTTTTTCATATGTGTTTTTTATTTTTATTTTTTTTTAAATCATCGATAAGGATAACAGTGTTGAAATTAAGCCAAAATTGACTTTGACATTGCTGGGTCAAAGGCCAGCCAGCTGACAATACCAAGCTGTCATCATCTTGTAAAAAATCCCATTTTTTTTTTTTTAAATCTATGTTTGAACAATGGCTTGATGTATTTTTGTTTTTTAACACCTTTTGAGCAGAGTGATGACAACAACACTTAAAGAATGATTATGAGCTGCAGGCAGAATGGACTGAGAACTGAGAAATGCTGAACATGTGTTTTGCACAAAGAATTTGCAATAATGAAATTAACGTTCAGCGGAGAATGCTTACACTCAAGCCACGCGACGTTTTATTTCTTGTGACCTTCCGTACTTTTTACTTACAGCCATTTAACGATTTTTATGAACACAAAATTACATTTCTTAATTACTGCGGATCTTCTGATTAGTCGAAACAATACAATTTACAAAGCACTAATAAAGATCTATCTCATAAGGACACTTAGGAAACCCGATTCGGCTTTTAACTAATTCTATATTTTAACAACTGAAATGTAATAATCGATTATAATTAAAGAAATAACAAATAATTGCATTAAAAAATTTTTTGCCTTCAGAAAATATTGTCCATATTCATAAAAACAGCTAAAACAAAAGCATTTGAAATTAAATAATATCTTTGTTTTGTTGAGTTTTGTATGTTACAATTCAGAGCTGATTTTCAGGTAGGGGGGTCTAATTAAAAAACAAAAAACAAAACATGATTTGCATTCCTCAAAGCCTTGTGCTTTTCTTGTAATCACTAAACCTGATGCAATCGAATTTCTAGCATTTTCATAAAATTAGCTGGGGGGTGGGTAATAAATATAAAAAGAAAATATTTCTACCATTACTTTAATAAAAAAAAACAAAAAAAAAAAAGAAAACGTGCTTAAAAATTGTACTTGTTACTTTAGTAGTTCCAGTGATAAAAAGAGAAACAAGATTTTTTTAATGAAAATTTATAATGTTCTAAAAAAAAAGGAAAATTTTTTTAAAATAATTAAAAAAACTTTGGTCTTTCCTCTTAATAATAACATAAGCATTTAGACGATAAAATTTTGTGTTCATAAAGTTTGGCATCTTTTTCGTCATGCAATGCTTATTTTTAGTGATTTCATGGAGGCACCTAAAAATTTTAATAGGTATCTAATAGAATTTAAAAAAAAAAAATTCTTCTAATGAATAAAAACTCATTATTCATCAAAAAAACATTTTTCTGAAGTCAACAGTTTCCTTAATAAATAAAACCTTTTCTAATGTCACAGATTTTTTTTTATTGCATTTTTTAACAACTAGTAGATATTTGTGATTTGAATAGTATTTAAAAAAAAAAAAAAAATGCTGATTTACATATTCCAAGGAGTCGTGCTACTTTTTTTTTTATTTTGACTCATGAAAAAATTGATGATTATTAAATATTCTTGAAGAAGTCCTGCTTTTAACATACAGTGTAATCCGGATATAGGTTGATGCAAAAATAACATAGTAACTAAGTAACATATGTGAGAAAACGACATTATTTTTGCACCAACCTAATAAGAGAAACCCGGATATATGAAAGATTTTCTCTGGTCCCAAATTAGAGCCATACTTACCTAGACAAAAAATAAAATAGACCAAACCCGGATATAAGATACTTCTTCTCCGGTCCCGACAACTCTCTTATATCCGGGTTACACTGTATAAAAAATTGGGGTTCAAAATTTAATTTCTATAAAGTTCATTTAAGAAGTACTAAAAAGAAATAAAAACAAAAAATTATTTGGTCAATAGGTCAGTATTAATTTCGTCCAAATATCTTTGACATCAAACTAAAAATATATTTTTATGTCGTCCTTTGTCTCCTTTAAAAAAATCCAGCTTTGAAATAATAACATGGATGTTAACTGAAAAAATGCAATAAACTTGTGTTAATAGAGTTTCTGAGACGATCACAACTGAATTTTTATTTGTATTTCTTTTTGTCTTGCTAACTAACAGACACCGACCCACGAATAATGAGAGAAATCAATTAAGTAACAAATTCTTCTTCTATCAAAATTATCAGAATTCCTTCACTTACTTTTCAGACCAGAAAATTCAATGAGAAAAACACAAAAAATCGTCTGATTTGTTTGTGTTTTCAAATGATTTCCTTGAGATTTTTTTTACTTCAACCGACACAAGTTTTGTATTTTTCGTTCAATTGATAATGTCGAAGTTGTAACAAGTTCCACAAGGAAAGAAGAATTCAAAAATAAAAAAAAAATAAAAAAAAAAAAAAAACGAATTATTTTTTGTTTTTCAGTCAATATTTCGTTAGATACTAACAGACGAATAAGATGTGGCTCCTTGTATTTAAAAATCCTTAGATTTCTTGGCAATGACTGGTGTTTATTCCTGGCAGCCGACAGTCCCAGAATCGCGAATCTATGATACGAAATCTCTTTCTATCAAAACGTAGAGAATCCATAAGTGAAGAGAAAAAATGGGAAAATGAATCAAGAATAAATATTTTTCTAACATGGTGATTAGGATAATTAGTTGACTAATTAATTTTTATTGCGTACGTTCAGTCAAAAAGTAAAAATATTACGAACAATTAATAATTTAATTTAATTATGAAAATAAGCACTTGAAAATAAATGAACTTTAAAAATTTAACGATGAAGAAGATAAAAAAAAATAATCTTGAGAGAATTCTATTTTTATTAAAATAATTTAAAAATTATCAGAATGACTTTATATTATTTTTTTTTAAGTTACTTTAAAAATTGCATTATCTGCTGAATTCATCGTAAGTTAAAAAAAAAAAAAAAAACGAGGCGGGGGTCTGCAAAAAAAAGTATTAAAAAAATAAATGTACTTACATATTTTGCATTCGTTCATTGGATTTGATTCCTTTAAAGCAATGTAACGTGTAAAAAATGGTAAATTAAAGTTCTAAATAAACAAATGCATTTAGGTTGAATGAGATTTAAGAACGACCGGCATTTTTAATCAAAGAAGGTTTTCCAAAAAGACAAAATCAAGGGAGGTAATTCATAATATTTATTGTACTATTGTACAAATATGGCAAAAAGGCCTAAGTGGGAAAGTGGAAAAGGATGGTCTTAGCATTTAAAATTAGCTAGCCGCAACCACTGACCCAAACATACTGATAATATTTCTGTCACCAAAACAACTCATTCTTACATACCATTCTTACCTCAAACACCATAATACCTCAAAAAAAAAAAACTCTATGAAGTCCTAACAAACTAGTCCCCACATTCAATGTTTGTGGTGGGAGGGGAATAAAAAAACAATTTTAAAAATCCCCAATGAATATTTACAAATAAAATGTATAAGAACTATATACAAGAAAACAAACAAAATATTTGTTAGTAATAAAAAAACCCACAAAGCAACTAAATGTAGCAGTAATACCAGTTCACTGGACGAAATCAATGCGGAACTTGAAAAGAAAAATATAACCCATTTGTTGTACATCCCAACCACTCACTCAAACACACGCTCATTCAAACACAAAAACAGTTACGAAAGTCGCCCCGCACCCACCAGAGAACTGACAACACTAGCCACCTAAATATGGGAGGGATGGGGAATTAAACCAAAAGAAAAACAAATAGGGACAAAAATAAAAGGAGCCAATGCGCATACACACCCTTGCCATAACGGGGGAAAAAAACAACTAAAACAAAAAACGACCTACACTAAACTATTAAGGGGAGGGTTGCCAATGTTCAATCCAGTAAAAACAATATCCTCCTCTAACCGGCATCAAAATGCCACTCTATGTCAGCACCTTTCACTCGGCAGAGACGTGCAAGACTCATCCATCTTTCGCCAAATTCCAATGGATGGTGTCGCTTCCTTTCCGTCCTGGTCTTGACTTTAAGCTGATGCTTAAAGAACAAGATCAGTTGGGAAGAGGTAAACTCCTCGGCCTCATGGAATTCCTTCTGCCGCGTCGTCCATATCACGACTCGCATAACCCCCAGTAAGCAAAGGAACACATAGTGCTCAGCCTTAGTCAACGGCAGTACTATATTGCTACAGACGGAACTGGCCTCGAGGACAAAGAACTTTCCGCACAGCATGCGAACTGTTGCGCGGCCGATAAGGATGTCGCCCCCGCAAGCTTTAAGAAACGTGTGAACAGCTAAAGACAATGAGGGGACAAAGGCAAAGGTTTAAGAAACAATAACGTCGATTTTATTTATGCCAATTGTACAAGAAGAGTGTACTCTGGAGAAACGTGTTTAAATCGGTGTCGGGTCCGGTATGACTGCTTTTGTTTTAGGGGTAGCTGCTTTCGGTCGTATCGGCGAAACGAATGTAGAGTTGATCAGCGACGGTAGCTGGTCGACTGCCGGATGGGAGAATAGTCTGGAACAGCAGCAGGTTGATCGACGTCCCTAAACAGGGTCAAGTCAGAACGGTGATACGACTTCACAGGGCGGATCGACCGCGGAAACGGGATCGCGCCGAAGTGTAACACTTGGCGAACCTGGTCTCGACAAACCACCGGAAGCTCACAAAGGCGGCGTACTACACTTTGATCCTAGCAACCGGGCCGAGCAGCTCGGTATTTATCAACTACCCACGAGGACCGAATGTGGCACAAGGCCGGTTTAATGTGGGTCTCTCCGAGCCCGTAGGCTCGGCCAAAAATATAGCCTTTGAACCCGCCCAGACGAGTTCAGGCCCTGTCTACCTCCCCGAACGAAACCTTGCCCTTCGGCAAAGCTTCGTCCGGGTTCCTCTCTGCTAATGCAAAGAGTTCGACAGACGCCGACTCGGAAGCTCACAAAGGCAACGTACTACACTTTGATCCTATTATTTATTCACCGAAAAGGTACAAATGTGCCACGAGGGCTAAAAATGGGGGTGGGGAAAAAGAATGGTCTTCTCTAGTCCTATCTCAAATCTAACTAGTCTCAGTCTTTGACCCATTCGTACTTACAATATTCCTTTCACCATAACAACACTTTTACTCCTTGCTGTCACACCACAATCACCAAAATACCACATTTTCTCTATGAAAAAGCCCTAACATGAAATTTTTATTTATACGATTATCGAGGGATAGGGAAAAAATCATAAACCCAATGATTATATACAATGAAAAACATGTTTGCAAAAGAAACTAAACAAAACAATAGTAGTAGTAGGACCCTTCTCGAAAATGTGGCAGAAATCTCGATTAACTGGGTTGAAACAAATCCAGAGAAAAGAAACATCTGTCACCTAAAAAGTGGGGTGGGGTGGAGACAAGTAACTAAAAGAGGACAAAAAAGGCTAGACTTATGTACTTGCATGCACTAGCTATGTTGAAAGGAAAATATTTTGCCCTGAGAAGGCCAAAACTGAAAAAGAAAAAGTCCTATCTTACCTTAAAAGCCCTGGGATGACTGATGTTTCGGTTCGAGTCCCAAAATCCTCTTGCCTAAATTGCATCCAACAACCACTCGAGGTCAGCACCTCTCACTCGCACCAAGCGTGAAACTTTCACCCACCTTTTGCCGAATTTCGACGTGGAGAGACGCACCCTCTCCGCCCTGATCTTAATCTTAAGCTGATGCCTAAAGAAAGAGACCAGTTGCAAGGAGGAAAACCTCTCACCTGCGTGAAACTCCTTCTGTCTAGTCGTCCACACTACCATTCGCATAATGCCGAGCAGACACAAGAGCACATAGTGCTGATCCCTCGACATTGACGGAACCACATTGGCACAAACAGAACTGGCTTCCAGGGCAAAAAACTTTCCACCCAAGGCGCGAACCATGTAGCCTTCAATCAGCCTGCACAAAGGTCGCAAAACGTCGCAGTGAAAGAAGGCATGTTCGATTGACTCTTCCCAGTCACCACAGCGCACACATTCGGCTGTAATCGCCAAGCCCGCTGCGCAGAGCTTTTTGCCGACCCAGAGAGCCCCTCGCAACACCAGCCAGGTGAGGGATGCCCCGTCGTTATTGAGACATTTCAACCCAGGCGCCCAAGGCGAGACGGAGCAAAACTCCCCAGCTCGCTCGGGAGCTTGTCCTTGGCCTTTCCCTCACAACCACCCGATACAAAGCATTCCGTGAGTGTCAGAGAGGCGTTCTTTTACCCCAAGGAGGCAGCACAGCGCTTTCCTACATTCCCGATAAAAGAGGCATTCACCATCAGTTGAGCGGTGCGCCTCCAGCTCGTCGGAATGCACACTTTCCAGGGACGGAAAAGCTTGACGAGCATCTTCCTTCCAGAATTCGCCCTCATCGTCCTTTGGCGTACACACCCGTTCTAGGAAATTCAAGCGCAGCATATGCTGACGTGTCTCGACGCTTGGCATTCCCAGACCGCCTTCGGCAGGATGGAGGCAGCAGACCTCGCGACTTACCAAGTGAGTCTTTCCTCTTCAGAGGAAATCGAAAAGCTCTTTAACGAACTTGTCTAGTTCGGTAGACGGGAGTAGAGGAACCGAAAGCCGGTAGAAGAGGATCGGGTAGATGTGAGAAATGCACACTTCCGCCCTCCTCTTCAAGGAAAGATTCCTTCGCGTCCACAGGCGAACTGCTTCCTCCACCTTCTTTCGAACCTCCGACCAGTTAGTGTCTAGCTGAAGTCCGGGCCCGAACCAGACACCAAGTATCTTGACGGGCGCGTCCGTCCAGCTGAAGGGACCGGGGACGGGAACTCCCTCCCATTCACCTAACCGCAAGCCGACTTATCGCGATTGATTTTGGCCCCTGTCACCGTCTCATACCTGCAAACTTCTTTGCTGACTTCGTGAATCTCGGCGGTGTTCTTTACGAAAACAGACACGTCGTCAGCATAGGCTGAACACTTGGCCGATTTGTTGGCACCAGGTCAAGAAATTCCGCGAAGGACCGGATTCGCCTTTAGCTTGCGAAGGAAGGGTTCCAAAGCAATAACATATAGCATAGGCGAAAGCGGACAACCTTGACGAATCGATCGAGACAAGGTGAAAGGCTCCGACCTCACCCCGTTCACTTCCACCAGTGCCCCAGGGGACCTGTACAGGAGACGGATCCAGGAACGAAATTGGCACCTGAAACCGGCAGCGGCGAGAACAGCCTCGAGAAAACGATGGTCCACCCTATCGAATGCCTTGGACTGATCCAAATTGATCAGCGCGGCTTCACCGTCGACTTTTTCTATGATCTGGCGAACCATATGAAGGTTGTCCTGAATAGTCCTCCCCCTCACAGCGCATGTCTGTTCGGGACCTATCAGACTATAGAGGCCAAGCTGCAAACGGTTGGCCAAGACCTTCGCCAAAATCTTCAACTCTACATTCAGCATAGTCAAAGGGCAGAAATTACCTATCTCATCCCCTCCGCTTTTGCTCTTGCGTAACAACTTGATGACACCCCTGGTGAAGCGTTGGGGTATCGGCACTGATGTTCAACCAGTGGTTGAACATCAGTGCCAGCAGCGGAACAAAAGCGGGCGACAGTCTCAAGTAAAACTCGTAGGGAAACCTGTCTATACCTGGAGTCTTGTCTCGGTCGGCCTGCTTCAAGGCTTCCCAGATTTCCGCCTCGGTGACGGCCCTTTCGCACAAATCCGCTTCCCCCGTCTCGAGACGTGGAAAGTCGGCTAAATATGCGTCGAAATTAGCGGGGCTCAGACCGGGCTCCCTGGTGAAAAAGTCGCGGAAATAGGATCGAAAGGCTTCGCAGATGCCTTCGTTTGTAGTCACCCGTCGTCCGTCCGGCGATGTCACGCTTGGAAAGTACCGATCTGACGCGCCGCGAAACTCCTCTTGCCTGAGTTCTGCAGCCATGTTCGTCGCCTCGGCAGACATTTTCTTCAACCTAGCCCTAACTACCAGAGCTTGATCCTTCTTGATAAGCGAGGAGGCCAACTGTGCCCTAGCTTCTGTCACTTCTCCACTATCTCCCGACTGGATGGCACCCTCTAATCTAGATTCTGCTGCCGTTTCCGCTGCTAGTGTATCTCTATTGAGCCGACGACTATAATCAGCTGCAAACGACATGATGACTGACTTAAGGTGTCCCCACCACTTCTTCCCATGCACACTCCCCGTCAATTCCCTCTGAATGGTTATCAGTAACTGATCACGGAAGTCCTTCACGTCGAGCAATGACGTGTTAAACTTCCAGTAACTATTCATTCTAGGTTTAGGCTTATCTAAGTTTACCCGCACCCGGACGAGCCGATGATCCGAGTAAACTATCGAATGAAAACTTGGACACTCTAAGAGCCCTACGTCGACTTTCCTAACTCCTAACTAAAACCCGGTCGATGTAGCTCGTGCGAACTACCGAATCCAGGCCGCCCCTATTTGTCCAAGTCCACGCTACTTGCCCGGGGTGTTCGTTCCGAAACTTATCGACGAGATCAGATCCATCGACAAAATCACGAAACGGTTTCACGTCCCGGTTGTAAGAGCCCGATCTTAACCCGCTACGATCTAATTTGGGATCAAGGACGGCGTTCTAATCACCCGCTAAAACTACCTGCCGAGGCGTCGCCAAAAACGGCTCGACCCGACGAAAAAAGGACGCCCGCTCCGCCTGGTCGTTGGGCGGATAAACCCCGATGAAGCGAAGAGACTTACCCTAAAGGTGACGTCCAGGACACAAAGCCTGCCCTCCGGATCCGCGAACACAAGAGAACACGCCGCCGCCAGGGACCAGCTGATCAGCCAAGAAACCCCTCTTGAGCGACTATCAAAATAAGCTGAGTAGAGGTGAAACCTCTTCGGCAGAATATTCTCATAGTCGCTGGCAATAAGATGGGTCTCCTGTAGACAACAAACATTCACGCCGAGATGCTGAAGGTCACGCACGAGCCTCGCCCTGCGAGACTCCGACCTCAGCCCTCGCCCATTCAAAGTTGCCAACCACAGAGCCATTGTGAGACACTTACCTTAGGGTTGGGCGTCGCCGTGAAACATAGTCGGGGTGAGAATGCCTACAGCTTCAGCCATGGAACCAGTGCCCATCGCAGTCTTGATGGAGCCATCCTGGGACAAGCCGCCGACAAACCAAGGAAATGTTAATTTTAACACCCTGTATAGGGAGGGGTGAACCAAAACGGGGACCCTCCCACAACAGAACTGTTTCAGTTTATTCAGATCGTCATTGTTCGTGATGACTATTTGAGAAGGCACCGGGAAGCTCTTTCTCGCCTCCTCTATCATGCCCCAGATCTGCCGTGATCCAGACCCGATGCGGACAATAGTTAGAACCATCTTTACCGTGGGAAAGTTTGTGGGGTCGTCCAGGTCCCTGTCGCCGCATTTTTTCATGGCCAGGAGGACTTTCAAATTGTTGGTCCTCTTGGCAAAGTCCTTTGCCTTCTCTTCACTTTCCATTGTCACACGGCAGACATTCTTTCCCGTGTTATAAGCCAGCTTAGCTTTCCTCTTTTTCCCGCCGGCTTCTTCCGAAGGACTCCTCTGTCTCTTCCTGGGCGTAACGCTGTCTTTTTTTTAGGGGACGGCGCTGGCGTTTTGGTGTTAACAAAGGGAATTGCAGTCCTCTTTTTCGGAGAGAAAGAGAGGGCTCTTGCTGAGGCATTGGGTTGTTTTCTCACCTTGGACGGGGAAGATGGGGCAGAGGATGAGGGACGAGTAGAGTCTGCTAGTGACGATGATTTTGGCGCTGGAGAAGCCGGAGTCGAAGAAGATGATTTTGTTGCTGAAGATTATGTTGACGATGATAATGCTGGTGTTGATAAAGACTCCTTCAGCTTGATAATGTCCTGGATTTTATCGAAGGACGGATCGTTGACAGTCCATGGAGCAGTGACCGAGGTATCACCCGTACGTCTGCGAGGAGGAGGAGTGTCCATGTCCATGGACGCACAAGCCTTAGTGGAAGTACTAGATGTTGTTTGTCCCTTCCCTTTACTCTTTCTAACAACCTGCCAATCCCCTTTCATTTCCTTAGACAGAGGGGTAGACGGCAACACCGAATCAGACGGTTTCCCATTACTGGTCTTGATTGTTGGCTGATGGGTTTTTTTGTCGGAGGTCGCTTTTTCAGGACAGGAAAGCGCCAGATGACCGGGCGTTCCACACTTCCAGCAAGTCGGCTTTCTACCAGTCACAATGACAGGTAAGGACCTCTTGCCAATATCCAAACAGTTAGGAATGGAGCCGAAGGCGAGAGCATGATATTGAAGCTTCATTCCCCAAGTTTACGGTCGGAGGAGACGCTGATTATCTGCCCAAACTGATTGAAATAGGCAGCCAGCGCTTCTCCTTTGACATGAGCTGGTACTTCGTAAACTGCCACCCTGGTCTTCCTCATACCCCTGTATTCCGTACGGATGATCAGGTCTTTTGCGATCAACTCCTTGTTGACCATGGAAATACAGTCTTCGGGTGTGGGCAGCAGTACATCCCACATAAAGGCTCCAGCACCTCGGATAATTTGCTGCGGCAAAAATCCAAAAGACGTCAGAGCCTTTAAACATTGTCTTTTGTGGATCGGTAAACCTTACGTAAACGCTTGTCGACCACAAACACGGACACAGTCCTTTCCTGGTATTTCTCCAATTCCTGGGGGTCCACCAACAAGCCGCCATCTTTAATAAGATGGGCATAATTATCAGCCCTCTCCAGGAAATCATTCAAATTGAAAATGCATGTGGGGTCTTCTAGCCACAGTGCATCTTTAGTAGACAGCTGGTCTGTTGCCTTCTCATTAGAAAGCGGAGGGTCGATTTTGGTTGCCTCTTCAGGAAGCGGCCTTTGGTCAAAGTTCGATGCCTCTTGAGGAGGCAGTTGTTTATTGTTCTCCACTTCAGGAGATAAGGTCGTATTTGGAGAATGAGGTCTGTCGTTGTGAGTGAAATCCGTGGTGGGCAAGTGCCTCTATTTCCTTGAGTTACTTACCTTACCACAATTTTATGGCCTGTCCGGCGGATGCTTTTGTACTGACAGACATTGTCCAAGCGGGAAAAAATCCAATACTTGCCCGAGGGTAATCCAATTGAGGTAATCCAACGTAAAAAGTTCAAGTGGTCCGGTAGGTCCTATCAGATATTAAGCCTAATAAGAACAGATACTACACTTTGATCCTAGCAACCGAGCCCAGACTGCTCGGTATTTATCAATCCACCCACGAGGACCGAATGTGGCACAAGGCCGGTTTAATGTGGGTCTCTCCGAGCCCGTAGGCTCGGCCCAAAATATAGCTTTTGAACCCGCCTAGACGGGTTCAGGCCCTGTGTACCTCCCCGAGAGAGACATTGCCCTTCGGCAAAGCTTCGTCCGAGTTCCTCTCTTCATTAGCAGAGAGTTCGACAGAACGCCGACTCGGAAGCTCACAAAGGCAGCGTACTACACTTTGATCCTAGCGACCGGGCCGGAATTGGACGAAAAAAGGGGCTAATGATATTTGGAGCGATTTATTCAAGTACTCCCCAGCTAGAGGGAGTAGAAAACCGTAGATATTAAATTAATATCAATGGTTGTCCGATGTTTGAGAAAGCGCTGCATAATCCGATGCTCACGAGGTACGGTTTGGCATCAACGATATTGGACTAGTCGTCTAGTTTCTCGCATGTTGCTTGACTTAAATCTGCAAGATCAGGGGTTGTGAAGGTCAAGGCCGTCTTTCTAAGGGGCGGCTAATGGCGACCGCGACAGAACCATGATATCTTCAACAAACTTGACCAACGGAGCTACCACACTACAATGAAAAAAGGTGTGACCTAGGGTCTCCAACTCTCCACTGCAGCGAACGCAGTTCGGCGACTTTGCCAAACCCGCCGAACGAAGTCTTTTGGCGACCCAGAGGACCCCTCGAATCACCAGCCAGGTGAGTGATGCCTCAGGGTTAGTGAGACATTTCAACCCGGGCGCCCAAGGCCATATGCAGCGAGCCTCCCGCTTCGTCACACCGAACTCGCCTATCAGATCATCTTGAACGTTCCCCCTAACTAATACCTGATATATTGCCTTACGAGACAAAGGCTGGACGTCAGAGAGGCCATCCTTCGCCCGTAAGAGTCGTTTGAGGGCAATCCGACATTCACGATAGAAAGAGCCCTCGCCTCGAGTAGTACGGCCGGCCTCCTCCTCACACGAGCGCACATTTCTCAAGGATGGAAACTGTTTACGGGCGTCTTCCTTCCAGAATTCGCCATTCTCATCCAGTTGCATACACATCCGTTCTAGGTAAGAAATGCGAAGCGTATGTTGGCGAGTCTCAACGCAAGGCATCCCCAGATCGCCATCAGAGGGATGGAGGTAACAGATATCGCGACTAACCATGCCAGCCTTGCTTCTCCACAAGAAGGAGAACAAGAGCATTACAAAAGCAAATAAAGTGCTAGACGGGAGTGGAAGCACGGAGAGTCGGTAAAGGAGAATCGGGTAGATGTGCGAGGCACATACTTCCGCCTTCCCATTCAAGGAAAGATTCCTCCGAGTCCACAGACGTACTGCAAACTCGGCCTTCTTCCGCACCTCCGACCAATTCATTTCTAACAGGAGGTCGGGACCGAACCAGATGTCGAGTATCTTGACCGACCCGTCCGTCCAGAGGAAAGATCCGGGAAGAGAAACTCCCTTCCACGAACCCACCCGCAAGCCAACAGACTTATCGCGGTTGATCTTAGCCCCCGTCACCATCTCATATCCCTTGATTTCTTTGCTGACTTCGTTAATTTCGGCCTTACTCGACACCAGAACCGAAACATCATCAGCGTAGGTGGAGTACCTGGCCGAGGTGGTAGGTACTACGAATTGAAGTTGAGGTGGTAGGTACTACGAATTGAAGTTGAAGACGAATCCGGTCCTTTGCGGAATTTCCTTACCTGGTACAGGTAAGGAAATTCCGCAAAGGACCGGATTCGTCTTCAACTTACGCAGGAGACAGCGAACAACCTTGACGAATGAAACGAGACAAAATGAAAGGTTTCGATCTTACCCCATTCACTTCCACCAGCGCACCGGGGGACGCATACAGCAGTCGGATCCAAAGTGCGAAAATTCGACCTGAAACCGGCGGCCGAAAGAACAGCCTCCAGAAATCGATGGTCAACCCTATCGAAAGCCTTGGACTGATCTAAATTGATCACTGTCGACTTTCTCGATGATCAAACGTACCAAATGAAGGCTGTCCTGAATAGTCCTGCCGTTCACGGCGCAAGTCTGTTCGGGACCAATCAGACTATAGAGGACAACCTGCAAATGGTCAGCTAAGACCTTGGCTAAAATCTTCACCTCTGTATCGTCAAAGGCCGATAATTATCTACCCCATCCCCAGCGTCTTTCTTCTTGCGAAGCAACTTGATCACAACACTGGTGAAGCGTTGAGGTATAGACCCCTGCTTCATCCAGTTGTTGAAAATCAGTGTCAGCAAAGGAACAAAGATGGGCTGCCTCAAGTAAATTTCGTAAGGAAGACCATCTAATCCCGGAGTCTTGTCCAGGCCAACCTGTTTCAGGGCATTCCAGATCTCAGACTCCTTAATGGGCCCCTCGCACCCAGCCGCTTCAGCCGCCTCAAGGGGGGGAAAGTCGGCTGAATAGGCATTGAACTGAGCAGGGCTCAGACCGGGCTCCCTGGTGAACAGCTCCTGAAAGTAGTCACAAAAAGCCTCACAAATGCCCGCGTCTGTAGTCACAGTCCACTTATCCGGCAATGTGATGCTCGCGATATGCTGTCTAGATACCCTACGAGCTTCCTCTGCACGCAATTCGAAACCTCGCAAGACATTCTTTTTATCCTAGCCCTAACTACTAGAGCTTGATCCTTCTTGACAAGGAAGGAGGCCAGCTCCGATTTAGCTAAGACTACATCCCCACTAACACGGGATTTGATCGCCCGATCGACATTGGCCTTTTGCGCTGCTAACCCCGCTAGATTGATTCGGCGGCTAAAATCAGCAGCAAAAGACCTAAGTTTAGATTTTAGAGCGTCCCACCACTTATTCCCCGACAATTCCCGCTGTAACATTAGTAGAAGCTGGTCTCGGAAATCTTGCTCCCCAAATAATGACGAGTTCAATTTTCAGTAGCCAGCCATTCCAACCCTAGGATTATCTAAGTTTACTCGGACCCGGACAAGCCTATGATCCGAGTAAACTATAAAATGGAAACTTGGACATTCTAACAAGTCTACTTCGACTCTCTTAACTAGAACTCGGTCGATGTAGTTTGCGGTGACCACCGAATCCGAGCTGCCGCCCCTAGTCCAAGTCCATACTACCTCCCGGGGGTGCTCATTTCGATACTTATCGACGAGATCAAACCCGTCCATGAAGTCCCGAAACGGCTTAACATCCGGGTTTTTAGTACCTAATTTTTGCTCTATATGATCTATATCGGGATCAAGGACGCCATTCCAATCACCTGCTAGAACTACCGAACGAGATGTCATCAGAAACGGCGCGATCTGCCGAAACAAAACAGACCGCTGCGCATTGTCATTGGGCGCATAAACCCCAATGAGACGAAAAGCCTTATCCTTTATGGTAACATCCAGCACGCAAAGCCTGACTGCCGGATCCGCGAAGACAAAGCACACACCGCATCCAGAGACTTGCTCACCAGCCAGGAAGTACCCCTCGAGCGTCCATCAAAACATTCTGAATAGAGGTCGAACCTCTTAGACAGAATGCCATCATGGTTGCGAGATAAAAAAATGGGTCTCCTGCACGCAACAAACATCCACCCCGAGGTGCTGAAGATCACGAACGAGTCTCACCCTTCGAGACTCCGCCCTTAGGCCCCGGGAATTAAAACTTGCTAACCAGAGTGCCATAGTGAAAACCGATTAGTGTTGTAGTACTGGTTTGAACATGGCCGGGGTAAGGATACCTACAGCCTCTCCCATAGGCCCATGGCCCATGGCCCATCTCAGTCTTGATGGTGCCGTCTTGGGAGATTCCGCCGATATTCCAGGGAAATGTCAATTTTAGGGCTCTATACAGGGATGGGTGAACTAAAACGGGAACCCTCCCTGCACAAAATTGTTTAAGATGTTTTAATAGTTTATTCTGGAAAATAGCTATAGGTAAGGCCATCTTGTACGACATGATGGCCTTATCCACCATTGCCCAGATCTGTTTAGCACCAGGTCCCGTTCTTATTACTGTTAGAACCATTTGGGCAAGTGGGAAGTTCTGCGGAACCTCGACGTCTATATTGACTGATGGATAGTAAATATTTTAGGTCCTTGATACGATTACCGTAGTCGCGCGCTCTCTCAGTCTGAGCCGGTGAAATACGGCAGACATCCTCCTCCCGTGTTGAAGATGTGTTTCTGGGCTTTTCTCCTTCGTTCTTTCAGTTCCTGAGTAGGGCTTCTTTGCCGTTTTTTAGCGGGGGGAGGCATTTCTGCTTTTTTAGAGGGGGAAGGACTGGGAGTCTGCAGAGGTGTGAAGGGGGATTTTTGTTTAACAAGGGAAGGGGAGGGAGTATGAAGAGGAGTGTAGAAGGACCTATGTTTGTAAGGGCTGGGATCTCTGCTGTGAGGACGAGATTTGGACGGGACTGTCGGAGGGGAAAGTTTCTTCTTGGGTGAAGGTGAGGACCGGGCAGAAGACGTGGAAGGAAGAGGATTTGTAGGTTGGGTGTATTTTTGACTGTCTAATTTCTTTTTTAGTTCTTTTATTTTCTCCAATTTTTCATAACCTGGACCGTATTTTCTTTGTTGGTCTTGAAAGGTTTGCTGAGAGGCCGGGGCATCGCCCTTAACGTTGCGAGAGGGAGTGGGACTGTGCGTGTTTTTTGCCCTTGGGGCTTTAGGGGACTGAGGACCCACTGTCCGGTCCTTCCCTCTGGCCCTACCAGCTAACAGCCATTCCCCTCCCCCTTCTCCACAACTGCACTAGCTGCGGGCGAAGGCTCTTTGGGGAAAAGCTGGTACGCCCATTACAGGCGAAGTAGAAGGTACAGACATGGTCAGAGAGGGATTTTGGTCTACTGGAGCTTGACTACCAGAGGCCTTCTTCTCTGGACAGGAAGAGGAGAGGTGACTTCCAACATATCGGTCTTCGGCCAGTTAAAATGACCGTTAACTTCAAGCATCCAACATCCAGACAATTGGGGATGGATCGGAAGGCATTCTCGGCCAATATGATATCAAAGCTCCACCCCCCGTTCAGGCTATCACAGGAGGCGCCCAGAATTTCGCCATACTGGGACAGAAACGCGAGGTGTCCCCCATAAGCTGAGAAGTCACCTCCTATACTGCTACGCTGGTCCTTCTTCGGCCTTCGTACTCCGTTCGTAAGATCAAACTTTTGTTATTAGCTCACGGCTCGACGCAGCAACGCAGTCTTCTGGCGTGGGTAACAGTACGTCCCACATGAAATATTTGGCTCACTTGACTATTCTGAGAGGCTTAAATCCCAAGGACTCTATTGTTTTCAACACTGTATTTTTCGTCGAGCGACAAATTTTGCGCGTACGCTTGTCGACGACGAAAACTGACACAATTCTTTTCTCAATTCTCTTCAATTCTATAGGGTCTTCTAAGAGTCCACCTTTTACGACAAGGTGAGCATAACTCTTAGCACGCTCCAAGAACTCCGCTAAATTGATTATACATTTTGGTGGGGAGCGATTTCCCGGCCTCTGAATTATCTTTATTCTTGTCTTCATTTAGGGTACTAATGGCTCCTACAGATTTTGTATTTTGGCCATTTTTGGCTTCCATAGATTTGGAATTTTGGCCATTTCTGTCTTCCACAGATTTTGGACTTTGACCATTTTGGGCTTCCATAGTGCTGTATCAGCTAACCGAAAATAAATATTTCTTAACAGACTTTTGATGTCAATGATCGGCTTTTTCTTTTTAAAAAAGGAAGTAGCTTTACTTTTTTCTTTTTATCCATTTTTTAAATAAAATTCATACAACGGGAAGGGAAGGGATGGGCGGTGTGGAAAGAAACAAGGACCGCCTATAGGTGGGGATGGGAACTATTAGCGAAAAATGATAACAAAAATAAAGCAATTAAAAATAAAACAAAACTCGCCCGAAAGCGAGACAACAAACAAAAATAATTACAAAACCAAAGAGAAAAAAAGAACAAAGTTCATGTCACGTACAAAAAAATAAGAAACAAAGTTTGCCTAACGGCGAAACAATAAATTTAAAAAAAATTAACACGAAAACAACAGGACGGTAAAATCGAGAAAAACTGAAATATTAAAGTTAATCGATCACAAAATAAATTTTAAAACGGAAAAGGAAAGGTTACAATTAAAAAACAAAAAATTAATACAGGCAAAGAGAAAACGTTTAACAAATAAAAAAGACTTGTTAAGAAATTTTCAAAGTGGCCGCCAGAAAACGAAGGAAACACAAACAATAATAAAATAAACGGAAATTTTAACACAGAGAGATAAACGATAAAAAAGGACGGACTTAAAAAATGATATTTAAAAAGGAAAAGAAGAAATTAACACGTAATGAAAAAGTAAGACAAGATATATACGTGGAAACAAAGAAAGATTTTAAGGGGCGAGGGTTAAAGAAAAATAACAAAATAAAAAAACAATAATAATAATTAGTAAATAGGAAATAAATGGATAAAGTAAAATGAGGGGGTGACGAAAAAAAGAAAAAAATGTCAGTAAAAAATAACGAAAGAAAAACTGAAAAACAACTTAACGTAACAAAACAGTTGACACAGACACACACACAGACACACACACAGAGACACACACACAGACACACACACACACACAGACACACACAGACACACACACAGACACACACACACAGACACACACACACAGACACACACACACAGACACACACAGACACACACACAGACACAGACACACACAGACACAGACACAGACACACACAGACACAGACACACACAGACACACACACACAGACAAACACACACACAGACACACACACACACACACACAGACACACAGACACACACACACACACACAGACACACACATACAGACACACACACACACACAAACACACACACACAGACACACACACACACACACAGACACACACACAGACACACACACACACAGACACACACACAGACACAGACACAGACACACACACAGACACACACACACAGACACACACACACACAGACACACACACACAGACACACACACACACAGACACACACACACACACACACACACACAGACACACACAGAGACACACAGACACACACACACAGACACACACAGACACACACACAGACACACACACAAAAAAAGATCGTTGATGTAGGCAGATAATCACACGAACTGAAAAATTACAGGTCGTAAACGGTCGGAAAAAAGCAACAACGTTCCCCTGTGGAATTTTCTTACAATTTAACTAAAATGAAAAACATTTAAAAAAAAAGGTTCACATTTAAAATTGGCATTTTTTAAATTTTATTCCGCAAGCATATCTTTATTAATTAAAAATATTATTTAATAAAAAGAAATCTTTTTACAATAGCTAATAATAGTTTTGGCGATATAAGTCTTACTAATTAACCGGTAACTAGGAGGAGTGCGGTTAGAGGTGGATTCTTCAGTAAATATGATTGGAACTTGGCTCTCCAATTAATGATTAAGAGCCAATATCTCTTACACCACCTGCACACCCAAGCCTACTGTACCTGGTCTTATTCTTAAGTGGTCACCCATCAAGGTACTTGACGATGGTCATGTAGCTTGACTTCAGTGATGGTATGAGGGCTAGGAATCAAAGAGAATGGAAAGACTTTAAGGTACAGGGTTCAAGATAGTTATTGATATTGCATATAAAATTTGAAGATTGTAGATGATATGGTAGCGAGTCATCGGAATGGAGTTTCACGGGTGAGAAGTGCAAGAAAGAAAACAGAATAGAATTTGCATTTACAACTAGCTAGTTCAGTAAAATGTTGTGACCTAGTTGCCAATCTAGTAGCACACTTAAATTCACATAGTTGAGGCACTAGATAGAAAATAGCTTCTCATAACAGTTTCCATAACAGTATTGTTATAACCTTCCTAAAACCAGACCTTTTTCTGGTTCATTCTACACTAATCTGCTAGATGTAAAAGCAATGAAACCCAAGACTGAACTAAAAATTCCATCAACTGCGCATTGGCTCTGCACATAGCTTCCATTTTACTCGCACACTAAAATAAAAATACAATCCAGAATTTCCACCCAATAGTACCAACTCCCATCTAAAGAAACAAAATAAAAATTGGATCTGGTCTGGGCCTAAGAAAAGAACATAAAAGCCCATCGAAGGGACATCTTCAGCAGTCGGATGGCAGAACAGTCCAGATGCACAGTGCTCGTCAGAACACAAACTCACATCTCCAAAGACAACTTGCCAAAGTAAGTCACAACCCACCCTCCCTCTCCTACTGTATGCCTCTGCAGACGAATTTTACAATTCTAATCTCTTTCTTTCAACAAGACATTTACACCAACTTACTATTTGTTGTATTTTTATGTTAATATAATAGTTTATTTCTTAAACTTCCATCGTTTCATCTATGTTCTGCCACAATACACTCAATATTTGTAGAAAAGATAGAGGGAAGCCATATCACGTCAGTAAAAAATGTCTGATGTTGAGATGCCAGGTCTGAATCGATTACATGACAGACCCTTTGGTGCTTCTGTTATGAATTTAAAGATCCTTGATAAAATACAAAGAAGAATCTGCAATGTTATTGGTCCTGAACTGGCATTTTGTTTAGATCAACTTCCAATTTGAGCTTATTGAATTGATCAGACTTGCTATTAAGACAGGAGAAAATTGATCTTTTTTTCTCCATCTTTCCCTTCTCTACAAATGTGAAACATGGATCGGATACCAAAGCCATATCAAACAATTGGAAAAGTTCTAACTGTTCTTTAGAGAGATTTCATAATTTGTTTCTTCCATGTTACTGTAAAAAAATAAATGCAGAGTGTACCCTACCATAATGGGAGTGAAATGTCCAAATAAAAGAAAGAACAGATGGAGTAACAATCCACAGTAGCATCTAATTAAAAAAAAGTGCTCAATACAATGTAGAGCAAAATATTATTGTAATATTTGTTATCATAATACATTACAATAAAAACATTTTACATCACTACACAAAAACTTTCTAGTTTCAGAACTATAATAGTTCTTCCACAGGTGATAGTTGATAACTTGTGATAAAAATGATTTATCAGGGAAATCTGAAAACAAATCATTATCTCTTTTTGGAAATTAAATAGTCAGAATTAAAAATATACATATGGGTATGCCTAGATTAACCAGTGTTAATTTAGACATACCCACAAGTATATAAAAGTTAGTATAAAAGTCATATCTTATCAAAAATAGAAAAATATAGTCATAGTGTGTAGGTGGGTGTGTTTTTTGTTCACCTCAAGATAAACAGATGCTTAGATATGTCAGTGACAAATGTATCAAGGATGTAGCCAAATAAGATATTCAGATTTGTTGAAGTAGATAATAAAATAACATTGCCTGCTGAATTATATTGAAATTATTATTAAGTGTTCTCAAGATGGGGATTTCACTAGAAAGAAATAAGTGATGATAGAAGTGTTTAACATTTTTTGCCAATACGTCATAAATAATGAACCATTCCATTTGATTGTGTAGAAAAACAAAAGACATACTGCTCTAGAAGTATGAGCTCTGGGGTTCCAATCTCTGTTAGAAAATAGTGCAACAACACAAATTTTGACAGGGGACTGCCTCCTAGGTCATCTATAGAGTGGTTTTTAACCCCACCAACACTGCTTTGTTTTGCTGAATGTTCAACTTCACCTTACTTTGATATAGGTCATTTAGAAGAGTAAGAATATTGAGGCAGGACCGACGCTTTTTGCTTAAAACATGGTGAGTTAGGGTGGAGTGCCAAAAGTTTGTGCCTTGATTTGATGTATGCAGAGATATAACTGTTTTGTTATATTTAGTACAAATCTTACAGCAAATAAAGTTTTCTTCTGAAAAGCATAGCCATTTTTATTCTGTGAACAACTACTCAAGAAATGTTTGCTTCCTTTTCAAAGAAGATGAAAATGATTGCTACTCTTCTACAGTAAACTCTTCATGTTCAGTCCAAGAGGAGATAGATATAGGTACAGGTTATGTTAGGCTACTCTTGGAGGAATGAGCAGGCTTTGGAAGGCATTCAGAGTTAGAAACAGCAGAAAATGCAGCCACTATAGTCTGCTGACCTGCAATGGCTGTTATCTTTTCCTTTTATGGCATTCTTTAAATTTTTCCTCTCATTGTTCACTAAGAAAAAAAACAGAATATCATCTGAAGAGTGATCAATATTCGAACACAATCTGAACTTCACAAAACCACCACAGTAATTCTAAGAAATATATTGATGGAATGAAAGAAAGTCAATTTGTTCTAATGTCTGTAAAACAAAAGGATTTAATTTAGGGAAATGGAAGAACAGGGAAACTCTTTTTCTCTCTGTTTAGAAACAATTCGACAAATGTTGACAAGTTGCAGCAATGATAAAAGAGGAAGAGGAAAGGTGGAGAATATATTTTTATTGTCTAGGAAATAGTCAATGATAAAAAAAACTCAAAGATTTTGAAAAGAAATTTTTTAAAGAAAATGTATGCTTTTACTGATACACTATCTTGACTGAAAATGCGCATTCAAAAATTCCACAAGAATATGGCTTATTCCTAGTATCTGTATGCATAAGACTGATCAATTCTGCCTTCTGTAAAAATGAAGATCTGCATACTTCATAAGTAAGAAAATGGTTTCTGTCAAGTGTCCATAATTTTTAGATGCATCAATGCGTTTCTGCAAGAGTTTTGGTTTTCCTGTTCATTAGATTATTTAAAACAAGGGTTGCCTAACTTCAATCAGTTCAGGTGCTTCAAATAAAAAGAAAAAGAACCATGAAAGTGTCTTGTAAGGCAACACTGATGTCTATTTCATGCCACCCATACATCTCACTGCCCAAAGCAAGAAGGAGAGAAACAAAGAAAGAATAGCAAAGTGTAATTGAAAAAATAACATCAAATGATTTGTGCAGTGTTTATTAAAATCTTTACAAAAAGAAATACAAAATGTTTTATAAAAATATCTATATATTAATTACCATCAATATCTCATCATCTGCCAAATTATTCAGACTTATCTGATATCTACGTAATATTTGAAATTAAATCGACGTGTTCACTTAGTTAAAAGAATTTGTTAAGTTGATACTATGTCATAATTGCTATGGGTTGGTTTTGTGCAATGTATTGTTTTTCAACTGTGATGCAGGATGTGCACCTATCCACATTGCAGCATGTCTATTGTGTTTTGCAGTATTTGAAAATGATACATTACAGCTTTTACAAGAATATGATTCATATTGCATACAAAATGGGTTCTAAGAAACGGTATATCCACAAACCTATGAAGAATGTTTTTTTTTCATTTTATGGGTGTTCCCATGATGGACTAAAATGAATGTACTATTGATTTAGAAACTAAATGTGCACTAAGATAAGGTTACTGTGCAATGTATATTCACATGATGCACCAAAACTGATTTGACTAAAAATACAACATGACAATTTTTTTTCTTTCTTTCATGGCCATATTTGACTTCCATGAAAATACATAGCCAGAAATTTCACAAGAATATGGTTCTCCAATGTGTGCATATATGCTCACGGCTCACCAAATATCACTTCCATGAAAATGGAGATACACAAAATTATAATTTCTTTCCAGTGTGTGTACACATATGTTTGAATATATTTGAAAATATGAAAATGTACATCCACAAACTTCACAAGGATTTAGTTTCTCTCCATTGTGTGTATACATATGACTGACCAAACATGGCTTCCATGAAAATGCAGAACCACAAAGTTCACAAGTGTATGGCTTCTCTCCAGTGTGTGTACGCATGTGTTTCATTAAAGTTGTCTTTTCTGAAAATGCAGATCCACAAACTTCACAAGAATACGGTTTCTCTCCAGTGTGTGTTTGCATATGTGTAACCACATTTGACAGCCGTGAAAATGCAGATCCACACACTTCACAAGAATAAGGTTTCATTCCACTGTGTGTAAGCATATGATTGACCAAAACTGGCTTCTGAGAAAATGAAGATCCGCAAACTTCACAAGTGCATGGCTTCTCTCCAGTGTGTGTATGCATATGTCTCATTAAAGTTGTCTTCGCCGAAAATGTAGATCCACAAACGTCACAAGAATGTGGTTTCTCTCCAGTGTGTGTACGCATATGTGTGACCATATTTGACATCCGTTAAAATGCAGATCCACAAACTTCACAAGAATAAGGTTTCTCTCCAATGTGTGTAAGCATATGTCTCACTAAATGCGACTTGCGTGAAAATGCAGATCTACAAATTTCACAAGAATATGGTTTCTCTTCAGTGTGTGTATGCATATGACTGACTAAATATGGCTTCTTCGAAAATGCAGATCAACAAATTTCACAAGAATAAGGTTTTTTTGGTAATGTGCATTTCCATCTGATGTATTATATCCAAATTCACAACAATTTAGCAGATGTCACATGAAATTACCTATCTTTCCTGTTTATTCAAACATAACATTAAATGTGTTTTTGTAGAATGATAAACCACACATTTCAAAGTACATTATTTCTTGCCAGGTAAAGTTTATTGTCAGGTTTTGTCAATATAGATCCATGACTTTCACATGAACCATGTAGCATATATTTGTGTTTTCATGGAAACTGAAATGTCTTTTCCTTCATTGTATTCTCAGTATCAATCACTGTGGATTGTGTAAATCCAAAACATCTGTAAATAAAAAAAGGTATAGATGATATATTAATAGGAGCAGTGGGTAATACATGAAAACAGTCTATATGATAAGAGATACATGCAATTATTATTTCAATAATACAGAAGCAGCTACTATCATTTTGCAGTGAAACTAGGTTGCTTCCCCATCACATCATATATTATGAAATGTATGCAATTAAAATCATAGCATTGTCAATTCAGAAACAATTCTCATATAGATCCTGTAAAATATCTGTTGATTTTTAATTTTTTTTAGACCTCGTCTTAGACTAACATTCACAGTCTGAATACATCAAAGGAAGTGATTAGAAGTAAAAAAAACTCTCTTTGATCATTCCAGAAAAAGTTTCATAACCTTAGATAGCCAGGGAGTCTCTGATGACAGAAGAATCTCCAACATTGAAGAAATGGGGGGAAAATATTAAGACACATGCATCCTCACATTCAACTCCTCTAAGACCCTAACAAAAATTAAAATAGGCTATAATGTTGAGCTAATGGAGTTATATATCCGGGCTCCTCTCAGATGTTTTAGATGCCAAAAATTTGGACATCACAGAAATAGTTGTAGAAGTTGCCTTATGTGTGCAAAATGTGGTCAAAAAGACTCTGATCGTAATGAAGATGAGTGCCAGGATGAAATTAAATGCACAAATTGCCAGGAAAATCATCCGGCGTCCTCTCTGATTTGTGTGTACTGGAAGAAAGAAAAATAAGTTATAGGGGGTGAAATATAAAAGAAATATATTCTTTACAGAAGCAAAAAAGTCAATGTTTTTATTATGTCACCGCGATGACGTAAACAAAACAAGATTTTAATTAAAATTTCAAACATTGTAGAAAGGATTAAAAAATTTCAAAAAATAATTAAAATATACTTTGGTCTTTCAGCTTAATAATAACATAAACATTTTGACAATAATTCTTTATTTTTATTATGTTTGTGGCCTTTTTTATTACGCTATGCTGCTTTCCCATGAAAAAGTGGAGGTACTACTTAAAAGGGATGATAAAATAACTATTAGACTGTAACAGCAATACAATAAATGACACAGAACTTTGGGTATCAGGTGGTACATCCATCTTGGTCAGAAATGATGTTCCACAAAGTTGGGTGAGCTTAAAAACAAATTTACTGGCAATAGCTGTAAAAAGTAATGCTGCACAGACCAATTAACATCTACTCAGTGTACATTCCACCAAATGAAAAGATTATTGAAATTGAATTGCAGGAGATTATAAGACAACTCCCTACTCCCTTTATGTTGCTAGGGGATTTTAATTGTCACAGTATCATATGAAGCTGTAAAAATACAAACCAAAAAGGAAAGAGGATGGAATCTGTTATAAATAACAATGATTTGTGTGTTTATAATGATAAATCATCAACTTATATATATATCCATTCTCTGGCAGCTATTCTGCAATCGATTTATCTTTGTGCAATCCATCTATCTTTATTGTCTTTTCCTGTAAGGTACTGATGGACACATGCAGTAGCAATCATTTTTCAATTGTTCTGCAAAACTTATTGCCAACTGACTAAAATCCACAATGTTGGAAATTAAGTAAAGTGAACTTGGAGGAATTTCAAAAGCTATGTTTGGAAAAACTAGAAGAAGGATCTTGCGTCATTACACAATTTACAGAAATCCTGGTCTCTATAGCAAATAAATGCATTCCAGAGAATAAAATTTACCAACGAAGAGTGAAAAAGGTCTATCAGGCTCAGAAGAAGGGCATTAAGGAATTTTAACAAAGAACCCACAGCAGATAACCTGATGAAATTTAAGAAACTTCAAGCAAAAGCTCCAAAAATAATCAAAGACAACAAACAAGGAATGCTGGAGAAATTATGTCAGCAAAATTAGTTCAGCAAAAAAAACAAAAACTGTATGGGATATGATAAAGAAGATAGCCAGTAAAGATCATACAAATGCAATAAAACACCTGTACGTAGATAATAAAAAATAACCAGCAAAAAAGGATATCGCTGATGAATTAGCAAAAACTATCTCAAAAAACTCATCAACCAAGAATGATAGTTAACAATTTGTTAGTTCAAACAAAATGTTGAAAAACATAAAATGAACTTTAAATCAAATAATGCTGAGAGCTACGATCTTCCATTTACAATAGAGGAATTGAATGAATCTTTAAGGAAAACCCATGATACAGCTGCAGGACCAGACAATATTCACTATCAATTCCTAAAGCAGCTGCCAAACAAACTTTTGCTTAAACTATTTAATAATATATGGACAAGTGGACACTTCTCTGATTTGTGGAGATAGTCTTTCATCATTCCTATTCCGAAACCAGGGAAGGATGACCCACAACCTAGAAATTACAGGCCAATAGCCAGTTGTCTGTTTGCTAATTTTCCGGTGTCCAATTTTCCGTTGCATCATTTTCCTGGGTACCATTTAATTATCAATGATGTTTGAAAGTATTTTTCTTGACAAAAATGTTCTATTTTTCGGAACATTGTGAATCAACTGCATTCTTTTAAAGGTTACCTAGAGAATTTATGCAAAGTTTATTTGTTTGTTTTTCTTTATACAAGTAAAATAAATTTACATCGTATTTTGATGTTATTATGATTTTAGTTTTAGTGATAATTTAGAAACAATAAATATTTATCATTAGTACCAATAATGGAAAAGTAAGTTAAAAATTTAAAAGAATCGTTTTTGGAATCGGAAAATAGGCACAAATTTTTCCGATACCCCCCAAAAGTTCCGATTTTTCCGATTCTCGATTCCGATTCCGATTAATCGTCCCAACACTAGTAGATATATTCAAAAGTACCTCGCTCACTCAATGGAAAATTGTATCTCAGCGAATTGATACACAGGCAAGACTGAAATTGTTGCACTTTTGGCTTCGTATTTCGCTTTGTTGTTATTATGATGCAGAAAAGTTAAAACACCATATCATCCGATATGTTACAACAATGTCTCTTGTTAGTAACCAAGATTGTAGCAACTGAAACACATGAAAGCTGAAAATATTGCTATTTTTCCTACTCACAAATTTCCCGACAATTTATTAGAAAATTTCTGACGGGTCATAAATTATTTCTGGGGGGTCTTATGCTCGCCTGCTAAACCCTGTGTCTCCACCACTGCTTTCAGACTATTTTTGGCACTTTAGCCTGGTTGAAAAATTTTGTTGGGGGTGACAAAAGTGGCACCCCTCTTGTGCTGGCACCCGGGGCGGTCCGCCCCCCCCTTAGCTAGGCCACTATACTCCCTCTATGTTGACGATTTCTTAATCATGTATAAATCTCGCCATATAAACACAATAGAAAAGCAACTTAAACAGTGCTTAAATAAAATACAGAAATGGACCATGGAAAATAGGTTTACATTTTCTAAAACGAAAACTAAATGTATACATTTCTGTATGTTAAGGAAATTACACAAAGATCCATGTTTGAAATTAGATGAAGCAGAAATTCCAGTAGTGAAACAGCACATGTTTCTAGGAATAATCTTTGAGAGGAAACTAACTTTCATCCCTCATTTGAAGATGAAATATAGCAAAGTCCTACAACCTTTGTGTGTAGTGACTCACACTGAATGGGGAGCAGACTGGTATATAGATCACTATTCCACTCCAAACTAGATTATGCTAGTTTTATATGTAGATGCAATCCGTAGAATTTTACTAAAGTGTCCCTCATATTTATCTTCACTTACCCTCTCTAAAGTGTCACCATAGTTCTGAAATGGTCAACTAGAGAATTCCGCCATTAAAAGAGCCTTTAGATCAAAATATTGCTGATGTCTTGGAATATAAACAGCAGAATAAATTCCACAGCATTAATGATATAGAGAGAAAATTAAATTTTCTCAATACAAATTGCTGGAATATAGAGAGGTAGCTAAAGACTCTTTTTATATATCATATAATTAAGTCCCAATATCCAGAAATCCATCATATCATCAAATCTCCATATCCCAAAATCACTCAATCTCTTATAATTGAACCTGATTTTGCACTACATATGTTGTGTGGTGATGTAAAAAATTAATACTATTGGAGAGTATGAAATCCCTGATCATGTAATTGATAAAAATACTTTGGAAATTATTGTTGAAAACAATGGACATAAAAAAATGTCAAACCAAACATCAAAGTTTGATTTTTATATTGCATTTGGTAATGTCATTTCTGATATTATTGCAAGACAAGTCATTTAGATATTTTTATGCAGTTAAATTTATATATGAACAGCTAAAATTAGTGACACAAAGTTTGATTATTCAGCAGAAATGATTTTTTTTCTTCATTGTTGTATAACTGCCCCCACCCGAGGTTAAAGGCTGTTAAGTCACCAAAATATAACTTCACTAAATTATTCAGCAATAAGAATTCTAACCTTATCAACCTATTTGGATCCTACAGTTGAGCAACATGATAATAATTTTCTTATCTAAATTAAAAATAAGTTTAAAAAAAAGGAAAAAGACATTACAGTATTTTTATTTTTTTCACGTGAAATGTTGTTATTTTGATTATAAAGGTGGTAATATTGTTGGCAATGAGTGCTTTGGCTTTTATGTTTCGCTGTGTATTCTCACAATACAAGAATATTGTGCATATTATGCCAATTACATGTCTTAAAGCTGAGACTTTATTTGATAGAGATGAATGAGTAATATTAGGTTGGTGCAAAAATAATGACGTAATAATGTCGTTTTTTGACCTATTTTTTAACGTCAAAAACGACATTATTACGTCATTATTTTTGCACCAACCTAATAATTGATCTAGAAGAAATAGGCTTTACAGTTACAGTGATAACAGATAATCAAGCAATAAATGAGAAAGCTATTGTCTTTCATTTGTAGTCTTGCAAAACTTTCACTTGCTTCTCCACATCCAGTTCTGAAATGTAGACCCTATTTTCTTCATATTCAAATCAGTTCATATACTAAAGTGCATTAGAAACAACTGACTTAGTTAAAAAGATATTAAGAAAATGTAAGATTTTACCAATGTCATAATGGAAATCAGATTTAGATAATGTCCAAAGTTCCCAATTTCATACTTACAGATTTTTGTACTTTACAATTTATATTGACTGAGATTCCAGGATATGCTTCATGTCCTAGAATCTCAGTCAATTTTGAAATATTGTTCTACATTGATCTCAAGAACAATTTCTCCCACTAGTTTTAAAAGGTAAAATGTTTCATTAGATTTGCAAATTTTTGACCAATTCACTCTTCAGGGATTGCTGACCTTAGGGAATCAGAAATATTTGCGTAACTTTGCAGAAGTTTCTGAATATATAAACATATTTTATACTTGGTATAGTGTTTGAGCGTGAAAAAAAATCAGAATGTCAGTTTTAAAATTGTGCCTATGACTTCATAAGCAACGTATTAATTTAAAGAATTTACAAATAAACTGGGATAATGTGGCAGGGGAGCAAACATTTAATATTTATATATTTAACATAAATGTAACGGATGAGGATGTTAATGAATACAGAGACGTTTCTCCTTTTATATTAAACATAGCAGGATATTTCTGTTATGTAGTTTTTAAGAAAATTAAATGTAACAGTTGCAAGAATTTAATATCTGGAAGTGATAATGAGGACAATATCCCTGAAATAAACAGTTATTTTCTAAGGATCAATAGAGGTTTTCTGGTATATTCTACTGCTTCTCTATAATTATACAATTATTGGTAAACTGACAAAAAATTATTTTCTTCACCATTCAGTAAATCAAAGGAAATTAGCCATGCATATAACCTTGAATGTTTTGGCAGATAATGATCATCTTTTTCATGGGGATTCTTATGGCGAGGGTCATAGTATTGAAGAATTAGAAAAAAAAAATGCTTGTCTGGAGCTCTTCAAATGTTCATTTGAATCATTTTTGTTCTAGGGAAAATAATAGTATTACTAAAAACAATATCTGTCTATATCTCTGAGATGAGGTATCATGATTGCTTGTATTATTCAGACTGTTATCATCATCTTCATTGCCATATTCACAACATTTCAGCCGTTGTACACTCCAGCCTTCTCCAGTTGATTGGAATTTCAAACCTAACCCTTTATTTCATCCACCGAGGTAGATTGTTCTAGTTCCACGTGCCATGCCTTTTCCAGATGTCTTAGTTATTTCCCTGTAACTCAACTCTCCAAGTTTTGATTCACCACTGCTCTGGCCTAGTACTGAACTCACAACTCCTTGTATCTAGCTGCTAGACCACAACCAAGCTAAAGCAATATCCTGATGCCTAACCGGCATCAAAGTGCCACTCGAGGCCAGTCCCGTTCACACGACACAAGCACGCAAGATTCACCCACCTTTTGCCGAATTCTGATGAAGAGACTCGCCGCCTTTCCCTCCTAATTTTAACCTTAAGCTGATGCTTAAAGTACAAGATCGGTTGGGAAGAGGTGAACTTCTCGCCTTCATAGAATTCTTTCTGACGTGTCGTTTAAATCACGACTCTCATAACACCTAGCAAGCATAAGAACACATAGTGTTCAGCCCTCGTCAATGGCGGGGCACATTGCTACAAACAGAAGCGGCCTCAAGGACAAAGAACTTTCCAGACAGCATGCGAACCATGAGGCCCTCAATATACCTACACAACGGCGCTACCACCCTGCAATAAAAAAAAGGCGTGACCAATGGTCTCGACCTCCCCACTACAGCAGCGGCAGTTTGGATATTTCTCCAAGCCCGCTGTGTAAAGTCTCTTGGCAACCCAGAGGGCCACGCGCATCACCAGCCAGGTGAGTGATGCCTCATTGTTATTGAGGCATTTCAACCCAGGCGCCCAAGGCCATATCGAGCGAGCCTCCTGCTTCATAAGACCGAGCTCGTCAATAAATTAATCACGAGCGCCCCCCACTAACTAATACCCGATATAATGCCTTACGAGATTACGCCTCGGCGTTGGAGAGGCCATCCAACGCCCGTAAGAGGAGCTTCAGGGCACGACAACATTCACGGTAGAAGGAGTACTCGACTTTGGGTAAACGGTGAGCCATCTCCTCAGACGAGTGCACACTTCTCAGGGATGGGACGTTCTTACGGGCGTCTTCCTTCCAGAAGGCGCCCACCTTATCCGGTTCGCGACACATTCGATCCAGGAATCCGATGCGAAACATATTGACGAATCTCAATGCTAGGCATACCTAGACCGCCTTCAGCGGGATGAAGGCAACAGATCTCCCGGGAGACTCTGGCGGCCTTTCCTCCCCACAAGAAAGAGAACAAGAGCCTCACTAACGCCAGTAAAGTGTCATTCGGAAGTGGAAGCACAGAGAGTCGGTAAAGGAGAATCGTGTAGATGTGTGAACCACATACTTCCGCCCTCCACTTTAAGGAAAAGTTCCTCCGAGACCACAAATAAATTGTAATCTCGAACTTCTCTTGCACCTCCGACCAATTCATTTCCAACTGGAGATCAGGACCGAACCAGACGCCGAGAATCTTGACTGGTCCATCCGTCCAGAGGAAAGGTCCGGGAAGATAAAGCCCCTTCCACGCACCCAACCGCAAGCCAACAGACTTATCGCGGTTGATCTTGGCTCCTGTCACCACTGATTTCTTTGCTGACTTCGTTAATCTCGACCCTGCTCAACACAAGAACCGAAACGTCATCAGCATAGGCGGAATACCTGGGCGCGTTGGTAGCGCCAGGTAGGGAAATTCCGCGTAGGACCGGATTCGTCTTTAACTTGCGAAGGAAAGATTCCAACACAAGAACGTAAAGCAAAGGCGAAATCGGACAATCTTGATGAATGGAGCGAGACAATACAAAAGGCTCCGACCGTACTTCATTCACCTCCACCAGCGCACCAGGGGTCGCATACAGAAGTCGAATCCAGGTGCGAAAGTACGGCCCGAAACCGGACGCCGAAAGAACAGCCTCCAGAAATCGATGGTCAACCCTATCAAAGGCCTTGGACTGATCTAAATTGATCAGTGCGGCTTCACTGTCGATTTGCTCGAAGATTGTCCTGAATAAACCTGCCCTTCACAGCACAAGACTGCTCGGAGCCAATCAGACTAGAGAGGACAGCCTGTAAGCGGTTCGCTAAGACCTTAGCCAAAATCTTTAACTCTGTGTTTAACATAGTTAAGGGCGAAAGTTATGTAACCTATCCCCACCGTCTTTATCCTTACGTAACAACTTGATTACGCCCCTGGTGAAGCTTTGGAGTATAGACTCCTGCTTCATCCAGTTGCCGAAAATCAGTGCCAGCAAGGGAACAAAAACGGGCGACTGCCTCAAGTACACTTCGTATGGAAGACCATCTAATCCCGGAGATTTGTCCGGGCCAATCATACTAACAATATTTCTTGCAGTAAAACAACACATTCTTACTTACCTTTCTCACCACACACACACACACCATAATACCTCAATGTCTCCATGAAAATACTAACTAGTCCCCATATGTACAATATGTCGTCTGTAGGAGGAGGGGAATAAAAGAACAATTTAAAAAATTAAAAAAAACTAGCTCCAAATGTTCCTTGCACAAAAATAGTCAGACAATATGTCAAAGCATTTTTATATGTACTTTTTTTTTCTTCTGATTTTTCATAAAATTTATTGTTGACGAAATTAATAAATTTCAGAATTAATCGACAGGATTTGTTAAATTGTTGTGTTAAAAGTCAGTCAACCTCTTTCTTTACTTATCATGAATAAAGACTGATCTATTTTTCAAGAAACTGCAATAAAAAGATTAATTATTTGAAAAATAGAAAGCATGTAGTTTATGAATAATACAAACAGCGAACAGAATGAAGGAATTACAAAGCAATTGTTCCTTGGTGAAAATTGTTTGGTTAAAAAAAACTATGGTAGAACATTATCGCAATTTCAATTTATTATTCTGAATAGGAGGCATTCATTGCATATCATTGCTGCTGGAGATGACGGTGGACTAAGGTGGAGATGGATGGAGATGATTGTTTGGAGCTGGAGTAGTGGCCGATTGTTTGCTGGTGCTGCAACTGATAATAATAATAATGGCTGGAACAGCTGATGATGATAGCTGGAGCTGTGGCCCGGATGTCTGTAGCTGAAACAGTTACTACATTTCGATCTTAATCATCTTGGCCACGGAATTCTACTTTTCAAGCTGTGAGGCATTTTATATCCTGAATCAGTTTTACAATAATCGCTGGTCCTGAAAAGTTAAGCTTCTTCTTCTGGTTGTTTTTAAAACATGTAGGAATGCCAACAGAATACCACAGCGTGAAACTACAAATGCTGTCAGTCAGTGGAATTCTGAAAGAAAGTCTTTTTAAGGCAAGCAGACTTTACAATAAACTACACAATATCAGAGCAGAGCATTAATTACAATTAGTAAAATTTGTTACTTAGCTGATTGATGTTATTTTCAGCATCTCAACTCAGGTTTCATAGACCAGAGATAGACAGCAATTACTCTGTCCACTCATCAGGAGAAACCAGTAAATATATATAAAGGTTTTATATAAACATGTAATTTGTCATGTAGCTGTAAGGTTTCTTCCACCAGCATTTGGGGTTGACTCTTTGTCGCTGCCACCAGCCTGTGTCCCAGTCGATCTGGTCGTTCCCTGTTCGATACCAACTTGTCGTTCCCAGCTCACTTCCAACCCCTGTTTACCGAAACAACTACTTTGTTCTCAAGTTGTGATTTTGATCTTAGGTAGACAAAATCAATCAGGCGTCGGGCCGTAGTGCAAGCTGAATCCGGGGTAAAGGTGATACCGCACAAGCGTATGTAAAAGAAAAATAATAAGACAAACTCACGAGGTTCAAATATGTTGAGAAATAACAATTATCTTTATCTATCTGTTGTATACAGTAGCGTGTTTCTCTCCCGGTCCGCTTCTATGGATTCGTGACTTTTTTTGCCTTTCTTAAGCGAGTTATGGTATGTTAAGTTGTTCGTCAATAAAAACTTGCTTTTAGTAGGAAGACTAAGTCGAAAAGGACGTGGAAATCTTTCAGTCAGCTTCCAAACTCAAACTGTCTGGAAGTGAGAACTCTCTGAAACTCTGTTGAAAAAACTGACTAGCTGACTCGAGACGTTCGTTTATATGGACATCAACCAACTTCGGTATGGGGGCCTGACGTGGTTTGGGTTCTTTGTCAATTCTTAATTCCCTACAAGAATTCCCTTTGTTCTTAAGCCAGGAAAATTAATTACTTCACATTTTTGGAAGATTAATCAATTTCCATTTCGGTGGTTTCTCCCTCGTCTGTGAGGGTAGGTCGGAAGAGAGTTATCCTCCTAGACTCTTCCTCTCTCACATTGGTATCTCATACCAATCCCCTCAGTAGGTATTAACAACTTCTCCGTCTTTCTCATACATTCACCTTCGCCTATCACCCATGCTGCCACTTAGACAATGATCTCTCGCCAGTGTGGGTGTTGCTAGACCGGCCCTGTCAAAATCATTATCGAGAATTTTGTTTACAAAATCCTTTTTTTAATTTTTTTTTCCTTTTTCTTGGGCCAAGATATTTAAAAGTCTCAGATTGCTGAATAATTCTTATCATATCTTCATTTTGGGGACACACAAATTCACTAATTCCGGTCCGCTATCGACTCATTAATCACTGTCAAAAAACCCGACATCTAGGTTCTTCGCTGGTCAACCTTCAACTGGGTGGCCGTGCCCACCCGACAATTAAATTCTTTATTTTTTTCTCATGTCTTAAAATTCTCTTATCACCAGATGCTCATTTTCGAGGCGCTATGTGTGATATCAACAGTTTGAATAAGCAATAATAACGATCCCCTTTTCGACTCTCTTTTTTTATGTCAAGATTCGTACATATACTAGATGGGTCTTTTCGCTGGACCCAAGAACCAAAATTAAATGATATCTCTGAAAGATAACTAATAGCTATTCTCCAGGGTGGTCCCAAGCCAAATTTTCTCCACGGTCGCATGCAGCGGCCTGCCTTGTTGTTCTATCTGAATTCTGTTTATATTGGCGCATCACTCCCTTATCGTCACATTAATTTTGACAGAATCACAGTCTCGCTTTTTCTTACGGATTTTCTGTCTTTTGCGAAAAGTATCTTTCTTTTGTAAATAAAATACATTTTTCTTTTTTTAATGTCGCTCAGTCTATCTTTCAATATAGCTCTTTCTCGCCGTAAGTATTTCCCGTTTTTAATTTCTATGGTTAATTAGTTAGCCAATTACCATAGCTAAATAGTGTCACAGTATTAATGAAATAATTTCCACAATTAATGTGCTATGGTGTGACACTATGAGACTCTGAAAGATTAAAATACAATTTAGAACTAGGTGAGAATGTTAAGGAATAGAATAATGGATATCCTGAGAGAAAAAGTTAAATTATTTTCAATTGTATTTGTTTTCCTTTCCTAAGCAAAAGTAGAATAGAAATCAGGGATATTTGATATTACTATGAAAGCTATATAGACAAGAGATTGACAGTTGATTAATGAGACAGTCCTATCAGTGCTAAGCTATCAAAACACTGATCGAAGAATAAGAAAATGGTGGCCTTCATTGACCAAGTTGTGGAAATAGAGTTTCTTTTATGTACTTGAAAGACAGCTGGTAAATTTCTGATTCTATGAACAAGGGCAGGCTGAGAAAATTTGCCGATGAGAAATCAAAATAATAATTTTAATTGGTGACCAGAAATTAAACCACGCCCACAGCTGAGAACCAGATTGGTTACAGGACAGCCATGATGGCAGGTACTGGTGAAATATCAAGGAGGGTGGTGGAATTGCCAATCCCTTTGGGAGGTATTGGTATGAGGTTACCAATAAGAGAAAGAATGAGATAAGGCAGATCGATAGCCTGTGACCACTCAAGGAAAAACGGGATCTCTCCTAAATTAAACAATAAAGGGACCTTTGTCGGAAAATGGGGGAAATTGAAAACAATTGGTTAGTTGATTGAGAAATGAAGAAAGTATATGTTTTCTGTAGATAAGGTAGTTATTATCTGTCGATATTCACAACATTTCAGCCTTTGTATACTCCTGTCTTTTTCAGGATCTGTCTATATTGCAATTATTTACAAAATTTACAACGTTCAAATTGCTGTCCTCATCTTTATTGCAATATTCACATTGTTTCAGACATTGTATGCTCCAGCCTTCTTCAGGATCTGCCTATATTTTTGAGATACACTATTTACATTGTTTGGACTGTTCTCCTCATCTTTATTGCCATATTCACAATGTTTCAACCATTGTACGATCTGGCCTTCTTCAGGTGATATATGTTGGAATTTCAAAGCAAATTCTTTATTTAATCCACAGGGGTGGATTGTTCTAATTCCATGAGACATACCTTTGAGTTGCTTTTTGGATATATCAGTAACTGTTATTTTACTTTTGTATCTGAACTCTCCAAGTTTCTTGTTCACTCTGCTGTGCACAGGTATTGAACTCAGAACTCTTTTTGAATTACTCAACCAACGTAAGTAAAATATTCTGATATATTTAAAATAGAAATTATATAGATTGGAATGTCAAATTGACTTACGATTTAAGAAAATTTTCTTAGAATTAAGAAAATCAGCGCTTTTAAGAAATTTGTGAACAAAACAAAATTATCGGTTTTAAAAATCCTCCAAAAATAAAAAAATATATTTGTGACATTATTTGAGTAATACACAAGCATTCTTTAACAATGGGTCCTGATTTTATTTGATCTTTATTGAGGTATTGATAGGTTGTGAAGTGATGACAGATCTTATGGATGACCAGAACTGACATAAATTTACAAAATCTAAGTGAAAATAAATTTTACAAAATCTAAGTGAAATCATGGTAAAAATATTTTTTCTTACATATATTACCACCCAGTTTATTTCATGAAATTTTGAGAAATCAAATTTTTAGGACAGGGATTTTTTTTTAGTTAAAAGCAGGGTTTATTGAAGAAAGTAAATCATTAATTTTTTTGTAAAACAGTTGGACCTTTAACCGAAAATCCGCTCTGAATTGTAAAATAAAAAAAATGCAATAAAACTATGACATTATTTAATTAGAAAAGCTTTTAATTGCTTTGACAAATAAGATTTATTAGGAACACTATTGTCTTAAGAGAAAATTATTTTCATTGAATAATTAATTTTTACAAGAATTGTTTTCATTTTTTAAAATTTTAATTAAACAATTTATAATATTAAAATATTGTTTAAAAGTTTTCATTGCTTTCAAGGTGGCAGTTTAGTAATATTGTTAAGTGAAAATTAATTTTATGAATCAAAAACTGAAAAGCTTGTAACAATCGTTTCAGCCAATCTATTTTTAAAAGAATTTAAAAAATAATTCTTAGTTTATAGAGCATTCCCAATTTCTACCTATGTGAAGCTATACATGACACAATCCTTAAAAATGTCACATGATTTAAGTGTTGTCTGACGCACTAGATTTTTTTTCACTTTCATCATAGACGCCTTCAAAAATCATCCCTTCAAAATTTCAAAGTAAATTTTAAATTTAAAGTACTACTATAAAAATTTAATAAAAAAATAACCATCATGATAACAATTAATAATAAATAAAATACCTAACATTTCATAAATTATTGATTTATACCTCCATCATGGTATTTTATGTCGGTTATTAAATTTTAAATTTAATCAAAGGAAATTTTAATTTTTTTTAAATTTTATTACTTTTTCAATAAAATATTAGATAATTGCTGAAAATACTATTGTAGTATCGTATGCAAATTAGATAGACAAGTATAAATAGAGAACAATTGGTGAGCATAAGGGTTATGCTTAGCAAACCCGTTTGCTAAACGTAACATGGAGAACTGTGCTATGACTGCTACTACACAGAGAGATATACCAAACATAACAATGGCGTTGCCGATACGATCGTTAAATTTGCTGGACAACAAGAACTTTTGTTGCATTTGCAAGAGTGAAAAAAATTAAGAGACACAAAGACAGACTTAAATTCATTTCTTTCAAAATAATTTGGAGTCTTCGAAAACGAACCTTACCAATAGCATTATTGGGGATAGATTAAAGCTATGAGTACCAATAACTCCTTCAAATAATCACATGTAGAAAAACCACTATTCAGAAAAACCATTATTCGGACTAACAACAAAAATTGCAATATGAGCTCTGATAAAAACATGAAATGATAGCAGCAAAAATTGCAATATGGGCACCAGTAAAAAATGGTTGCTGAAGATATTAGTTTTTAAATACCCAGAAATTCATACATAGATGTCCTCAAGGACACATGGCACAGTGGATATAGGCATTGGCTAGATCCAGTGACAGGACCCAAAGAGTGTGAGTTCAATACCTGGTTAAGGCGGCGGAGAACATGGAGAAGATAATTAACATGAGAGAACTGGCATCCATTAGACATGGCACGTGGAACTAGAAGAGCAAAATAAAGGGTTCAGTTTGACACTCCAAATACCTGTAGAAGGCCAAAACATAAGTAATATGATGACAAAGATGAGGACAATAGTCCAAATAATGTAAATAGTGTACATAATACCTAATCTCAGAAATGTAGACAGATAATGTAGAAAAGCCTTATGTTGTTTTTTAGTGCCTAGAAGAAATATTCAAAAATAAATAAAACTGATCTTTCCTGTTAATTAAGCACGAAAAATAAAAAAACCTGGTACCTTTATTATAGTTACAGGAAAAGAAACAAAGTCACAAATAATCTATAGTGGCCTGTAATATTTGATGTATATAATTTTATTTTACTTTTAACTATATTCTACAGAAGTTTAAAATTGGGCTTCGTACTGAATAAATTCAAATTATTTTAATAAAATTAAAACCTTTTTTATGAAGTAGTTTTGTATTAAAACTTAAAAGTAATAAATTGTTTCTTTATGCTTAAAAAGTTTTCAAAGTAATTTTTAAAAACAATTTTTAATATAAGAATAGTATAACTTTATAAAAAAAGTTTAAATTTAATTTTTGAGGAATTATAGGACTCAAAGTTTTGTAAAGAAAAAATTCTTCAGAATATTATAGATTAAGCACTAAATTATCTGATTAAAAAATAAATATTTAAAAAACTATCTGATTTAATTTTTAGAGGTGGGCAGTTTCATACATTTAACATAGATCAAACCTTCTTCAGTCATTATAATTTATTGGGGTGAATAAATATAAGTAAATTTACATTATTTGGGGGGGAGTGCCCAGGTGGATCAATAGAAAAGATCCCAAAACTTTATTATCAGGTTTCATTTTATTTATGTTTTTAAATACGCTTAAATGCATGTTTTTTTTTATCTTTAGAACTATAAAATTTATATTATCTTAAAGTTAAAACTAAAATTAAGATCTCAAAGGCGATTTTTATTTTAAAAATAAATTAAGTATCGATGTTTTTAATTGTTTATTGTTAAGTTAAAGTTGTGGTTTACGTTATGGTGTGGCCTTTTTTATTTTCGATTTCCATCAAATTACTTTTTCTTTTAAAAGTAAAAATGAATTACTATCATGCTCTTCTTCCTTCGTAAATTCATAGCAGTTAAAGATTGACCAACAAAATAATTATGTTGACCGTGTGTCTGTCAGTACCTGGAGTATCTTCGGTCTCTTAAACACTTTCTTGTAAGGAACATTTAAATGTACTGGGTTAAAGTTAATTGCATCAATAGAAATGTTTGACTATCTTTGGGAGGGGGAATATAAGTGTATTCTTTTTTTCTATTTCCTCTTTCTCTGTGACCTTAACCTCAACATGTTAATTTCCTCAAAGTTATTCTAATTGGAGAGAAATAAGAGGGGAAACAACTTGTTCTGCTAGAATTCTCAAAAAATATATTCTTAATTGAACTGTGATTAAGCGTAAATACTGTTTTTGTTTTGAATGTAAGAAGTTAATTTAGAAAAAAAACAAAACTTTTGTTCTGCCAATTTAAGTGATTCAGAACAATTAAAACTGTTTTTTGGGGATGATGGGAAAAAAAAAACACTTGGTCTGGAGCCCTACAATTTAACACTACAATTTACTAAGAAACTACTATTTAAAACCCACAGAATTTCCTGGGGACCCATTCAAATCAAATCCATGGGTCTCAAGACTCATTAAATTAAAAAGCTATCAGTATCACTGCAAGTTGATACAAAAAATTTCCGGATAAAATTTGGACAATCTAAATTTGAAAAAAAGCAACATCCAATTCAAGCAATTTGATGGAATGGCAATAAAAATAATGGGTAATTCAAGGCAATTTTGAAACCGACAAGTATTTTGAAGTAATTCCTATTACAGTTGTATAATGTGAAAAAGATCACCGATTGCTAGGAATTGATGTATTAAAAGTAGATACAGCAAGATTAATCAATTCCATGGAAGCAGAGCAAGCATTTAACTAAAAGAAAATCATCACCGAAAATATATCGAGTCAAGAAAAGTTCCAATTCATATCCTACCAAAGCCAAATTAAACAAAATGTTATATAACAAGGCATACTAGAAAGAGTGACTCAAGGTGGTAGTGTGGCACCGACCGGTCTATCCTGGTCATGGCACCAACATGTGACACCCACCAGTGGTCGCGGTCGTAGTCCAATATGTGACACCCACTGATGTGGTCGCCGCGCCAATATGTGACGTACACTGGTCGCGACATCAATATATGACACTGTGCCGTTGGCCTGTGGTCAACTCCCAGTTGCGGCGCGAAGCTGTAAGGTTTCTTCCACCAGCGTTTTGGGGTTGACTCTTTGTCGCAGCCACCAGCTTGTTTCCCAGTCGATCTGGTCGTTCCCTGTTCGATACCAGCTTTGTCGTTCTCAGCTCGCCTCCAACGTCTGGTAACCGAAGTAACTGCTTTGATCTCAAGTCTAACCTACCCACGTTGTGACTTTGATCTTAGGTAGACGAAATCAATCAGGTGTCAGGCCGTAGTGCAAGCTGAATCCAGGGTAAAGGTGATACCGCACAAGCGTAAGTAAAATAAATAATAAAACAAACTCAAGAGGTTCAAATATGTTGAGAAATAACAATTATCTTTATCTGTCTGTTGAATACAGGAGTGTGTTTCTCTCCAAGCCCGTTTCTGTGGATTTTTGACACTTGTTGCGTTTCTTAAGTGAGTTATAGTTTCTTAAATCGTTCGTCAATAAAAACTTGCTTTTGGTGGGAAGACTAAGTTGAGAGGATATGGAAATCTTTTGGTCAGCTTCTACGAGGCTACACTCTCCAACTTCTCGAACTAACTCCAGACTCGAACTGTCTGAACTCACTGCAACTCAACTCTCTAATTTCACGAACTAACTCCAAACTCGAACTGACTGGAACTACCTCGAGATATTCGTTTATATGGACACCGACCAAAACCCGTTGTGGGGGCCTGACGTGGTTTGGATTCCTTGATAATTCTCAATTCCCAACAAAAATTCTCTTTGTTCTTAGGCCAGGAAAATTAATTACTTCACATTTTTGGAAGATTAATCACTTTCCATTTCGGGGGTTCTCCCTCGTCCGTGAAGGAAATTCAGAGAAGAGTTATCCTCCCAGACTCTTTCTCTCTCACATTGGTATCTCATACCAATCCATTACCACCCATAAATCCACTAAATCCAATAATGGCAAAAATACTAGAAGTATGGAAGCCCAAAATGGCAATAATGAAATTTGTATGGAGGCCAATAGTGCCTCAAAGATTGACAAGAAAATGGATAATTCAGAGGCCGGAGAATCGCCCCCAAGTGTATAATCAATGTTGTGGAGTTCTTGGAGCGGGCTAAGAGTTACGCTCATCTTGTCGTAGAAGGTGGACTCTTAGAAGACGCCCAGGAACTAAGAAAAATTGAAAAACGAATAGTGTCAGATTTCGTCGTGGACAAGCGTACGCGCAAAATTTGTCCATCGACGAAAGACACAGCGATAAAACCAATAGAGTCCTTGGGGTTCAAGCCCCTCAGAGTAGTTAAAGCAGCCGGCTTTTTCATGTGGGACGTATTGTTACCCACACCGGAAGATTGCGTTGTGGCTTCGAACCGAGACCTGATCACAAAAGATCTGATCCTACGCACTGAAGACGAATGCCGAAGAAGGACCAGCGTTACAATATACGATGTCCCTCCTCAGGTTATCAGGGAACATTTCGCGGCGTACTTGTCTCAGTTCGGCGAAATACTGAGTGCTTCCTGCGATAGCCTGAGCGTGGGGGGAGTGATATTCGACTAGATCAAAAAGCCTTCCTCTCCATCCCCAAATGCCTGGAAGTAGGGAGATTGAAATTGCCGGCCATTGTGACCGGCCGTAAACCGGTATGCTGGAAGTGTGGAAAGACTGGTCACCTTTCTTCTTCCTGCCCAGAGAAGAAGGCCTCTGGAATTCAATCTCCTGTTGACCAAAATCCGCCTCTGACCGAGTCTTTACCTACAGCCTCGCCTGTAATGAGCATGCCAGCTTCTGGGACCGGTGGGGAGAATCCTCCGGTTGGCTAAAAGACCACATTCTCCAAAGAGCCTTCGCCTGCTGCTAGTGCATTTACGGAGAAGGTGGGGAATGGCTAGTTGCTGGTAAGGCCAGAGGGAAGCGCCAGGCAGCGGGTCCTCAGTCCCCTGAAGCCCCAAGGACGAAAGGCACTTACAGCCCCAGTCCCTCTGGCAACGTTAAGGGTGATGCCCCGGTCTCTCAACTGTCTTTCCAAGACAAAGAAAATTTGATTCGGGCTTTGAAAAATCAGAAAAAATTAAGGAGCTGAAAAAGAAAATGGATAACCAAAGAAAACAACCAGACCCTATTCCTTCAACGTCCTCTGCTCGGCCCACCCCTTCACCTAAAAAACGACCTTCCCCCTTGACATCACCATCCAAATCCCTTCCCCTCAGTAGAGATCCCAGCCCTTATAGACATAGATCTTTCAAAAGCCCTCTCCACACAACCACTCCCCCACCGTTAAACTCCCAGTCATTCCCCCGTTAAAAAAGCGGATATGCCACCTCCCGCTTCCAAACGTCAGAGAGGCCCCACACAGGAGCTAAAAGAAAAAAGCTCAGAAGCTTATTTTCAACACGGGAGAGGATGTTTGTCGCATTTCCCCTGCCCAGGCCGAGAGATCCCGGGATTATGGAAACAGAATAAAGGACCTCAAGTACTTGCTCTCTATAAGGCAGTTTGCAGAACTTTCCGCTTGCTCAAAGGGTTTTGGCAGTAATCAGAGCTGGTGCAAAGCAGATTTGGGCAATGCTGGATGAGGCTATCCGTTCTTACAAGATGGCTTTACCAATCGCAATCATCCAAAACGAACAGTTAAAAAACTTAAAACAATTTTGTGCAGAGAGGGTCCCAGTTTTATTTCACCCCTCCCTGTATAGACCCCTAAAACTGACTTTCCCCTGGGATATCGGCGGAATCTCCCAAGACGGCTCCATCAAGACTGAGATGGGCCATGGGTCTATGGGAGAGGCTGTTGGTATCCGTACCCCGACCATGTTTAAACCAGTAGTACAATCCTAATCTGTTTTCATAATGGCACTCTAGTTAGCAAGAATAAATGCCCGGGGCCTGAGGTCCGAGTCTCGCCGGGCGAGGCTCTCTCGCGACCTTCAGCGCCTCGGGGTGAATGTTTGTTGTGTGCAAGAGACCCGGTTTTCTTCTCATGACCGTGAGGGTTTGCTAAGGTGTTACCCTTTATTCAGCATGTTTTGATGGTCGTTCGAGGGGTGTCTCTTGGTTAGTGAGCAAGTCTGCATGTACTCTTGTCTTCGCAAATCTGGCGGGCAGGCTTTGCGTGCTGGATGTTACCATAAAGGATAAGATCCTACGACTCACTGGGGTTTATGCGCCCAATAACCATTCCGAGCGATCTGCTTTGTTTCGGCAGATCGGGTCGTACTTGAAATTGGAATGCCGTCCTTGACCTCGATATAGATCGTATAGGGCAAAATTCGGGCACTAAAAACCGGGACGTGAAACCATTTCGGGACTTTATCGATGAGTCGATAAGTAAAGGGACTTTGTCGATAAGTACAGGAATGAACACACTCGGGAGGTAGCATGGACTTGGACAAATAGTGGCAACTCGGCTCCTGGGACGCTTGCGAGCTACCTCGACCGAGTTTTAGTTAGGAGAGTCGATGTAGGACTCTTAGGGTGTCCAAGCTTCCACTATATAGTTTATACGGATCATAGGCTTGTCCGGGTCCGTGTAAACTTAGATAAGCCTAAGGTTAGGTTGGCTGGGTACTTGAAATTAAACTGTTCACTATTTGGTGAGCAGGATTTCCGGGACCAGCTGCTACTAAAGATTCAGAGGGAATTGACGGGGGCGATTGTGGGGAACGCCTGGTGGGATAAATTAAAATCAAAATCTAAAATTAGAACGTTTGCTGCCGATTTTAGTCGTCGACTCAATCTAGATAGATTAGCGGCGCAAACGGCGTTAGAAGAAAAAGTTGATCAGGCTGTGAAATCCCGTGTTAGTGGGGAAATAGCCTTAGCTAAGGCAGAGTTGTCCTCCTTGCTTATCAAGAAGGATCAAGCTCTGGTAGTTAGGGCTAGCTTAAAAAGAATATCTTCTGAGGCGACGAACATGGCCGCTGAACTGCGTGCAGAGGAAAATCGGAACGCGGCTAGGCGACATATAGCTTGCGTCACATTGCCGGATAAGCGGACCGTGATTACTAACGCGGGCATATGCGAGGCCTTTCGAGATTACTTTCAGGATCTTTTTACCAGGGAGCCCGGTCTGAGCTCTGCTCAGTTCAACGCCTATTTAGGCAGCTGAAGCGGCTAGGTGCGAGGGTCCCATTACAGAGTCGGAAATCTGGGATGCGCTGAAGCAGGTTAGCCTGGATAAGTCTCCGGGACTAGATGGTCTTCCCTACGAAGTTTACTTGAGGCAGTCGCCCGTTTTTGTTCCTTTTCTGGAGCTGATTTTCAACCACTGGATGAAGCAGGGGTCTATACCTCAACGCTTCACCAGGGGTGTGATCAAGTTGCTGCGTAAGGACAAGAACGGTGGGGATGGGTTAAATAACTTTTGCCCTTTGACTATG